>CM076607.1:1399157-2065199 GCA_038502775.1 Hippodamia convergens
AAAGGTGATCTTATATTCAGCTTAAAGCTATCCATAATAGGATTAGTGTCAATCTACCGATTTTCTCCCGCAACAGTAATAACTTACGAGGACACCAATACAAGTTGAAAAAAAAAACCTCAGGATTATCCAACGACTTTCTGTCCAATATTTTCAAACTAGAACAGCCTGCAGATGTGATTTGTGCTCCCAGTCTAAACGCCTTCAAGAACAAATTCGATTTGCATGGTTTTCGCACAGTTGTCGCCTCATTGAATGTTTGAATTGTCATATTCATTTCGAGTATTTTTTTTTTAATTTCTCAGCTCTTGTCATTTGATTAATAATAATAATAAAAGTATGTCCAGCTCATATTAACACTTGACTTGTGACATGATTGCTTGGCAAGTTTTTTAATTCACACCCTGGATATCTCTTGAGTTTTGCGATACGTTGCATCCACCTATATTTTTACACCTGGCAGCATCTTGATTTCATTCGAGTTCATTAGATTTCCGGAGATGAACAAGTAGCCGTAGCTAGAAATGAATCATATCCGTAAATATGAAGCTGAATATAACTCATCAGTCGGAGCTGACATCCACAATTTTCCACATAAAACCTGAGGAACTCTTGCAGACTGGAAATCCACGTCGTTTGCATGAAGCTCCCTGAAATATAGATTTCCTAAAAAATCTCGACGTTTCGAAGCGCCTCGCATCATTAATCAAACTATCCGAGAGACGTCGTCTCCTTGGTGAAGTTTAATATTCCTCCGGAACTTGGACCAAGTTTCCCGGCAGCGACAATCCATAAATAGCGGATGTTTATCGGGTTACGACAAGTTGAGAAGTTCCAGATCTGTCGGCCTGTGGGGATAACCGGCATAATTGTCGGGGGTGGTTTTCTACCTGATGTGCATGATTGATTCGAGAATCGCCGAAACTCTAGGGCGATAAGCTCGGAGCTTATGAAGGTTTGAAGATCCATTATTGCTATGCGTAGAGTGTTACCACCTCCGAAGGACAGTTTGCTTCGCGCCTTGAGGAGGTTTCTAAGTTGGTTCAGATATGTAGTCCCAGATGCTTTTGACCGCTTCAAAAAAGTACATAATACAGGGTGTTTCAAAAAAAGGTGCCCTCCTCTCTAGGATAGATAGAAAACTGAAAAATAATAGGGGTTTGTTCAGTGAAAAATTTTCGTAACGAAATGCGTATTCAAGATAGAGAGCTTTTCGAAACATAGATGAATTCAAAATAGTAATCATCGAAATGAATACCATTTTCAATTCCCAGGCTCAGAGATCTTTTATCATGAGGTTGGAGAAATGATATTAGATTTTGTCACTGAGATGAGAGATATACCGGTTTCGGCCTTGTTGGGCCTCATCAGTATCCCGCACATCTCAGTACAAAATCTTCATAAAAAACTTCAGAATTTATAGCAATTGGTTGTGAAGTAATGAGTAAAATATTACAAAGTACTGAAGTTTTTTATGAAGATTTTGTCCTGAGATGTGCGGGATACTGATGAGGCCCAACAAGGCCGAAACCGGTATATCTCTCATCTCAGTGACAAAATCTAATATCATTTCTCCAACCTCATGATAAAAGATCTCTGAGCCTGGGAATTGAAAATTGTATTCATTTCGATGATTACTATTTTGAATTCATCTATGTTTCAAAAATTTTCTCGATGTGCCTTCGTAAAGGCAAATAATTTTCTTTTTCTTGATTTCAAAGCGGTTGTAAAATTTTGAAGCAATTGGAAAAAATTTCAAAAGGGTTGAAAAATTTCATAGTAGTTGGCAAAAATTTCAAAGCAGTTGGAAAAAATTCCTAAGCAGTTGAAAAAGGTTCAAAGCAGCTGATAAAATTTCAAAGCAGTTGAAATACATAATTCCGAGAGAGTTATGAAATACGAAGGAATCTGAATTATAAAAAACAAGCTTGCAATCAGTACGTGATAATATATGTATCGCTGGCAATAAATGGTATTCCCAAAATTTTTAACATCAATTGTTTGAAGAGATGCCGCCTCAAGAAGCAGGTACCTAGTTGTGGATTTTTCAGTTAAGTAGCATGGACTGTGTCATAAAAAACATCTGTTACTATCAGATAAACAGAATCATCATTAGGTACGCTCTTCGAACATTGTGTGATATTTTTGCGAATAAACAATATGTGTAAATAAATTCAAATAACGAACCGAAAAAGAAGAAGAAAACTGAAGTTTGAGTTATGTCGTGCCTTTAAAAAAATACAAAAAAAAATATGACGAAGGACAACAAGTGTGAAAGAAAATTATGGGCAGCCACAACAGAATATCGGAAGGCAATTTGTTTTATTTTTTTTAACAATGAAAACTGAAATTAGCTACGAAACACAAATCCAACACAACAAAAATCATTCAAAACTCTAATAATATCCTCAGTTCCAAACACTTAGTGCAATAAACGCTGCAAATAGTTCGAAATCGCCAACTCAAATTAGAAAATTATGTTTGAGATTGTTTCTTCAATATGACTGATTTAGGGTGAAACCGTTTCCCTACTAAATCGGGAATCTGTTTTTTAAGGAGTATCTTGATTTAGGACACACACTTCCTGTTTTATTCCTTAGTTATGTTGTTTTTCTTTATTTCATGGAATCTATAAGCAAAAGTATCATCACATGAAATGTATATTCTGAAAATTTTGTTCCTATTATTCTGTGAAATGGACCCATGTTATGGATGAGCAGTTTCGATATTATGAATATCATCAAAGTGGTAAGTAATTAACTTTGATTTTTCCTCTGCACAACATTAAATCATGTATATTTTATGGAATCTGCTTTTTTGTGAAAAATATTTTGTTTTATGATGCTTGAAGTTTTGAGATACACCAAAGAATGAAACTGAACGTAATTAAAGAATGAAACGAAAAGGGTGTCTCAAAGTTTCAAACATACTTCAAGGTACTCCCCACAAAAAAAAAACGATTCCATGAAATAAAAGAACTCACATTATTGAATATTGGGTGATTGGAAAATCAACGTTAATTTCTCATCACTTTATTCACAATATATACTCCTTTCACAGAATAAAAAAAATAGATTTTTCAGAATCTGTTGACTCTGTTGAAATTCATCATTTTGAATTTTTTTACCGAAGCAATTATTATACCATAATATGTATAATGGTTTCCTGTTAATTCAATGTACAGTTGAAAAATTTTCGATGGACACTACGGACTACAGCATTGATCGTTCCAATTGATTTGTTGCCTTGCCCATTCCAGTCTTTGACGTTTATGGTCACGTGTTAATGTAACTCCTCTTTATGGACGTCTAGAACCTAGATTCACCTCTCTCAAACGTCGTCTGATGGTTTCGATGGAAACTTGGCCCCATCTGCATTTTGAAGAGTATTCCGTAGCCTTCTACACGAAGATGTAGACTTTCTTCTCGCTCAAAACGGTGATGAAACGACCCTGAGCAGGTGTTGTTTTCCGTCGCCCACCAAGCCTTGTTCTTTTCAACCCAGAATCTGTCACCCTGAACCTATTCCAAAGTCGAGATATCACACTTTGGCTGACTTGGAGCCTTTCCGCTACAACAACCTGAGTTAGGCCACCCTGTAGCATTCCGATAGCCATATTAGCCTCAGCGTTTGTTAATTCACGTCTTGGCATTTTCAGAAAACTCGTTTAAAATCGAAGCCGTTGATAAACTCACTCCATTTCAAAATAGGAACATTCATGAAGCATATGTAAAGAACCAAACTTCAGAAAAAAGGCGACCAGATTGACGAAATGTCTCATACTGATTTTGATTGGTTCGATTCAAGTTGGTATTGAGTTTCAAATGATTTTACTGCGATTTTCTCGAAGATTACATACTTTCCAAAACGATTTGATACGATATCCTCAACTCTTATGGAGCAGTCAGTATATTCGAATTTTGCAAACGTTCAACACTTATTCAAACATAAATTGTTCCCATATATCACAGGATAAAGCCGTTTGAATTTTAAATTCTTTTTCGTTCTAAAGAAACGGTTATTTCTTTCAGGCCTGTTCCCTTTGATGTTGGCATTGTTGCATCGGAGCGCAATGATTGATTTGAATTAATGGAAGGGCGCAGAGTGAAGACAAAGCTCCAACTTTTTGTCCCTCCACCCCGAGTTTACGCAGCATCTCGGTATCTGAAGATCAGACAAAGGGGAGTGTTGGCTGTGTACCTCGTGAACTGTAAATGCCTGTCGGTCGGACGCTCCTCTGCCAACTTCTCCCATTGTCTCCATCAATTCCGCTTGGACAAACGTGGAGTGGGGTCATTTGGGTGTATTAAGGAATCTTTCCAGGCTTAATGCGTTGTTATGAGAGCAGATAATGGGGGGATCTAATTGGATCAGGCCCTGATTGGGACAAAGGTGGGAGGAGGAACGGGGATTTCAGCACTTCATCCTCGTTTGCTGGGAAGGCCGAGCTTGTCCTTCAGTTCGGTTGACGTTTCAGGATGCTTGGACAAAGTTCAGAGCCACAGGTAGTTTGTATCATACATACCGTTTTACCGCTGAAATGAGGAATGTTCACATTTTTCAATTTCTACATATTCCTATTTTCCGTAGAAAATGAAAATATTGTGTCCAAAAATTATTTGATACTTCAAATAGCGCCCGAGTTATCGAGTTATAAACATGAGTTCGATGGATCCGTGTGACGTCACTTTACACCCAACGACTTGCGAGGTTCAGTACGTAGCCGGGTCCAATATGAGGGCCTCTCGTCTCACGGAGTGCGATTTGCGAATGTAGTATGACGTCACATCGCCGCGAGGAATTGAATATTCACGGGGTTGTAAAATCCGAACTACTAGGTCTTTTCGACTGAAACAAAAACTACTGATTTCATATACATATAGGTTATACGGTGACGAAGTTTCGATCGATTTTACATACCTGTGAACATTCCTCATTCGAAACATGTTCGATCATGTGTATTAATTTATTGTTCTCTTGAAGACGAAATGAATATTCATCTGGTAACAATTCATTTGTGAGAATAAAAAGAATATATAGCGCCCTATTCAAGGTACATATAAGAAGGAGTTTCTGGAGAAGAAGAAAACTGAAAGAGAAACATTCTGGCAGAATCTCCCAAAAAGTTCCTTCGTAATTTTGAAACTGCAAGATCCAAAAAATATTTGGATCTCAGTAAAAACCAACTACACCTCCTCACTGGCTTTCTTACAGGTCATTGTCGCCTCAGAAAGCACTTGCTGAGAATGGGCGTATCGGACACTGACGAGTGTAGATTCTGTGGGGAGGAGGAAGAAACTCCTATTCGCCTAGTCACAGAATGCTTTGGCATTGTAAGCCAAAGGAAACAATGCTTTCAAGAGACCTGTAGGAGTGAGGAAGTAGCCTCACTGAAGCCTTCCGAGATTATTGGATTTCATAAGATCTCTGGGACTGGAAGGCGAGCTGTAAAGCTTTGTCAGGGGGTACAATAGACCATCAGGTCGCAGTGGACTGTAACGCCCTTTAAACCATTAACTAAGGCCCATGACGAAATATGTAAGTAATGGTCTAATGGAGAAAAACAAGAAATTTCCGTCGTCGAACTCATCGAAGTAGGGACAGACAGAAGTACTACCGGCCTCAATTTGGTTCATTGTCGTGGCTAGACTGATGAGACCTAATAAAGGTGAAACCGGTCCGTCTCTGCTCTGCTTCGATAATTATATCAGATTATATGCTCGAATAAATCTTGAGATAGTTCGGATATGACAACCTCAAGCAACTTAATCTCTTTAGGAAATCATTTATTAATAGGACGAATAACTCTGGACCTATGTTGGATCCCTGCGGCACTCCGAATTCCGGTACGAACTGAACATGATTGCTCAAGTAAGACATCAAAAGAAGTTATACTCGTCTCGAAAATGCAAAATGCTTTTCAGCTTTAATAAGGAGCATTCCAGAGAGCGAGAACTATTAGAGTATTAGAAACCTTGAATCTACGACAGGGATGACCCAGTGAGAGAAAGAAGTGAAAAACTATAGCTCAAGTAGATGTTCAAAAGAAGTGATTATAGTCCCGAAAATACAAAAGCTTCTTAGCTTTATTAACGAGAGGTTAATGGTTGATTCGATCGAAAGCCATTTGAAAATAGTTTCGTTTTTCAAATGGCAAGACCCATTTTTTATTGCATACATAGATTCTCCATTGAATTCTGAGTATTTTTGATTCCAAAAGTTTGAATTTTCCGAGAAAACTCTCTTTGAATAAGAAAATACGAAAAAAAATCTCAAAATTGAACTCTATTGAAATACAGGTAGCTCTGAGGTTTTTTAATTAAAAATTCTCATTTTTGAGAATCTTCGAGAAGAAAGGCTGATGATTTTTTTCTGATAGCGCGATTTTCAGAATATGATACAGGAAGTCACAAATTCTTTGTCAAAGTTAGAAGTGACGAACATCAAAAAATGTTTTTTTTTTCAAATGCGTGATGACTATGGTTCTTTTGACTCCTCGGACACGGGGCAGTCTAGAAGAATACTTTCAGAACCACATGCAAGCTAGAACAAAGAGGGCTATGGCTTACTTTGCCTTCCCCCCTGAGACTTAAACCTTCCAGGGGTTGGACCCAAACTGCAAGTTACGACTCGAACTATGATGCTAGGACTATATTGGAAACCTTGAATCTTCGGATGGGATGAACCAATGAGTAATATTAGTCTCTGCCTATACCGAGCTGTCATAGCTCTATTCTCGAGGAAGCCAAGACCTCCTACAGGATATATCCACGACCCTAGTTCCATAACCAAGACGTGGAGACATATGGGGAGTCAAACAAGTGAAAAGTTCCTTCTTACAACAGAAACTCTGCACTAGATGACTTAGAGACCAGTTGACAAGCTCTGAACTCACCTTCAAACATCCCAGGGCAGGAATGAGCTCAACTAGGTATGTGTTATGCTGAAAAATAACATAATAATTGGTGTCTCAGGCCGAAATGAGTTGCCTTGGTGGAACCGGTGTTCGAGTCAAGCAGCCGAAGAGGAATGTTTAGTCCAACCCTCAAGAACTGGATGGTGCCAGCTGCTAGACTATTGAGCTCTTTCCCTTCTTAAAGTTCACGAAAAAAAAGGAGATTCAATTTTGGGAAGACTATGGTGTTTGGGAAGTGAGTGTATCGAAAATAATGGTACTTTGGCTACTGTATGAATATTTGTTTTATAATGAGGGTACTTAAGATAGATTGTTGAATAATTTGATAAAAACATAAAACCATTTTTATGAGATATAAACTTTCGGACAATACGTTATTTTTGATACCTAAATAGACTCCATTTTATCGAAGAGTTTATTCGATGCTACCTTCGGCAAAACCCTGTATGTCAATGTACTAATCTCGAATACTCTTTTTTGTCTGTGTGTAAACATTGTGCTCTGATAGTTTATGCCGATTATTGCTTGGAATTCATTGTGCGATTTATCCCACGTGTGAGACATGCTTTCCAACTGAATTCGTTCTCACGATGCACACAATGGCCCTCTTTTTCGGTTTATATCCAACAAACGGCCACAGTGAGTTAGGAATCTTCGCTTAGCTTTGAAGCAATGCGCTTCCCACGCCAATTCTGACCGTTGCATTGCAGAGCGAGCTCATTCCAGGCCAACGATGAGATACGTGACCGAATCATGAAGTTAAACGGATTTTTCAGACCAGACAATCATCGTAAAAAGGTTATCTCTCGAATTGTAGGGTTTGTGTATGCTTATGGTCGACCACTGTCTGGACCATTATCCTCCAGGTTGGAAAATGGATCCTGGATAGACGTGGGATGTTCCATGGAACGACGGAAGGAGAAACGTACGTTTACCTGAATGTTGATGAAGAGTTGTTCATCCGCTTGTGTCTGCGCCAACTTCAACTGAACTTCTTCTTGGACCGACAGCTTGATCGGCTTACTAATCAGTATGGAGAGGAAGGCATAATATGTGCATTCAATCGAATCTTTCAGCCAAATATCGGCTGAGTGTTTAATCAGAATTGGCTTACTACCACTTGCGGATACCTGAAGATTGTTGAGTCGGCTGATAGTACAATTAGCTCTGTGCTTAGGACTCAGAGTGTCGCAGTGTTAATACACTGCGCAAAAAAATTAACGCATATTCTGTTAATCTCAATTTTAATAAAAGTTAACTCTACATTGATTTTATAACTTATTTTTTATGTTCTCTCGGGAAGGTTTTGAACGAAACAAGACACATTAAATGGAAGAAAAATACAGAATTATGAGAAAGAAAAGAAATGAACAATTTTCAAAATACTGAAATGCTGATAAGTGATTTAATACTTGGTATTTCCACCCCTTGCGTTAATTACAGCTCGGCAACGACGGTTCATACTCAAAATGAGTGATCTTAAAATGTTCTGATCTAATCCTCCCAGATTTCCAGATTTCTCCGATCCTAAGTCATTAGGAGTAGCTGGATGATTTTCTGAACCTCTCAGCCTTCTATCGAGGTTGCCCCAAACCTTCTCAATCGGATTGAGATCTGGAATTCTTGCTGGCCATTCCATTCCTCTTCAAGGTACTCCTGAACGATGCGCGCACGATGGGGTCTGGCATTATCGTCCATAAAAATGAAATTTTCACCAATGTATGGGGCAAATGGCACTACTTGCTTTTCAAGAATGTTCCTTATATACTTATCAGCATTCATAGCTCCATTATCAACGGCCACTAGGTCTGCGCGAGCAGTCAAAGATATTCACCACATTCCATGATCGATCCTCCCCGAAACCAGTAGTATTTAGGAAATTGCACTGAGCTTATCTTTCATGTGAACGTCTGTATACGAGGGAAAGTAAATCACAACGGTAGAGGCAGAATCTAGACTCATCTGTGAAGAGAACTCTTTCCCAATCGGCCTCTTCCCAATGGATTTGCTCTCTCGCAAAATCCAAACGCGCCCTTCGATGGGCTGGGGTAAGAGCTGGGCCTCTTGCCGCGACATGAGACCTAAAATCATATTCTCTGAGGCGATTTCTCATTGTCTGAGTGCTAATTTGCACCCCATGAGTTTGCTCAAGCTGATTTTGAAGGAGGCGAGCGGATGCAAACCGTTGTCTCAACGAAGAAACTCTCAAGTAACGTTCTTGAATGGCAGTTAGTTGTTACCCGTGGTCTACCCTGTCCTGGTCTTCGGACATTCATACCTGTCTCCCTGAATCGCTGCAACATTCTGGACACACTTTTATGGGAAACTCCAAACCTTTCTGCAATTCTTGTGTATGTCCACCCTTCTTCTCGCAAAACTACCGCTTGTGCACATTCCTCTTGGGTCAAATTGCGTGTTTCGCGTTGCATAGCGATCGAGTGTAGAAAATCAAACGAAAGAAAAAACTATTGATCACTAGATTTGATCGAGAATAACTGATTTTAGAATGGAGCCATTACCTTCAAAATCTGATAATATCTTTTTTTTTTATTCCCGCTGGGAAAAAACATCTGTATTGAAGAGAAACGTTGAAAGTGGATAACATATGCATGCATAATTCTGATGAAAATAATTATCATTGAGAACACCTTCAGTTGTAGAATAAATTTGAAATTTCCATAATGTGCGTTAATTTTTTTGCGCAGTGTATTTTGACAATAACATCATATGCGGTCGTGACATTTAATTATATTATATTTCGAATCTACCCAAATGTACCCTGGTTGGCTTATGGGGTATTTTAAGTGGACTAAGGGACATTACAAAAGAGAGAAGAAGAAGAAGGTATTTCGAATGATTCTGTCCTAACTCTGTAGGAAAAGAAATCTTTCTTTTTGGAAAAAAACGCACTTGGGTGCTATTCTCATTTTGAGTCATTTTCAGATATTGCACATTGTATTTTTGTTTCATTGGCAGATTTCCTGTTCCTATTCTGCAGAAATGCAGGAGCTTTCACTGAACCTACTTCCCCTCTTCCCCGGGAAAAATCTAGAAGCTCAGTTTGTCGGGGATAATTGATCCTTCGTTATCTCCAACGCCGTCTCTCGATTCACTCCATCCCCCTGTCGTTTCTCTAGAAAAACATAAAAGTTGGCGAAAACTAGCTCAACAGCGTCGTAGCATCCGCCATTACCTTCCGATAATGGCCGCTACCATTCTTTCGGAAGGTTTAGGATCTAACCCTATCGTTCGGATGTGAACGCGGATTAACTTTAACTATAACGGCAGTTTTTATAGCCATTGACTTTTATTTAGAACCAACGAAAGTGTAATGTTCTGAAATCTCTGAGCACCAACGACGTGCGACGTTCGTCTTATTAACACTGTTGATTGTATTTTGTCGGCAGTGAAAATGGTGATACATTAAATCGTTGATAATGTCGACATTCTTTCTGATCTGCGGTATCTTCTCGAAGTCTTCGTTAATGAAAGTGTTGATACATTGAAATGTTGATAATGATAATGTCGAGATCTCTTTTTGGTTTCTGATCCTTAATATTTCGAATTTCGTTAATGAAATTGATGATACACTGAAGTGTTGATAATGTAGGAGATTTCGATATGGTTTCTGAACCTAAGTACATTAATTTTTCGGTAGTGAACATTCTGATTGTGATGCTTTGAAATGTTGATGATGTTGAGATTGCGATATGGTTTCTGAACCCTAAGTACATTAATTTTTCGGTGATGAACATTCTGATACATTGGAATGTTCATAATGTCGAGATTTTGATATGGTTTCTAATCCTCAGTACATTAATTTTTCAGTAATAAACGTGATGTTACATCGAAATATTGATAATGTCGAGGTTACGGTATGGTTTTTGATCCTCAGTACATTAATTTTTCTGTAATGAACATTCTGCTACTTTGGAAGATTGATGATGCTGAGATATTGAAATAGTTTCTGATCCTCAGTACATTAATTTTGCGGTGATGAACACCCGACATTGGAATATTGATAATCCCCAAATATTATTTTTGGTCCACAGTACTTTGATTTTTCGGTAACTTTAGATACATTGAAATGTTGTAAATGCTCAGATCAGAATATATTTTCTGATCCTCCATACTTTTGTTTTTCGGTTATAAAAAGGTTCAAACATTGTAATGTTCATTATGCCGTAGTTTTAATATTCGTCTTGATCCTCAGTATATCAAGATTTCGGTGTTGAAAATGATGATGCATTGGAATTTTGATAAAGTCGTGATCATATTTTTTCTGATCTACAGTTCTTTGACTTTTTTGTAATCAAAATGTTGAATGCTGTATTTCTTCAGTCGCTTTTCTTCGATTGAATTGTTGATAATGTTGAAATGTTTTTGAAATTTCAGTTCCTCAGTACATTTATTCTTCGGTAATTAAAATGTTGGAACATTGAAATGTTGATAACGTCGAGATATTTTTCTCTCTGGGTCACAGTATTTCGATTTTTCGGTAACGTGAATTTTGATACATTGAAATGTTGTAAGTGCCCGGATCAGAATATATTTCTTGACCTTCAATACTTTAATTCTCCTGTGATGAAAATGTTCATATATTGCAATATTCATTATGCCCTAAACTTGCTATTCGTCTTGATTCTCAGTACATTAAATTTTCTGTAATGAAAATGATGATGCATTGAAATGTTGATAATGTCTTTATAATAATTTTTCTGATTTACAGTTCTTTGACTTTTTTGTAATAAAAATATGCTGGTGATATTAAGTTCACCATATTCTTTCTGATTTTTAGTTCTTACTCAGTAATTTTTTCTCGATTGAATTGTTGATAATGTTGAGATGCCTATAAACGTTCTGATCTTCAGTACTTTTATTATCCGGTGATTAAAATGTTGGTACATTGAAATGAGGTCCAGATATTATTGTCTTTGGTGCGTAGTACTTTGATTTTTTGGTAACGTGAATTTTGATACATTGAAATGTTGTTAATGCCAGATAGAATAAATTGTTTGATCCTCAATACTATGATTTTTCGGTGATGAAAATGTTCATACACGAAAATGTTCATTATGCCGTTATCTTGATATTCCTCTATCAAGACGGTAAAGAAAATGATGATGCATTGAAATGTTGATAATGTCGAAATAACACATTTTTTTTTCTGATGTAAAGTTCTTGACTATTTTATAATCAAAATGTTGAATACTGATTATATTGAGGTCACGATAATATTCTTGCTGATAATAAGTACTTCTTTAGTCTTTAGTACTTCTGATCCTCGGTAGTTTTATTTTTCGGTAACTAAAATGTTGGTACACTGAAATGTTGATAATGTCGAGATATTATTCTCTCTGGATCACAAAACTTTGATTTTTCAATAACTTACATTTTAAGGTGATTTAAATGTTCATTAATTGAAATGTTGACTATGTCGTAATCTTGATCCTCAATACCTTGAGTTTTCGTAAATGAAAATGATGATGCATTGAAATGTAGATAATTCTGATCTACAGTTCTTTGACTATTTTGTATGAAACTGTTCAATGGTGATGATGTGGACTTCGTGATATTCTTTCTGATCTTCTGTTTTTTTTAGTAATTTTTCCTGAATTGAATTGTTGACAATGTTGAGATGTCTATCTATAAACTTTTTGATTCTCAGTACATTCATTTTTCGTTAATAAAAATGTAATAACATTGAAATGTTGATTAATATGCAGATTTAGATATTCTTCCTGAATATTTTTTTTCCTTGTATTGATTGAGGCTTTCGCGACAATCGTTCATTGTCACTTGTTTTTTCGAGCATTTCGGCTCGATTCATTCTACACGACGACGGCCGAAATGCTCGAAAAAACAAGTGATATTTTTTTTAGTTTCTCAGTTTATTCTCACCTTGAATGTTTATACATTGGTATGTTGATAATTTCAAGATCTCGAATGTTGTTACATGGGAATGTTGATTGATAATAACAAAATCTTGATATTCTTTCTACTTAACCTTCCCAGCAACCATCAAAAAATTGCAGCACCTTCATATAATATAAAATATATATAATAATATTCAGAATTTCATTTTATCTGTTGTCCAGTATCTACTTCGTTTTTTAAGTAATTTGTTCTTCGAGCTCTCATTTCTGTTCCTCCAAAACTCTTCTGAGATGAGTCGTATAAACTTTATATAGTACAAATTTTCATAAAAGAAAAAATTAAAGGCGCTGTCCAGAAGCTCACGACAAATCAAATTAAAGGACAACAGATGTTGAAAGAAATAGGCAAATTGAAGCTCGAATGTTATGGAAAGAGTTCCGTTGGTAAGGAATTATTTTTCGAAGAGGAAATGAAAAAAATATGATTCAATTTCAAAACGTCAAAACGTTGCACCTGTTTTGACACATCTCTTTATATTATACAAAGGGACAGTAAATATACGAAAACCGAAATATTGAACACATGATTTAATTTAGAGAATTAGGACTCACTCGTAGTAGGAGATGATTAATATTTTTATTTAATCGGTTGTGCACTCCAAGCTTACGTCACAAGTGCCGCTTATCACAACAAATTTGAACGGTATCTTCACACTTACCCCAAATTTACAATAAATGCACCTTACTATAATCAGGGAAAGATAAGATATACAGACAGAGAAATGATGAAGACAGATTTTTTTACGTTTTCTGTAATATCGTTGGGTCAATAACAAGCACTCATAGCTCCGCTTTTATAGGAAGAACTTCATAGTTTTGTTCAAACTTTCATAATCATACTTCAGAGAAATCTTGAGTGAACTCAATTAAAAAAAAATTACTTTCAAGGCGGTTAAATTACCTGGCAACTTCTCGCCTTAACGTACCTCCAAAGCGAAATTTTTCAATCCACTTCGGAAAAACGATAAATTTCCACATAAGGTAAATACACCCCGAAGTTTCTGGTAATCTTCACAGTCCGAGAGATTAATCGAAAGTTCTATAGATATGGATGATGCCGGAATTACCCGGCAAAATTCCCCGAGTTTCCGCCCACGTGGACGGCTACTTTTCGCAATTTAAACTGCAGGGAGTGGGAACTGCAAGGGCATCCATTCATTACATTAGCCGGGCAAATACACACAGCGCGGGCTGGCATTAGTCTAGATTAAGACTACGGTGCCCCCGGAAGATTTCTGTTTCTTGCTCGGGAGGATAGAAAGCCGGGATGCTGGGACCTGCGAATGCATTTCCGGCTGTTTCTAAGCCGGGGATAAATAGGGTTATTTTTCGACTCTTTCGAAACAGCCAGATTGGATGAGACCGTCCTAGAAATTGGCGTTATTTAGTTGGTCTGGCTTCAACTCTGTGAGGGTAATCTTCGTTTATGGGGTCCTCAGAGTGTGGGGCAGTTGCCAGGGTTTTAGGGTCACTCATTTCGATAAAATATTGGTTAAATTAGACCGGTTGGCAACGTCGCCTGAAAAAAATACTCTGTAGCTGAACGTCCGATAAAAATATGAAGGCCTGCACAAATATTTTACATTCTGTACAACTTTTCTTCCGCTGTTTGGTAAAAGCTGGCTGTAGCGGTAAGTGGAAGTTGAAACAAATAGCTCTTAGATGTGATAAAATGAGCTCAGGTATTTGTAAACATAACGCCTCGAAATATACTGCTCAACAAGAGGATATCGAATTAATTGTTTTGATAAATATGTAATCTTCGACAAAGTCACTGTTGAATCATTTAAAACTCAATAACAACTTGTATCGATCCAATAGAAATCGGTATGAGACATTTCGTCAATCTGGTTGCCTTTTTCTGAAGTTTGGTTCCTTGCATATGCTTCATGAATGTACTTATTTTGAAATGGAGTCAACGGCTTCGATTTGAAACGAGTTTTCTGAAAATGCCCAGACGTGAATTTACAAACGCTGAGGCTAATAGGGCTATCGGAATGCTATATTGTGGCCTAACTCAGGTTGTTGTAGCGGTAAGGCTCCAAGTTCGCCAAAGTGTGATATTTCGACTTTGGAATAGGTTCAGGGAGACAGGTTTTGGGTTGGAAAGACTAAGGCTTGGTGGAAGACGAAAAACAACACCTGCTCAGGATCATTTCATCACCGTTTCAGCGAGAAGAAAGCCTACATCTACGTGTAGAATGCTACGAAATACTCTTCAAAATGCAGATGGGATCCAAGTTTCCTAAACATCTGACGACGTTTGAGAGAGGTTCATTAAGATTCTTCTTTATGGATTCGCTGTTCTCAGAGCTGTTGTAATCTTGACTGATATGAACAAACTAATTTGAGAAGGAAACCTATTTCAGAGAGGTTTTGAGGGGTGTTTTAGTTGTACATATGAACGTGTTTTAAGGACGGAAATATAGAAACAAATGCGCCGCAGTTTCCAAAATGTCCAAAGACAAATTTTGATATACTTGTGAACAATTGATAGTGACATCAAATGTTGAACAAGACTTCTTGTTATACAGGGTTGGGATAAAGTATGGAACCAAGTAAATATCTTTTAAACGAAAAGAACGATATTTATGAAAATTTGCAGGTAAGTGCAATGGAACAAAACGCATCTGATGTACATTTTTTTGATAATAATATACTTCCGGTTTAACCGGAAATGCCATTAACTTCTTTAATTCAAATGGGACACCCTATATATTTTTACAGATTTTGAAAGAGCTTTTTATTTTGAATTCATACATACTGAGTTTAGTGTAAAAAAATTTGTAAAAACGAGGAATAACTCACTGTTAGTAGTACAATAGAGTACATTTCATTATTTTAGAATAATGAGAAACAAAATTACTCCAAATGTTCAAAATGCTCGCCGTTTACTTGCTGAAAATATGCCATCCTATTAACAAATTCTTGAGTCACTCTTTCCAAGACTTCTCCACGTATTAGTTCACATTCATCAATAATTCTTTGTCTTAATTCCTTTAAGTTTGTTGGTCGTCTAACGTAAACACTTGAAGAACGAAAGACGTACTAAACAGTACTTGTTTATTTATTACTATGCATAAAAACAACATCAATTAGTTTATCTGAATATTTTTTTGCTCTAATGCAAAAAACTCAAGGGAGGTTGGTTAAAGTGCTATATTCCTCGTTTTTACAAATTTTTCTACACTAATCTCAGTATGAATGAATTCAAAATAACAAGTTCTTTCAAAATCTGTAAAAAGACATAGGGTGTCCCGTTTAAATTAAAGAAGTTGATGGCATTTCCGGTTAAACCGGAAGTATATTATTATCAAAAAAATGTACATCAGATGCGTTTTGTTCCATTGCACTTACCTGCAAATTTTCATAAATATCGTTCTTTTCGTTTAAAAGATATTTCTTGGTTCCATACTTTATCCCAACAGGCAATGGGCTTCCCATATGTGCTGTGTAGCGATGTGTAATGGAAAGGCGAGAACCCACTAATCATTTAGACTATTGCTGTTTTTGCCTAACAAAGACTGGAGGTAATTCTAAAAAGGGAAAGCAGAGGATCGACTATCTGAATTTGCGGTCTGCAATGGGATCTGCTACCCAAAATGCAGATGTACCAGTGCAAAGAAGCTTACAAGGTAAGAACTTAGAGCATGGAAGTCATTTGTTAGTGTTGTAAGAAGATTTTTGGGCAACAATATGGATGCAAACTACCAACAGTTAGTTGATGGACTACAAATCGCTTCGTACCCGAATGTCATTAAACATTAATTTCCAACATTCACATCAGACAGTTTTTCCTGAAGATTTAGGAGTTGTCAATAACGAGAAGAATGAAAGATTGCAACAAGATATTAGGACAATGAAAATTCGCTGTCAAGGACGATGGGTCCAACCATGATGAGGCTGATGATTATTGAAGAGGGAAGATATGATCCCTGATAAAAAAAAATTGAATTTAATAAGTATTTTGAATTGATATTTTTAATCTGCGTGTTTTTGTTAATTGTAAAGTACGTCCAGTAGGTGTAAAACTGAATAATGTAGAAATATTGGGCTTATAAAAATCACATATTGTAACATTGACTGTGGTTCTATAAATGTAACGAGAAAACCTCACTTGTCACAATTTATATTTTGTCATTTTTGTGTTTGGATTCGTCCATTCTACTATAATATGCTATTTTTGTTTTTGTTGACCAGTGTTAATGTTTGTTTTTGTTCTTTAATCCCTAAATATAAAAGGCAACATATGTACGCTGATGCAACAACTTGGTTATTTCTGCTGATTAATATTTTGGCTCGTTTGGTTCAATATTTTTTTTTCAGTGATTTAATTTCGTACAAGGTAATTCCTAAAAATAAGCACGACAGATACGGACTTGATCGTCTAGGAAACACTAAAAACGATGAATCATAGATAATAAATGCTCACCTGGACGAAACATCCTCGAATGGACTATGAATTCTAAAGTATGTCTTAGACTGAAAATATTCGGTTTGAATGCAATTGTATCTACCTTTAGGAATGGGGTCTGGAGCAGGCAATGAGCACCCCTGTACTAACTCAAGTTCCCCTCTGGGTCTGCCACACCTTTCTTTATTCGGCCGTTTTAAATCTCAACGTTTGTCGGTTGTATTAATGTTATTTCTTCATTTTTTCCAGATTTACTGGTTCAACTATACGATATGATTTACCATTTGTTTTAATTTCGATACACATCTCCTTTCAAACAACAGATGTTGATACCAAGGATAAGAATATTGATTGGTAACAATTAGTAGTTGTAGTACAGTATAACATGTACATTTTAATTTCATCAAAATCTAGTGAATGGTGACAATTCATACAAGGATCAGAAAAACCAGTTGTAGATTAGTTTTGAACAATTGATTTTTCATGTTCATCAACACAAATCTTAAGAGAACGTCTAGACTGACCTATGTAGAAAGCTGAGTATTCATCACAAAACTATTCAGTGTATTTTCGAAAGTTGTTAAACTATCTTTTCGATTACAATACATTGATTCTAAGTTTTTTCTTGTTGGTTTATACAATGTTTATGTTATTCCTTCTTAATCTACTACAAATCTTATCACTTATATGTAGAATATACTTTACATGAGCATTATATTTGTTTCGTTGAAAAGAGTTTTTCATGTTGAAAATTAATATCTTTATCATATTGCGAAAAAAACCATTGTTCACTGCCAATTTCCTAACTTTTTTTCGAATTTAATTTTTGAAAGTTGGAATCAAATTTAGCTATGTACAAGAAAATGAAAAGCTGACATTTTTATGGATAAGAATGTGATTCCTTATACAAATCGAATTACAGATGATCTTCGTTCCCTTTTTATCTGTATATCCGAAAATTGGAGCAATTGATTTCCATTTTACAATTCCAATCCAAACTGGACAGATGCGCACAACGAATCGGCTTCAAGAACAATTCAAGCCAGCAATGAAAAATATCTACATATCGTCTCCAATACCATCAAACGAAAACATTATTATTTCCAAATGTGTTATAAATGTTCGTTTTTTCTACCAATTCTGCACTAGGAGACAGCTGTAATAGGTATTGCAGAGGGATTCTGTTTGATTTTGATTCATCTTCAATTTGAATTGTATTTTTGAAAGAGAAAATTGGGTCATACTTCAATCTTTAATTTTTTTTTAATGATTCGCCCCCCTCAAATCAAGTGCAAGGTTTTACACAGGAGTATTTTAATTACTTGAAAGATGAATTATTGAAAGATTCACCCAACCTCAATAATTCTTCATTGTCTCTTCATTCAGCTACGACCCATGGCGTCAATAATCGTAGTGACATGCGAGAATACCTATCCTTTTTATTAATTTTTTGCCTGAATTCACATTTTTTCAACCTGAAATATCTCGCCAATTATCTGTTAGAAAACTATGCTGTTGGAAGCATTTTCCATAGGGATCACATTCTTCAAATGAGCGTCAAAATCATTCTAATATTCACATTCTATGGCAGTGAAAAGCATTTTTCGAATGGAACATGCTAAAACTGGTTATCAAGGGTTATCTTCGAAAGTACGACATATGCCATCGGAAATCTTTTTATAGAACTTTTCGAGCCCTACAAAATTGTTCTGAATCAGGTACCTTCATCTGGTAGAGCACCTTTTTGGTGAACTTCCCCTTGAGGTTTCTATTTAGTTTGAGAAATAAAGACACTATAATCATTATTATCATTATCTATTATGGTTTACACAGCGTCGTCAGTAAAAGCCTGAAATAAACTAGTCCATTCATGACACTCAAAAAAGTGGATATTCCTTATAATTCCTTCATCATATGAAAATTTTTTATATGTAAACCTACACTATTGTAAAAGTCTTATCAAAATTGGACATATTGTTCCAGAGTTCTGTAAAGACAAACAACAATATTTCAATTTTCTTGACGACAGAAGAAATTTAATGGACTAGAAGAATAGATCAGTGTGAGACCCTCTTCCACTAAAACTACAATATTGTGTGCCTTCACATGGAGAAAATTACTTGAAAAATAGGTGAATTCAAAAGCATAATTATCGAAATGGATACCATTTTCCATTCATAGGCTCACCGTTTTTTTATCATGAGCCCGGAAAAATGAAATCAGACTTCATCACTAAGAAAAGAAATATACGAAGCGGTTTTAGCCTCATTTGTCAATATCTGAATCCCATATCGTTCAGGGACAAAATCTCCGTAAAAGTCTTTTCTCTATTTCAGTATCGTAATGAGTTCATTACAGTACTGAAAGTAGTGCTGTAATGAAAGTCATTACAGCATTGTTTTCAGTGATATTTTTCGTTTTGTGGTTGTCAGTACTGACCTCCGATCCACTCAATTTTCGAATCAAATCAATTCAAATTCCGCAATCTGTCAAATTTCGTTAGTGACACCAACTGCCAAGATACAATACAAAAGTCACTAATATGAATTTTTATTTAAATTTCGAGAGTTTTCCATAAAACTTGACTGAAATAGAGAAAATATCGTCTAATACTCGTCGCAGAAAGCAATTCCAACACTCGTGCTTTCGAAAACTCGCTCCTTCGTCGCACGTTTTCGAATTTCGCATTCGTGTTGGAATATGAGTTCATACTGCAACTTTTTTCAGAATATACTATTGAGCTCTTTGAGTAAATAAATACAAATCGCGAAATCTAGTAGCGTCGAAAGAGAAGTCCCACATCTCCAGCTACATGATGAAAAGAACTGCTTATATCCCATTACATTCCTTGAGATTTAAGCATGTGAGAGAAGATGTGGAACTTCTCTTTAGGCGCTACTGGATGTCGCCATTTGTTTCTATTTACTCTAAAAGCCTTGAAACATACAAGTTTCTCCGAGTGAATGAAACGGCTAATTTTTTCGCAACTGTGAAGGAAAATCCAAAAAAAAATTCATGTCGAAATCAGCTGTATTACAGCCAGCGAAAATTCAAAGTAGAGAAAAGTACAATCTTTGGCAACTGCAGTTCTTCCCTGCTCCACCTGAAAACCACGGAATTCGCCACTCCCGACGTACATGGCAAGCAGCCAGTGCCGTCCAACAAAAAACGGCCACGGTCGCCCTTTCTATTCGTCATACGTAATTTTTTGCGGTCATCAGATTAACCACCAACGCCGGTGAGAAATATCTCCGTGACATAAATCTCCCGTGCTACTGAAAATGTCGACGGCGGTAACCGCTGTTCGCCCTGCCTAAAACCCCGCTAGACAAAGGTAAAAAAACGCCGCCCCAGCATTCGTCACCCCGAATCGGCGGGGAGATTAAAAGAGGTCGCGAAAGATCTGCGAGGTATGACGGCACTGCGATCCCTCAGGCGGAAAGGGAAAGAGAGCATTTGGCAATTAAACGGAACCCACACCCTAATTACGTAATTCGTGCACGAAAGAACCCGTGACAAAGCGTCGTTTATACTTCAATTATACTCATTTGTGACGAGCAACGGATGGTAATCTCTGATGGGGCGGCAAGATCTGACGGAATTTCCAGAAGAGCCGAGGAAATAAGTCCTATATTATGCACAATGATTTTGGAAGAAGTACCTACAATATTTAGACCTATTATGAGCAAGGGTACAAAAGGTTTCTCTCTTCAATACATGGACGTAGTGTCGCAAGCATAGACTATTAATATAACTAGACCGAGTATGTTTACGTTTTGATGGGAACGAACATTGAATTTGTTTA
Source organism: Hippodamia convergens (assembly GCA_038502775.1). Classification (NCBI taxonomy): domain Eukaryota; kingdom Metazoa; phylum Arthropoda; class Insecta; order Coleoptera; family Coccinellidae; genus Hippodamia; species Hippodamia convergens. The sequence continues at coordinate 1,420,229 of CM076607.1, forward strand.
CTTGCGTTGTTGCCGCCTGGATGCGACGTTCAGCTATATCGAGTTGGATTTAAAATCAGAATATTCAGAACTGGTCTAAAAATTGAACAAAAACTTGCCAAGACGCAGAACAAATCGTATAAGTTAAATCTTATTATGTCAAATTCGATAAATTAAAAATTTATCATCAACAAACCATTGAATATTTTTTCCTGAAATCTTAGTCGAAAAGTAAAACATCTGAAATTCAACGCAATTTGGCAATGCTGTGCTCTGGTAGTGTTGACCTGTTCAATGTGTCAAAGTTTGAAATTATTTTCGAAATATTCGTTGTAGAAAGTGTTTTGTAGTCTGAATCCTCTGATATTTATTCTCAAAAGTATCAAAAATTGTGAGACACTGTTATTTTTGCAAAATAAATCCCAAAGATCTTGGAAACGAAGAAATATCGTTACATACGTAAGTATAGGTTAACTTAATGTTTGTTTTCCTATTCAGGGTCGACTCGTACCTCGAGGACTTCAAATTTAAAAGCTTTAATTTTAAATTTCTTATAGATTTCCCAAAAATATCGAAGTAAGGAATTTTTGGTTTTCTCTTCTTGGTTTGGATGAAGATGGGACATATCTTAAATGCTCAAGGCATTTCAATTGTAAGAATATAATTAAGAATAATATTGGAAAACGCATATTAAAACCAAATGATCTTCTAATTCAAATTTATAATTTATTCGGACCCTGAGACACTAAGGTGAGTATTTTCATTGGTATTAGAGATAACTTTGAGAAAAGAATTAATAATATTAATAGCCATATTGATATTTTAGCACTTCTCCCAGTAAAAGTACTGGGAGTCGTAGGTTATCGATATCTGATATATCAGAGGGCAGTCCCCCAAAGAAGCAACCCAGGGTAGAGTTATGTCTGATATCGATGTGTAAGTATCAATATTCAATTTCTTGCAACTATGTATATAAATTTATCTATATATAAAATAATAATAGTTCTGATAAAAACTTTATTAAATCATCCAAAGAACTAACGACCTAGGTCTTCCTGCTCATGTATTGTTTTATATTTTACATCGATAAATTTATATACAATATATAATTGAAACTTTCAGTCTTTCGACCACATTCCAAAATGTGGGAAATTGTCCAGAAGTAGTATTAGAACACAGCAATTTGAAGGAGACCCCCAGCCTCAGGATGCAATTATTCCCGGATTCTGAACTGTATGTGGTAATTTGTAAGTATTTTTTATTCATTGCTATTATGTATGATATGATTTTTATTTTTTGGATCTTCAACTTCCTTTCAGAATGTTAAAAAATTCATTGATTATTTTGAAGTGCCAGAAATATTACATAAGTTTAATTTCCAGACCTTCTCTATCGTTTTAAAGTGTTGCATCATCGTCAACAAACACTGCATCTAAAGAGGCTAATTTATCTATCTAAACATTAACAGCTTCAGAAACAGTAGAGTATTTAACAAAAAAAACCACATCCACAGAAAATGTCAACCAAAAAATCCAATAAACCTGCAATGAGACGAAGAAGGTAAGCTTTGTATCACATTAAAAAATTTAGTATTGAAGTACATTTTTGTGTTTTCAGGAAAACCCATGTTGAAGATATGGATGAAGAAGAATTTAGTTCTACTAAAACAGGGAAAAAATTCTTAGTCATGAAGAGAACAATTTTCTCTCTTCGTAAAAATGTTCAGACATTGCAGAGAGAAAAGATGAAGGTCACAATTGCCATGCAAACATAAAGCAATAGTGTAGCAGATGTAGCTGATACTTTGCTATACTTGTGTGACGATTTGAAGCTTTCTGATTTCAGTATCCATGCAACTGCCAAATTCATTCAGAATTTCAATGATCTTTTTAACATATGCAATTCAAGAAATACTATATGTTCAAAAAAACCATTGTCACCTGCTAGCCAGGTTGCTTTTTCAATTTTTTGGATTATGTGTCAGAATACATAATTGGAATTGAATTAGAAAATGCACCTGTAATATTTTCATGTCGAAAAACTGAATTTCTGGGATTCTTAATATGCATAAAGAATTTGAAAGCACTATATCAGACATATGTCATTGAAAAAAGTTTTAAAATATATCAAACTATATCGAAACCATCTGGTGAAATAAGGGCAAAAGTTGGTAATAATAATAATACTGCGAGACAGTTTGAAAGTGCTTTCAAACGCTTATTAGTTCATGCTGAAATAAGAGGTCCAGATACCGGCAATGTGGAAAAGGCTCACGTTTAATGAAGAGAATGAAAATGTTTTGAATAGCGCAGACTATATGAAATTTGAAGAGGACATCACACAGCAAATGGTGAATTATAATTGTTTTTCATCTGCTGTGTGGGATTTAACTCCATATTGTTGTAGCATACATATCCAGGTTTGTAGTTCAGAAACTGAAAAAGTGAGTTACTTACATCAAATGCAGAAGTTTACAAGAATCTACACAAATAGTTTTTCAATTGCAAGAACAGAAACAATTTTGGAAGTTAATTCAAGCTTCTTCTACAATTGTTAGTCTGTGAAAAGTTACAGAGAAATGCTTAAGGCACTTTGATAAGATATAAAAGAATGCTAAATTAATTAATATTATCCAATACGAATGTATAGATGGGCAGGAAGACCTAGGTCGTTAGCCTTTTGAAACATTGTTTCAATAAAGTTTTTTACTACTACTACTACTAATGTTCGAATATCGTTATTGTCTAGTTGTGATAAAACCTCAATTTCAAACTACAAAAATTATTTCTATTTCCAGCTGTTCACCTTGAATACCTCCCTTTGCATTATGTACATTTGATAATTCATTAATAAATGCATACTTCTGGTTTAATATTAATTTTTTTCATTCTTCACCTAATTCAAATTCAAATTATTCATTATTGTAATTTAGACAAAATTTTTAAGCAATTTTCATGTAGCTTGGAAAACCAGTTATATAAGAAGTATTCTAAACCGACAATCTAATCTTACACGAATATTTTCACATTAAATACACAAATCCGCCTCCCACATGAGACGCCTATGGCGTGATCCAGGAAACGGCCATTTCTGTTTGTGTTTCACTCTAACGGATGTGCCCATCTCGTTTTATATGTTCTTTCCCAAAACAAACCCGCTATTGAATGACTTGCTTGGTCTATTTATTATTAGTAGTCTGTGGTCGCAAGACTTTTCAGAAAAGACCACGCCCAAGTAGAAGTGAAAGTAGTCGTATTTAGAAGTGAGTTCTCGATTACATTATTGAGGCTAGGATTATTCTACCGACATGCAGTACTACTGTTGATTGAAATATTCTTGGGAAGATACCCAACCAATGTGTTTTCAGTCCTCCTTCCCCTCGCATCCCTCGTCTATCAATTCACTGCCGTAAAGTGGCGCCCTCGCAAAATATCGAATCCGAATGTATTTTAAAACACAGATTTCTGAATTTCTCAACTCTCGGTGAATTTCAAAGAGAAACCCGATTTGGATGAGTCATAATACCATATGTGGAATTTTTACGATGAACAGATGTTTCATTTTGCCTTAGTATTTGAGCGTACTTCAAAAAACGATTTGAGTACCTTCCCTTCGTCTTTTATATATTTTCTTGATACTCAATATTCTGTTGAAATATGAGATTCGTTTTTAGGAGAAAATTTTGCTTGAATATTTGTTGATAAAATGATACTCAAATTTCAAACGCATAGCCTGTTTATTCATATCCGATATATGACCATTTGTCTTCGAGATATCTGATTTTGAATACAAAAAGATCCTTTTTACTCAATTTACTGCTATTTCCGGAACTACTGATCGCCTAGCGAGCCAATAGGAGGTTTCTGTTTTAGCAGAATATTTCCTACAAAAATCTGATATGCTTTATTAACGTGAGAAAGAGCAAAAAAAGGCAATTTTTTCGGTTAATGGATTGTATCTTCAACAATATTGGGGGGAAGTCTTAGGTTATAAGGACATTTTACAGCCTGATGTTCCCCCTGAATCGGTAGATCGATCGGTTTAGCGGTTTTCTTGGACCGACTTATGGAAATTTTGAAAAAATTTACAGAAAAAACGATATTTTTCATTCAAAACGGATATCTCGAAGACAAATGATCAAATTCGAGGGTCGCAAGAAGCAAATTAGAGCTGAATAAACAGGCTATGAGACCTTTGCATCGGTCTAGCTCTGAAAAAATTTTCCATGCGCGTAAAGCAAAAATGAAAATTTCTAAAATTTTTCCTTCCTGATTTATCCAAGGATTGCAAATTGTAAAACAAAGAATTAAGAAACTAGAGTCTTCAAGCTTCAAAAGTAGGTTTTTTTATTTCCTATAGGACCATTTTTCACTGAGATACAACCTGTTGAAAATCATCAAAAAAATTTTCTGTTCAATTACTGCGCAAATTATATATCATTACTCTCATTTACAATGTGCATTCATTTTAAAAATTTTCATTTTTGCTCTATGCGCATGGAAAATTTTTTTCGAGCTGATGCAAAGGCCGTATAGCTTGTTTATACAGCTCTAATTTGCTTCTTACGTCCCTCGAATTTGATCATTTGTCCTCAAGATATCCATTTTGAATGAAAAATATCCTTTTTTCTGTTAATTTTTTTTTAAATTTCCCTGAAGCAGTCCACCGATCTACCGATTCAGGGGGATCTTTGGGGAATATCAGGCTGTCTTTTGGGATAGCTATGGATCAAATCCTCAGCTGAAAAAAACCCTAACCTCGCCCGAAAAAAAATTTACCAAAACTATCAAATATCAGAGAAATCTTGAAAGACCTCAACATGATCTAAGAGAACATCTTCATGTTATCCGTCTGTGGACTCAGATAAACAGATACTTCACAAAACGACCCGCAATTCTCAATCTGAAATGAAAAAATACTAAAGCAAAAAAGAAACCAATTATGTAGAATAAATTAAATAATTTTGAAATTAACCACCTATTTCAGAAATGCATTTTTCACTTTATGCATAGCCCCGAAATAATCTTGAAATTTATAAATAGGACAACTATTCATATGATGTTCTATAGTCTTCTCATTTTCCCCACACTCACAACTAGGGCTCTCAACCGAATTCCATCGGAAGAGCATGCTGTTGCATCGTCCATGGCCTGTTTTAATACCATTTAGAATATATTCTCCTGGGAATGTCAAAACCAGGAACTCTGATGGAAGGATCAGTAATGAGATCTTTATTGAAAAAATTGCGTACATTCCATTCAGATTGCCAAATTTCTTCGTCGCTTCTATTCATATCAGTTAGAAAATTTGACTAAAAAGGCTTACGCGACTTTAATCTGGGGACCTTATTATCTAGAATATAGGTAAGTATGAAAATGAATTTGGAAAGGATTTAAATTTGTTCCGAAAATTCAAAGTTGTCTCTCTGCGAATATGAGGAGGGACAATATTTAAGAGGACTGGTAACCAAGGAGTAGGTTTAGATTTGATAGTACCAGTGATAATCCTCATAGAAAAATTTAGTTGGGCATCAATTTTTTTTTACATGAACACTGATCAACCAAAAAGGGCAACAATTTTCAGCAGCAGAAAAAAAACAAATCTAGTGATGTCGTACGAAGTATTGTTGCATCAGCGCCCCATGAAGAACCAGCTAATTTCTGAAGAATATTGTTTCGAGTTTTAAGCTTCAAACGCAGATCATCTAAATGGGCGTAGAAATTTTAGAGAGGAATCAAGTTTGATTCCCAAGTATCTAGTATTGAAATTATGATTTTGAAGAAAATTATACTTCATGAAGATGTCGAATCATTGTTATAGAGACGTCGATGTCAAGAAATGTATGCACATACATTTTTTTTCACATTCTTGGAGAAGGCTATATTGAGCTCATACTGTTTCTTTGCAGATGCAATCTTAGCAGGAAGTGTTGTTTACGATACAGGGAATCAGTATACGAACGATGAACGGGTTGAAGTCTTCCACACACGGGAGGTTTTCCCAGGGAGATTTTAAAAACGTTAATCGATATCGACCCAGTTAAATTTTTCATTCTTTCGCATTCTTTTCGAACAAGAATCTAGAGGTCTACATCAAACGTGTGAAAACCGTGTATGATCCCTCATCGACAACGGAAATTCTTCGCGTAACATGTAAATCTCGGGTAAGACGAAAATCTGTTCAGAATGGATATCCCTTCGGTGGCCACCCTTAGATCATATGTATACGGTCAGATTACAAGCGCGTCGCAGCTCGGAAAAATTACGATGGCGGCGGGCTTTGACGAGAATTACGGGAAAACTTATTTTCCTGGATATCCCTTTCATCGGGTATCACGGCGGACAAAGCGTAATGAATGAAACGGCGCTAAAAAGATTTTCATGGCTCCGACACAAAATGAAGAGGTCTTTTATCTCTTTTTGAGTCTGTTTTTCGTTACGGTAAACGCGGGAGTTTGTGCGGATTTTCGGGGATTAGTGATGCCCAACTTGATTCTTTGATCAAGCCGACGTACCGTATGGATATGTGGGTCACACAGTGGAATTCTGGGAAGCTAGCTGGAATAAATGAAAGAAATTTAATTGAGAAGATTCATTTGATCCTGACCATTTCATTGGTATTTACTTTCCGAACGAACCTACACAGGGTGTCCCACCGGTAGTGCGCATTAGAAGTTTATGGAGAAATAATAATTCAATCACTCTAAAATTTTGTGTGAAAATATAAGAGAAGAATACCCTCATTTATGATTTATTTTCAAATATCAATGACTTCCGCTTTCATCGGAAATGGTATTAACTTACTTATTTCAAATGGAACACCCTGTATATTATGACTTTTTCAGATAGATCTTCGAATGCCACATTCATTTTATGTATCCTTCCCTATAGCTATCTAGAGCCGTTTTAGAGTTTTTCAATGTTTTTTGAAAAATAACTACAAATTGAGGCTTGTGGAACACTAAGAATTCAATGAAAGCACAACGAACAATCTCAGATCTGTGTTTTGAAATAAGTAACCGAAAAGATATTCGACGTCACTCTGAAGAGAAAATAACGTTTTGATATACTCGGAGGTAAAATTCAAAAAAAGGCAAAAACTCGAGTTTTTCAAATGGAAACCCAATTTTTTTCACTCATATATCAATTTGTGAGAAAAAACTAAGTGTAGTTTGTAAAGGGTTCCCTATATCTAAAATGTACCATTTTCGAGATATTCACTTGTTCACATGTGAGAATTTTCAATTTTTTGGGACGATATCCTTCACTTTTCTGTTTCAAATATGCTATTACCTTGAAATATTTACTAACATCCACACCATTTTCAACAAGGGCGCTTGACTTTATCATTGAAAATTTTCTCCACGAAGTTGATGAAATCCATATTTTTGATTTTTCTTCTAAGTATGCCAGGAAAGCATGCAGTTGCCTTCTACACTTTTCAATTTACACCAGGCAAGGAAATTGTTATATGCAATATCGTACTGCTGAACAGATTTTTTAGATAGAAGTTCCAGATTTGCTCCCTTTCTGACTCTTCAATATCCAGAGGAACAACCAAATCGTCACTTTTATTAATAATTGGACTATCGACAAACATATTAAGCAGTTAAAAATCCGAGACGAAAATTGGACAGGAACGAAATTCAAATGACAGCATCTTTTCTCATTTGTTAGTAATCATAACGTAGGCAACGTTTGCCATTCACAACAACCTTTTGATTAGTTGAATATTAAAATTCAATTTGAAGTTTATTGTCATTGCAAATTCGTCCATTTCATTATCAAAATAGGCAGTTGTACAAAAAAAATTGTATGGTATTTGTGTTAAAAGTGATTTTATTTTGTTCGTACAATTGTTCCATTCGCTTCGCTCATTTCACAAACTTTTTCACTCACAAAATAAAACGTCACTTTTAACACTCATATCATAATAGTATATTCCAAAACAAGTTGCAGAATGAGCTCATATTCCAACACGAATGAGAAATTCGAAAACGAGCGACGAAGGAGCGAGTTTTCGAAAGCATGAGTATTGGAGTTTCCTCCTGCAACGAGTATTAGACGATATTTTCTCTATTTCATTCAAGTTTCGTGAAATACTCTCGAAATCCAAATGAAAATTCCATTAGTGACTTTTGTATTGTAGCTTGGCAGTTGGTGTGACTAACGAAATTTGACAGATCACGGTATTAAAATTGATTTGATTCGAAAATTGATTGGATCGGAGGTCAGTACTGACAACCACAAAACGAAAAATATAACTGAAAACAATGCTGGAATGAGTTTCATTACAGCACCACTTTCAGTACTGTAATGAACTCATTATGATACTGAAATAGAGAAATAACTATTTAATTTAAACAGTTCTTCCTGGGTGTTGCAGTTTCCTTATGGTCAGTTTGTATACAATTTTTGAAACATAGATGAATTCAAAATAGTAATCATCGAAATGAATACCATTGTCAATTCTCAGGCTCAGAGATTTTTTATCATGAGGTTGGAGAAATGATATTACATTTTGTCACTGAGATGAGAGATATACCGGTTCCGGCCAGAACAAAATCTTATAAAAAAACTTCGAAATTTAAAGCAATTGGTTGTGAAGTAATGAGTAAAATATAACAAAGTACTAAGGAGGTGACATCTCCAATCAAATGCAAGAAAAGAAATATGTACTTCCTCTTTCACTGAATGAGATTTTAGCAGTGGCTCTATTCAGGGCCCGCTTGCTAGTTTCTCAAAGTGATGGAAAAAGCCCAATTCTTTTTCCGACTTAAGAAAAAGAAAATTATTTTCTTTTTCTTTCTCTTTTCTTTTTTTGTAACAAACTTGGGCCTCAAAAATCTATTGTTAATATACAGAAAAAAGTCGAATATTCTCATGTATTGGTCAGTTGATTTTGATCTTTCAGCTTCATGGATTCCACGATTATTTCTTGCTGTCGGGCGTCGGTTTGGCGACGCCAATTAGCGGCGCCCGCACGCGTGTGACGTCGGGGGCAATATGGCGGCCCCCGCACGTCGGACAGGACGCCCAATTAGACAGGACTAATTACCCCCATTGTTCTGGATGGTCACTTCCTGATTTCCGGACAGGCCGATATGCAGGTCATCCGTAATGGGGATGCACATCGATTGAATGGGGAGTTAATGGGGGGGTGGCACTCCGACCCGTTGAATATCGTGGACGGAATATGCGGAGCTAGCTAACGTTAGGTAGACGTTTTGATTTTTTTTTTTTCAAAGATGGAGAGAAGCCTGTTCAACGATGTAATGGATTTTACGTTTGAGAGGTGTGTAGGAGGACGTCAGAGAAGATGGTTGGACGGTGCAAAAGACAGGCATGGTAACATAAGAGAAGTCTACGTTCAGGACACGATGTGCCTCAGAAAAAAAAATTAGGAAAAATCAATAACTGTCATTCAAAGGCGGCTTAAATGGTTAGGGCACCCCAGGTAAGTACTTCATAGGCGTCCGTTTGGAGGTCATATACATATATCAACATAACTTTCTACTAGTTATATTAGTAAACTACACTGCGCAAAAAAATTTATGCACATTCTGAAAATCTCAATATTAATGAAAGTGAACTCTACATTGACTTTATAACTTATTTTGTATGTTCTCTCGGGAAGGTTTTGAACGAAACAAGACACATTAAATGGAAGAAAAATCCAGGATTTTACCGAATATTATGTGAAAGGAGAGAAATGAACTATTTTCAAAATACTGAAATGCTGATAAGTGATTTAATATTTGGTATTTGAGCCCCTTGCGTTAATTACAGCTCGGCAACGACGGTTCATACTCAAAATGAGTGATCCTAAAATGTTCTGATCTAATCCTTCCCAGATTTCTCAGAGTTGGATTCCTAAGTCATTAAGAGAAGCTGGATGATTTTCTGAGCCTTCTATTGAGGTTGTCCCAAACCTGCTCAATCAGATTGAGATCTGGATTTCTTGCTGGCCATTCCATTCGAGAGACTTCAACCCCTTCAAGGTACTCATGAACGATGCGCGGAAGATGGGGTCTGGCATTATCGTCCATAAAAATGAAATTTTCACCAATGTATGGGGCAAATGGCACTACATGCTCTTCAAGAATGTTCCTTATATACTTATCAGCATTCATAGCTCCATTATCAACGACCACTAGGTCTGTGCGAGCAGTCAAAGATATTCCACCCCATTCCATAATCGATTCTCCCCCGAAACCAGTAGTATTCAGGATTTTGCACTGAGCAAATCTTACATATGGACGTCTGGATACAAGGGAACGTCGATCACAATGGTAGAGAGACTCATCTGTGAAGAGAACTCTTTCCCAATCAGCCTTTTCCCAATGGATATACTCTCTCGCAAAATCCAAACGCGCCCTTCGATGGGCTGAGGTAAGAGCTGGGCCTCTTGCCGCGACACGAGGCCTTAAATCACATTCTCTGAGGCGATTTCTTATTGTCTGAGTGCTAATTTGCACCCCATGAGTTTGCACAAGCTGATTCTGAAGGAGGCGAGCGGTTGCAAACCGTTGTCTCAAGTAACGTTCTTGAATGGCCTGTCCTGGTCTTCGGACGTTCATACCTGTCTCCCTGAATCGCTGCAACATTCTGGACACACTTGTATGGGGAACTCCGAACCTTTCTGCAATTCTTGTGCATGTCCACCCTTCTTCTAGCAAAACTACTGTTTGCGCACATTCTTCTTGGGTCAAATTGCGTGTTTCGCGGTGCATTGCGATCGAGTGTAGAAAATCAAACGAAAGAAAAACTATTGATCATTAGAATTGATCGAGAACAACTGATTTTAGAATGGAGCCAATACATTCAAAATCTGATATCATCTTTTTTTATTCCTGCTGGGAAAAAACATCTGAATTAAAGAAAAACATTGAAAGTGGATGAAATATGCATGCATAATTCTGATAAAAATAATTATCATTGAGAACACCTTGCGTTGATTTTTTTGCGCAGTGTATTTCAAATTTTGATGTCTCAGGTTATTTCATCTATTAGTAGTAAAGTGTTATAAAGGTACGTAGAAAACAGCTGATTGACCCACTCTGAATTGTCAGAACTTTCAGGTTTCCGGAATTGGAAACTGACTTCAACTTTTCTTTTTCCATTTTTGACTCTCTTCACCTTCTGAGTCGCTTCAGATAGTTAGATTCCTTAGTTCATATCATTAAGTAACTTTTGGAAAAATCTACATCTACGCAAACATGTATTTTGTTTTCAGCATCCTCAAAATTATTAATTATTTTATTTTCATGTCACGCGTTTACTGTATATGAAATGTGCCTACGTTAGTTAATAGAAATCTGAAAAAAGATTGGTAATTCTCATTAGTTCTGCTTTTTCAAAGGTGAATTACCATTATAATCAGGTTGTTTCATTTCTCAAGTCAACTTAATGGTGGACCTCTTGAATTGAGATACTGCTTATAACCGTTCTCGAGTTGTAGATGAATGAATCCTTCTGCCCCCAGAATTTATTTTCTCAATTCTGTGCCAAATCCGTTCATTCTGCCACATCTCGTAGAACAAAATTATATGATTATATTTCTTCCTAGCACAGTTTTCATGATAATATTTATTGATGTTCGAGTCTCCGCCAGGGAAGAAATTTTCTGGTATGGAGAACGCGCCGAACCATTCACTGTTGGGTAAACAATTAACAGTGCTGTGCCTAAGGTGGCGTCGGGACACAGTAACAAAGCCTACACAGAACACACCCATCATTCTAACTCGCACAAGCTTTAAGAAGCTTATGAGGGGTTTCACAGAAACCCAGAATGCATGGAAATACATACATACATACATACATGACATGTTGGTCTCCTGCCACGGATTTATTCATTATCTATCAAATTTATGATAGGGAACACAGTTCTGCCAATCAATGTTTTTCAAAGCAAAAATTACCAAACGATATTTACGGAAATATTTTATTAATAGAAAGTTATCAAATTATGGAATACACGTGCATTTATTGCACTGACTTATTGAGTTATCCCTTCCACTGATTCAGCATCTTCGTCCAGCATCCAATTAATCCCAACGTATCACCTTTCAGCGCCAATAAAATTCAAAGTGGAACTCCATCTCATCTGCCACATCCACCATTCGGTCGTTCCTCCCCCACAGCTTCCATCTCCATGAGAATTGATTCTCGCTGAATATATCGGAAGTCTCCCCCCAGCTCCAAACCCCAAATTCATTAGCTCTCTGGAGACGGCGAACGTCCGTTTTACTACGTAAAAGCGAGCGGAACAGTCACATACGTTTCTTTATACGCCGCCTCCAGCAGTCGGCAGGAGCCCGTTAAGGGGCTTTTAACAAATTGAAAGACAACCAAATGACCGTGTAACGTTCATTCGGAATCCCTCTATTGCGGGGGGAATTGGGCATTGCAGTTTTACGACAATTGAAGGTAAGAGATATGCGTTACGTTACGTGGAGTTGCGGGTTTTGAGTTCATAATTCAGCCGGAATGGAAATGGGGATCCATCTCGTCTGGAGATGCAAATATCGCTCAACGATTCGAATCTTTGAAATGAAAGTGTCTTCATAGGTGAGGCTAAGACAGTAGCTTAGTGAGCATTTGGTGTCATCATACTCAGAACCTTGATTTTGATTCATGATGAATCCAAACAGAATGAAAGTACGGCGTACCAAAGAAGATTTCTACTAAGAAATCAACTACCTAACTTCGCTGATATTCATGATATTGCTGCAGAAATGCAGAGGTGCAGAGATACTGGTTGCTTGTACGAAACACATAAAACACCTGCTACTAAGCTTGTAACATCTCGAATGACAGAAATCGATGATCAGATTCTGGAAATAGTTGAGTAAGTACAATATCCTTATAGCCAAAGCGTTGGAAAGACATTAAGAACGACGAGTTCGAGTACTCCAATCAGAAGAAGAATTTTGCCAGTGGATTTCAAAAAACCAACATTTATAAACATTCCTCCTGTCAGAAATTTACCGGAAATTTGTTATTTAAAACCTCCGCTCTGAAAGGATTTTGAATTTTTTTCAAAGCAGTAGAAGTGTTTTCGTTATTATGTCAAGTTTAAGCGCGATCTTTGAACCAGTTTATCCTCGGCAGCTTGTTAAGTGAGTGAACTGTGTGTCGATTCTTAAAACAAACGCCTTAAATTTTGTGTTGAAATGAAATTTCTTGTGCTGACGCGTTGAAAATGTTGCAGTAGTATATTCTAAAACAAGTTGCAGAATGAGCTCCTATTCCAACACGAATGCGAAATTCGAAAACGAGCGACGAAGGAGCTAGTTTTCGAAAGCATGAGTGTTGGAATTGCCTTCTGTAACGAGTATTAGACGATATTTTCTCTATTGCAGTAAAGTTTTGTGGAAAATTCTCGAAATTCAAATAGAATTTCAGATTAGTGACTTTTGTATTGTATCTAGGCAGTTGGTGCGAATCACGAAATTTGACAGATTACGGAATTTGGATTGATTTGATTTGAAATTTGAGAGGATCGGAAGTCAGTACTGAGAACCACAAAACGAAATATATAACTGAAAACAATGCTGTAATGAGTTTCATTACAGCACTCCTTTTGGTAATGTAATAAACTCATTACGATACTGAAATAGAAAAAAGATTTTATGCTGATTCAGCTTTGACCAAAACCAGTGCATGTGAGTGTACAAAGCATCCAGAGAGGGCTGTGAAATCGTCGAAGACATGCCCCTTCGACCTCTCTAATCGAAATCAATGTCAATCCAGGAAAGGAAATTGAAATCGAAAATCCTCATACCAACTCAAAACATCTCTCAAGAGTAGTGTCGTATCATTTTGATTGAGCCTTTGGCAAACAACTAGTGCATTTTTCACGATGATAACGCGCCGAGCTGCAATTGTTAACAAATACCAGGCAAAAAAATCGATGAACACTTGGGTGTTTTAGTTGGTTGGAGTTCAACACTTGCTGGCACCATCAAAAACTGGCCAGTGCTATCAAGCTTTCTCCCTAACTCAATGCCATAAAAAAGGTACTTCGAATGAAAACCAACCTTGAGGAGAAAAATGAAAATGAAAATTCTTGACTATTGTACCATGCACATGTAACTAACAAAATATTGTCTAAGTTTTGGATAAATATTTACCTTTTTGTATAGATGAAAGGGCGAACAACATGTTGATGCTTACCTGGAATGAAACAAGAAATTAGAAAAGATATACGATGAAAATGCGGAAAGTTCATTTATTCATTTCTTACACAGATAAGGAAAACTTTATATTAGAAGAAACATTAAAGTTAACATACACATGAGTACGTATGAGGCGTTGAACGATCGCTTAATTTTATCCTCGAATTCAAAATGTAGGGGTGATTTCAATCGTTAATTCTTGAATATTTTTTTAAGCATTCATAACAAGCAGTCTTTTCTAGACATCAATTTTCAGACCACTAGCATCAAAATTTGCGGAAGTCTCATATGAACATATACATCCCCTGGTTCTGAGGGTCATAGGACTTCAGGAAGTACCCCAACAAGATTTTATAATCATCCGTGAGTCAGTGACGAAATCTGGAGTTTTTAGATATCCATAAAATCTCAAGTGTAGAAGCTATGCCATTGTAACTTTGTAAGTTTGATGAGTCTACCATTGAGATCATATTCTGAAATCTTTTTTCGTCTGGTTTATTTCAAATTCTAGTTATGAGAGTTCAAAAATACGACGAAACAAATCGAGAAAAGGTAGGTAGTACCCCAGCACGGCGCTTAGTTTTACTCGTCTTGGTAGGGGCACTACCGTTCCCCAAGATAATTGTTGAAAGCTAACTCTTTTAAATATTTTAGACAAATAGGTGCGTAGTCTTTCTTAAATACTTCTTCGTTGGAATGACAGAACGACTTGTCTCAATATAACTTGTAGGATCAGGTGATGATCCTGGGCTAGTTTTTTTGGGGATGAAGGAAGGTTTTGGTTATATACGAGAAAGAAGGGTGGAGAATTCACTTTCAACCGTTTATTGTACTAGCTAAAAGCGGTCTCGTCTGAGATCTGCGTGTCAGTGGCTAATTTCGGAACGTAATCACTCTCGTCCTTCGAATTTCTCCAATATTCAAATTTAAATTCTCAGCCTTGCTCTCTGATCCTGAGGGTTCTTTCGAACCAGGTACGACCATCCATCGATGATTTTTCGGAACTTCAGATGTTTGAAGACCGCTGCGCGAGCCTAATTGAAGGAAATCATCTCCCATAGATGAACCAAACATATCATAACACAAGAAAACCGAATATTTTTCAGGACCAAAAATAACGACATATTCAACATAGGTGTACAAAAACACATTATGTTCTATCGAGCTCCGATACCCCCACTTCTTAGCCAGGTTCTCCTCAACTTGCGTGGCGCCCGGATCAAATCATCCATACCTCCCCGCCTGACCCTGTACTGCGACCGCTACATAACCTCACCGCTCTCGAGGATGCCAGAGCTCAATTCATCAACAGCCCCCGTATCTCCATCGTGGACATTCCCGAGCGGAATTATAAATGACGGACAGCTCGAAAACACCAACCCCACGAATTTCCCTGATTAAATTCTACCGTCTTCGGCCATCAATTTTATTTCGGACCCGGCTAATGGTAGTAATATCGCGTCGCCGGCGATGTTATTGAGGATCATAGAACGGGCATAGATATTTGTAATTACTGGCGTAGAAGCGTCATTATACGGCGCTATTAGACGGTATCTCGGCGGCATGCTGGCACTGCTCGAACTCGCTAGGAGAATGAGGCTCGTAGCTCGTGGGCGAGTATTAATTTCTGAGGGCATCCTGCATGCGGGCTAATTTCCTGCCGGAGACAAGCCTGAGGATGATGTAAACATTGTGCATTTCGAGCTTGGGGAGGATCCGAGTTTCTATTTAAATTGTGTGTCACTTCTATATTGGCAACACTTGATGTCGATTCATACCTTACAGTGACGAGGACTGCCGATCTGACAGTGCAACCGTTTTAACAGTAATTAATATACAGGGTGTTTGTTCCAAGACGAGCCACCCTGTATATTTCTCTTCCCATAGTGATTGGAAGAATTTTCCGAAACACGTCGAATGATTTTGTTCGGGAGACATCTTTTGAAGTATATGTATTTGAGGTTTGAGCGAGCAACCATCTAAAAGTCCAAAAATAATTTTATTACCTGAAATTTTTGTGACTCAGCCTAAAAATTTGGACGAAAGCAGCTAACGAATTATGAATGAGTTTCGTCAAATAACTCGCATTATGCTGAACCATGTTAGAGTAAGTTAGAGTTCAGTAAAGATTATTTCTCTATTTCAGTATCGTAATTTACAGTACTGAAAGTAGTACTGTAATGAATTCATTACAGTATTGTTTTAAGTTACACTTTTCGTTTTTTGGTTGTCAGTACTGACCTCCGATACTATCAATTCTAAAATCAACAATTCAAATTCCTTAATCTGTCAAATTTCGTAAGTCACACCAACTGCCAAAATACAATAAAAAAGTTACTAATCCGAATTTTTATTTGAAAATCGAGACATTCCACAAAACTTGACTGAAATAGAGAAAATATCGTCTAATACTCGTTGCAGAAGGCAATTCCAACACACATGCTTTGTCGCTCGTTTTCGAATTTCGCATTCATGTTGGAATAGGAGCTCATTCTACAACTTGTTTTAGAATATACTATTCAAGGAAGTCAATGGCAATTTGTACATTCCATTAAAAAACGCAGATCTAATTGACCATAATGACCAAAATATTCAAGGTGGCTCATTTGAGCTTTTGCGAAAATGTACTTATTATTGTCATTTTGACAATTTTCAAAATCAAACAGCAAAATTCCTAGCTCCTCCAAGAATCGAGGTTTGGGCGTTGGGCCAGCAACCCAACACCAAATAAGTTAACAAAGTTGCTGAATTTCTCATTCAACAAGACTTGGAATAGCAGTGGTAGTAAACAACGATGAACGAGTAAATGGGAATAATTACTTGAAATGTACAGGGAATATCAAGCACCAGGGGATCATTATTGCTGAAGAGTTGGAGGATTGGAGATTGAAAATGAAATTGAGGGACAGTTCAGAGAAATGCAAAAACTTGAGAGGCTTGGTGAAGAGAACTGGGTATACGGCATAAGGCTGTGTCTTGATGATGTATGATATGTAATTGCATATTGTTAAGCCTTGAATACATACATACATACATAATGTATCCCAAACAAATTTCGGGAAATTTTTCCGATCTCTATGGGATAAAAAATATACGGGTTGGCTTGTCTGAGAACATCCTGCATGCACTGTGCAATATGCACAGTGCCTTGTCTGTGGCGCCGTCCGTGGCAATATAAAATATTATCGTTAGTAAAAGGAAGCGCTTAGGCTCTTATATTATTTGCTGTTTTTTCGACGATATCAAGAACATCTGAGTTGATTTCATTCTTCAATAACTCCCAAAATATAGAAAAAGAATTCTTAGAGCATAGACTTACTATTTACTGCACGAATACCATTAGTTGAGTGCTGCTAGTATGTAGTTTGTTGTGAGTATGTATATTACAATAAAGACGATTCGATTAAATTGCAAAATATTCCGAAAAAGTGGTTCGAGAACGAATACGGGCAGTTATTCATGAATAGAAGAGTTTGGGATATATATACTGCTCCACAAGTGTTAGGGATATTGTATTCAATTGTTTTGAAAAGTATGTAATCTTCGAGAAAATCGTTGTAAAATCATTTAAAACTCAATAACAACTTGAATCGATCCAATAAAAATCAGTATGACACATTTCGTCAATCTGGTCGCCTTTTTTCTGAAGTTTGGTTCTTCGCATATGCTTCATGAATATGCTTATTTTGAAATGGAATCGGTTTATCAACGGCTTCAATTCGAAACGAATTTTCTGAAAATGCCAAGACGTAAATTAACAAACGCTGAGGCTAATAGGGCTATCTGAATGCTACAGGGTGGCCTAACTCAGGTTGTTGTAGCGGAAAGGCTCCAAGTCAGCCAAAGTGTGATATCTCGGCTTAGGAATAGGTTCAGGGAGACAGGTTCCGTGTTGGGACTCTCACTTGGTCAGCACCTTGACGTGGTGTGAGGGCTTGTAGTAGCGGCAATGACTTTTGTACCCCAGCATTGGGAAGGTACTTGGCGAGCGGTGAAACTAAGACAGATGGGGTACAAGTTTCCATCAAAACCATCAGACGACGTTTGAGAGAGGTGAATCAAGGTTCAAGACGTCCATTAACAGGAGTTCCATTAACACGTGACCATAAACGTCAAAAACTGGAACTGGCAAGGCAGCATATCAATTGGAACGATCAATGGCGTAGTGTCTTTTTCACTGATGAATCCAGATATGGACTATTTTCAGATTCTCGAAGACTAGGGGAATGGACTTCGAGAATCTGAAGGCGAACTGTAAAGCTTTGTCAGGGGGCACAATAGACCATCAGGTCACAGTGGATTGTAACGCCTTTTAAACTATTAACTAAACTATAAGGGTATGGATAATCCCACACATACCCCGTTATCGTCGCTATGTCCAAGAAGTCCATCCATTCCGAGAGGGTAGTGTTATGGTATGCGCCGCAGTGTAGGGAGCATGTCATTGACAATGTTTTGCCAAATTTTCACGCTGCTATTGGTGAAACTTCTCAATTTCTAGACGATAACGCTAGACCGCACCGTGCAGCCATAGTTGAGAATGCGCGCGAGGAACTTGGTATTCCACATTTACCAATACCTTCGCACTCACCATATTTGATTTGCATAGAACATGCATGGGATATGCTCTAAAGAAGATTAGATCATCATCAACCTACCCCAGAATCCTTAAATGATCTGAGAGAGCTTCTGCCCCGTTCATGGAACCTAATTCCTCAAGAAATGTTCAACAACCTCGTGTGTAGTATGCAAAGAAGATGTCAAGCTGTTATTGATGCCCAGCATCAGAGCGTTGAGTAGCTCAGCGTTCGTATTACAATTTTAGACCAAGAATCTTCTGAAGATGTAGGCGAATGTAAGGTGAAATAATTCCTAATACCCCTAATGTCATTATATCCGGTCGGGTAAGCCTTAAACTACTTATGATATGAAAATGTTCAACAACAGGAATGTACGAAATGGGAATTATTTTCTGAAAGGATACAAATTAGCAGACAATCTTGGAAACTCGTAATTTGAACAGCTGATGGATCCCATGCTCGGATGCAGAGTTAGGAATGTATATCTTCCAGAGAGCATCCTAAGGCCATTTTTCTTCGGAACAATAGGGCAAGTGAGACGTGAGAGAGCGTCTTCATACACGTTCTGGAGGGGTTGTTTTCCTGCGACGCCAGACGTCGGGAGCGTTGCCCAAAAGTAAAATCTATTTATCATGGTCCTATGAACAGACGCGGATGTTGCTCTTGTATCAGTTTCAACAAATGGCCGTTATATATAGGAAGCAGCGAACGCCGCTGCACGAAGTTCACGTCGTTTTTCATTTCCCGGCGTTTCCAAAAGTTGCAGGTAGATATCGGGTCATTTATCGTGTAAACAGGAGTGCAAGAGTTCGATATTGGTGCAGGTTTTGTCTAGAATTTTCATTGGAATGGAACAATATGTGTCAGATGTTGTTATTTCGTAGACGGTGATGAAGTAGGTATAATAAACTGCTTCACATGAGTTAGGAATATTGATTTTAATTGCAAAAAAATATAGTTTAAATGGAATTTTGTGATGAAAATTCATAATAATATGATTTCAAGTTGCAGGAAATAAAATTAATTCTAGCCTGTAGGTCTGCAGCGTATGGTGGTTAGGAAAAATCGATTAAAATAACGAAATTTTATTCCCAGACAATTCAAGCATTTTGAGACTATCAATACAATGTATGGCCTCCACAGGCATCAATAACAGCTTGACATCTTCTTTGCATACTACACACTAGGTAGTTGAACATTTCTTGTGGAATTCGGTTCCATAAACGGGGCAGAAGCTCTCTCAGATCATTTAAGGATTCTGGGGTGAGTTGATGATTATCGAATCTTCTTTGGAGCATAAGGAGAAAACTAAAATGTTACTCTTCTCACCCTCAACTTCAGCCCCTACAACTGATGCATTGTTCTTAGGTATACATTTCGACACACATCTAACATGGAAAGAACACATTCTACATCTAAAACAAAAATTACAACCTGCAATATATGCCATGAGAAGATTAAGGCAAGTTATTAATCAGTCAACAGCTCTTCAGACATACTACGCTCTGTATGTATGGCCTAGAAAATATGGGGCAATTCAAGACATGTTCGAGTACAAGCTTCTTACAGTCATAGCTGAATTAATAATAAAGTTTGTAATGGATGTTGTGGTAAGAGTGGAAGAGTTCGACAGGAGGTTGTACTACTATCCATATAATACCAGAAGAAGGGAAGATCTGAGGATAATGGGAACTAGATTACAAATTACTGATTATAAATATGAAGGCCTCCGTCTATACAACAAACTTCCATTAACATGGAGAAAACTTAAAGCAAACCTCTTGAAGAAGGAATTGAAAAATCATCTTATAGAGAACCCTCCACATAATTTGATGGAATTCAGAATTTAATGATTTGTTAATATATATGTTCTATTTAAATGACGTTTTTACTATGTAACTTAATAAAAATTCTATTCAATTCTATTCTATCCCATGCATGTTCTATGCAATTCAAATCTGGTGAGTGCGGAGGTATTGGTAAATGTGGAATACCAAGCTCCTCGCGCGCATTCTCAACTATGGTTGCACGGTACGGTCTAGCGTTATTGTCTACAAATTGAAAAATTTCACCAATAGCAGCGTGATAATTTGGCAAAACATTGTCAATGACATGCTCCCTATAGTGTAAGTCGGTCATATTCCCAGGAAAAATGTGTAGATCTGTGCGCCCGTTGAAATATATCCCGGCCCATACCATAACACGTGTTAATGGAACCTCTTTTTAATGGATGTCTAAACCTAGATTCTCCTCTCTCGAACGTCGTCTCATGGTTTCGATGGAAACTCGGACCCCCTCTGCATTTTGAAGAGTATTCCGTAGCATTTTACACGTAGATGTAAGCTCTCTTCTCGCCGAATAGGTGATGAAATCTGAGCAGGTGTTGTTTCTCGTTGCCACCAAGCCTTGGTACTGATTTTTATTGGATCGATTCAAGTTGTTATTGAGTTTTAAATGATTTTACAGCGATTTTCTCGAGGAATACCTACTTCAAGACGATTCTGTAGCTCGCGATATCGGTTCCACGAGATGGCGTCAGAAAAAAAATTTCGGGCAGTTATGTGATAAATTGAGTCAGTCTAGTTTGAGAGCTGTCGAAAATAGACAATTGCAAAGAGAAAATAGGTTCTACATTACAGTTATTCTTTTCTCTATAGACGGCTGAAAGTGTTAATATTGTTTATGGTCCTGTTAATTTCGAAGTAAATCAAGCGCAATTTTGATTTCGTCACTATCGTTCTGGTTATTTCGCTGTCAAAGATGCACCAAGCCCTGGAATTCCTTTTTTGAAAATGACGATAAAAACATGAACATTGTCGAGTTCGACCTTCACGTAAGCACTGTTCCGATTGCCCAGGAGCTAAAGATTGCACAAAAAACTGTTTGGAACCATTTGCTTAGGGCCGGTCTCAAGAAGAAGCCCTATGTATGGGTACCACTCGGAACTGCATTATCAATAGTTGGACCGTCTAAAGAAAGAAATCGCTCAGAAACGGCTACCTTCGATTAATAGGAAAGGAATTGTGTTTCATCAGGACAACGCTGGGCCAAAAGCTCCAGGAGCTTGCTTGGGAGGTACTTATGCATCCACCTTTTAGTCCGGGCCTGGCAGCAAGTGCCCCTGTCCATGGCGAACAATTTAGATCCCTTTAATTTGAAAGCCCCTTCAAGTTCAACATTTCGGTTTCATAACACATTTCAGGTTCTTAGAGCCACTTTATATTTGAAGGCCCAATCTCGGGACTTCAGCAGCTAAACTATCATTTAGCCCTGAATATATAAATAAATTCCTAACCTCTCGTGTCCAAACTGTCAACTCATTTGAGGTTTGTTACATGTTATTTATGTTGTGTTTTATATCGAAATCAACTTTCAAAACGAGACATAACGCGGCGAGCACAAGAATATAGTATAATATTTGAATATTAAAAATATAAAATTTTGGGACAACTAATTCGGATTCATCAATTGAAGAAGAACCATGACATGAACCAATCATGAGAACCAGAAATATTGTGGAATGAGAATGAGGAGTATGGAAACGTAGATTTCCAATTTCGAAAAAGACTACAATTAGACACCATACGGCTCATTATAGTTGCAACTGCAGTGTTGCAATTGATATCAATGACATGTTTCCTATCAATAATTTTGAACAGGAATTAGGTGATAATCAACAAATTTTTGCTAAAGCAGCTAATGGAAAACATGTTAGAAATTCAATCATAACAGGTCATTTTGCTATATTAAGCTGATGTAATTGGTGAAAGGAATTGCTTATTCAAAGATTATGTTTATTCAATTCTTTTTTATTATTTCTGAATCTAACGATGTTAATCTAAGGCAATGCTTCCTTACTGCCCCTTTGTCAGCCGCAATCATCAATTCCATTTTTTTGTAATATTCAGTTTGGGATTGGTCTTTTCCCCCAAATTTCTAGGAGTATATGTATATTCTAGGAGATGACTGTGGTTAAATACAACTGCAACAGTCTATTTTAGGTCAAATGAAACGCTTTCAGTTATGCCAACATACAACATTTCACCTAAAGTCTCCTTTAAGTAAAGTCCATTTAATTTCATTATGAAATTGGGTGGACTTTTAAAGTTCACTTTAACTAAAGTGTACTTACAGGGTTTATTATGAACCGGCCCTTACTATGGTAGTTGAAGCATTGTTTTTCATGCAAAAAATATCCGTTTTCAGAATCTCTGACCAATTATGAACATATCTCTCATTCACGACTGAAAATTTCCATGTGACGTTTTGTCGTAAGCCGCGCCTGTTAACTCCGGTAATCTTCACGTGTTCATAAGCAACGGACAAACCCAAGCTTCAATTACCGTCCACCCAATATCCATTACCATTATTGTAATAACGGGGGGTGAAACCATATCGCGTGTGCTAGACACGAAGGAAACAGACCTGTACACTATGCATAATGCATTCCAGGATTAAATTGTGTTTACAGCACTACTTAAGTAAATGAAGCGGTTCTCTCGTCCTTGTAGCCTAGTGGGCATTGCCAGGTCTCTTCGGACGATGTTTGTCAACAGCTATCTAGGAGTGGTTCGCTTGTTGTCTCAACGAGGAGACAGGCGACCGACAGCAGGCACAACAATTCGAAAATAACTCGGGAAAATTGACAGGTTTAACGTTAGTTTTACAGCCTGCAATTCCCTTTTATCGACTATCCAATCCTCCCGTGCTGGAATGTATCAATAAAAGGTGTTTATCGAGGGGGTAGAACTTCAAGGGTTGATACCATGAAGAGTTTCAGCTCTCGTGTTCGCTTTTATGTTTCTAAATTGTTCCAACAATCGTTGTTTGCACTTGATTTTTTAATGAGCCATATTCACATTGATATCTCCAGTACCTATATATCGTCGGTACAATGACAAAGTCACGAATGTGCTTTTCGTCTATGTGGCACTATATAGCGATTATAGTCATGATATCAATGCCGAAATCGCGATAGAGTTTGCTCATCCCCCTCTCCTAGTGCTAGCCTAGTACCACAAAAAGAAATCTATGTTTATAGCACATATTTCTCGGAACATCAGAAGAGTACATTCGCGACTTTGGCATTGAACCGACGATATACGCCTAATAAGTCGTCGAACTTGGTACACCCTGTATTCTTTTGATTCAGACAGCTAAAATAATACAATACATATTGAAACAAAAAACACAGGAAAACCATATCGGTCTGCAGTATGATTAAATGAGGAAAGGGAAAAAACCTCAGCTCAAAAAAACCGTTACCCCACCTGTGAAAAAAAAAATTACATAAAATATTAGATATCAAAAAAATCTTGAAAGACATCAGTGTGATCTGAGAGAACAGGTTCATGTTATCCGTCGATGGGCTCAGATAAACAGATCCTTCACAAAAACGACTCGCAATTCTTAATCTGAAATGAAAAAAGAGAAAAGCAGAAAAGAAACCAACTATTTAGAATAAATTAAATTATTTTGAAATAACCACCCATTTCAGAAATGCATTTCTTTCTTTGTGTATAGCTTGAAAATTTATAAATGGGACAACTATTTAACTAGGGCTCTCAACCGAATTCCATCGGAAGAGCATGCTATTGCAACGTCCATGGCCTGTTCTAATGCGATTTAGAACAGACCATATTCTCCTGGGAAGGTCAAAACCAGGAACTCTGATGGAAGGATCAGAAATAAGATCTTTATTGAAAAAATTGGATACATTCCATTCAGATTGCCACATTTCTTTGTCGCGACTTCAATCTGGGGACCCTATTATCTGGAATATAGGTGAGTATGGGAAATGAATTTGGAAAGGAATTGAATTTGTTCCAAAAATTCAAAGCTGTTGTCTCTCTGCGAATATGGGGAGGGACAATATTTGAGAGGACTGGTAACCAAGGAGTAGGTATATACTTGATAGTACCAGTAATAATCCTTATAGAAAAATTTAGTTGGGCTTTTTTTTTATTTTACATGAACACTGTTCAACTAAACAGGGCAACAATATTCAGCAGCAGAAAAAACCAAAGCAAGCCCTGCCGTACGAAGTATTGTTGCATCAGCACCCCATGAGGAACCAGCTAGTTTCTGAAGAATATTGTTTCGAGTTTTAAGCTTCAAATGCAGATCATCTAAATGGGCGTTGAAATTTAGAGAGGATTCAAGTTTGATTCTCAGAATTGAAAGGGAGAAGAACCGAAATTTACCCTCAATTTTCTATATTTCTGATGGTTATTCAAATGAAAACACGAAACCTCGGTTTTATTTTCATTCGGGCACAAACGCCACATAAAAAAATAATTTTTCATTATATCCAAATTTGCGGAAAATGTACATTATATTGTTTGAAAATTAGAATGATGAAAAGCCAGAGCATATCATCAGCATAAATAAATTTTTTCGAAGAAGTAGTTGGAATGTCACACAAATATAAATTGAATAGAAGAGGTGCTAAAACTGAACCTTGTGGAACACCATTATTCAAAGTTTCGAAACTACTACTATTATTATCGACAAAAACTCGGAACCTTCTGTCGGATAACATATTTTTTAATAGTCTAACCATTTTTTCACATTTGAAATGATTATAGAGTTTATAAATTAATCCATCTTTCCATACCGTATCATATGCAGCTGATAAATCCACAAATGCTGTGCCTGTTTTCAAGTTTTTATTGAACCCTGATTCAATAAACGTGGTGAGGCTAACAATCTTATTGCAACAATTCTTATTTTTCCTGAAACCGCCCTGACAGTTCTGTAATGATTCTTCAATATTTGATTCTATTCTAAATAGAATCAATCTCTCTAAAATTTTGAAAGAACGCTCAATGAACTAATAGGGCGGTAACTACTCGGATCAGAAAATTGTTAGTTCTGTAGCTTTGCGAAATTCGGTCGGAAAATTGCCGGAATTCAACATATCATTATATGAAGATAATAACCATGATAGGGCCCTTTTCCTCAATGTTTGATGAATTCTGGATAAATTCCATCAAAACCGGCTGCTTTTCTATATTTTGTATATCGCTGAAATGAATTTAAATTCATCCATATTGAATGGGTTAGGAATAACATTCACGGTATGTTTTGATGTCCTAAATTTATGTAATTTCAACTTCATATCTTTGATTTGGGATTTCGATATTTTAACTGAATTAGAGACATTAACAAGACGACGAGCAATCAATTTGGGTTTAATTTTCGAGGATGATATAGCGAGAGGTGCAGCTTCACCTAGTTTCCTCAAAACATCCCATGAACTCCTACTGGAATGTGTAAAATTCATATTTGTGACTACAACATTTATCCTTCCGACTGGCATTTATTGAGCTCATGAGTTTTTCACTTTTTTCATTTGATCTCCAGTGAATATCAGATACACGAACTCAAAAATAAAAATCCTTGAGTAATTATAAATGGAGTCTTTTTGATATCTCTTCTTTTCAGTGAATAACAACTACGAGTAGTGCACGCTTCTGAACGAATGTGTCTGCTGTGAGGGATTAAAAGCAACTATTCATCCTGGTAATAGCGACATACCCTTACGAACGAGAACATTTAATAAACGTTCAACCATTAGGGATCCCCCGATTCCACAGGTTCAATTATTAGCCCAGGCAATTCGCATTACTACAGCCGTGATTAGTTAAGGGAATGCCACCCCTTTTCATACCGCTAAAAGCAACGTGCCGCTCGTAAACCCCTACTTGTAATTTCATTAATCCAGGTTTGTTTTCATATCCTCGAGAACGCGTGTGTAACACGAACAAACAACGCACCTGTGTCGTTCAACGACCGCCTAAAGTGCGGTTGGTTATGAGGGGTTGGAGTTAACTGACAACTGTTGGCCACCCTGAGTAATGTGGCTGCTCAAAAAGCTTCGGCTCATAAATTGATTTAAGGTGCGCAGCTGAGTTCACGCTGTTTTTTGAAAATGCAACTCTACTGGTTGCAGAAGAATTATTCATAATAATAATGATAATAATAATAGTTTATTCATGCTAGTACATACAGAATGTTTACATACGTCAAAGTACCTAGTATGGACCTATTCCTCATTGTTACCTATTTAGGAAAATTTACATATGAGAAGGAGTTTCTGGAGAAGGAGAAAACTGAAAGAGAAACACTCTGGTAGAATCTCCCAGGGTTGAATCACTCCAAATAGTTCCTGAAACTTGAAACTGGAAGATAAAAAAGGTGTTGGATCTTAGTAAGAACCTACTAGAAATAGTCACTGACTTTCTTACAGGGCTTTGTCGCCTCAGAAAGCATTTGCTAAAAATGAGCTTATCGGGCACTGATGAGTTTAGATTCTGTGGGGAGGAGGAATAAACTCCTATTCACCTAGAAACGGAATGCTTTGGCATTGTAAGCCAAGGGAGACAATGCTTTGGTCAAGAGACCTGTAGGAGAGAGGAATCAACCCCACTGAAGCCTTACCAGATATTGGATTTCACAAGATCTCTGGGACTGGAAGACGAGCTGTATATGGCATAGTGAGAACAGCAGGTCGCAGTGAACTATTCACTGGGCAGATGTGAAAAGAGTACAGAGATGTCTCCAAGGAACCTCTTCATATAAATTAAAATTTGATGGATCAAAGATTGGACCCATTTATAGATACTGCGATGCCGATTGGGCTAGTGATCCAGATGAGAGAAAATCGGTGACTGGTGCACTATGCGGCAGTCTACTGTAGCTCTCTCAACAACAGAGGCTGAATGAATGTCCATGTCTTCAGCAGCACAGGAAGCTTTATGGTTGAGAGGCCTTTCTGAAGAGCCCTACAGAAATTTTTGTGTTTAATACCTATTACTTTTCCCATATTTCTGGTAGAGCTCGAATACCCTCACTTTAAAGTGTTTTTTTTTTTGAGGCTTGTTACACAATGCGATTCAGGAGAGTATGTCATTACTGGACTCAGAGTTATCTAAAAGGTTAACTTCGTCCAGTAACCATTATTTGAAGTTAAGTGTGCCCCAAGGCTCTGTCTTGTGACCGCTTTTATTTTCGAAAATTATCAATGATCTTCCCGGGTATTTGATGAAGTTGTTGATTGATAAGTCGAATACTGAAAGAGAACTTTCGAAAATATTGATAGCAAAATTATTCGCACAGTTACTGCGGTTACTTGATTGGAATTACGTAGGTTGTGCGATTTATTGGTTCACTGTATCGTTGAATGGTGCCATGTTGATGCTATCAATGTGGACAAGACCGATTACATCAACTTCTCAATTTTTAATAATGACAGTGATTCGACATTCGAATTGCGTCAGTAAATCAAAGAACTATACTAGGTTCCTTGGTATCATTCAAAGTGGGATACGCACATAGATGTTAAAAGGTGTACAATTTACATTGTACATTGAGTCAGATCTTCTCTTGTGTTTGTGTCTTTATTATTCGAAAAAGAATATTGCGTATGATATTCAATATATCTTTTGAAGATAATTTGCTTGGAAAATAGGATATTGACTCTAGCTTTCATGATCATTTATAGATGTTTAGTTTTTGCTAAGGAGACTGAAAATGATTTTCTCAATTTCAGAATCGTAATGGGTTCTCTACAGTACAAAAGTAGTGCTGTAATGAAACCCATTAGAGCATTGTTTTCAGTTATATATTTCGTTTGGTAGTTGTCAGTACTGACCTCATATCCTCTCAATTTTTAAATCAAAACAATTCAAAGTCCGTAATCTGTCAAATTTCGTAAGACACACCAACTGCCAAGATACAATACAAAAGTCACTAATATGAAGTTTTATTTGATTTTCGAAAGTATTTCACAAAAATTCACTGAAATAGAAAAAATGTCTTCTGAAACTTGTGGCAGAAGGCAATTCCAACATTCATGCTTCATTCTGAAACTTGTGTCAGAATATACTATTCTCGTTCTTGGATTAGGCGTTCCACACGGGAGTATCCTCGGTCCGGTACTCTTAATCATCTTTATCAATGACTTATCTAACAAAGTTGACCATATGATTAATTATGCGGATGATTTCAATTAAACGCTTAGTTCATATAGCTTCTCCGAAGTTTCAAATCTACGTAGTTCAAAACATTTCAGAGCAAACGATGCAGTTGTTCCCATCCAACAGATTATGTATGAATGTAGAAAAGACATGTGCCATTCTTCTGAAGTCTGGTCATTTTGGTTTCTCAACACCATCTCAAATCGAACTCAATGACAACAAAGTTGCACTGCAAAACTCTAGCCGCTGCCTGGGTCTCACAATAGATAAAAATTTAAACTGGATCGAATATATATCATCACTATGCACCATCCATCTGTTACTGGGAGTTTTGAGAAGATATTTAAACTTATCATCCATTAAAATAATCTATCGGGCTTCATTTAAATCAAAACTAAGGTATGAATCATTTTTTATTTTTTATGGAAGTGGAAACACTATGGATCGTGTTCTGAAGATGCAGAAGAGAGCTTTTAGAACAATAATGCGAATGAGTAGTAGGGAATCATGTATAGGGATATTCCGGAAAAATAGCCTGCTAACTGCAATGAAGGTTCACATACAAGAAAGAGTACCTTATATTTGTCTTAAAGAACTTTCAGACCTAATCTTCAACAACATATAACATAAGAACAAAAAGTTAAAATATCCACAACATAGACTTACATTGAATGAGAAGGGACCAGAATATAGTTGCATGAGATTTTACAACAAAATTATTGATCACATAAAAGAAAGAAACACCCTCAAAGGACTTAAGAAGCAAATATTCCAAATGTTAATAGTAATCGAACCTTACATTCAAGGAGAGGTTTTGATGTATGATATGAGGAGCTGGAACAGGACCTCTAAGCAGTAGATGTATTGAAAATTTTGACACTATTTCCTATTTCATTTCAAGAAGATTTGTATTACATTTCTACTTCACTTGAAATAAAACTTGTTATTTTTATTGTTATTTCATGAATTTCTAAACCTTCTACATTTTCAATAATTAAATGAATTGATTATTAATTTTATCAGGCCTCTGTGTCTTATATAACTGCTCTCAGCTATGCTTCGTGAAACGCCCCTCCAGCCTTTGAATTTCATATTCTCATGCGAATCAGCATATGAAGCTAAAATTCCAACTGGAGGAGCAGCAATATCACCTAATTGCTTTTTGCAAATTCCTTGCAATGCTGCGATTCGAATCGGACTGATTACCTATCAGCCATTCAGTCTCAGAAAGCTCTGTCGCAGTACCGCCATGTATGGGAGTAAGTGGGTTGCTGCTCTCAGTCTAATATCCTATGTTAGTGAAGGCAGTGTAAAGTAAATGTTTGCTTGACCCAGGGACCGAACGGTCCCGAATATATTCCCATAATCAAATCACGGCCGTTTAGTTCGCTCACTTACTACAAACAGGACCCCACTTGACTGGAAATATAGAAAGGATATGCACCGTATTTTCTAGTTTGAGAAAGTTATTCAATCGAATGGAGAATCTAGGAGATGATGGACGCAAATGTGTTTGAGATGTGAGGGAATTGATCGGAATGCTTCTTTAATAACCAGCTTCAGAAGATTATATAAAAATACCCAAAAAAATTAAAAGAAATCAAATTTATTTATCAAAAAGAATAATACCAATACCATGAAGTTCAACAGAAATACAAAGTCAGGTGTAATACCAATAGACTCTTGGAAGAGTTGAATAGAGAGAGGACCGCAAATAATAATAATAAATAATATTTAGAGAAGATTCAGGTTGTCTATTTTTCTTGGAGGTTATTCCAGAGAAAAATTTCATCAGGGTTTGGTTATATTTTCAATTTCTCTTTATGCTGTCGGACAAATAATTTCTACGTGGATATAATTTGTAAGTGAGTTTTCCAAATCTTTCTCCAAGCATACGACATGTATATTTCAACAGATGAACTACCATTAAATCGAGCTTGTTCTTTTTCTGGTTGGACATGAACAGTCAGAAGATAAGTCGCTTTGGAATGGAATAATGGAAACTATTTCTTTGCATGGCTGGTCCCTTATTGTTGGAAGGACCATAAGATTCGAAGGACACAACCGATTATGTCTGAAACAAACAAAAAATATTTCCCAAGCAATTTTTCGGCTTCTGCCATTTCATAAACATCCACCCATAAATTAACCAAAATATCGATTTGGAGCAACCCGCGGATGATGTTATGATGTTAATTATAGAGGAAGATTGGGGCAGGAAATCCACAATCCTAAAAATTTTGGTGCTGTTCAAGCTTGTTACAGGCAGAAATACTTACAAGCGCCTGAAGGAATAATACGAGTTGAAGCACGACAAAGTGATTCTACAGCTGGACAATACTCGGAATCATGTTGGTAACTATCTGTAATTGCTCAGATGGGACGTTCTACCGCACCTGCCGTTTTTCCGAAATATTGCTTCGTCAGATTTTAACTTGTTCCGATCGATGGCACATGGTCTGGATCATCAGCAGTTGGACTCATATTTATTTATTTATTTATTTCCAAAAATCGGAATACAAACAAGCCGAGGCCCAATTAGAGTATTCATTCAAGTTAACCTTCACAGTTTGACAAGGAGAGAACAATTATGCTTTTCTAATATTCAAAAGTTAATGTGAAAAGTAAAAAGCAAACAGTAAAAAAACCAGAACAGGCAGGAAAATATTACAGAGACAATTATCTTGAACAAATTCTTTGAAAACTTTTAGAGAAACGTGAAACAAATCAACATCACCACAATACTAAGAAGACATAAAAAATGGCTCCCTTCGTGGATGATAATAATAATAATTTATTAATCCTTCAGGATATAAAAAAGTATGTATAAGGCAAGTCACAAATGTGAAAATGATTCGGACATTTTCTGAATTACCTTTGCAGTACTCCCCATTACTTTAAGAACACTTTGGTGGAAATAAAGACTTAAGAACTTTCTTAAAATTCAGTATAGAGAAAGGTTGTCGCGTTTGCCGTGAAATTGACTTCGCTAATTGCGTTTCCTCAAGACGAGAAGACTGAGGAAACGGCAGTGCTAGCAGTAACAAAGACCATTATACACTGCGCAAAAAAATTTATGCACATTCTGAAAATCTCAAATTTAATGAAAGTTAACTTTATAACTTATTTTTTATGTTCTCTCGGGAAGGTTTTGACGAAACAAGACACATTAAATGGAAGAAAAGTTCAGGATTTTACCGAATCTTATGTTAAAGAAGAGAAATGAACAATTTTCATAATGCTAAAATGCTGATAAGTGATTTAATACTTGGTATTTCCACCCCTTGCGTTAATAACAGCTGGGCAACGAAGGTTCATACTCAAAATGAGCGATCTTGAAATGTTCTGATCTTATCCTTCCCAGATTTCTCCGAGTTGGATTCCTAAGTCATTAAGAGTAGCTGGATGATTTTCTGAACTTCTCAGTCTTCTATTTAAGTTGTCCCACACCTGCTCAATCGGATTGAGATCTGGACTTCTTGCCGGCCATTCCATTCGAGAGACTTCAACCTCCTCAAGGTACTCCTGAACGATGCGCGCACGATGGGGTCTTAATGAAATTTTCATCAATGTATAGGGCAAATGGCACTACATGCTCTTCAAGAATGTTCCTTATATACTTCAGCATTCATAGCTCCATTATCAACGACCACTAAGTTTGTGCGAGCAGTCAAAGATATTTCACCCAATACCATTATCTATCCTCCCCCGAAACCAGTAGTATTTAGGAAATTGCACTTGTCTTTCATGTGGACGCCTGTATACTAGGGAACGTCGATCACAATGGTAGAGCCAGAATCTAGACTCATCTGTAAAGAGAACTATTTCCCAATCGGGCTCTTCCCAGTGGATATGCTCTCTCGCAAAATCCAAACGCGCCCTTCGACGGGCTGGGGTAAGAGCAGGGCCTCTTGCCGCGACACGAGGCCTTAAATCATATTCTCTAATTTGCACCCCATGAGTTTGCTCAAGCTGATTTTGAAGGAGGCGAGCGGTTGCAAACCGTTGTCTCAACGAAGAAACTCTCAAGTAACGTTCTTGAATGGCACCCTGTGGTATATCCTGTCCTGGTCTTCGGACATTCATACCCGTCTCCCTGAATCGCTGCAACATTCTGGACACACTTCTATGGAAAACTCCAAACCTTTCTGCAATTCTTGTGTATGTCCACCCTTCTTATCGCAAAACTACCGCTTGGGCACATTCCTCTTGGGTCAAATTGCGTGTTTCGCGTTGCATAGCGATCGAGTTTAGAAAATCAAACGAAAGAGAAACTATTGATCACTAGAATTGATCGGGAACAACTGATTTTAGAATGGAGCCAATACATTCGAAATCTGATGATCTTTTTTTATTCCTGCTGGGAAAAAACATGTGTATTGAAGAAAAACGTTGAAAGCAGATAACATAAGCATGCATAATTCTGATAAAAATAATTATCATTGAGAACACCTCCAGTTGTAGAATTAATTTGAGATTTCCATAATGTGCGTTAATGTTTTTGCGTAGTGTACTTCCATCGGATGTAGGCGATTCGTCAATTGCATCCAGGTCAACACCCGATGATCCAGAACTTCTCCCATTGCTCCTACTCCATAATCTCGCGGCAGAGCACAACACCGGTGGCTGGCATTCTCAAGCGCCTCCAGCGAAGATTAACAGATTAGCTGGACCCTCTTCCATTGTTCGTATTCATTAAGCCTTATCAACGGTGCCGTGTTGCTTGGGCCAACTTGTAACCCTTTGATGCGGTGCGGTCTGCGTGGCCCGTGTAATCCGAATTTGATGGCTATCTTTCCTCCGTCCTCAACCCTTAAATTCTGACCCGCTGGAATGCGAGAGGGGGAGCTCTCGATTTATTGTTTTTGGCTGAATTTGCCGGACTCTATCCAGTTTCCAACGATCGTTGTTTCGAGATTGAAGAATGAAAGCTAAAGCAGATATGCGTTCGATGAATTGAGCAATTTCGAGTACAGGATGCTAAGTTTCTATTCGATGAGGGAATAATCTGCAAATTAGATGAATATCGTAGAAAACTCGAAATATTTCGAAAACTGAATGGGCACAAAATTTACAACATACGGTACAAATTGGTAAAAAATGATCACAATTCATAGGAAAAAGAAAATTTCAAAAATTCCATCTGTGAGCCACGGCGTCAAGTTGTTGGCTCGCACTGAAAACTCGAAATATCTCGAAAACTGAATGGGCACAAAATTCGTATATCCGGCACGAATTGGCACAAAATAGGCACAATTTCGAAAAAAAAATCTGACATTCCAGTGTGAGTCACCAACTTGACGCTCGACTCAGTGAAAACTCGAAATATCTCGAAAACTGAATGGGCACAAAATTCGTAACTCACGGCACGAATTGGCACAAAATAGGCACAATTTATCGAAAAAAGAAATTTCCCAAAATTCCACATATGAGTCACAGCGTCAAGTTGGTGACTCATATTGAAATTTCGAAATATCTCGAAAACTCAATGGGCACAAAATTCATAACAAACGGCACAAATTGGCACAAAATGGGCACAAAATTCCCAAAATATTTTCATATTAAAATTCCACAAGTGAGTCACCAACTTGACGCACCTTCCTATGGCTGACTTGGAGCTACAACAACCTGAGTTAGGTCACCCTGTAGCATTCCGATAGCCCTATTAGTCTCAGCGTTTATTAATTTAGGTCTTGGCATTTTCAGAAAACTCGTTTCAAATCGAAGCCGTTGATAAACTGACTTTATTTCAAAATAAGAACATTCATGAAGCATATAAATAGAACCAAACTTGAAAAAAAGGCGACCAGATTGTCGAAATATATCATACTGATTTTTATTGGATCGATTCAAGTTATTATTGAATTTTAAATGATTTTACAGCGATTATTTCGAAGATCACATCCTTTTCAAAACGATTGAATACGATATCCCTAGCTCTTGTGGAGCAGTATATTTCAGCACACCGTAAAACTTCTTACGGTGAGGTCCCACGGAAAAAGGTATCAATTCCGATACTCTAATTCAACATATTATGAAGAGTTTCCAGAATGGTATAATGAAAAAATATTTCAATAGAAGTCCTTGTCCTGTATAATACGAATTCAGAACTTCAGGTGGCGTTTTCAGTTCTGAAAATTTAATTTCTCCCTTCAAACAACACAATCCTGGGGGTTCTTTTCGATATTTCAGAGCATTACAGTATTGACAAAAAGTGCTTCCGAATTTAACAATATATCGGCATCATAATCGATTGTAGAATCATATTTGAATGCCTAACGTTCGAAATTGATGTTTTCATTGGAGTTTATATCTTGTTGTATGTCCCCTGAAGTCGATAGTACGGATTCTTTACGGGCTACGGCAAATCTTGGGTTTCTATATGATCACTCCCTGCGCTTTGAAATGAGCGATATCGAACGAACTCTGATTTAATCACTGATATAAAAAATTTACAAGTTATCAGAGTTACCAGTATTGAAAAGCGTGTTATGGTGATCAAAGTTTTAGAGCTAATATTCTTGCTTAGCTACCTTATTTCGATTCGATGATCATTTTGAGGTTTTAGAAAGCTCCATAAAAAAAGTTTGTTTGTACGAATTAGATTGCTGATAATTTCCATCTGAAAAGCCGCCGAATATAAACACTTCTCAGTATGAATTTCAAAATCAACAATGTACGAAGTGGAGAAATATACCTTCACCTAGCTAGGCTCAAGCTACGATCGCGATGTATTTGCGAGTTGCCATCAAAACCATTGTGATCACAACGGGAAATTGCATAATGGAAACTGTGATATTACAGAGAAATTGTATTTGGTGTAAATACACATAAAGCGTTTTACGTGCTTTTTATTTTATCCCCTTATACCAAATGTTGAGTGATTTCCAACAAGAATTCTTGAATATTTTTTTACATTCATAACAAGCAGTGCTCCGTTTATATCGATTACTTGAATGCCAAACGTTCGAAATTGATGTTTTCATTGGAAGTCGATAGTAAACATTCTTTCCGAACTGCGGCAGATCTCGGGTTTCAATATGATCACAATAAGCGTTATTATATGAACTCTGATTTAATTACTGATATAAAAAATTCACAGGTAGTCAGAGTTATCGTGTTATCGTGATCGCAGTTTCAGAACTAATAAAATTCTTGCTTGGCTTCCGTATTTCGATATTTCACAGTTTCATTTTGAGATTGTAGATAGCTCCATAGAAAAAAGCTTTATTTTTCAATTGAAAAAAGTTTTTTTGTACGAATCAAATTGCTAATTCCCATCTGAAAAGCCGCAGAATATAAACAGTTCTCAGTATGATGGAGATTCGGTATGAGGAAGAATGCCTTGGATTATATAAGACGCTTGATAAATTCATGTCAAACTAATTCACAATCCATGTTCAAAATCAACAATGTTCGAAGTGGAGAAATATACCTTTCAAGCTGCGATCACGATGTATTTGCGAGCTGCCATCACAACCATTGTATAAGGAATCTTATCTTCATACAATGATCACAACGGGAAATTGCACAATGGAAACTGTGGATATTACAGAGAAATTATATTTGGTGTAAATACACATGAAGCGTTTTACGAGCTTTTTATTTTATCCCCTTATACCAAATGAATATTTTTTTTAACATTCATAAAAAGCAGTCCCCAGTTTGTATCAATTTTCAGACCACTAGCATCAAAATTGGCGGAAGTCTCTAGCACCATGCTATCATCCGCAAACCAAAAAACATCCTACAGGCCAGGAAGTGATGTGTGACGAAAACTGGGCCATGGAGTACCCCACCATACAGTTCAAAATCTGAAAATCAACTTGGATGAATATAAATTTTGTGTTGCACTCCTGAATTTTCTGGATTATGTTGACACTGTACACAAATTTCCTCCCCTGTTTCTTCCTTTCAGATCGTAGGCATACAGCCCAAATCCCTGGAATACCTCGTACCATAATTCAAAATCTGATTAATACCCCAACCCTCCCCGAAGAGTCTAGTGAGGCATCCCAAAACACACAAGAGCGGCTTCATAATGGCCATATCCCGGCTGAACCCCCAAATCCGCAACAATTCTGTCCGAAGTTTGTCCGGAGAATTAAAGAAGTGCAAATTAACTTTTAATCTGTTACCCCGCTTCGCTCCTCACCGCCCCTCCAGCCCAACTGATGCGCGATTATATCTACGGTGTTTATGGGACCCGGACTCCCCTGACCCCTAACGTGATTAATCAGATGGCTAATTTCGAGAAGGGTTGAGGGCTGCTAGAAGGGTCGTCCGATAAGGTTAGGTTGGAGGTAGGGGACATGAAGGGCTTACCGATGTACAGAGTTTACTGCTGACTGATTTCCGTTTGATATTTCAAAATGGCAGGACTAACAGGGATCAGTACCATTTCAATTTGATGAGTCCTCAGAAAAATGTTTGATGACGATAATTAAACATTCTATTATTATTATTATTATTTATTGAGATCAAGAGCCAAGATCAAGGGCTCAAAAATTAGAAATGAGGATACATACAGTGCGACATATCTCATAAAATACAAACTGGCAATGACAATCGGTCTATATTGTTCTTAAAGGAGTTGACACTATCACTATTCACCACAACAGATGAAAGCCGATTCCAAGAGTGGAAAACACGATTTGGAAGGAAATTTTCTCCCATGAATATTGTTACCTTGTTTCGAGAACTGGCTCTTATGAATAAGATCGACATCATTTCGATTGAACATCTAGCCTATTGATCTGTCGAAGAATTCATGGCAATGTTAAGATCACAGGAGAGCAAGGAGGTATTCAAATATCCGGAGTAGCGCCTGAAAATTTTTAGGATAGGCAACGCGTCGTTCGTAGAAGGTGTATTGTGAGTTGCCAATCTCGAAAACTTTCAGGCGCTACTTCAGATATCTGAATACCTCCTACCCCTTCTACCCGGAGCAGCGCCTGAAAATTTTTGAGATAGGCAACCCACAATACACCCCTCGTTCGTAAATGGTGTATTGATCGTTGCCTATCCCAAAAATTTTCAGGTGCTGCTCCGGGTAACTGAATACCTCCTCGCTCTCCTGTGATCCTAATGAAATTTTCTCGACTTTCGTGAATTTCAACCAAACTTCGACCAAATTTCTATCGAAACGAAAGTTTTCGGGTGAAAAATTCGTCAAAAACGGAAAATGGAATAAGGATCACAGGAGGGCGAGGAGGTATTCAGATACCCGGAGCACCGCCTGAAAATTTTCGAAATAGGCAACCCAAAATACACCCGTCGTTCGTAAATGGTGTATTGATGGTTGTTTATCTCAAAAACTATCAGGCGCTGCTCCGGGTATTTGAATACCTCCTTGCTCTCCTGTGATCCTAATACAATTTTTCCGCCTTCCCAAATTTCAACAAAACTTCTACCAAAGTTCTATCGAAACGAGAGTTTTTGGGTGAAAATTTCGTCAAAAACGAAAAATGGTATTAGGATCACAGGAGGGCGAGGAGGTATTCAGATACCCGGAGCAGCGCCTGAAAATTTTTCAGATAGGCGACCCACAATACACCCGTCGTTCGTAAATTGTGTATTGATGGTTGCCTATCTCAAAAATTTTCAGGCGCTGCTCTGGGTATCTGAATACCTCCTCGCCCTCCTGTGATCCTTATACCATTTTTCGATTTCGGAGAAATTTTCACCCAAAAATTTTCGTTTCGATAGAAATTTGGTCGAAGTTTGGTTGAAATTTACGAAGGTCGAAAAAATTTTATTAGGATCACAGGAGAGCGAGGAGGTATTCAGAACTTTTGTTGAAATTTAGTAAAGTCGGAAAAATTTCATTAGGATCACAGGAGGGCGAGGAAGTATTCAGATACCCGGAGCAGCGCCTGAAAATTTTTGAGATAGGCAACCATCAATACACCATTTACGAACGACGGGTGTATTGTGGGTTGCCCATCTCAAAAATTTTCAGGCGCTGCTCCGGGTATCTGAATACCTCCTCGCCCTCCTGTGATCCTAATGAAATTTTTCCGACTTTACTAAATTTCAACAAAAGTTCGAACAAATTTCTATCGAAACGAAAGTTTTTGGGTGAAAATTTCGTCAAAAACGAAATATGTTATTAGGATCACAGGAGAGCGAGGAGGTATTCAGATACAAGGAGCAGCGCCTGAAAATTTTTGAGATAGGCAACCCACAATACACCCGTCGTTCGTAAATGGTGTATTGTGGGTTGCCTATCTAAAAAAATTTCAGGCGCTGCTCCGGGTATCTTAATACCTCCTCGCCCTCCTGTGATCCTA
Source organism: Hippodamia convergens (assembly GCA_038502775.1). Lineage (NCBI taxonomy): Eukaryota > Metazoa > Arthropoda > Insecta > Coleoptera > Coccinellidae > Hippodamia > Hippodamia convergens. The sequence goes on from CM076607.1 coordinate 1,459,239, forward strand.
ATACCATTTTTCGTTTTTGACGAAATTTTCACCCAAAAACTTTCGTTTCGATAGAAATTTGTTCGAAGTTTTCAAACTTCCCTAAATTTCAACAAAACTTCGACCGAATTTCTATCGAAAGGGAAGTTTTTTGGTGCAAATTTCGTCAAAAACGAAAAATGGTATTAGGATCACAGGAGGGCGAGGAGGTATTCAGATACCCGGAGCAGCGCCTGGAAATTTTTGAGATAGCAACCCAAAATACACCCGTCGTTCGTAAATGATGTATTGATGGTTGCCTATCTCAAAAATTTTCAGGCGCTGCTCCGGGTATCTGAATACCTCCTCGCTCTCCTGTGATCCTAATGAAATTTTTCCGACTTTACTCAATTTCAACACAACTTCGACAAAATTTCTATCGAAACGAAAGTTTTTGGGTGAAAATTTCGACAAAAACGAAAAATGTCATTAGGATCGCAGGAGGGCGAGGAGGTATCCAGATAACCGGAGCAGCGCCTGAAAATTTTTGAGATAGGCAACCCACAATACACCCGTCGTTCGTAAATGGTGTATTGATGGTTGCCTATCTCAAAAATTTTCAGGCGCTGCTCCGGGTATCTGAATACCTCCTCGCTCTCCTGTGATCCTGATGAAATTTTTCCGACTTTAGTCAATTTCAACACAACTTCGACAAAATTTCTATCGAAACGAAAGGTTTTGGGTGAAAATTTCATCATAAACGGAAAATGGTATTAGGATCACAGAAGGGCGAGGAGGTATTCAGATACCCGGAGCAGCGCCTGAAAATTTTTGAGATAGGCAACCATCAATACACCATTTACGACCGACGGGTGTATTGTGGGTTGCCTATCTCAAAAATTTTCAGGCGCTGCTCCGGGTATCTGAATACCTCCTCGCCCTTCTGTGATCCTAATACCATTTTCCGTTTTTTGACGAAATTTTCACCCAAAACCTTTCGTTTCGATAGAAATTTGTTCGAAGTTTTCAAACTTCCCTAAATTTCAACAAAACTTCGACCGAATTTCTATCGAAAGGAAAGTTTCTGGGTGCAAATTTCGTCAAAAACGAAAAATGGTATTAGGATCACAGGAGAGCGAGGAGGTATTCAGATACCCGGAGCAGCGCCTGAAAATTTTTGAGATAGGCAACCATCAATACACCATTTACGAACGACGGGTGTATTGTGGGTTGCCTATCTCAAAAATTTTCAGGCGCTGCTCCGGGTATCTGGATACCTCCTCGCCCTCCTGTGATCCTAATAACATTTTTCGTTTTTGTCGAAATTTTCACCCAAAAACTTTCGTTTCGATAGAAATTTTGTCGAAGTTGTGTTGAAATTGAGTAAAGTCGGAAAAATTTCATTAGGATCACAGGAGAGCGAGGAGGTATTCAGATACCCGGAGCAGCGCCTGAAAATTTTTGAGATAGGCAACCATCAATACATCATTTACGAACGACGGGTGTATTTTGGGTTGCTATCTCAAAAATTTCCAGGCACTGCTCCGGGTATCTGAATACCTCCTCGCCCTCCTGTGATCCTAATACCATTTTTCGTTTTTGACGAAATTTGCACTCAAAAACTTTTCCTTTCGATAGAAATTCGGTCGAAGTTTTGTTGAAATTTAGGGAAGTTTGAAAACTTCGAACAAATTTCTATCGAAACGAAAGTTTTTGGGTGAAAATTTCGTCAAAAACGAAAAAAGTTATTAGGATCACAGGAGGGCGAGGAGGTATTCAGATACCCGGAGCAGCGCCTGAAAATTTTTGAGATGGGCAACCCACAATACACCCGTCGTTCGTAAATGGTGTATTGATGGTTGCCTATCTCAAAAATTTTCAGGCGCTGCTCCGGGTATCTGAATACCTCCTCGCCCTTCTGTGATCCTAATACCATTTTCCGTTTTTGACGAAATTTTCACCCAAAACCTTTCGTTTCGATAGGAATTTTGTCGAAGTTGTGTTGAAATTGAGTAAAGTCGGAAAAATTTTATTAGGATCACAGGAGAGCAAGGAGGTATTCAGATACAAGGAGCAGCGCCTGAAAATTTTTGAGATAGGCAACCATCAATACACCATTTACGAACGACGGGTGTATTGTGGGTTGCCTATCTCAAAAATTTTCAGGCGCTGCTCCGGGTAACTGAATACCTCCTCGCCCTCCTGTGATCCTAATAACTTTTTTCGTTTTTGACGAAATTTTCACCCAAAAACTTTCGTTTCGATAGAAATTTGTTCGAAGTTTTCAAACTTCCCTAAATTTCAACAAAACTTCGACCGAATTTCTATCGAAAAGAAAGTTTTCGGGTGCAAATTTCGTTAAAAACGAAAAATGGTATTAGGATCACAGGAGGGCGAGGAGGTATTCAGATACCCGGAGCACCGCCTGAAAATTTTCGAAATAGGCAACCCAAAATACACCCGTCGTTCGTAAATGGTGTATTGATGGTTGCCTATCTCAAAAACTATCAGGCGCTGCTCCGGGTATTTGAATACCTCCTTGCTCTCCTGTGATCCTAATACAATTTTTCCGCCTTCCCAAATTTCAACAAAACTTCTACCAAAGTTCTATCGAAACGAGAGTTTTTGGGTGAAAATTTCGTCAAAAACGAAAAATGGTATTAGGATCACAGGAGGGCGAGGAGGTATTCAGATGCCTGGAGCAGCGCCTGAAAATTTTTTAGATAGGCAACCCACAATACACCCGTCGTTCGTAAATTGTGTATTGATGGTTGCCTATCTCAAAAATTTTCAGGAGCGAGGAGGTATTCAGATACCCGGAGCAGCGCCTGAAAATTTTTGAGATAGGCAACAATCAATACATCATTTACGAACGACGGGTGTATTTTGGGTTGCTATCTCAAAAATTTCCAGGCGCTGCTCCGGGTATCTGAATACCTCCTCGCCCTCCTGTGATCCTAATAACATTTTTCGTTTTTGACGAAATTTTCACCCAAAAACTTTCGTTTCGATAGGAATTTGTTCGAAGTTTTGTTGAAATTTAGGAAAGTCGGAAAAAATGTATAAGGATCACAGGAGAGCGAGGAGGTATTCAGATACCCGGAGCAGCGCCTGAAAATTTTTGAGATAGGCAACCCACAATACACCCGTCGTTCGTAAATGGTGTATTGATGGTTGCCTATCTAAAAAACTATCAGGCGCTGCTCTGGGTATCTGAGTACCTCCTCGACCTCCTGTGATCCTAATACCATTTTTCTTTTCTGACGAAATTTTCACCCAAAAACTTTCGTTTCGATAGAAATTTGTTCGAACTTTTGTTGAAATTTAGTAAAGTCGGAAAAATTTCATTAGGATCACAGGAGAGCGAGGAGGTATTCAGATACCCGGAGCAGCGCCTGAAAATTTTTGAGATAGGCAACCATCAATACACCATTTACGAACGACGGGTGTATTGTGGGTTGCCCATCTCAAAAATTTTCAGGCGCTGCTCCGGGTATCTGAATACCTCCTCGCCCTCCTGTGATCCTAATAACTTTTTTCGTTTTTGACGAAATTTTCACCCAAAAACTTTCGTTTCGATAGAAATTTGTTCGAAGTTTTCAAACTTCCCTAAATTTCAACAAAACTTCGACCGAATTTCTATCGAAAGGAAAGTTTCTGGGTGCAAATTTCGTCAAAAACGAAAAATGGTATTAGGATCACAGGAGGGCGAGGAGGTATTCAGATACCCGGAGCAGCGCCTGGAAATTTTTGAGATAGCAACCCAAAATACACCCGTCGTTCGTAAATGATGTATTGATGGTTGCCTATCTCAAAAATTTTCAGGCGCTACTCCGGGTATCTGAATACCTCCTCGCTCTCCTGTGATCCTAATGAAATTTTTCCGACTTTACTCAATTTCAACACAACTTCGACAAAATTTCTATCGAAACGAAAGTTTTTGGGTGAAAATTTCGACAAAAACGAAAAATGTTATTAGGATCACAGGAGGGCGAGGAGGTATCCAGATACCCGGAGCAGCGCCTGAAAATTTTTGAGATAGGCAACCCACAATACACCCGTCGTTCGTAAATGGTGTATTGATGGTTGCCTATCTCAAAAATTTTCAGGCGCTGCTCCGGGTATCTGAATACCTCCTCGCTCTCCTGTGATCCTAGTACCATTTCTCGTTTTTGACGAAATTTGCACCCAAAAACTTTCCTTTCGATAGAAATTCGGTCGAAGTTTTGTTGAAATTTAGGGAAGTTTGAAAACTTCGAACAAATTTCTATCGAAACGAAAGGTTTTGGGTGAAAATTTCGTCAAAAACGGAAAATGGTATTAGGATCACAGAAGGGGAGGAGGTATTCAGATACCCGGAGCAGCGCCTGAAAATTTTTGAGATAGGCAACCCACAATAAACCCGTCGTTCGTAAATGGTGTATTGATGGTTGCCTATCTCAAAAATTTTCAGGCGCTGCTCCGGGTATCTGAATACCTCCTCGCTCTCCTGTGATCCTGATGAAATTTTTCCGACTTTACTCAATTTCAACACAACTTCGACAAAATTTCTATCGAAACGAAAGGTTTTGGGTGAAAATTTCATCAAAAACGGAAAATGGTATTAGGATCACAGAAGGGCGAGGAGGTATTCAGATACCCGGAGCAGCGCCTGAAAATTTTTGAGATAGGCAACCATCAATACACCATTTACGAACGACGGGTTTATTGTGGGTTGCCTATCTCAAAAATTTTCAGGCGCTGCTCCGGGTATCTGAATACCTCCTCCCCTTCTGTTATCCTAATACCATTTTCCGTTTTTGACGAAATTTTCACCCAAAACCTTTCGTTTCGATAGAAATTTGTTCGAAGTTTTCAAACTTCCCTAAATTTCAACAAAACTTCGACCGAATTTCTATCGAAAGGAAAGTTTTTGGGTGCAAATTTCGTCAAAAACGAGAAATGGTACTAGGATCACAGGAGAGCGAGGAGGTATTCAGATACCCGGAGCAGCGCCTGAAAATTTTTGAGATAGGCAACCATCAATACACCATTTACGAACGACGGGTGTATTGTGGGTTGCCTATCTCAAAAATTTTCAGGCGCTGCTCCGGGTATCTGGATACCTCCTCGCCCTCCTGTGATCCTAATAACATTTTTCGTTTTTGTCGAAATTTTCACCCAAAAACTTTCGTTTCGATAGAAATTTTGTCGAAGTTGTGTTGAAATTGAGTAAAGTCGGAAAAATTTCATTAGGATCACAGGAGAGCGAGGAGGTATTCAGATACCCGGAGTAGCGCCTGAAAGTTTTTGAGATAGGCAACCATCAATACATCATTTACGAACGACGGGTGTATTTTGGGTTGCTATCTCAAAAATTTCCAGGCGCTGCTCCGGGTATCTGAATACCTCCTCGCCCTCCTGTGATCCTAATACCATTTTTCGTTTTTGACGAAATTTGCACCCAGAAACTTTCCTTTCGATAGAAATTCGGTCGAAGTTTTGTTGAAATTTAGGGAAGTTTGAAAACTTCGAACAAATTTCTATCGAAACGAAAGTTTTTGGGTGAAAATTTCGTCAAAAACGAAAAAAGTTATTAGGATCACAGGAGGGCGAGGAGGTATTCAGATACCCGGAGCAGCGCCTGAAAATTTTTGAGATGGGCAACCCACAATACACCCGTCGTTCGTAAATGGTGTATTGATGGTTGCCTATCTCAAAAATTTTCAGGCGCTGCTCCGGGTATCTGAATACCTCCTCGCCCTTCTGTGATCCTAATACCATTTTCCGTTTTGACGAAATTTTCACCCAAAACCTTTCGTTTCGATAGGAATTTTGTCGAAGTTGTGTTGAAATTGAGTAAAGTCGGAAAAATTTCATTAGGATCACAGGAGAGCAAGGAGGTATTCAGATACAAGGAGCAGCGCCTGAAAATTTTTGAGATAGGCAACCATCAATACACCATTTACGAACGACGGGTGTATTGTGGGTTGCCTATCTCAAAAATTTTCAGGCGCTGCTCCGGGTAACTGAATACCTCCTCGCCCTCCTGTGATCCTAATAACTTTTTTCGTTTTTGACGAAATTTTCACCCAAAAACTTTCGTTTCGATAGATATTTGTTCGAAGTTTTCAAACTTCCCTAAATTTCAACAAAACTTCGACCGAATTTCTATCGAAAAGAAAGTTTTTGGGTGCAAATTTCGTCAAAAACGAAAAATGATATTAGGATCACAGGAGGGCGAGGAGGTATTCAGATACCCGGAGCAGCGCCTGAAAATTTTTGAGATAGGCCACCCACAATACACCCGTTGTTCGTAAATGGTGTATTGATGGTTGCCTATCTCAAAAATTTTCAGGCGCTGCTCCGGGTATCTGAATACCTCCTCGCCCTCCTGTGATCCTAATACAATATTCCTAAAATCATCTAATAGATGGAATTTTCAAACAAAAATTTTCGTTTCGATAAAAATTTGTTCGAAATTTTTGTTCAAGTTTGTGAATTCTGGAAAAATGATATTAGGATCGCAAGAGAAGTTTGGTCGAAGTTTTGTTGAAATTTAGGAAAGTCGGAAAAATTGTATTAGGATCACAGGAGAGCGAGGAGGTTTTCAGATGCCAGGGGTGTCGCCTGAAAATTATTGATATAGGCAACCCGTCGTCAAATGAGGGTTGCCTATCTCAGAAATCTTCAGGCGATATCTGAATACCTCCTCGCACTCCTGTGATCCTAATGTAATTTTTCTAAAATCTATCATCAATTTCGACGGAATTCCTACCCAAAAATTTTCGTTTCAATAAAAACTTGGTCGAAGTTGTATCGAAAATCATGAATTTCGGAAAAATCTTATTAGGATCACAGGAATGCGAAGGGGTAATCAGATAGCCGGAGCAGCTCCTGAAAATTCTCGAGATAGTCAATCCACATTACCATCTACGAGATACAGCTTGCCTAACTTTTCATTTGCTCCGGATATCTGAAAACCTCCTCGCCCTCCTGTGATTCATATGTAATTTTTTCAAAATCATCACTTCCAACGGAATTTTCGTTTTCGACTGAATTAAAAACTAGTAATTTTATTGTTAATATATCATGTTTTACTGTGACACGGTTTCAACTGATGTTGCACACCTGGGAACATCCTTCTTTCCAAAGTTCAAATTCAGGCCACTCGTGCAACATAGTTCGCATTCTGATTCAAAGAAGCAGAATGAAGCTTGTGGTCGGAATTCCTTTCATTACCAGACCAGCATGTTTGTAGCAGATCTAAACCAACGGTGCGACACGCTGTCCTGCTGCAATCAGTCCCAGACCCGATTCCTGCTGGTAGTTTCCTGCCTTCCCTCCGTTGGTTTCAACATTCACAATCTGACGCTGACTCACGCGCTGATGATTTCCTGACGTTCTAATCTACCCATTCTGCTTTCCAACTGCCATCGATCTGTTCGCGATCAAGTTAAATGCAAAACCGTAATTTTCCGAGTAGTTTGATTGTTGCGAGGCTTAGCCCAAGTAACTCAATGTGCTTTGAAACTTCTTCGGCAACGTTGTGGCAGAAATAATAAATGCTATTTAGCATTCGCAGAAGTCTATATAGTGTCTGCCAAATAGCTGCCGCAATGTTGCGACAGAAGATTTGGAGAACTTTTTTTTGTCTGTGACAACGTTATAGCAGCTATTATTCATTGCTGTAATCAACGAAAAATTGTTGCTTATAGCACTAATGTGTGTGAAAAATGCATTTTCTCTATTTCAGTATCGTAATGAGTTCATTACAGTTCTAAAAGTAGTGCTGTAATGAAACTCATTACAGCATTGTTTTCAGTTATATTTTTCGTTTTGTGGTTGTCAGTACTGACCTTCCATCCACTCAATTTTCGAATCAAATCAATTCAAATTTTGCAATCTGTCAAATTTCGTTAGTGACACCAACTGCCAAGATACAATATAAAAGTCACTAATCTGAATTTTTATTTGAATTTCGAGAGTTTTCTCAAAACTTGACTGAAATAGAGAAAATATCGTCTAATACTCGTTGCAGAAGGCAATTCCAACACTCATGCTTTCGAAAACTCGCTCCTTCGTCGCTCGTTTTCGAATTTCGCATTCGTGTTGGAATAGGAGCTCATTCTGCAACTTGTTTTAGAATATACTATTTCCTTCTTTTCATTCAACAAAAATGCTATTTCGAAGCATCATAGCTTTCCAGTTCTGCCAACCAAGGTGGTGGTTGTGCTTTATGTTTTACATAGAAACTGTCAAACATTTATTACATTTAAGGTTAGAGATAAACTTTCAGCTGACACAATTTCGTGCCCTCAATGTCAATGTCAAAGTCCTATCATATGTGATCTATTTCTTTCATTATTACATTGAAGTTAGCTGAAATTATGATTTAAGATTTGTTGAATACTTCGCAACTATACCAAATTTTCTTGTGCCAAAAGAGATTCATCGTGAAATCCACCCATCTGCCTCGAACAAAATAAGGGGCCTGCGAAATTTGTAAAATTGAAAAAAAAAGTTATCAATTTCGGAAAAAACAAAACTCCGAAACTTCAAAAAAAGAATTTTTCAGGCAACATTCGAATAATCAGTATCATTAACTAGGTTGAATAGATTTCCATGTGTTTCGTGTTGGTACCTGAACTTTTAAAATATTTTTTCAATTGATATATTTTAAATGTTGACACGTTGATAAAAAAACAGCTAGAAGAGAATTTGATATTTTTTATCTGTAATTGTTTCGTTTTCATTAGATAGTCGTGAGGGTATAGCGACCATATTCGAAGAAGCCTCGATAAATAGTGATTCGGAAGCGATACAGCAGTTACCCAGATTTTTACAAGAATTGCAGTACAGTATTTCTGCGACAGCTCTGTTGCTGCTAACGCAGCATTGATATTTCATGTAGGAGCCAACACACCGAAATTCTAGTTGTGCGCACGAGTCGACACTGTCCATGTTGACAGATGGCAATCGAGGTACAAACTGTATGATTAACAAAATGGATATTATCACAGATGGGAGTTTTGTATTTATGTGTCAGTTCCTTCATTGATGAAAACTAACATAAAAAATTATATCATATCTCATGAAACTTTTTATTTTGTTTGTCTCTTCATAGGTAACATTCTTATGAGGACATCTGGGTAAGGTAAAGTTAGGTAAACTATAAGGATGATTGTAAATACATATATTATACCTACATATATATATGATCATTTCATTTTCATCAAAAGGTATAGGTAATATCAAAATGAAACATAACCTAAGTACTTAAAAGGTTTTGACATATACACACACACAAGATAGCAGTATTCAAGCTGTCGATGCAAACGCATAGTCATAATTTAAACATCACAGCGTACCAGAAAGCGATAAAGCTTTTGAAGCTATATGGCTATTTGAATTGCATTAAAACTTGAACGGCAGACGAATATATATCAATAATGCTATCGCGGCAAATAAGCTGTGTTCGTTACAATTATTAAAATAAAAATGCAATTATTATGAGTAAAGGTACAGACAAAATAAAAATGCTAGTCTACAGCTAAGATGTAGCATTATTTCAAACAAAAAAGATTAGTTTTTGCTGTAAGAGCAATGCTGTTCATATTGTGTTACTTGAGAGGCCTTCGTTATGATTCTGTTGATTCGTCGATTCCTGGGAGGGTGAAATGAAGGTTGTTTACACATACCTACTTTCCCTTGAACAAGTTGTACGTGGGGGATAATTCCTTCCTAATCCAGAGGCACAGTAGTTCGTAGAAGGCGGAGAGCACCTTTGAATGAAAGCCGCAACTTTGTCCTGGATTGTTTAATTACACATTCATGAGTGAGGAATTCAGAGTGCCAATTAACATCATTACAGGGACAACTCTGGAGACCCTAATCTGCGTCATAAATGTCGTAATAACCCCTTTTCTGTTCCCTGAAACCCGCTTGAGTTCCTCACATCTATTTGCCATGTTTTATTGGATTAGAATGAACTAGCTAGGCCCACAAACATACACACAACGCCAAAAGTGTTGCCCACAATATCAACTTTAAAGTTTTATGCAATACTAGCTGATCCGGCACTCTTCGTACTGCCTCAATCGATAAATGAAACAGCAAATTTTGTATTATAATAAACTATTATGGTATAATACCTTGAAAGTGGACCTAAAATTGTCCTGTACAATATGTGTTGCGCCAAACGATGTCGTCTGGAAGCTGTTATATTTTTTAATATTGGCCAAGAAGTGTTTAGAATCACTTCCTATCCCAGAAACTAAAGAGCGTAAGGGATCTAGTGGTGGGACGAATTGTGGCAATTGGCAATTAAATAAGTTAGCTGACCCGGCGAACATTGTTTTGCCTTAGAGATGAATAAGGTTGTACTTACCATTGGTTTTTTTTAAGAAGGAAATATATTAGGTGAAATACAAAAAAATACAAAATATACAACAAATTTAATTGCATTGAAGTAGGTGAGTACATTATTTATATTTTACTCAATAGCTTTCTCAGTTAATATTGGTCATACAAAAACGTTTGAATGGGCAAATTTGAAGTATTTTTTATGAGCATTCAGAATTCAGTACTAAGATTTTCATAAAGGCATCGAAAACCTGAAAATTTGTTGTGAACTATTGCTTTTTTAAATGGTACACCCTGTATCTAATTTTTCTAATCGGTAAAGCTCTTTCTTCTGATTTCAAATATATATACTTTATTGAGGTATGTTTCGGCAGTTTTTGAAAAATATGGATAGTGTCTTCTAAATCTAAGGCCGCTGTGGAATGCCACACGATAACGATGCGATTTCTTTATATCAAAGGAACCGTGGATAAAAAAAAACAAATGATATTTATTTAATTTATATGTATACTTATTAACTCAGAGTTGAATTAAGTGTCCAAATGACCGTCATATACGTCTACAGACACTCGATATCTTTTAATTTATTTTTTAAGGGTTTTCCTTACCATTTATGGAATATTATTATTATTATTATTAACAAATCATTAGAGTTCAGGTAAATTCCTGTAAACTCAAATAGAATCATACATACACATATATTGAGATTTTCGACTATTTCTTTCTCTATTCTGAAATTAATCTCTTTAATATTTTACGGAGGGGCCATATACACTTCATATTTCAAATATCTGCATAAAAAAAGGTCTAAGGAGGTTAAGAAGGGACTATCAGGAGACCATAGGATAGATCTTCGATATAAAGGAATCACAGCATTCTCGAGTGGCGTTACACAGCTGCCTTAGATTAATAATAATAATAATAATAAGGCCTCTATTTCTTTAACAGAAATCTCAAGGGGAAGTTCACCTATGGGTATTCTACCACTCGACCCTATTCATAACAGAAGAAAAAAAAATATAATAATAATCACACTGTGTGCAATCTATCTAACACAATAACAAAGTATAGAAATTAGAACATATTCTTCCTTTTTCTTATTTCTTACTTTCCCGGAGATTTAAGAGAACTAAGCAAGTATTCTCTGATTTTATTTTGGAATTTCCTATTTTTTTTCCATTTCATCAAATTTTCGCCAATTTTGATGCTAGTGGTCTGAAAATTGATAGATATGGAGGACTGCTTGTTATAAATGTTGAAAAAAATATGCAAGGATTCTCAGTGAAAATAACCCCCACATTTTGAATAAGAGGATAAAATGGAGCGCTCGTAAAACGCCTCATGTGCATTTACACCAAATACAATTTCCCCGTAATAACCTCAACCACAGTTTCCATTGTGCAATTTCCCGTTGTGACCATTGTATAATGATAGTATCCTCTATACAATGGTTGTGATGGCAGCTCCCAAATACATCGCCATCGCAGCTTGAACCTGGGTAGGTAGAGGTATATTTCTATTCTTCGTACATTGTTGATTTTGAACATGAATTGTGAATAAGTTTGACTTGATATAGATCTCGCACAAATTATATTTTATTCAATAATTATTGGGGAAATATGAACAACATTAAAGGATTTTGTCATAAGCAACGTACAAAAAGAATTGAAATCCAATAAAAAACATTTTCATGTAAAATATTGCCAAGACTAGGCCGTATATCTGTCATTGTCAAAAAGTTATCAGATCTCATGTAGAGCCAAGCTGGTAACTCTACACTCTTCATCTTCACAAGTCCTCATTTCACAAACTCTATGCCTTGCTAAAGATGAGTGACTTGGCCGTTTCCTAACTAAAGATATTGTATAACAGAAAAGTTATGACCAGCGAATGAATTTGTCTTAAGCTCACATGGTGAATAAAAAATGGCCAAGTCACTTATTTCGATCAAAGCATAGAGTTTGTGAAATGAGGATTTGTGAAGATGAAGATGTAGAGTTAGCAGCTTGGCTCTACATGGGATCTGATAACTTTTTGAGAATGTTAGAAATATAGCCCTGTCCTTGGCAATATTTTACATGATACAAATATTTTTGGTTGGATTTTTTGTTTCAGGATTTGTGATAAACACTGGCGGAAATCCAGATTGAGCGTAAACCACTGAGATTGTGCTGTCATCGAGCAGAGAATAGAAGCAGAACGGTTCTAGGTAGTTACTTGTTACTCTTCATCAATGAAACATAACTGAGTAGAATTTTTCCATCTGTAAAAATTCTCTGGAGTCATTGGATTTCATGGAGCTCATCAAGATCCGGTACCGCACAAAGAGAGCGGAAAAATCTTCATGTGGAAAAATGAGCCCGCGTCAGAATATGGAGAGATTAATGAAAAATGCGATGTCTCTGATAATGTATCAGAATTAGGATGTGATCGACAGCGAGTCCTATCTCCAACGTGCACACATAATAAATTCGATAATAAAAGTGATGGCTCGGATCCAGCCAAAGCATGATTAATCAACTGCCGTCGAAAACAGCGTTGTCGGATCATTAACAGGATGGAAGCTTGTATTTCATCACCTAATTGGAGGAATTTTATGACTGCACATAGGAGGACTTTGGAAAAAGGCACGCATCGTAGTTGAATCATCAGCATTCACTATGAGGCAAAATTGTTGCTATGGTCGCTTCAAGCTGCAAGAACTCAGTGCCAATCAACTTTGACACTAAGAAGCAGAATGACTAGATGGAATTCAATCAAACTAAAAAGAGGATATATTCAAGGAATAACAAATACAGCTATTAATAGAGCACGAGGTAAAATAGCTATTGAATAAACTGTATGGTAGAGTATTGAAAAAAGAATGTAAGATTAAAAGAAATGAAGAAATGGTTGTAGAGCAAGTAATTCAATATAATCGGTGTACAACTTTATGATGTAGACAAATCGACTAACATTTCAATGGCGTTTCGTTTACAAATACCTAAGCTTATTGTTTGTCATCTAAGATCTATTTATTTTAACTATCACTTACCTTTATAGCTATTGTAAAACGGCGTAAGCAAAGTTGCACACGTAATTGTAGACACATGAACAGAAAAAATAACTTGGAGAATAAATGAGAGGTGTCGTATAAAAGACAAGACAGTTATAATCAGAACGTTTGAGATAAAAAAGAAAGAAATCCCAGAATCACAAGGTGATGTTTGGTAAAAGAAGATCAACCACAGCACTAGCGAAAAGCTAGTCATAACTCAAAACATAAGAGCTACATAGTAAAGAGTCTATCTCAAATTATTATCAGTCAATGTGAAAATTTCTAGATTGTCCAATATTTTGACTTAAGGAATTGCATCAATTTTCTTAAGATTAAAAAATAATGGTTCATCTTAGGGATAAAATGAATCTTAAACGTTGAAACTTTAATTGAATGAACTCCACTATGGGTTTTCGAGAGGTTCAATCAAACTCATGAGATTCATAAGACGTTTTTCGGTTTAATAATAATAATTATAATACTGTCATTACAATACATTAACAAGCATTAAGAGGAATAGCGTTAACAAAATAAATAAACTACATATTCAAGATTTTGATCTACATGTATATTCTTCTATGGATCAAGATTTAAGAGTAAATTCTTCACTTCAGTTTTGAAATGGCTTAAACTATTTATTTTTTTCATATTTTCCGATAATTCATTAAATAATCTTATAGTTGCATAAGATGGATGTTTTTCGTGCTTTGTTAGTCTATGTTTTGGATACAATATTATTATTACAGGAAAATTGGAGCTGAGGCCAAGCCTATCCAGAGTTCTAAATTTACAAAATTCCATTCATTAAGTTGACAGTACACAGATAGAATATCGAGAAAATAGTCACTTTCTATCATGTTGGTATTTCTAGTACTATAATCATGTCTTGAGGAGCATTGCACAAAATGATTCTTATTTTCAAAAATGTATATCAAACACTCATATATATAAAGAGCAGTGACCGTCATAATATTATTTCTCTTCAAAATTACCCTACAAGATTCATATTTCAGTTTAAATATATTTCTGATTACCCTTTTAGTAAGATGAAAATTTCGGATATACCCAAGTTTGCTCCATAAAAAATAAGGTAGATATTTGAAACAGAGAATTTATGAACATCGTAATGATAGCAAAAACTTTTTAATTAAAAAAAAAATTAAACTGCCTTAGTCGAACATAATGAAACAAAAATTTTGGCCTAACAATCTAATTATAAAAAAAGATTACTGGAGGAGATGATTTGCATAAAAAATGATCCAAATTCTGTGAACAAACGATTTGACATAGATTGAATGAGTTCTTCATATTTTAATTTACTAAGAAGAATGAATACATGAAATGTTTGTTGCTTTCTGAATTATTATATATGTTATCCTGCTATTCAAATTGTTATGTCCTAGACCAAAGAAAGCACAACTGTGAATGTGAGCATTCGATATAATAAGATCATTTCTATATATACATATTTATGTGTTTGTATTTACAGTTTTTATTCATGAAAACTTTTTATTTATTTAAATAACTTTTACATTTAAGTGTGAATTTGTACCTTTTTCATCTTCTGACATAGCATGTTTTTTCTAGAGCTCTGGTGATGCAAAAATGAATTTGCGAAACGTCGGCCTTCACATAAAGTGATAATTCTCCTACGTTCCCTTACCCAAAAAAACCAGCAATATATTGGATAATTTTTGGAAAGAAAATTCAAATGAATCATAAAAAATAAGACCAAACCTCATAACCCTCCCGAAATTTGAATAATAAAACACATTCAACGTACTCTCATCAAGATACTTGCTGATCACTCTTATACTATAACCAATTGCATTCAATTTCGCCCCAATATAAGTGATGTGCTCATTCCAGTTTAGATATTCATCTATCAAAATTTATGAGAATTTTGTAGCTTGTTTAATTAGATTTCGGTTGATAGTTGTTCCGGAATCTTGAGCATAGTATGAATACAAAATTTTCATCGACACAAAGCAGCACGAATTTAGCATAATTTAGCACGAAAAAAAAATTCGTAAATATTAAAATGCTGGGTAATATAAAAACACCTTCAAAAGTGTTGAAATGAAAAGAAAAGCTGAAATTTTTCACAGAATTTTTGCAAAGCAGTAAGCTTTCAGCCTGATTCTACCATGTGATTATATCCATTCGAAAAGCCCCTAAAATAACTTCACAGCGACTCTGCCCAGAAGAGACAAGTTCGAATTAACATCAAGTATTCCGTGATCCCCTGGATCTGCTGAAACCCAAATAAAGGATTACGGCGGTATTCCTAATCCTTCGCATAACAATGGACGAATATCAACACTATCGGAGGCCTTAGGCCCATCGAAGATTGTCACAGTACAATCAGATTAGGACAGCTTGTGTATAATTGATATGGAAGCCAAAGACGACCTTGTGAAACGTAGAGGTAGCACGCAAGAGATGAAATCGTGGGGTTACATGCAAAAAGCACTAAGTCAAAAAACAAGTTTAGGAGTTACGAGCAATTTAAAGTTTGAATGTATTTTAATAGTATATTATTCAACGAGCAGTAATGCAAGTCATATATATATATATATATATATATATATATATATTCTTATGAAAAAGAGAGCTAAAATAATACAATAAATGTTGAAACAAAAAGTACCTAAGCTGAGGTAAAAAAAGAACGGGGTATCATAACATTCTTTGTATGATACTATAGAATCATACGATACTATCAACACTAGTATCATACGATACTATACAGCCAGGGGAAAAAACCTCAGCTGAAAAAACCTGCCTCCCCGTAAACAAAATAACATAAAATATCAAATATCAGGAAAATCTTGAAAGACATCAGTGTGATCATCTTCATGTTATGCGTCGATGGGCTCGGATAAACAGATTCTTCCCAAAACGACTCGCAATTCTTAATCTGAAATGAAGAAAGACAAAAGCAGAAAAGAAACCGATTATTCAGAATAAATCAAATGCATTTTGGAAATGCATTTACTACTTTAAAAAACATCAACATTAAGATTTCTTGGCCAAATAATGTTCGGAGGTTTATAAATATTTATGACAGAAATGTCACAAAATTTGAAAGAAATGAAAAAAAAAAACTCCATCAATTTCCCCTTTCCGAATCTGTTGAAAGTTACGAAACTGATAATTTTTCAACATAACAAACTAAACTTGTAAAAAATCAATTAATACATAACCTTTCAACTGTCCTCTTTCACGAGGATTTTTTTCTGTTGCCGTGTGGATTTCTTGCAGAAGAATCACTTCGATACCATGTTCATCAGCCAATTTGGAGACGCAATCACACTTGTCTTTCGAAATTCCTTCGATATTCAAATTCCACAAATTGTTGCTCTCTGGTCGTGAGGGTTTTTTCAAACCGGATACGACCTTCCAGGTGATGATTTTTCGGCACTTCAGATGTTTGAAGACCGCTACGGGACCCCAATGAAAGGCAATCATCTCCCATAGATAAACCAAACATGTTATAACACAAGAAAAACAGAATATTTTTCAGCACCAAAAACTAAGACATATTACGAGAATTGTCATTCTGCAAGTCATAACTCCCGCAGATGAAGTTTGCAGCGCGAGCCGAAGGCGAGTGCTGCAATTCATCAAGGGAGTGATGACCATTACTGCAAGTTGAATACTATACTTTATCCACAACTATAATAATATACATTCTTACTAGCATACATCATTCTTGAAAATTTTTGATACACCTTTATATTTGTTTTGGGATTTCTCGCGGGTAATAAATTCTGTACCTACTGTAGCACTAGCTGCTTGTCTTATTTCTGGAAGTGTACCTTCATGATATTTCATCCTCACTATCGGAGGTCTTATTCAGAAAAACATTCATAACAATAATTAGGTGTCAACTAAATTTGAAAAGGTCAGAATTATTCAAGTGACATTACTCCCGTCAATAACAATAATGAGATGTTCCCTCTCTGTCGAACGGCTCGTACAGAAGCACAAAAGAGGCTTGATATTCGGTTGTCAAATAATTCTATGAGTCTATTCTGATTAATAAGAGGGATTTATAGGCGGAAGTTATCATAACTCTCGATGTTTGTTCATAGATACTATTAATTGCTCAAATGCAGTTGAATAATGAATACATTATTCAATAGGAGTGGATAAAAATTTGTATAAATATTGTAGGCTTGTACCCCACGAAATTATCCAGTCCGTAGGTGGATGCCGGAAAGAAAATTAGTTCTTTGATGCGAATATCCTTCGTGCTGCCAAATTCGCAACTGGAACAATAGCGCGCAGTTCCCAGAAAATTTGCATCTCTTCTGGGATGCCGTTGCACAAACTGGAAGCTTACGAAGCGAAGAAAACGAAAGATTTGTGAGCATGAGGGGATAGACGGAATGGATAATATGCTTATAATTTATACAATAAACTCGTGGATTCGCTAATTTCAACAACTTTCCGAATAAATGTGAGCTATCTATCTCATTACTGTCTTTCATATTCCCAAGATTATAAAACTCATGTATATTTGAAGCAAGAAAAACCTTGAATTTCACGTTGTTACCCCGTATTCTTATATGAATGAATTGAAGGCAAAAAAATACCATTATTTCTGCATGAAAAACAATTACCATTCTTGAAATGATTCAGGTCAAATATACTGCTCCACAAGAGTTAGGTATATCGTATTCAATCGTTTTGAAAAGTATGTAATCTTCGAAAATATCGATGTAAAATCATTCAAAACTCAATAACAATTTGAATCGATCCAATGAAATTCAGTATGAGACATTTCGTCAATCTGGTCGCCTCTTTTGTGAAGTTTGGTTCTTTGCATATGCTTCATGAATGTTATTATTTTGAAATGGAGTCAGTTTATCAACGGCTCCGATTTGAATGCCAAGACGTAATTAACAAACGCTGAGGCTAATAGATCTATCGGAATGCTACAGGGTTTCCTAACTCAGGTTGATGTAGCGAAAAGGCTCCAAGTCAGCCTAAGTGTGCTATCTCGACATTGGAATAGGTTCAGGGAGACAGGTTATGTGTTGGAAAGACCAAGGCTTGGTGGGCGACGAAAAACAACACCTGCACAGGATCGTTTCATCACCGTTTCGGCGAGAAGAAAGCCTACATCTATGTGTAATATGCTACGGGATACTCTTCAAAATGCAGATGGGGTCCAAGTTTCCATCGAAACCATCAGACGACGTTTGAGAGAGGTGAATCTAGGTTTTAGACGTCCATTAAGAGGAGTTCCATAAACACGTGACCATAAGCGTCAAAGACTGGAATGGGCAAGGCAACATATCAATTTGAACGATCAATGGCGTAGTGTCCTTTTCACTGATGAATCCAGATATGGACGATTTTCAGATTCTCGAAGAATAAGAGTATGGACAATCCCAGGCATACCCTGTAATCGTCGCTATGTCCAAGAAGTTCATCCATCCCGAGGGGTTAGTGTTATGGTATCTGCCGGGATATAAACGGGCGCACAGATCTACACATTTGTCCTGGGAATATGACCGCCTTACACTATTATATATTATATAGAGGGAGCATTTCATTGATAATGTTTTTCTAAACTTTCACGCTGCTATTAGTAAAACTTTTAACACTACCTCCGCACTCACCAGATTTGAATTGCAAAGAACATGCATGGGATATGCTCCAAAGAAGATTAGATAATCATCAACCTACCCCAGAATCCTTAAATGATCTGAGAGAGCTTCTGCCACGTTTATGGAACTAAATTCCTCAAGAAATGTTTAACAACCTCGTGTGTAGTATGTAAAGACAATGTCAAGCTGTTATTGATGTCCGTGGAGGCCATACATTGTATTGATAGTCTTTTGATGCTCGAATGACCTGGGAATAAAATTTCGTTATTTTACTCTATTTTTCTTATCTACCTGCACAACTACAGGTAAAATTAATTTCATTTTCTGCAACTTGAAATCAAATTAATATGAATTTTCGTCACAAAATCTCATTTGAACTATATTTTTCTGTAATTTAAGTCAATATCCCTAATTCATGTGGAGCAGTGTAGAATGCTTCAATTACCATACTTGAAATGAATATATGCTTACATGAGGGTCGGACTCGACAATGTCCATGATTTCATCTTCAGAGAAAGAAACAGCTGAACATATGATAGGCAAGTGTCCAGAGCTGGAAGAACTAAAACCATCCACATGTGGAAGTCGGTTCTGGATCCTCATGAGAAAACAGCTAAGGATTTGGTTGGCTTTATCAACGCCATTTTTTTGAATAAGAGAGCTAAAATATTACAGTAAATGTTGAAACAAAAAGTACCTAAGCTGAGGTAAAAAAGGAACGGGGTACCATAACTATCATCACTAGAATCATACGATACTATAGAGCCAGGGGAGAAACCTCAGCCGAAAAAATCTGTCTCCCCGTGAAAAAAATTAAATAAAATTGTTGTATCTGAATATTTCATATAGAAGGACATCACGATTATAGGAAGGGCTCTTCGCAGGACGGATTTCCAAACACAAACTCCAACCTGAAAATAAAAAAAGACAGAACAGCAAGAGAATGCAATTTATACTTCAATTTCAGATTAATCTGAAATTTTCAACCCATTGCAAAAATGAATTTGATACATTATGTATGGCTCTAATGCCATCTTGAAATTTATAAATCGAACAATTATTGATTAGGTGTTCAACTGTTTCCTCTGATTCGCCACATTCACAATTAGGACTATCTACTGAATTCCACTTGAAAAGCATGCTATTGGTACGACCATGACCTCTTCTTATTCGATTAAGAAAGGACCATATTCTCCTGTGAAGGTTAAAACCAGGAACTTTATTCGATGGATCAGATATTAGATCTTTATTAGATAAAGAACAGGCATCCCATTCGGATTTCCAGATTTCCTTGTAGCTGAAATTCGAATTCAGAAAGTTATTCGACCAAATAGGTTTACGGGATTTCAGTCTTGAAATTCTATTTTCTGGAACGTAGGAAAGTATCGGAAAAGAACCCGGAAATAAAATGAATTTATTCCAAGAATTCCAAGTTGCAGAGTGTCTTCGAATATGGGGAGCAACTATATTCGATAGCACTGGTATCCATTGGATAGGTGTAGATCGGATGGTTCCAGTTATTATTCTCATTGAAAAATTGAGCTGTGCATCGATTTTCTGAACATGAACACTATTGAGCCAAACAGGGCAACAATATTCAGCGGTGGAAAAAACCAGGGCAAGGACTGCTGTCGAAGTATAGTAGTAGGGATTTGTTGACGAAGTTAAACAATAAGGGTAGCATTGATTACTATGGCTTCAATAGTAAAATTGTTAAAAAAATTGCGAATGAAATAATCAGTCCACTTACGAAATTGATAAACTATTGCATAAAAGATGATGTTTTTCCTGACATCCTTAAAGTAGCGCGAGTTGTTCCTGTTCATAAAGAAGGTCCAGTGAACTCAGTCAATAATTATAGGCCAATATCGATTGTACCTATATTTTCCAAAATCTTGGAAAAGGTCCTACAAAGCCCATTAATCTCTTATTTCGAGAAAAATTGCCTATTTAATAAGTCACAGTATGGTTTTAGGGTTGGTTTCTCAACGACAGCTGCCATTACTGAGCTCATGAGAGTGATAAATGAAGGATTTAAGGGTGGTCAGTATATTGGGGCACTATTTTGTGACCTGACCAGGGCATTTGATTGCGTGTCTAGAGAAGTTCTCCTTCACAAGCTTAAGGCTTATAAATTTGATCAATGTGCTGTCGATCTTATTGACTCCTACTTGGTTGATCGGAAACAATGTGTTGATTTTGGTCGCAATATGTCCAGCTTTCAGGGTGTTGATTTAGGTGTGCCACAGGGATCGGTTCTAGGACTGCTTCTCTTTCTTATCTATGTCAATGACCTTGAGAGCTGTGATCGAGACGTTGATTTTGTTTTGTTCGCTGATGACACAACTGCACTTGAAAGGGCGCCAACAAAAGAAAGTATTGCCCCAATTATGAAAAATATCTATTTGGCAGTCTCACAATGGCTTAACTGTAATCAACTGAGTTTGAATGAAAGTAAAACCAAGATTATGTACTTCTCGATGAGAGATTTGGAGGGAATGAATTCGTCAGACTCAATGAAGTTTTTGGGTGTTTATCTAGAGGGTCACTTAACTTGGAACACTCACATCGAAAAAATATGTAGTGGAATATCTTCAAGTGTATTTGCTTTGCGGACCTTAGTGGGAATTGTCTCTGAAACTGTATTATTGTCGGTATACTATGCGTTCTTTGAATCGAAAATATCGTACGCTATTTTATGTTGGGGACATGATACTAACATCAAGCGATTATTTGCCCTACAAAGGAAAGCAGTTAGGGTGATATGTAAATTAAATTATAGAGAGGATTGTAGAAAAGCATATCAGGGGACAAAGATTATGACTGTTCCTTGTTTATTCATCTTTCATTGCTTAATGTATGTAAAAGCACATATTGATGAGTATAGGACTAATGATGAAATTCATGATCATAATACTAGACAGAAGGATCATTTGTGTACTGATTTCCATAGAATAAATAGGGTTAAGTGCGGTGTTACTTATTATGGACCCAAGCTCTTCAACAAGCTGCCACCCACGGTGAAGATGCTATCATTGAAACCATTCAAACTCTGCTTAAAAAATTTCTTGTTGAAGGAATGTTTTTATTCTCTAGAAGAATATTTTTCTCGTGATTTTTCCACGTTGTAGTGGATTGTGATTTCAATTATCTTTATTCTTAAGTTGACGTATGTAAACATTTATGTATTAACATGAATAAACTATTACTATTACTATAGTCGGGTCAGCAAGTTTCTGTAGAATGTTATTTCTCGTTTTCAGCTTCATCCGTAAGTCATCCAAATGTGCTTTGTAATTCAGAGAGGAATCTTATTCAACACCTAAGTGTTGATTTCTTGGGATTTAAATGAACAATTTAGGTTAAGAACAAAAGATCCTCCTGGTCGAAGTTCCCGGAAGGCTGAACCAACCCCCGTTCATAATAATAATAATCCATTCAGAGTACAATGATCGAAAACTAACTACCGAACCTGCTCCAGACAATCGACGTGATTCCATAATTAATAAGCGGACATAGACGAAGTGGAGGGTCCTGCGTGAACGCGTAGGTGGTGACCTCTATGTCTGGCACGCGCGAACTTACGACCCTTTCGCGCTAATAGGAATGCCGATAATCCCTCCATCATCAAATTACACATACTCCGTGTTCTTCGCGCTGGTAATTCGCAAACTTGGCCACTTATCTGCCAAATAGACCCGTCTGAACTTCGGCCATCGTTCATTATTAATTGGCGAGTTGCATAAAGAGCGCCTTGTCGAAGTTTGGGGATGGTGGGACTCCATACTGTTTTGGATGGATGGAAAAAGTTGGTCGAGAACTGGTATCAGCGGATTCGTGAAATTGAAATTCAACGTGCATAAAAGTAGGTTGAAACGAATGGAAATAATTTATACATGGTTCAGATTTTCGCTTTAAAATGCATGAGAAAACTTTATATGAACATAGACCTAGTTTATAGTTAATAGTTTGAAAGGGGTTAAAGTCCACTGCGACCTGATGGTCTATTGTGCCCCCTGACAAAGCTTTACAGCTCGCCTTCCAGTCCCAGAGATCTTATGTAATCCAATATCTTGGAAGGCTTCATTGAGGCTAATTCCTCACTCCTACAGGTCTCTTGACCAAAGCATTGTTTCCTTTGGCTTACAGTGCCAGAGCATTCTGTGACTAGGTGAATAGGAGTTTCTTCCTCCTCCCCACAGAATCTACACTCGTCAGTGTCCGATACGCCCATTCTCAGCAAATGCTTCCTGAGGCGACAATGCCCTGTAAGGAAGCCAGTGAGGAGGTGTAGTTGGTTCTTTTGGATCTTGCAGTTTCAAAATTCCGAAGGAACTTTTTGGAGTGATCCAACCCTGAGAGATTCTGCCAGAGTGTTTCTCTTTTAGTTTTCTCCTTCTGCAGAAACTCTTTCTTATATGTACATTTTCCTATACCACAGAAACGTTCTAGGCCAGTGAGTGGTTTCCGAGCACCCTCTCTGGCAAGTTTATTGGCCTCTTCGTTACCTGTGATTCCCGAATGACCAGGAACCCAGATTAAAAAGACCTTATTTTTCTTGCCTACCTCATTGAGTTTGCTCCGGCATTCCCATGTCGACTTTGAGTCGATGACATAGGAGTTCAGTGCTTTAATAGCAGCTGAGTGAATAGCTATGTCGCAATTAGGCTAGTTTCTCTCTAGATTAATATCTAGACATCTTTCGATTGCTAATATTTCTGCTTGCAGAATACTCACACAGGAGCCTAACGATAGTTCACACTTGGCTTTGGCCCCGTGAACCCCAGCGCCAGCTCCCGTGTTGGTTTTAGAACCATCTGTATACCATTTAACAGTATTTTCTTTGAAATTTTGGTCGGTGTATTCCTGCTCCCATTCCTCTTTTTTGCATAGCATCGTACTGAAGTTTTTCTCAGTACTTACTTTCTTGACCATTACATCACTAGGAAGGTTCGCAGAAGAGATGTAGTTACTCAGAGAGCACCAGACTCTCTGACACCTAATTCTCTTATTACCTGCCTTCTTTAGATATTCTGAGGATGGCCTGATGGGTCACCCTGTCAAAACATAGACCTAACATGCTTCGCTTTGAAGACACAGGGTTTGAAAACAAATCAGTTTTTCACTTATAACCTACGCCACTGTCTTTTTTCAGGAAAATTATGCCATTTCGTAGATCAACAGCCTTCTTCTTAACAAATATCTCGCTTTTTTTCATGGTACCCACCGTGTTCGAGATTATCGAGTACTTAGCAAACACAACCCACAAGAATCTTTGAAAGAAATTTGTTAGATGTTTGCTTTGTAATTGATTGTCTCAAAAACGGTGAATTCTATGTCAAAAATTGAGATCTTTTTCTTCAGAAGAAACGCTGTTGATCCCAGAAATGAAATCGTTTTCTCAAAAAAAGAAAATGATTATAGCTGGAAAAATTATTTTCTCTAATTCTGTGTCAAATCTGTTCATTCTGCCACATCTCTTGGAACAAAACAATGTTATAATATTTCGTTCTAGCACTGTTTTCAATGATATTCGTTGATGACATGTTGACTTCCTGAAACAGATTTATTTAACATCTGTCAAATTTCTGAGATAGAAAGCAGTTCTGCAAATCGATACTTTTCAATGCAAAAATCACTAAACAATATTTACGGCAATATTTCATTAATTTTGATAAAAATTCAACGAATTAGAAAAAATAAAGTATGATACTCGTAGAGAAGGCTCCTTCTCTCTCGTTCATTAAAAAAATCGCCACTTCGTGGCTCGTTTTTGAATTTTAAACTCGTGTGAGATTATCATTGCCTTGTAAATAACTATTTTCAAACCTCAACACTAAGGGAGTGATTCTTCGATTAAGACGACCAAGACAATAACGTTATAAACGTAGTATCTTTAAATGTAGGTACATCACAGCATGCGTCTAATTCTGTTGTTTTGATTTCTTGCAGACTTGTTCATGATGTTGGCCTAATGAATAATAAAAGTTTGTGACCTCAAGCGTTGAAAGGAACCTTTTCGGAAATCGAAAAAATCGTTTTTTTTTTCAAATTTAGGCGAATATCACCCTGAAAGACTAGTCTTTGAAAAAACCTTCACACTCCTCATTTTCTTCTTTAACATCATATCATAAATATTCGATATTATAATCAGGGTAAAAACGACACAATCGCAAAAACTTGCGAAATTTGAAAAAAATGATGAACTTTGAGAGACTGCATATAGAAACCTATTGTGTCTACAGAGACAGTTCTGGTATCACATTGAAGGAAATTAGAAAAAAAAAATTATTACACCGTGTTTTGAATTTTTGACAAAGTTGCGTTCAACGATCAGAAAAATTGTTCATGAAATTGGATTATTATTAGGTCAATATCATTAACAAGTCTGCAAAAAATTAGAATACTGCATTTGACGCATATTACCCTATACTTTACTGGGACAAAGTTACTTTATTATAGGTAGGTACCAAAAGTCTACATTTTCCAGATACAGGATGATAACTTTTGAAATGCAGGGATTTGAAACAAAATATTGTAGACCTCCTAAATTTCGTACACATCTTTTATGCAGCAAAGTGCTTTCTCTGATTTACAAAAATGTTCATTTTCTCTGCAATTGGCGTCCATATGGGTTTCGCATAGAAAATTTTTGGAGAACATAAAAATACGTCACTATTTTCTCTTAAAATAGAAACTACTTTCGAAATTTCACTTGATTTTTGAGCAAATATCAATCAATGGGTTTTTCTTTATCCAACCCATGATTTTCGTTCAAAAAGCCAACTGAGAGATCAGACGTGTTCTAAAATGAAGGGAAATAACAAAAATTATTCTGACTTTCTGGTCTGATGTTGAGTTTTTGATTAAAATAATCGGATAAAAATTTATTTTTCGAAATTTTATCATCGTGTATCTCGAAAGTTGTGACTTTTAAGGACATACGTTCAGGGAGAAATTTTCTCTTGAAATGAGCCAAAGAAGCATTTCTTCAAAAATTAACATATCTTCAAGGAATACCCTGTATCTTCGCAGTATACAGTTTGTTTGAATGTTTTATTTGCTCCGCATGAAAAAATTCTAGGCCAAAATTCATTTCGTTAAAACAGAAGAGATTTAAATTTAATTTCCTGAACACCAGACACATATTAACTGAAAAAACTACCTTCTTCATGACTATAAGAGCCTTCGGTAAATTAGTGAATGAAATAAGATATCCAATTTGTTTTTTATGTTTCGTATTTTGTCGAATGAAAAAACAACGACCCATCGACCGAGGAATAACTATTGAAGCTGAAATTTCAACGGTGTTATTTTCTTGTTTCATTAATTCCCGACAATTACTTACTTTCACTTATAATAGTTTCAATTAACAGCTGTCATGTAGATTACAAATGAAACTAATAAGTACTGAAGGAATATTGTTGAAATTGTAATACCTAGTTTTTTTCATAGGCGAACAAAATGTTCCCTGCGTTTCCACTTCGAAAGCACAGAAGCGCACTAACGAAAGGATATACAGGGGGTTGATGTTACAACATTATGCGCGTGATAACGAAAGAAAACAGCTACCACACATGGGAATGTTGTGACGCGATGGGATTCGAACTTGGTACCGCGCCACACCTTAAAGCAGAAGGCGAACTCTCTAACCGATGAGCCACCGACTGACGTACTACACAGATCGTGAAAGACGGAAGTGAATATAGCTATAGGTAGGCAACACATAGTACAGGAAGTATATAATTATGATAGTATAGCCCGTTGTTTATTTAGTTGGAGAAATGATACTGAATGTACTCAGAACTTCATTTCAATGATAGCATTCATTAAGTAATGTATAAATATGACGGGCGGATTGGGAATGAATAGAGAATGAAATAAATATGAAATTAGTTGCAATTGATTTTCACTTTTTTTCATTTTTTGGCGATGAAATGGAATAATGTTCTTCGCTTTGGCTGCATGAATTTTTCAAATGTTAAAATTGGTCACGTGCGGGGACGTTGAGAAGATTATGAAAAATTAAATATAATCATACTTAATTTTTTTATTATGCAGTTATTTAAGATAATATAATATGTCTAAGAATGATGAGTTCAATTCTGAATAAGATATTGTTTTATACATCGGTGACGAGAATAATATACGTAATAATATACGTCGACCAGCTGAGGTTCCTATCAATATAAAATGCCCCACATGAGTTAGGGATATTGACTCAAATTGATTGACAATATTAAAAATATAGTTTGAATGACATTTTGTGATGAAAATTGATATCAATATGATTTCAAATTGCGGGAAATAAAATTAATTTTAGCCTGTAGGTCTGCAGCGCATACAGGGTAGTTAAAAAATAGAGTAAAACAACGAAATTTTATTGCCAGAGAATTAAAGCACTATCAATACGATGTATGGCCTCCACGGGCATCATGAACAGCTTTACATCTTCTTTGCATACTACACACGAGATTGTTGAATATTCTTGAGGAATTTGGTTCCATAAACGGGGCAGAAGCTCTCTGAGATCATTTAAAGATTCTGGGGTAGGTTGATGTTCATATAATCTGCGTATCCCATGCATGAACTATACAATTCAAATCTGGTGAGTGCGTAGGTATTGGTAAATGTAGAACATCAAGCCCCTCGCGCGCATTCTTAACTATGGCTGCACGGTGCAGTAAAGCGTTATCGTCTAGAAATGGAAAAGTTTCACCAATAGCAGCTTGAAAATTTGGCAAAACATTGTCAATGACATGCCCATTATTGTGTAAGGCGGTCATTTTCTCAGGACAAATGTGTAAATCTGTGCGCCTGTTGAAACATATCCCGCCCCATGCCATTACACTAAACCCTCGGAATGGACATAACGTCCATTAACGTCGATTATAGGGTATGCGTGGCATTGTCCATACCCTTATTGCCTTATTCTTCGAGAATTTGAAAATCGTCCATATCTGGATTCATCAGTGAAAAGGACACTAAGCCATTGATAGTTCCAATTGATATGTTGCCTTGCCCATTCCAGTCTTTGACACTCATGGTCACGTGATGGAACTCCTCTGAATGGACGTCTAGAACCTAGATTTACCTCTCTCAAACGTCGTCTGATGGTTTCGATTATAACTTGGACTCCATTCTACACGTAGATGTAGGCTTCCTTCTTGCTGAAACGGTGATGAAACGATCCTGAGCAGGTGTTGTTTTTCGTCGCCTACCAAGCCTTGGCCTTTCCAATACGCAACCTGTCTCCCTGAACCTATTCCAAAGTCGAGATATCACACTTTAGCTGACTTGGAGCCTTTCCGCTACAACAACCTAAGTTAAGCCTCCGTGTAGCACTCAGATAGTCCTATTAGCCTCAGCATTTATTAATTTACGTCTTGGCATTTTCAGATAACTCGTTTCAAATCGAAGCCATTGATAAACTTACTTCATTTCAAAATAAGATCACTCATGAAGCATATGCAAAAAACCAAACTTCAGAAAAAAGGCGAGCAGATTGACGAAATGTCTCATACTGATGTTTATTGAATCGATTCAAGTTGTTACTCAGTTTTAAATAATTTAATTAATCTCGAAGATTACATACTTTTGAAATCGATATTCCTAACTCTTGTGGAGCAGTATAAGTGAATACACAGATCGTTCATAAACAACAACAACAATAGTGGTACCTAATGGCCTGTTGCCAACTTTTCACTTTACACTTTTCAATGCTTTTCGTGCAACGTTATTTATTTGAAAAGTGGAAACTTGCGAAGTAGTTTGGTGTAATAAGTCCCAGGTATTCTACAACGACCACAGCGCTTCTCTGGTTGGCAGTAGATAAGGTTGAAATAAGAAGGATGATTGCTGAGATCCGGATCGGATAAACACAGGAAGTAAAAGAAGTATAAGAAGAATACCATTTTTAAAGGCTTCAGCCATGGTCTGTCTATAAGGTCACAGTGCAAAGCAACCCTATTCGAACCCACAATCCAGTCCCATCAGAGCAAGTGTTTAGAATTATGTCCACAATTCCAAAGAAATATAACGCCGCAATCAGCGCTTAAACAGTCATAACTCGACGCCAACTCTCGGCCCTAAACGTATGACAGTCCGCCGAAGGCCCATTGTCGGCCTCTCAATCATCGCAGCTTGCCGGTACAAATTGCGTTTCGGCAAATGTATATTTTTGATCTGCGAGTGCCGTGGGGCATTGCAAGTGCACGCTGCAACGGATTGTGATCGATCGCCGTGTAACCGTGTTAGTTTTCGAGCGGCCGCTGAATGCGGACACGCTGAGCGAGAATCACTTTGCCGGACAGATAGGGGATGATTCATTCGATGCGCTTTTTAACCCTTCCGATTCGGCCGTGTTCCATTTCCGGGAAATAAATGCGTGACGAGAAGTCGGGACAGCTCTGGCAGTCCAAGAGCAAGCGTAAAAAATATACTAACTGACGAAGAAACTGCCATTCTCAGAAGGAGCTGTTTAAATTTTAATAATTTTTGTTAAAATATAGATAGTATCCCACTTCGCTCTTCCTGTAGACCCCTTTTTTTAAATCATGGTGTATTAACATTACCATCTATTTTCATCTTGAGATGCTTAGTATATGTAAAGGAGAATGAATTGCACTTCTCCAGGTTATCTGTCTTTCACAGCTATAATACCAGAAATGACAGAACTTTATTTGTACCCAAACATAAAACGACTAAATTTGAAAAGTCTCCATTTTACCAGTGTGTTAAATTATTTAATCACTTACCGAAGTGTATCCAATCTCTTAATGTAAAAAAGTTTAAAACAGTTGTTAAAGCTATTCTGTTGAAAAATGTTTAGTATAGTTTAGGGGAGCATTATTCCGACAATAATTTAGAAATTTTCTTGTATTAATTTGCATATGTATGTATTTATACTTTTTGACATGTCCTATACATCTTCGATGTCTTAAAGGATCAATAAATTATTATTATTATTATTATTATTATTATTTTTTTTTTTTTTTTTTTTTTTTTTTTTTTAATCACACTTTCGTGGGGTGGTTTCCAACTAAGCTGGGATTCGCATGAATCAACAGCTCAATCGTTCGTTAACACACGCCGGACAGTTCTACACGTTCCCAGGATTGCAGCCTTCTGTGCCGTTAGTATGGTCTTCTCTACTTCATTCAATCCTATTTTTGTCAGTTCTTTTTTCAGATTCAGTTCAACGAGTCCATTTGCCGAGATTATCAGAGGATGAACGGAAACTTGTTTCAGCTGATAAATGGCCTTTATTTCATGTGCGAGGTCTATATACTTGGTGAGTTTCGTTGTTCTTGCCTCTCCTATGTTATGATCATTTGGAATAGTGATGTCTATAATCTGCGCCTCCTTCTTCAGCTTTTGAATTAATAGTATATCTGGTCTGTTATGCAAAACCTGCTTGTCTGTGATGATCGTTTTGTCCCAGTATACTCTGACTTCATCGTTTTCGAATTGATCTTTCGGTTGGTATTTATAATATGGCATTTTTTCTGTAAGTTTTCCATATTTGATCATAATTTCTTGATGAAAGACCTTTGCGACATCGTCGTGCCTATTCTTATGATCCTTTGGGGCGAGATAGGAGCATATTATTATTATTATTATTATTATTATTATTATTATTATTATTATTATTATTATAGCAAGGAGTTGATGATTTAAATTTGGAGGAAATATTTTCGACATTTTGAGCGTGAATCATTTTCCTTCGATTGGAATATATTACAAGAGGATTCTACATTTTGAAAATTCTCACCCAGTCTCTGGAATAATTTTTTTAAATAATAAAAGAGAAGAGCCCCTGCGTAAACTCGTGCACCAATTTCTCCGGGGCCAAAACCTCCAAAAAAATTGTAGCCAAACAATGAAACAGGAAATAATACTTCGAATTAGGCTGAAGGACTTCGGTCGACGGCCTTTGATTGTGGTCAATAAATGACAGTTATTATTTTTACTTTGAATTATCGAACTTCGTAACGTTTCGGGGTCTATATCAGACTCCTCCATCAGACAAATTCGTATTGTGAACACAGTTTTTTTTACTTTTGTTCATGATTCTAATGTTTCATTTCTGTAAGTATAGATCTAAAATCACTTCGTGATTTCGAGAATAGTTCAGAAAAATGAAAAGAATTGGTTTCAAATTCAACATACGAACAGTATTTAAAACACAAAATGATTTCATGATAAAAACTGAACTTTTTGATAAGAAAAAAAGTTCACAAATTTTTTTGTAATATCTTCTGTTCATAAAGTCTTTTAAAGATATCAACATGAAAATAGGGATATTAGTAAACAGCGAATTGAAGGTCATGAGTGTCCCAATACCAAAGATCACATGATGAAATAGAATAGGTAACACAAAAACTGTTGGCGGAACCTGATCATTATAAAAAGAAAATTAAGGAGTCATCTTGTATTTTCTTGGATGAAAATGATAATCTGGCCAATTGAGAATCTATGGTAGTATTTATTGGGGAAATAAATTCCTGGAATCTTGGGATGTTCATCAGATGTTTTCCGAACAACTGAATTTCTGAAACATTTTCAAAACTTTCTCTCCCAATCTCTGGAACAAAATCAATCAGAAAACATTTTTAATGATAGAAGGAGGGCTCCTGTTTGAACTCGTGCACTTATTTGTCTAGGGTCAAAACATGTCTCTACATGATAATATTTTTTATTTCATCTCGAAGTTTCCTGCAGTCAGTTCTTTCCCTAATAAATTCACCCATAGATTTCCAATTGGCCAGATTATTATTTTCATCCAATAAAATACAAGATGACTGCTTAATTTTCTTTTTATAATGATCAGGTTCCGCCAAAAAAAAAATTTGTGAACTTTTTTTCTCATTTTGGTGAATTACAATTGTCGTTGTTGAGGACGTTGAAAATAAACTAAATCGATTATAATAACAAATGTGGGACTCATAAACTAATAACCAAAAATTTAACTCATTGCTAAGAACAATATATTACATATTACATACGTCCTTAACGAATGTTGTCGAGGGGGTTACGTTTTTATCACAATATGATGGTCTACAGCTCTTATTCTATGACATTTCGTTCTAAAGTTCTTAGTTTCATGGGTATTTTACGTTTTATAGTGAAAAAATGTGTTTTTTGAAAAGTGTGAAAATTTGCCATATTTGGACGTATAATTTTTTTAAAACTACTTGTTCAAAATATAATAATAAGCCTTCATATATAATAATAATAAGCCTTTATTTCCTACAGGAAAAAAAACCCAATTACAGGAAATTAATCTAAACTTAATATAAATGCAGAAATTACATAAATACACAAAAGATTAATAATCAAATGAACCGAGCGCTACACCATCTAATGAAAGAATGTCATAAGTGATCCAAAGCTTAAACACCATATTGAACTGGAACAAGTCTAACAATACATGACAGAGAATCAAAGTTTACATCACAAATAATGTCGTAATACTTTCTAGAAGCAGAATTTAATGCTCAACACTTTTGAATATCATGATGTTTTTGATTAAGTGCTCAGTTTAGGAGCTAGTCCTGGGAAATTGGGGCTAAGCTCAAAATACTCTTATTAGAGGTCTAAAAGAATGATTAATGATTGAAACAGTTTTCCGAACTCCACCAATTATTTCCAGGCACACCATTTTTTTAAGCTAATTTGCTTGGCCTATTATATTCTGATAGAAACTGTCTACATGAATGACGCGAATTTGACACTTCCCATTAAAATGGCTTGTTAATTGTCCTCCTGTGAATGAATGGCGCACTCTCATGGGAAGTCTTAATGGATTGGCCTAATGGAATGGCTTGTCAATTGTCCCCGTGTGAATGCTCCATTACGACCAGATTTGAAAAGGGCTTAGTGCTAAGTAGCGCAGAAGTGCTCGGGAGCACTTTGTGGATCACTAAGCACGTAGACTTTTGTTGCAGTGCTTCAATTATTAAGTACTAAGCACCACTTTCAAAATGGGTTTGGGAGCACAAAAGGGCTTCGAATGCTTTCACAGCACAGTACTCTGGCACAGCTCTGGTTACAGCCAAGTGATTGAAGGAAAGTATTCCATTTTTATGACCGAAAAGTTATAATTCAATTCACAAATCTCAACGATTCTATTTACTTATTGATGAATAAATATTGATTCATTTCGAACTCTGTATGAATTTTCACAATGTAGCAAAATCATCCCTTCTTCTTTCATAAACATCCCAAGATTCCGCCGATGTAAAAACGTAGCTATAGCTCGCAACCAATCAAGGCACGAGCCCGAACCACGTGCCCCAACCCAAACATGCTATCACGTACGCCGACCCAAGTTTCGCTCGAATATCACGTCTTCAGAGTCTCGGCCTCTCACCTTCGTTAATGTTCGCTTTCATTAGGGAGCCACATGCGCCCGTCGAAAATACTCCAGCAGGTCGTTAGAATCGTGGAGATATCTCCCGATGCCTACGTCACTTCCCGCGCCTCAAAACGCCAGATAATTTCCAAATGATGCGACTGGAGCCCTAGGATTCCCCTCTTGGGTAGACCGATAACTTTGATTAATTGCAGCGAGGCTGTGGCATCATACGATTTTGAGTTTGTACCAAGTCCTTCCCTCAGACTAAATGATGAATGATCTTATGACGTTAGGAAACGCTGTTGTTTCCAGAATATTATACAATGACACTTTTATTGAGGTGGAACTTCTCGAAGTAACTTGGTTTTTGCAACTCAGTTGGGGGAAGTTCAACCACACTATTAGGGAACGCCTGAAATGGAAACAGTGAATCTAACAGCTGATGAAGTATATTTAAGTTTCCACTCACACACTTACAGGAATTCTTAATTCATTGGAGGATTCTGATATAACAGTTGGTTCAATATTGAACCTGTCGAAGGCATTCGACACTCTCTCCCACGAACTCATTCTTCAAAAACTTTCTGCGTATGGTATGAAAGAGAATGTGCTTGAATGGTTTCGATCATACTTAACAAACCGCAGACAAAGAGTGGTAATCTCTCAGAATGAGGAAGAAACAATATCGGAAGAAGAAATCACAGAACTTGGGGTACCGCAGGGTAGTGTACTGGGCCCCATCATCTTCATCATCTTTTTAAATGAGCAAAACACTATTTTCAATGAAACAGCTATTAAAACAACAAATTATACTGATGACACAAATTTCACTGTGATGGCCAAGAATTTTCCAGAAATGTGTGAAATGGTAAATTTAACCCTTAATCGAGCTAGTCAATGATTTAAAGCAAACGGTTTGAGCATGAATTCTGAAAAAAACAGATGCTATCCTATTCAAGACAGCCCGCCCATTCCGGTTTCCAAACGCCAGCCAACATCCAACTGTCCAACTCCACTTTGGAACTGTCCAAATCTCGTCACTTCCTAGGCCTTACTATAGAGGATACTCTCGATTAGAGCGAACACATTACCAACCTTTGTGCTCAGCTGAGCTGCGTCTGCTACACCCTAGGAGTCCTTAATAAATATCAGGACTCTACTTCGATCAGAACAATATAGCAGGCAGTCGGAATTTAGGTATGGCATCATGTTCTACGGTAGCTCTTATAACCTGAACAAAATACTGAAAATACAGAAGAGAGCCATTCGAATGATCTGTTTTCAGAAGAAAAGGTCTATTGGCGGCATCGGCAATACATATCCAAGAATGCTTGATCTTCACATACAAAAACAACAACCATTTTGAAGAGAAAACAGCAAGTAACTACAATAAGAGGACAGTTACATTAAAATACCCGCAACACAGACTTAGCCACACTGAAAAAGGACCTGAATACAGATGCATTCGATATTACAAAAAGAAAGTCCACAGACTGAGAGGAGAATGGACCCTATCGGTGTGTAAAAAACTATACAGTTCGTATTATGCACTCAGCCGAGTCAAAAAAATACTCCCTCTGAGTTCCCTTGTGAATGTGTATTATAGTTTAGTATATAGTCATATTTCATAAAACATCTTGCTCTGGTTAAATTCCTCTGATGCTGGTAGAGTGTTCATTATTCAGAAGAGAATTCTGCGATTGATATTCAATGTAGCTCCACGAACCTCTTGTAGAACTATATTCCCGAAAAACAACATGCTTACACTAGCTTCCATTTTCAATTTCAGATGCTTGGTTTATGTAAAGGAGAATGATAGTTGTATGGTAAAACTGTCGAGCTTTCATTCCCATGATACAAGAAATAAAGAAATTTTGACTATTCCTAAGCACAAAACTTGCAAGTTTGAAATGTCACCTAGGTATCAGTGTATAAAAATTTTTAATCATCTCCCTAAGAATATAAAATCCCTTAATATCTTCAGGTTTAAGAAAGTTGTTAAAAGTCTACTTATAAAAAATTGTTTCTATAGTTTTAATGAGTACTTTTCTGTTAATTTAGATAATGTCTGAATATGTCTATGATTTTTTGTGACTTGTCCCATACATACATTTTCATGTCTGAAAGGATCAATAAATATTATTACTATTATTATTAAACTCCTACTTGATATTGAACCCTACACCATGGAAGACTTTCTAACACACCGAATATGAGGTAGCCAATGCTATTGACCCTGTTTCACTTCAAGTGTTCAATGATATGATTAAAGTGTACACTTTTTCTGAAATAAAGCAAGAAATAATACAAGACCCCATGGTGCGCGCATCGTTCAGGAGTACCTTGAAGAGGTTGAAGTCTCTCGAAAGGAATGGCCAGCAAGACGTCCAGATCTCAATCCGATTAAGAAGGTTTGGAACAACCTCAATAGAAGGCTGAGATTTTCAGAAAAGCATCCAGATACTCTTAATGACTTAGGAATCCAACTCGGAGAAATCTGGGAAGGATTAGATCAGAACATTTTAAGATCACTCATTTTGAGTATGAACCGTCGTCCGAGCTGTAATTAACGCAAGGGGTTGAAAAACCAAGTATTGAATCACTTATC
This sequence comes from Hippodamia convergens, assembly GCA_038502775.1. Lineage (NCBI taxonomy): Eukaryota > Metazoa > Arthropoda > Insecta > Coleoptera > Coccinellidae > Hippodamia > Hippodamia convergens. The sequence goes on from CM076607.1 coordinate 1,495,166, forward strand.
AGCATTTCAGTATTTTGAAAATTGTTCATTTCTCTTTTTTCACATAAGATTCGGTGAAATCCTGATTTTTTCTTTCATTTAATGTTTCTTATTTCGTTCAAAACCTTCAAGAGGGAACATAGAAAATAAGTTATGAAGTCAGTATAGAGTTAACTTCCATTAAAATTGAGATTTTCAGAATGTACGCTAATTTTTTTGCGCCGCAGTGTATAAACATGGGCTAGTGAAAACTGAGATCATGGAGTAAACTGCAGGAACGTGCTGTCATCGAACCAGCTTAGCAGTAGACCGGTTTCTAAGTTATTATTCGTCATCAGTACTGCTCAACGCATTCGTCGATGACAACCAAAATGAGCCGCAGACTATCTTTACCTACTTATAAATAAATAAATAATGTGCTTTATTTCAGAAAAATTGTACACTTTAAGGTTGTCATCGACGAATGCGTTGAGCAGTACTGATGACGAATAATAACTTAGAAACCGGTCTACTGTTGAGCTGGTTCGATGACAGCATGTTCCTGCAGTTCACTCCATGATCTCAGTTTTCACTAGCCCATGTTTATAGTCACTTTTTCGACGGCTTATGAACGTCGTTAATCCATTTTCATATAGAGATAGTATAGATCCCATACGTTGGCAATAGTTAGTCATTAATATGCTGCCTGTGTATTCTGAGATTTATAGGCTGAAGCCCCTTCTCTTGTTTATAAAACAAAAATAATAATAACCAAGATTGGCGCTCATATGAAGGTCTGAGTTCATAAGAAGGCTTGAAAGATTATTCGAGCTGGCTGTTGACTGAAACCAAAAAAACCTAACCCAAGTAAAAACGAACCGGCCTCCCAGCCGTAGATAATTCACCCCCTCCCCCACGTATTCTTGCGTCACGTGGGCGTCTGACGAATCCATCAGAACCGGAATGGAATGGGAACATCAAACGGACGCCCGTCCGGTCAGGATTGCCTTCAATCGGCACGCCGTTTGAACACATGAGTGGCGATGACGGGGGGGTTGAAATCGGCACGAATAATTAATTCCGCGGGGGGGACGGCATATCATCGCATCAGGGGGTGGGTTCGACGGCGCGTGATGGATAGGTAGCGAACGAACACAGGTGAGATCCATGTTCGAGGGGGATGATCAAAGGGGACGTCTTCGTGGGGTTTGATTGAAAAATGTATGCAGATTCCGCTTGGAATGGGTCTTTCGGCGTCATCGTTCAGGGGATGAGTGAAACCGGAATATATCTATACACTGGGTTTCATTAAGAATGGAAGAGATCCAGACCCATGCTATGGGGTACTTCAGGGCACGGTGTTCGGTCCTTACATTTTTGTTTACATTGTAATTTCTCTTAATTATTAATTTCCCAATTCACATAGTTCTGAATGAAAGGTAAATACAATGTTGCGAATGGAATTGGAAGTGTTTATTTCAACAGATCTGATTGGTAATACCAAAATTTATGGTGTGAGAGACCACCCAACAGAAGGTGGAAAGCAAATTGGATTTCTAAATGAAGCATTTAGTAGATCTGGGGGATACGGTTCGAGAAGGTCTCCGTTTGCTCGGAAGAAAGTCGGATGATGGTTAGGTCAGGAAACGGTTGAAGTCTGTCGAGGAAAAAGATAAAGTCTTTTTTTGTAGTTGGAGAAATATTAGGGACTTTCGAGGAGTGAAAAAAAAAGTGGTAGGTTTTTTTGAAAAGGGAATCTTTTTTATTAATAAGAATTTTCGAGTCGGGAGGCGCAATCGGAAAATACGGTAGTTGTGACGAAACGGGAGTGAAGCGTTTCGGGAGTGATTATTTCAGAAAACTTGGATTATTTAGAGGGTTGGACTTCAAAAATTATTGAATCTCTCATCTCGTCACCTCACAGCTTAGTTTTTTTTATTCATTCTGGATTTCAGATAGTTAGTGAAACAAGTAACTAGGTTTATGTAAATCAATTCTCTTGCTTAGTCTGATATGAAAACCTATGGACAATTAGTTATAATAAGTTTTTGTTTTTTGTTTTGTTTTTTTTTTTTGAAAATGTATTTTTATGTAAGTTATTTCGATTCTTTCTATTTTCCCCAAAAACTCAACTATCTACAAGAAAATTATCACTCGTGCTCTCTCTGCGTAAGTTGGAGAGAGCCTTAATTTTGCTTGTTAGGTCGACGGGAAGCCGCTCTTCCGTTAACCGCTCAATTTTCCCATGTTTTTCTGCATTTGTTTTTTACTTGCGTACCGCGTCATTCCTTTTCTTCACACAAATTTCTTACATCCTCTCATGATTATTATTATTTTTGTTAATGAAAACATGAAATATATTAGCATATCATGCCACAAGACTCCTCCAACCGCTTCAGAAAAGCGAATGGCATGCCATCATTACATACTTCCACGGTTTCTTGTTTATCTCGGCCAGATTCATATTAGTAGACTTAGTGGAAAACAATGAAAATTCCGAAAGATTCTAAAAAAAACCAGCGACATTCACTGATTTTCTTAGTCATATCTTACAAAATTAATTTCAATTTATGTCCATAAGAGTACGTGAATAATGCTTGAGAAACTATTGTTTTTATTCGCGATTATACACCGTTAATTTCTCCTGCCATCACAACCACCCTGTCATCAGTTTCTCCTACTAAAGTTGTCGCAATATTCAAATTATTGAAATTTTCTAAAAAGATATTGAGAATATTATTCGCCGTGCGACCTCTACTGACGTCGAAAAAACCCCAATATCGTTCTGATATTTTATGGTTTTGAACGATAAGGAAAATTATTGACATCTGGGAAAAACATCTAATATCCCGTCAATGTCCCAAGGTAAGCACCACGCTGCACTGTTTATTTCGTCATGAATTTTCGCGTTCAAAATTTTGGTCACCGAATCAATTAAATCGTTTAGTCTTGTTTTTGACAAACCACAAAATACAAAGGACACGGAAAGGATCAATAAACTTTTTGAAATTTTCATCTAACGTCTCGGCGAATTTAGCGACCTCCTTGATTGTCGGAATCTACACTTCATCGTTTCTCGCGCTTGAAGTGATATAAAAAAAGATCATGTTCAACAAATGCTCCATCATTTTCCGACTTTTCCTTACCTTATCTGTGAACCTCTTTATAAATTTGCGATGTGCACTGTCCAACTTTTCAATATGTTTTGTTTTCTAAACAACTTTAATTTAAGAGACGAATGAATATGCTGGGAATGTAATGTTTACTCGAAGAGCGATGAATTTCCTTCATGTTTTCGTAAAATGGCAGGCAGTACCAAAAAAAATCATTTCAAGGTTCGCTACTGGTTAACCAGTTTCAAAAAAAGTTTTTCTCTATTTCAGTATCGTAATGAGTTCATTACAGTACTAAAAGTAGTGCTGTAATGAAACTCATTACAGCATTGTTTTCAGTTATATTTTTCGTTTTATGGTTGTCAGTACTGACCTCCGATCGAATCAAGTTTCGAATCAAATGAATTCAAATTCTGTGATCTGTCGAATTTGGTATGTCACACCAACTGCCAAGATACAATACAAAAGTCACTAATCTGAATTTTCATTTGAATTTCGAGAGTATTTCACAAAAATTGACTGAAATATAGAAAATATCGTCTAATACTCGATGCAGAAGGCAATTCCAACACTCATGTTATCGAAAACTCGCTCCTTCGCATTCTTATTGGAATAGGAGCTCATTCTGCAACTTGTTTTAGAATATACTATTCGAAAAGGCCCAATTATGATTTTTTGTGCGATGAAACAGATTTGACATAGAGGGTCCAGAAATTGGTAACAAATTTTGTCGTCCTACGAAAATGTAAAAAATTGTTCTATAGTAAGAAAGTCGGTAATCGCCGCTATTTGATATTACCTCCCTTACATTTGCCATCACTCAAATTATTAAAATCCAACAATCTAATGAATTCGTAATTCTATTAACAACAGATTTAGCCAAAGGAAAAAGGAGAATACGTGTACACTTTCTCTGTTTTTAATACATCCAACTCACCTTATTAAATTTCAATCTGGGATACAATTCCAATATTCCCACTTCTGGGCTCAGGGGTACACACACTGGTGTGACTGGCCCGGCCGGCCGAGCCTATTATTATTATTATTCTGAACAGGGGTCGTTGTGGCTACGATCAGCCTTCCGGGAACTTCGACCGCAAGGATCTTTTGTCCTTAACCCAACTCGTTCATTTGAATCCCAAGGAGGCCATCAATGGCATTGATGAATCCAACGACATCTTCAGGAGCCTAAGCTGTTACTTCATGTGGATTCAGAACCGACTTCCACTTGTGGATGATTCTTAGTTCCGCCAGCTGTGGACACTTGCATACCATGTGTTCAGCCGTTTCTCTCTCTGATCCACATAGCCTGCAGGTTTCATCTGCTGATTTCCCCATGCGATACAAAAGATATTTATATCGACAGTGTCCCGTCAGCAGACCCACCATTACTCGAAGCTCAGCTCGTGGCAGTTTTATGAGCTTCCTGGTGTAGGTCGGCGAGAATTCCACAAATCTCTAGGAGTATTTCTCCAGGGTGTTATTCTGTTTGCTGCTTCCCATTGTTGAACCGCTTTCTTGTATTTGTCTTTTCCCAGAACACAGAAAGGTTCAGGTCCAACAGGCTTCAGACTTGAAGCTTTCTTCGCGAGTTCGTCGGTTATTTCGTTTCCTTCAATACCACAATGTCCTGGTATCCATAGTAGAGTCCCTGTCGAGCCTAATCATCACCACCTAGATAAAGATACTGGCATAGCGCGCTCATTTACTGAAAGTTGGTTATATATTATATTTTTATGACGAGAAAATCAACTTTAAAAGGTATAAAACGCTTTTTTCTGAAATAGACATAACATCCTATGATTTATCATTTGATAATTGGAAAACTTTAACATAAGGAAACTGCAAACTATACCATTGTAGGATTGCCGTACTAGCTGGGTAGGCCCAATCCGCTCTGGCCGAACCTGTTATATTATTGCCGTATTTCAAGTCGGGTAGGTATCAAGAAACGGACGAATATCGAGGTTGTACCGTTCTATAAACTGTCTGAACGAATTGAATTTTTATAATTATTTTCCATTTTTTGATTATTTTGGGCTCACCCTGACGAGCCGCCACTGATTATAGATTCTCTTTTACCGTTGGATGGAGAATATTACATCGGTTAGCCTTCCTAGCATGAACCATTACCGACTATTATTATGACAAATGAAAAAAAAAGCACGATAAACGAAAAAACCCAACGAAATCCATCTCCGCCTTACCCGGAAACCTCATCAAACGGCCATCTACGTTCCACCAATTCGACGGGACTCGGAAGACTGATGATGGGCCGTAGCAGCGATCATTTCTTCCAAGACGCAAAGGTCCAGGATGCAATCCCAGATGAGACGAGATACGAGATTATTATATGGATGACTGTACTTGTGAGCATCCAATTTCGGACCCGAAGATGCCCCATCACGATATACGCCGAAAAAATCCATTAAAATGTCCTTCGAGGAGGCGGCCAACATCGTTCTTCAGAACAAGATGATTAATGATGCGGGCGTTTGATAGATGGCGCCGTGTAGGTCTTGCCTAGATCGTGTAGTGTTCATTAAATATCGCGACGGGAGGGGGCGCTCGGGGCGGTGAGTAATCTTGTTAGATGATGATCGGTGGCGTGGTTGCCGGTCGGCGGGAAAAATAGGGGTAGGTTTCGGATGTGGTAGTTTTGGAGATTGGATGAGGTGGAAAAGGGGAATTGAATTATGTCAAGAGAATTAGGGAAAGGAACCGTGCGGATTAAGATTGAGGGATTCCTTAGTTGTTAATCATTCGTAAATAACTGAAACCAATGAATCTTTGAAATGCTGAAAAACAAAATATTCTTGTTTTGTCTCATGAATATCTAACCAAAATCATTTGTCAAAAAGTTATAAGAGAGCCAAGCTGCCAACTCGATACTCTTCAACTTAACAAATCCTTATTTCACAAACTCTATGCCGTGGTCAAAATAAGTGGCTTGGCCGTTTAGGAAGTATAAGAACTATTGTTTAACAGACAAGTTATGAACAGCGAATTAATTTTTGACCTTACGCTCACGTGGCAAGAAAGAAACGGCCATTCACTTATTTTTACCAAAGCATAGAGTTTGTGACATAAGGACTTGTGAAGATGAAGAGTGTAGAGTTAGCAGCTTGGCTCTATATGAGATCTGATAACTTTTTGACAATTTGAGAAATACGGCCTCGTCTTGGCAATATTTTACATGAAAATGTTTTAGATTGGATTTCAATTCGTTCGTACGTTGCTTATGACAAAATCCTCTCATTTTGTTAATTTTTTCCCATTAATAATTGAATGAAATGTAATTATTAAGAGATCTATTTCAAGTTAAACTAATTCACAGTTCATGTTAAAAAGCAACAAAGAACGAAATATAGAAATATACCTTTTATTTGTTTCTCATTTGTAAACTTCAGTTCCAAAAACAAGATATAAATTAAAATAGTTTATTTAATCAAGTCACTAACTTGTAAAACTGACAGTTAACTTGCAAATTTTCACAAGATAGTAGTATCACATAAGAAAATTTTGTTTTATCGTCATATATGTTGAAAATCATGGTACAATTGTTATTTCCAGTAACACAGATTTTTGATGATGAAAGAATTAATACTGATGATGATGAACCATTTATTGACTCAGAAACTGCTGAACTCGCGGACTGCATTTGTACTCTCCTTACTACCAAATAATTTTCTAGATATTTAAATTTTTTTTCGACCGAATCATCGACATAACTCATCGCAATTTCGGTGCTCTTCCACCCTCCTGCACGCTTTAGTGCTTAAATATCTCCACCCGAATCCGCAACCATAGTGGCTCCAGTTCTGCGAAAAGGGTGGCCGGTGTATAACTCTGGGTCTTTTACACCTAAATATTTCGCTATTTGCTTTGGGACACCACCAATAGTGTGCTGGCCAGCATTAAGGGAAATGCACTTTCCATGTTGGTATGTCAAAAAAATCTTAGGCTTTCTGTTAGAGGAGGCCGAATATTTACATATTTTCTGTATAACATGCAGAGCTTGAATTTGCAGCCATCATCGGTTATGGTGAATCTTCTTGTTGTTAAATTTTTTTGTTCGCCGCAATTTCACAATAACGTATTTTTCCATATCTTCTACATCATTCATGTTTAAGGAGAGAATTTCGTCACATCGACAACATCCAAAAATCCCAAATGGTGTTACAATTTTCGCCAGCAACCACTGGCCATCAGCAGCATGTAAAAAAAATTGTTCAGCCTCTTCTTTACTTGATACTCTGGCTTTATTTGGCGTATAACGCTCATTTTTTCGTTTCAGAAACGCTATTACCTTGAAATCTGCAAATGACAACTAAACGTCATATTTTTCAATAAATTTTTTAAGGAAAACAAACCTTTCTTTCATTTCCAAGCAGCTTTTCAGCATAGACCATTTTGCCCATAAAGTATTAGGGCTGAATCTAGCTGATAGTTGATTTAAGTAGACCAACAAAACATCTTCAGTTACCCCAATCACACTATTTTTGTTTTGACACTTATTGAAGTCGTCGTATTCTCGCTCGTACCTTGAAGCTGTTTTTGCAGGTAATCAAGTTGATGCTACACTGCTGGCTGTCTCAATAATTTTTTTCGGTACATTCATTTTCCCTTTCGCCAAAACAAATGTAAAGAAAAATAAACAGATATGTTCATCGCAACGCTTATGGAAGCTATGGAGCTTACGACATTTGCGTCAAATTATTGAAATTTTTTTGGAATTTATCTAACCTTTTTACAAATGAGAAAAAAATAAAATATAAAACAATACACGCAAGGTAACGGGTTTTACTGGCTCAAGGAGGTTATATCCTCCATTCGCCAGTAAAAACCCTCTAACCTTGCTAGTAATGTTATATACTATACCTAGCTAGGTTCAAGCTGCGATGGCGATGTATTTGACACAACCATTGTATTGAGAATGCTATCGTTATACAATGATCAAAACGAAAAATTGCACAATAGAAACTGTGGTTAGGTTATTACAGGCAAATTATATTTGGTGTAAATACGCATGAGACGTTTTACGAGCGCTTTAGTTTATCCTCTTATTCAAAATGTGAGGGTAATTTTCCCTGAGAATTTTTGAAGTTTTGTTTAACATTTATAACAAGAAGTCCTCCGTATATATCAATATTCAGACGACTAGCATCAAAATTGGGGGAAGTCTAATACAAACTTATACATCCCCTGGTTCTAAGGGTTGAGTTGTGAAAGTTTCAAGTTTAAGAATTCTTCCGTTTATGATCATCTGTGAGTGAGTGAGTGGTTTTTCGATATCTATAAAATCTGGAGTGAACGGGCTATGCACTGCTTTTAAAAGTGGGTTGGGAGCACAGTGCTCGGGAGCATAAAACAGCTTTGAATGCTTTCACGAGCACAAAGCAAAGTGCTCTGGCACAGCTCTAGAAGGGACAAACAAAAAAATCTAGGCGCTCCGAAAAAGCAAATGTGAAATTAGAATAAAAATAGGTTTTGAACAAGAGAACTGTGGATATCAACGCAAACGAACGATCCTTATCCAAACCATCTGTTGCGACGTCTATTATCCAAACAATATAATCAATTTTATTGAAAGATTTTCTAAGGTTTTCTCTCCCGGACCTTGGAACAAAAATTGATTAAATTTTGTTTTAATAATAAAATAATGATTTAATAAGTCAGGGGCGAAATCTATTAAAAAAATTGTTGCTTAAAAATGAAAAAGGAACACCACCTCGAACTTTTCGAAGTCTTCATCAAATTTCTCAACTTCATGAAACTTCTTATTTACGAATCCGAAATGTTTCAAATTTGTATCACGAAGTAGTCTGATATAGTCTTCGAAGTGTTGTTTCTTTGTTCATTGTTAGTCAACAATTTTTTCAACTGATTTGGCCCCTGACAAATTAGTTCACAAGTTTAACGCAGCGGGCTTTCTCCTATTATTTTAAAAATTTTTCCTAATTGATTTTAGTTACAGAGACTGGGAGAGAAACTGCTAAACAAACTTTCAAGAAAATGTAAAGACCTTCATTGAAATATTTCAATAATATTTGATAAAGGTTAGCTTGGCCAATAAGGGAACGTGTTATAGAATGATGCTATGAAAATCTCATCTAATTAACATCAACTCGGGTTGTTTCGATCATTTTGAACATGAGAATGGCGTTCCTCAGCGTTCAATACATGAACCCATATTGTTTATACATGAAATCCCTAAGCATTTGAAATGAGAAGAAATCCCCTGACACCGGGATATCTAAATACATAGATCCTGAAGAACAAAAAACTCAGGAGTACGTGGTAGAATTATAAACTGTTTTTCGTGACTCAAGCTGTATATCTGTTTTGATTTATTACTTTCAAACCAATTCTATACCATAAGATGCAGGAAGACTAATGGATATTCATTTTAATAAATACTTCTGTTCGACAGCCGGTAATAATGGATCAACATGCGTAAAATTCGGACCTACATCTGAGGAAGGAATTATGGTTGTAACTTGTAACCTCGGCCTTAGGGGGATGAGTGTTTCCACTTTGTGGTGCCCACACCCTCGCGTTCAAGGGACGTCGAGAGTAACGCCCTCGCAATGTATCGGGTGAATAATTTACCCCCGTAGGGTTAAATCTTCAATAATACCCTAAAACAAATCTGAGATTATTAGGATGCGATAATAAATTCATAGGCAATATTTCGAAAAACATAAAGACAGACCCTTGATTTATTCATTTGGATATATCGCTGAGAGGAAGAAATATGGTGGAGAGGTTTTTCTTTGAAACGTTGGTGAGACTCAAAATATACAGCGTACCAAAAAAGTAACGTAATTCGTTAATAAGTCTTGTACGAAGAATTATTAAGAAAAATCCTCGCACTCGTTGAGTTTCAATTTCAAAAGAAATTTATAGTATGCATTTTTGAATTTGATATTTCTCACCCGCACCCTACTCTACTTAATTTTTTAAATGGCAATAAATAATGGATTATGATTTATCAAATGCAAGGATTTTCCTTGAAAATTCTTCGTACAAGAATTATTGTCGAGTTATGTAAATTTTTTGGCACGCTGTATATGGAAATGAAAGCGAGTATCAGCTGACATGCCAGCTCAAATTGCACTAAGATTCTTTAATGCAAGTGTGGTAAGTAAATGAAGAATAAGCATGTTCTTCTTCAATTTCTTTTGGAATAGGATCAGCCTTTCAATCTGTCTAAAATCATTGGATTATAACAAAAGTATTACATAAGTTGATTATTCTTGAGGAGAACAAAATGTTGTCAAAAATTTCATCCCCATTTTTAACCTCTACTCAGGTCGTTACATTCAAGGGATATAAACTCAAATAGAAAAGTGATTCACTTCTTCACAACAGCTGGAAACCGCAATAACAAGTCATACGAATCAACTAGCAGCAGTGCTTTCGACATTCTGCACTCGGAAAAATTGGATGATAGAGAGTCCCTCGGGGCACACCACACCTACTGCTTTCTCTTCCTCCCTAGGATCCTAATGGAGTGATATATGTCGTGTATATATTTCCTCATCAGAGAGAAGGTGGAAAAAATGACCCAGCGTCACGATATCCCTACTTTTGCAGGTTGCCATATATGTTATCCATTGAAATATTGTCTGGAGATCTCTGCATTTTCCTGAAAACTTAATTTGGGTTTTTGTTCATTGTTAGGCAACAATTTCATCTCGTGAAGTTTGGGCCCCTGACAAATTGGTGCTCAAATTTTTACGCAGGGGCCTTTCTTATATTATTAAAAAAAAATTTCTAATTGTTTCTTGTTACAGAGACTGGGAGAGAAAATCCAAATTAAGTTTTCAGGAAAATTCCATATATGTTACAAGGTTTGTTTCAGGCAAAATGATTGTGATTGCGACCAAAGAACAAACCAGTCAATATCTAGTGTTGCTGTTATTTACATTATTGATATTTATTTATGGAACACTAACAGGTTTAAACTCAGAAACAGTATTCGCTTAAGAATAATTTAGCTATATCTATGCAACAACCTTACAACCTAGAGATGACAGAGGTAAGATGGACGGACATACACATAAATAAGTAATGCATTCTAATCAATAATCCCCAACACAGGGTACCAGCAATTCGACAATTCATGAGAGTTCTTTCTTCAGTAAGTTTTTGAATGTTGAAAATTTAGAATTGAAAAGATCAAAGCTATCAAAAAATGCCATATATGTATTCATCATACGTCTGTATGGAGTGAAAAACAAATTATTATTACGGAGTCTAATATCATGCATTTTAAAAGGAATCATTTCCAAAGTACTTGGGATCGACACCATATTATTCACTATTTTAAAGAGCAATAGAACGTCCGTGATTTTTCTTCTGTCTGAGAGTAGCATTACACCGAAATCTTTCCTTATATGCAAGTAATTGTGATTCAATATAATATAATTATTCTTATAGGACAAAAATCTGAGAAATCTTTTTTGCACTTCTTCTAATCTATAGATGTAACATCTACACTGTGGATTCCATATCAGCACCCCAGAGGTAAAGTGTGTTAAGTCACAATATGAAAATTAGACAAAAGAGAGATTTTCCAGTTCGATTATTGTTTCAAAGAATGTTTTCTGCCATTATTTGGAGACTTGATATACCTAGGGAGTCAAAAACGTGTTTTACAAGCTAGAATTTATTAATGTGAATCCAATATTGTAGATAGTTTTTGTCTGAAAAAATGTGACTTAACACACTTTACCTCTGAGGTGCTGATATAGAGGATGCACAATTTAATTAACTATGAACAAACGAATAGAATAATGTTAAAAAAAGTTTTAATATTCCCAAAGGGTCTGCTCTGGCGGAGGATAAATCCCAGCATACGATTACATTTATTTATTATCTTTTCGAAATCTGTATGTTTAAGCTGGAAAACAGGTAAAAACTTTGGAATACGAAATTTCTGGAATTTTCTTGTTTTTGAAATTGAAAAAACATTGGGTATATAAGATATAGTTGAATTAAATGACGAATCAGAGTTAATTTTCATTTAATAGAATTTTCTGCGTATTACTCGATACTAAATTCTAAGAACAAATTTCTGAGCTCATCAAATATCCTATGATCTACAACTTATTGTGTACTTTCAAACACATCATATATACCGACTGCATTTTACTAACTGATCTGCTTTTGAAAAACTGGTGCAAGAATTCCCTTCAGTCAAATTTTCCCAATTTATTTTGTTTCAAGAACTGGAAGTAAAACTCGACATATCTTCGAATGTTTCCTCATTAAACTTGAGGTAGAAACTTTATACATCAGACTTATTCTAGTGTTTATTTACTGTAGTTGCTTCAGTAGTTGATTATTCCTCCTGAAGTTTAGCTCTTGTGTACTTTTAATTATGTGAACATAATTCTTATTACAAATTGAAAATGAAAAATCTGAGTGTTATTCCTATTCTACAGCCTTCAAACTATCCTAAAATCCATACAGCGTGTTTTAGAAAAGGTTGACAGCTTGAACCTAGGTGAGTAAAGGTATATTTCTCCACTTTGTACATTGTTGATTTTGAACATGAATTGTGAATTAGTTTCACTTGGAATAGATCTTGCAATATTTTATTTAATTATCATAGGTGAAAAAATGAACAAAATGAAAGGTTTCTGTCATGAGCAACGTACAACTCTACCCTCTTCATCTTCTCAAGTCCTTATTTCACAAACTCTAAGCCTTAGTCAATATGATCCACTTGGCCGTTTCGTAACTATAAGAACTATTGTATAACAGAAAAGTTATGGACAGCGAATGAATTTTTCACCTTATGCTCACGTGGCGAAAGAGAAACGGCCAAGTAACTTATTTCGACCAAGGCATAAAGTTTGCGAAATAAGGACTTGTGGAGACGAAGAGTATAGAGTGAGCAGCTTGGCTCTACATGAGATCTGATAACTTTTTGACAATGTTAGAAAAACGGCCTCATCTTTTCAATAGTTTACATGAAAATGTTTTAGGTTGGATTGTATTTTCTGATAAGATCCAATCCAGGAACTATACCTACATATATTATTTCCTTCATTTGAATTGACTCCACCAAGTTCCTTGAGTTCATGTAGATTGTGAGTTGAGATGGGATGTACATATAGAATACTCAAATTAAAGACTGAATTAAACTATTTATGTCATTAATATCATAATTTGTCATATGGTATTGTTTGTTGAGGGAGCAGCTCCTTCACTGAAGGCCTTTTTGTAAAATAAAAGTATGCTATAAGATCTATCATGAATATATAATACAGGCAGTCGTGTAGGGGTGTTTTTCGTGCTAACAATATATGTACATATTTTAAAAGATTTATATGTATACAGCTGAATTAAATTTTTAATTCAACATCAAGAAATATTTGAGCCCTATAAAAATAATAATATGAAAACTAGGCAAATAGAATGTTACCTCTATCCAATTTGTAAGTTGACATTGTCACAACATAGTGCAATGTAACTGTATAATGCATTACCAAAACAATTTCAAAGTATGAAGACAGAGAAGTTACTACTTAATAGAGTCAATTTTTTTATATTAGAATGTGAACCATATAGCGTTCAAAACAATTTTGATTATTGTAGGGCCAATAGTAATAATTGTTCATGATAATGTGACATTTTTTCTTGTACAAAAAACATGTACTAAGAATTGAAAAAAATTATCTATCTATCTATAGGAATGAAATATGGACTAAACACTTCCTGATACCTTCCCAGGAAGCTTCCTCCTTTTGAAAAAACTCTCCCTCCACTTTTCCCATCGTATCTCCCAACTAGAAGCTAACGCGATCCTAAATCTACCCGGATAAAGTTGGAAAATCAGACAATGCCCCTAGTTATTCCTGCCAGCTGGATAAATAGCCGGGACCTGGATACTTTATGTGCGATAATAGCCATCTGGGACAAGGCAGCGTAATGATTTATACAAGCCGGACACGGGACTGCCGTCTATTAGTTAGCGAGGAGATGAGAAAAATTGTCCCCGTGGAAGTGATGAGAGTTAAGTTAATTCTCTCTCCAATTTACGGAGCCGCTGACTAACGACAAGGATGGAGCTGCGGACGGTAGGTCAGCCTTTAGTTTGTTTTGCAGGTCAGTTGTTCGGTTCCGAAGGTGAATAGGGATCATTTTTTTTTATCGATCAGCTGCAACAACTGAGTAGAAGGTTTGGGCGGTTGAGAAGATGGAGAGACATGGGAGTGGCATGTAACGTACGAAGTGGAAGAGGTTGTGATCCCACTAGTGAGTTATTGCTTTACAGCCTGTGAATTATGCTGGGAGTAAATTTGATCTACAATCTACATTTAAATAGAGTTCTTCATTTCAGTATTTAATCTCATTGGTTCTCTCTTTCGGTAGTTTCGTCTTGAAACCTCAATTTCAATTAAATATACAATACAAGTTGAACTTAAAAGAAAATACATTCCATTTATTTACATTTGAAGTTGAAATCTGGCATTAACATTCTTCTGAAACTTCATGAGGCTCGTATGCAACACCAGCAGTTCAAGCTGTTGGATATTGTTGCCCAGTATGCTTAACATTCTTCAGGTGCTAACAATCAAAGCAAATAAATTAATCGCTAACGGATCACCGACAACTCCATGGTTCTTCTGAACATTGTTCGTCTTCATATTAGTAGACAAGTCTCTACAACTTCACCATTTTGATTTTTAAGACGAAATTGTTTTCATTTATTTTTCAATACTCCCTTATATTACAGACAACAATATAATAAAATGGTTTTCATGCGTGATGAACATATTATTTTCAGAAAATCCATGTCAAATATGAGAAAACCCTTAAACTTGATCAAATAGGGTTTCATAACAATGTTGACAATTTGTGGATTTTTGCATAGAAATTCCTTCTTCTCTAGCTTTTATCAGTACTTCTACTTCGTTAATTCAAAATTTGATTACACACAGAGGGTGCCTCCATTTTGATGTCAAATTCAGTGATGAAAAAAACTCAGAACTGATTTTTTTCGAATGAGTGTATCATCAAGTGCATTTATTATATACTACTGTTTCAACATGCTTATTTTCCAAGTTATAGGGTGAAATCTACAGAAGTCATGATGAAGAAAGAACAAGAATTCAATAACTGATATAATGTTTTCAATATTACGTTTCATATGGCCACCGTTTTTCTAGTTTCAAGGGTTTGCATTATGCCTCACGAATTTCAGCAGAAATAATATGCTAAAACGTAGGTCTTATGTCAGATTTCTATTGAAATGTTTCATGGGAGAACTTTGCATTTTTGCAAAAATCAACTAACAAAAAATCAATTAGTCATTAATTTGTCAAGGGCCAAATCTTTTCAAAAAATTGTTGCCTAACAATGAAAAAGGAACAACACTTCGAACTTTGAAACTTAATGACGTTTTGGAGTCTATATCAGACTCATTCGTCAGACAAATTCTTAACTCTCTCAAATTTTTGATTTCACAATTGAGAAATCAGAAATTCAAACGATTCCTATAAAAGTTGAGAATTTCTCTGACAAAGGGGACTTCAAAGTTTGAAAGTGTTGTCACTTATTTCATTGTTTTGCAAAAATTTTTTGAAACTATTTGGCCCTGACAATTCTTTTTTTATTTAAAAAAAATTGTAAAAATTTTTTCAGAAATTTTATCATAAAAAATTCGTGTGAAGCAGTGGCCATATGAAACGGAAGGTTAAAAACATAATATCAATCATCAAAATCTCCTTTTTTTCTTCACTATGACTTCTGAAGAATGGATGAAACTTCAATAAGGTAAACGAAAACCAGACCATCACACTATATCTTCGAGAATATGCATTTTGAAGAAGTCAGATGTATTACACTTATACACTATTTCAACGTAAATAACAGCTGAGCAATAAAATAATGGATCCTCATTTGACAAAAATGAATTTTGAGGGTGTTTTTTTATGTCTGAACCCGAAATTGAAAAAGAAACACCATGTATGTTCAAAAGAATTTTCCATTAAGGAAGGTGCAACCGGAAACAAAGCCGAATTTATTCCAATAATTCATCCCTCTTAACAGAAGCTAGATTATAAAATTTCAAATGTTTATCTAGAGTCTTTTTTTGAAATATTCAAACCAACGGTCTTCTCGAATCACTCTGTATATTGTCATGTTTCCTTGGTTGAAACCAAATCAAAAAATCACAACAATTGCAAGTTCTTTAGACGAATTGGGATCTTCCACCAATCGGTTGAAAAATTCAACGGCACAAAGCCCATCGTAAAGAAAGGACAACTTCAATAAAATTGCAGCAAGACTAATCGAGTAGAAACATAATTTTTTAACGAAAAGAACGAATGGAAAAACCAAAATGCATGATGAAAGATTTATGAGCCTATGAATTGAAAACGGTAGGAATTCATTCCGATGATTACTATTTTGAATTCATCTGCGGTTCAAAAACATGAATGGTTCGAATTAAATCTTAAGGAGAGCCTTCGCTGGCATAAATTCTGCGAAAACACATATTGAGAACCCTGTATCATACTCCCCCTCTTCAAAATTATGAAAGGAGGACATGCCTCACGTCGTATTAAGATTACGGAACCTTAAAACAGGCGCATCCATAGGGAAAAGAGCGACGAAGATCTAATCTCGCCAGGCGTATATTAATTCCACATTTGTTTCTCCTTCGAAAAAACCTCGTCAAAGCGCGGTTTCTACGCGTCCGCGCCAGCGTCGCGGCGCACGACGTCGCCGTCTCCACCGGCAGTAACCCAACTGCCGCCGCAACGCTTCCTCAGTCCATCGTCTGACTCCTTCCGGGCAAGAGCAACGCGAGATCAGCACGTGAACGAACCGATACGTGATGTGAGACTACGTCGTGACCAAAATTTTCCGACATAAAACGTTGGTTTTCTCGAGACCCTGATGTGACACCTTACGAGGATGTGACCCTGTGCGATGTCGCACTTTTTCGTGCTAGTTTTTGCGCTCGTTTGGACGCTGGTGCGGTGCAGCTGTCCAACAAGGTGCAACTGCAAGAACTACGCTCTGGACGCTTCACAAAACGACTTCTACACGGTTGCCACCTGTGCAGATATCCCCACGAACATTACTGAAGACTGCGAGAAACTGAGGGAGTTGACCTTCCTCAACGTCAACCAAACAACATTGAACGATATAAACTCACTAGTAGCTTCGTATTTCCCAAACCTCCAAAGGTTGTCCTTGAGGAACTCTTCCATATACCTGGGGAACTTGACCATTCCCCCAAACGTGACCCATTTGGACCTCTCCAGGAACAATCTAAACGACTGGATAGATCAAGAAGAAGATGATAACGTGATTAAAATCCTGGATCTCTCCTATAACCGCATCAAAGTGCTTTCCAACTACACCTTCAGGACTTTACACAGTTTAGAAGTGCTTAACGTAAGTTTCAACAATGTATCAGTGATCGAAACGAATTCCTTCGCCGGTTTACAAAACTTGAAGTGTTTGGATTTATCCAAGAACTTAATAGTTCGCCTGAATCGGGACGTGTTTCTCCCAGTGGCATCTTTGCAATATCTCAATTTGAGTTACAATCATTTAGAGGCCCTAAGCGAGGTTTCTTTCGACGGTTTGAACAAACTGCAACAGTTGGATTTGTCCTGGAACAACCTGCGAAGGTTGTCTCCAGGAAGTTTAGAGTTACCAAACTTAGCGAGGTTGCTTTTGGAAGGCAACGTTCACCTTGGTCAATCAGGAGATGCGTCAATACTTGTAGGTATTGGAAGAAAACTGCAAACAGTCGACGCTTCCAGTATTGGACTCCAACAGGTGCCACCAAGTTTGACGCCATCGATTAGGACGTTGAAGCTTGAAGGGAATGCAATCAGGAATATAAACTGTGGGGATCTCGACTCATACCCTCTCCTTCAAATGTTGGATTTCACCTCCAACCTTGTAGATTTAATCGAAGAAGACGCGTTGGGAAGGTTAGACTCACTGAAGATGCTCTTCTTGACCGACAACAAAATCCGAGAAATACCTAAGAGTCTTCCGGAGAAACTGGAGGTCCTGAGGATGGAGGGAAACGAGCTGGAACAAGTGACAGAGGGGGATCTTCAAGGATTGACGAGGTTAGAAGTGCTGGCCCTGAACGACAATAAAATTAGAATAATTGGGGCCAAGGCTTTCTCCCATCTGACGTCTCTGGTCACGCTCGATCTATCCAGAAACCCAGTGAGCGTGCTACAACCCGGATGTCTCCAGGGACCGGTCTATCTGCAAGTCCTGCGATTATCGGGGATAGATTTAATTTCGCCTGCGAAAGACGTGTCTTTTCCCCTAACAGCCCCGGAGCATTTGATCACCCTGGACTTATCCAAGAGTCCAGGATTAGCCAGGCAGTTCTTATCCGATACCGCTGTTCTGGCGGCATCGAAACAGCTCCAAGAATTAGATTTATCGCACACCGAGGCGGACGTAATACGATCGGACCTACTCCATTATCTGCCCCAGCTGAGAAGCTTGCCTTTGGAGGGAAACAAATTGAATTGTTCGCACTTACGCTGGCTGGGGGCCTGGATGAGGAGGCAAGACGACAAGAGGCATCAAGAGGTGGCCTGTGCGAGTCCACCCGATCTTTGGGCCACCCTCCTAGTGGACTTACCTGATGAGGAAATCGAGAGTACGACAAAAGTAACCACTTTGTCAGGATTACATGCTATCTCGACTGTGGGGATCGATAACAGAACGTCACTTGTTGGGGTAAATCTGGATGTCTTCCCAGACAAATTGCCACGAACAACGTCTCTCTCCGCTTTATCTGTGACAACAGACACGAACGAAATTAATTCGGGGTACAGCACGAAGACAAACGGCACAATTCATCAAAGGGGGAGCAACACGACCGGAATAATCTCCAGGACGTCTTATAGAACAGTGACGAACGCTGCGATTGTCGCTACAGAACGCCCAAAAATCCTGAATTCCCCCAGCATCAAATCCAGGTCCTCCTACACCAAAGTGAACGACGTAACGTCTTTCCAAGAGACTCCACACAAAGGGAAATCGACCACTCTCTTCGTGGATGTGGTGCCCAACCATTGGAACGGCAAAGCGGATGAGCTTTCTTCCGAAGAGAAGGACGCCAGCAAAAATAACTACCACCCAGGTATGATTATTATGTTTATTGGCATCCTGATTTCGTGCGCTTTGGTGGCAACATTTCGTAGCAAGTTCACCCGTAAACAGCCCATAAGAGAAGAACGAGACATTGAGGTGACCAGCCTGCCGAGCATAACTGAACTGTGGTGACATCTACGGGACGTTGAAGAGGACCGGACAATGCTCTACCACACCACGGAGATGTCCTGATTTTTACCTGTATAGTTGTGATAAAATTTTGTACATTGGTGAATTTTTTCTATTCCGGACTTGTAAAAATTTTGAAAATATATGACGGCGGGAGTTGGTGATCCACGCTAGTTTATTTTGTAATATGGCGATCATTCGGTTTTAGATAACGTTTGGGTCACGTGAACTGTAGTGTGCATTTTCGACATAACGATATATTGATCGGATAATATGATAATAAGATGATTTCAACTTTATTTTGTACTTAAGGAGACCGTTATTGTGATTTTTGCTACTGACTGTAAATACATATGTCTATATTTATATTATTTATCTGCCAAATTTACTGAGTGTTATGTGACCATTTGAATTTAGAACAAATATATGGAAAAGGAGGACATATTTCTTTCATTGCTTCGGAGAAGCTTGAGCTAACCTCTATATTTTTGTCATGAAGAAGTTGAATCCACATTGGGAGTACTTTCTTGTATTGAGCATTTGTGGCATTATAACATAAAGCAATGTTTTTTTTATGGAAAAGGCAGAATGTCTTGAGATCAGATGATACTTTCTTCAATTAAAGCAATGGGAATCTGAACAAGAATTTCAAACAGCTCTGTTTTAAGTATAACCAGACTTATGGTCATTTCAATATCTCGATGATACAATTTCATTGAGGCTTTATTTCTACATATTGGTTGCCAACTAAAATAATTCTATTTTTTCAAATGTAAACAAATATAACTATTGAGTTAGTTAAGAAGCACGGAATAAATGAAGTGGGTTTTTAATTTAATTATTTTAAGAATGGATGAATGAAACAGATTAGTAGGATGAGTTTAATTGGGAATAAGTTCACATGTTGTTGTATTTTTTGTGCCTATGAGATTGTTCTAATATCGGAATCAAACAAAACAATTATCAATGCAATAACCTAGGGGCTTCTATTTTTCTAGTATACTGCTTGGTATGACTAGCTTTTTTTTTATCGAGCAATAGTAGAAACTAGAATTGAACACTATGTTCAAGGAAAATAATAAAACATGAGTGCTACATTGAACTTACTCTGCGATGACGAAAATCGCTTCAACACTCGAATAACTCACCTGCAACAATAAGAAACAAAATAAATTGAAAGAGGATATATAGGTAAATACATGAAAAGCTTTATTCCACTATGTGTAAGTGAACATATGAAAAAAATAACAGTGCCAATAAAATCATTCAGCACAAAGTAGTAAGGCCGCAGATCTAGTGAGTCTGCACATTTTCTGGATAAAAACATGCGTAATTTAACGTATTTTTAAACTGATATTTGTTAAAAATATCTCAACATCATCGATGTAGTTGTTATGAATACTACTACTTTTCATGAATGAATAAAATTCACTCAATAGTACCAGTATCAGCAGCTTCTCATAAATGAACAAATATCAAATAGACAGCTCTTCCCACTCTTTTATAAATCAGATTTTCATGTCTGAAAATTATCCTGATATGAAATATCATATATGATTATGTAATACATAATAATAATAGCGATTTCCCGGAAATTTCTGAGGGATAATTCTTGTATTCGAATACTTTCTATTCTGACCAAGCTGTCAATAGATTGGAAGGTGGAAGGTGGATAGATATTTACTGATAAAATAAATTTCTGTTACGAATGAACTTTTATTTCATCAAAGCAACGTTGAACCTATCGAGAAGAGCAAGTAAACATCAACTGGGCAAATATCTCCTCTAATCAATAGTGTATTGATAACTCAATGTGAATGTCGTGAGAGTTTTTGAACTTATACAACCAGACAAGCAATATACCAGATCCGGCAATTTAACTGTCCGTCTTTGAAAATGCAAAATCTCTGTTAGTTTTCAACATTCTGAATTAGCTTCTCTGCATATCAAAGTAGAAAGTTCAAAGTTTTTTCGTGCAATTCCGTATAATATGACCGCCTTTGGCCTTCAATATGATCTTGAGTCTCTTTCTGAACGAGGCACACGGTGCTCGAATGATGTCTTCACTTAAACCCTTCCATTGTCGTGTCAGGGACATTTTGAGAGATTCCAATGATGTTTTTTTCAGTTCAAGCCTTGGCCTGTTAAATGTCCTTAACAAAGTTTTCGAACGGATTCAAATCGAGTGAAGATAACAGCCACATTTCAAGGTCGATCGAAACTGAAACGATCTCAACCACCTTTGCAAGCCATTTCCTTTGTGCAGGAGGGCTGAGTCTTATTGGAATGTCCAACGCTCTGAACGTTACTTCAGAGTTGAGACAACGGTTTGCAACCGCTCGCCTCCTTCAAAATCAGCTTGAGCAAACTCATGGGGTGCAAATTGGCACTCAGACAATAAGAAATCGCCTCAGAGAATATGATTTTAGGCCTCGTGTCGCGGCAGGAGACTCAGATCTTACCCCAGCCCATCGAAGGGCGCGGTACCTATAAAAAAGTGTTTCTGGAGAAGGAGAAAACTGGAAGAGAAACACTCTGGCAGAATCTCCCAGGGTTGGATCACTCCAAAGAGTTCCTTCGGAATTTTGAAACTGCAAGAGGAGGTGTAGTTGGTTCTTACTGAGATCCAAATATCTTTTGGATCTTGCAGTTTCAAAATTCCGAAGGAACTTTTTGGAGTGATCCAACCCTGGGAGATTCTGCCAGAGTGTTTCTCTTTCAATTTTCTTCTTCTTCAGAAACTCTTGTTTATAAGTACATTTTCCTATACCACGGAAAGGTTCTGCACCAGTGAGTGGTTTCCAAGCACCCTCTCTGGCAAATTTATTGGCCTCTTCGTTACCTGTAATTCCCGAATGACCAGGAACCCACATTAAAGAGACCTCATTTTTCTTGCGTACTTCAGCCCTATACATTTAGAAGCTTTTATAAGTTATTAATTGGTCATGTTATGGTCATGATCGATCAGCATCTATGTTGTCATATTTTTGTACTCTAAATACAATATCTTGAAACAGTGAACTTCTGGTACCTCGAAAACTGGAATATCATGAAACATTCTTTCTGTAGAAACGCGGTCGTTACCATAAATGACTCTGAAAGGTTTCCTGTATTACACTCAGGTGTTTCGAGTGATAACTGTATCTCTATCTGAAGGAACTAAATTGTACATGAGAGGCGGGGGTGCGTTGATTAGAGTATTATTCCTGGAAATTCCACCCACTGAAAACGAACGCCACCTCTCGATCAAAGACGCGCAGCTTTGCGCTCGTGATTTCGCTCGCATCGCGAGAATCAACGTTTCTGGCGTCGAATTAGCGTGTTGTTTCTCCGAAATTTGGCCGGTAGGTTTCGCAAGGGGTCACAGGCCACTGCGACTTGATGGTCTGTTGTGCCCCCTAACAAAGCTTTACAGCTCGCCTTCCTAGAGATCCTATGAAATTCAAAATCTCGGAAGGCTTCAGTGAGGCTAATTCCTCACTATTACAGGTCTCTTGACCAAAGCATTGTTTCCTTTGGCTTACAAGGCCAAAGCATTCTGTGACTAGGTGAATAGGAGTTTCTTTCTCCTCCCCACAGATTCTACACTCGTCAGTGTCTGATACGCCTGTTCTCAGCAAGTGGTTTCTGAGGCGACAATGCCCTGTAAGAAAGCCAGTGAGGAGGTGTAGTTGGTTCTTACTGAGATAAAAATATTTTTTGGATCTTGCAGTATCAAAATTCCGAAGGAACTTTTTGGAGTGATCCAACCCTGGGAGATTCTGCCAGAGTGTTTCTCTTTCAATTTTCTTCTTCTCCAGATATTCTTTTTTATAGGTACATTTTCCTATACCACAAAAAGGTTCTGCACCAGTGAGTGGTTTCCGAGCACCTTCTCTGGCACGTTTATTGGCCTCTTCGTTACCCAGATTGAAGAGACCTCATTTTTCTTGCGTACCTCAGCCCTATACATTTAGAAGCTTTTATAAGTTATAAATTGGTCATGTTATGGTCATGATCGATCAGCATCTATGTCGTCATATTTTTGTACTTTAAATACAATATCTTGAAACAGTGAACTTCTGGTACCTCGAAAACTGGAATATCATGAAACATTCTTTCTGTAAAAACGCGGTCGTTACCATAAATGACTCAGAAAGGTTTCCTGTATCACACTGTATCTCTATCTGAAGGAACTAAATTGTACATGAAAGGCGGGGGTGCGTTGATTAGAGTATTATTCCTGCAAATTCCACCCACTGAAAACGAACGCCACCTCTCGATCAAAGACGCGCAGCTTTGCGCTCGTGATTTCGCTCGCATCGCGAGAATCAACATTTCTGGCGTCGAATTAGCGTGTTGTATCTCCGAAATTCGGCGGGTAGGTTTCGCAATATCTGGGAAATGTGTGAACCCGACCGCAGAAACGCAATTTGTCGTAGATTAGGGTCTGCGAGGCCCGTTTGTTAATTGATAATTTGGATTTGTCGGGGAATTGGATCACACGAGACGCTGAACGGTTGAGAAACGAGCCGCTACGCGAGCGGACTCGGCAGAAGTGCTTTAACGAAGGTGCGCGCCTGTGCTGAGTGGGAGAATGTTTCGCAAACACAACTCGTTAGGCGACTCCTTGTAACAGACGGAAAGCTCCACGAGCTTTTATGTAATGAGCCAGTTTGTGAATTCAAATTGGCAAAAATGAACTTTAGTAGTTTTGATTAGATGCGCTGAAAACTTCGTGGGTCGCGTTTCTCTTATTTGCAGGCTTATTTACAGGCAGGTGAATATCCTGGATTTCAGCTACTCTAATGGGGGCAACATGCGTTGCGTACCGAAGGGATTTCAAGAACTATAGAAGCTACACTGCGCAAAAAAATTAACGCACATTACGGAAATCCCAAATTTATTCTACAACTGAAGGTGTTCTCAATGATAATTATTTTCATCAGAATTATGCATGCATATGTTATCCACTTTCAACGTTTTTCTTCAATACAGATGTTTTTTCCCAGCAGGAATAAAAAAAGATGATATTATCAGATTTTAAATATATTGGTTCCATTCTAAAATCAGTTGTTCCCGATAAATTCTAGTGATCAATTGTTTTTCTTTCGTTTAGATTTTTCTACACTCGATCGCTATGCAACGCAAAACACGCAATTTGACCCAAGAGGGATGTGCCCAAGCGGAAGTTTTGCGAGAAGAAGAGTGGACATACACAAGAATTGCAGAAAGGTTTCGAGTTTCCCATACAAGTGTGTCCAGAACGTTGCAGCGATTCAAGGGGACAGGTATGAATGTCAGAAGACCAGGACAGGGTAGACCACGGGTAACAACTGCCATTTAAGAACGTTACTTGAGAGTTTCTTCGTTGAGATAACGGTTTGCCTTCTTCAAAATCAGCTTGAGCAAACTCGTGGGGTGCAAATTAGCACTCAGACAATGAGAAATCGCCTCAGAGAATACGATTTAAGGCCTCGTGTCGCGGCAAGAGGCCCAGCTCTTACCCCAGCCCATCGAAGGGCGCGTTTGGATTTTGCGAGAGAGCATATCCATTGGGAAGAGGCCGATTGGGAAAGAGTTCTCTTCACAGATGAGTATAGATTCTGCCTCTACCATTGTGATCGACGTTCCCTTGTACACAGACGTCCACATGAAAGATATGGTCAGTGCAATTTCTTGAATACTACTGGTTTCGGCGGAGGATCGATTATGGTATAGGGTGGAATATATTTGACTGCTCGCACAGACCTAGTGGTCGTTAATAATGGAGATATGAATGCTGATATATGGAACATTCTTGAAGTGCCATTTTCCCCATACATTGGTGAAAATTTCATTTTTATGGACGATAATGCCAGACCCCATCGTGCGCGCATCGTTCAGGAGTACCTTGAAGAGGTTGAATTCTCCTGAATTTTTCTTCCATTTAATGTGTCTTGTTTCGTTCAAAACCTTCCCGAGAGAACATAAAAAATAAGTTATAAAGTCAATGTAGAGTTAACTTTCATTAAAATTGAGATTATCAGAATGTGCGTTAGTTTTTTTTTGCGCAGTGTATAAGAAAGATTTCAATAGATATTCAACTTCGGCTGTTCGAGAAATGGTGGAAAATCTAGGTACGGGTTAGAAAATACCAAGTAGAAAATTTCCTTATATCTGGAATAATATGAGGAAACTAAGCCGCGGTCCGCACTCACCCCAACCACCCCCTTGCAACCCTAATCAGTCCGATTTTCCGGCAGGCGGTCACACCACCCCCATCCCTAATTAGAACGGAGGAGGCTGGGAAGCAGACACAGGTAGCAACGTATCGAATTTTTTCATTAATTAAACTGAACGAACCTGAACCCACTGCAGCCAAGTCTCGGAAGGGTTGAAAATGAATTATTATTCGCCGGTTGTCATCCGATCTGTCGGGGCTGGGTGCCACCTGGCCCCAGATCAGCGTTCGGTCTTTCGGCGGTCCCTTTGATCACAGCCGTCTATAGAGATAGCCTGGAACTAAATCTGGCAACGCCGTATGCGAACGCGAAGCGTAGGTATACTCGTCCGATGCGTTAACGCGGGATATCATGTTATTTCGAATTCAAATCATTTGCATATTCATCAAATGAATTTTTTGCTTCAAGAAAAAAGAATATAAGACCCTACTTAGTCAAAAAATTGAATATCTTAATTACTCCTTGGCAAAAATCTCACGATTGTGTTTCAATCTTGGTTGGAATTGAAAGGTAATTATCTGAATTATAAGTTAGGAAAAGAATTAGATATACAATTCATTGATCAGCAAGAACCACGGGAAGGTGTAGGGCCAACTCTTGCCAAAAAAATTAAATGAAATTCTCTACGTGGACAAAACAAGTATCCTCAACATAATTATAAACTCAATTTATGTAGAAATCGAAGTGAATGTGGAAATGAATAGATAAAAGATGTTAACACAACAAATATTGAAATTTTCAACAAGAAATTGATATGCGATCTCAACGGAAATGCATATTTTCATGAAATGTTGGACGATTTCATTCTAAGGAAGGTGAGTTTCTATCTTTGGGTAATGCAAACTTTTTCCTATCTCCCAAGTGTTTTCTCCGTTTACTCGACATTAATCATATTATTCTTATTGTTTACGAGATTGTTTAGGAGTAAATTTGCACAAACCGAACAAAGTGAATTTAAAATTGATTTCGCATTCGTACCTCAACTGAAAGTCTCAGCTGCTGATCGAAGGAGCAGCATATTCTGAAACATAAATTTTGGCGGAGTTATCCATGTCGCTATTTTGCAAATAATATAAATCTAAAATGGACAAACTTTTGAAATTAATTTCCTATGATTATCGGAACTATTTTCTTCGCAATTGAAATTCTAACCTAACCTCCAACCTATCCAGTACATGATCTCAAGTTAGTGAAGAAAATCAGATGAAACCTTCATTGCTCTTCACTAAAAAACAGGTTTTCAGTTCCCTTAAAGTTCACTTATTTCCAACCATTCATTCACTGAAACACTACGATTTATCAACAAAATTCAAACACACGTACCTACACTATCAACAAAACTCGCCCTACTGAAAATCTATTTTTCACCACGCATCACGAGTTTCGTGGGTCTCTGGTAGGCCTACGCGCGACGTTGCCGAATTTCCTTGTTCCGGGCTTGTTCTTTAGGAGGCTGTGGTGCCACCTGACCCCGGATCAGCGTTCGGTCTCTCGGCGGTCCCTTTGATGTACGATGATTGCCTCAGCTTTCGGAGATGCCGAAGGAGCAAGTTAAGGAGTATCGGCACAGAGGGATGATTTATTATTCGGTTTCGTGCCCCTGAACACCCTGTCCCTTCTGATTCGATACTTAGCGAAAGGGTTTCGCAGATCTCGAGGGGATCGACAGTTAGCTGTCGGTCGACTTTGATGTGTGTTTACTGTTTGAAGTGGATGCGACAGATATGGGGGCTTGAAAACAGTGAGCTTGTGAGATTTTTTAATGCTCATCGATGGTTCGGATTGCAGAGGCGTTAATAGAAGACATTAGTTTGTATAATTCCTGAATCTTTTCTTGAATGTATTTTTAGACCAACATCTGACGTGCAAGTAAAGAGATCATGCTAAATGAAGTCTGTTCTGTATGAACATATGAATTTCTTTCTGGATTTTTGTTTTGTCTTCCTGCACAAGAACTACTGTATGTTACATGTGACCTTTAGAACCAGAGTTGTTAATCTCGATTTTATACACTTCTATCTCCATAGAAAGGTTGGTTTTAGGTATACCCACTATAAAAACTATAGAATATTTGTGGGGGTTTTGTTGCAAAGCAGACAAGAAATCATAAATAGGTTTATTGAGGCTTACTCGAAACTCTCAACGCACTGGATATTTTCATTTAATGATCAATCTCCTCTGAATACAAGACGTTTGTAGTTCTTTAACCCATTACAAATCATTAATACACTGCCCAAAAAAATTAACGCACCTTCTGGAAATCGCAATTTTAATGAAAGTTAACCTACATTGATTTTATAACATATTTTTTATGTTCTCTCAGGAAGATTTTGAACGAAACAAGAAATGGAAGAAAAATTCAGGATTTCACCGAATCTTATGTGAAAGAAGAGGAATGAACAATTTTCAAAATACTGAAATGCTGATAAATAATTTAATACTCGGTATTTCCACCCCTTGTGTTAAATACAGCTCGGCAACAACGGTTCATACTCATAATGAGTGATCTTAAAATGTTCTGATCTAATCCTTCCTAGAAGTCTCCAAGTTGGATCCTAAGTCATTAAGAGTAGATGGATGATTTTCTGGACATCTCAGCTTTCTTTTGAGGTTGTCCCAAACTTGCTAAATCGGATTGAGATCTGGACTTCTTGCTGGCCATTCCATTCGAGAGACTTCAACCTCTTCAAGGTACTCCTGAACGATGCGCGCACGTTGGGGTCTGGCATTATCGTCCATAAAAATGAAATTTTCACCAATGTATGGGGCAAATGGCACTATATGCTCTTCAAGAACGTTCCTTATATACTTATCAGCATTCATAGCTCCATTATCAACGACCACTAGGTCTGTGCGAGCTTTCAAAGATATTCCACCCCATATTATAATCGATCGTCCCCCGAAACCAGTAGTATTCAGGAAATTGCACAGAGCATATCTTTTATGTGGACGTCTGTATACAAGAGAACATCGATCACAATGGTAGAGGCAGAATCTAGACTCATCTGTGAAGAGAACTCTTTTAAAATCGACCACTTTCTAACGGATATGCTCTCTCGCAAAATCCAAACGCGCCCTTCGATGGGCTGGGGTAAGAGCTGGGCATCTTGCTGCGACACGAGGCCTTAAATTATATTCTCTGAGGCGATTTCTTATTGTCTGAGTGTTAATTCGCACCCCATGAGTTTGCTCAAGCTGATTTTGAAGGGGGCGAGCGGTTGCAAACCGCTCAAGTAACGTCCTTGAATGGCAGTTGTTACCCGTGGTCTACCCTGCCCTGGTCTTCGGATATTCATACCTGTCTCCCTGAATCGCTGCAACATTCTGGACACACTTGTATGGGAAACTACAAACCTTTCTGCAATTTATGTGTATATGTCCACCCTTATTTTCGCAAAACTACCGCTTGGGCACATTCCTCTTGGATCAAAATACGTGTTTCGCGTTGCATAACGATCGTGTGTAGAAAATCAAACGAAAGAAAAGCTATCGATCACTAGAATTGATCGAGAACAACTGATTTTAAAATGGAGCCAATACATTCAAAATCTGATAATATCACCTTTTTTTATTCCTGCTGGAAAAAAACATTTGTATTCAAGAAAACCGTTGAAAGTGAAACATGTGCATGCATAATTCTGATAAAAATAAGTATCATTGAGAACACTTTCAGTTGTAGAATAAATTTGAGATTTCCATAATGTGCGTTATTTTTTTGGCGCAGTGTATGAACAACTTGGGAGCTATGTAGTGAAGGGATCTCAGCCCTATACATTTAGAAGCTTCTATAAGTTACAAATTAGTTATATTATGGTCATTATTGATCAGCATCTATATTGTCATATTTTTGCACTCTTCATACAATATCTTGAACTAACAATGAACTTCTGGTACCTCGAAAACTGGAATATCTTGAAACAATTCTTCTGTAGAGACGCGGTCTTTACCATAAATGACTCGGAAAGGTTTCCTGTATCACACTCAGATGTTTTGAGTGACAATTGTATCCCTATCTGGTGGCACCAAATTGTACAGGGTGGGCAAAATTGGTGATACTTGAACTACCACTTTTTAACCGTGAGAGATAGGGGAAAATGAATGACACGTTACAGTGGTCGAAAAATAATGACGATTTTTTCTTAGCCATTTCAAACTATTGTTTCCATAAGAAAAAACACAACTTTATGTTATATCTCAGCAAGGAGACCTCTTGGAAAAAACAAAGTACGCTACTGGATTGCTATGAAAAAAGTGCCTGTATAATGTTTTCATTTCAACATCCTAGCACAAACAGAAACGGAGATAATGGTCAAAGTTGAAATCACCCAAATTTCAATTTTGGCCTATATCTCGGAAACAAAAGAAAATAGAGGAATGAGATTCCACAAAAAAATGATGAAGTATTTTTAAATCTCTTGAATGAAGAATTTTTCAGTCTTTTGGACACCTTGATAATATGAATATTTCATTTAAGATGTTTATCAATTTTTATTCCCGACTAAGAACCTAACAGTTCCAAACTATGGTATAGTATGGTTAACCAAACTAATAAGTGGAAAATGCAAATGCTGATTTTATTGATAACGTTGAGATCCAGCTCTGATGGAATGATATGTGTAGATGATCTAGTATTCAGGTATAAATGAAAGAAAAGATGAAAAAGAAAATGAATTACTCTTCGGAGGTTTGTGACCTATCCAGAGTAGGGGTGTTACTAAGGGAGATGCAGAAATTATGGGATAGGGTCTGCACAAATTGTATCCTCGTTCAATTCCAAAGATGCATTGGGAACACTGAAGTGGGGATTCAACTCCTTTCAACGTTCCTTCCTTGCTAATCGATCCAGCAGACGAATATATGAAGAATTCATATTCGTATTTCCAGCAGACGAGCTAATTGTGCCGCTTCAAAGAAAACGTAGGTGAGTATGGGTGGAAATTGCAGACTCTCATTTCATCATTGAAATATTCAGAAATTCACGTGCAAGCATGACTTTAGCGGCAAATTCCCACTAGCTGTTGGAAAGGATATCTCCGACAAAGTGTGGGTGGTTCGATTTTCAATACAAATATATCGAGACGCCCTTTTATTAATTGGGTTCTGGTATCGAAGGCAATTTGCGCGATCCGAAGCGCTCTTTGATGTTTTCAGAATGTTTTTCATCGACGGAAGATTCCTATGGTACCTACTTCGTATCGTTCTGTGAATAAAGAGTAATTCGATAGTGAGAAGCAGGGGCCGAACTTAGGCTCAGAGGTAGAACTAAAGATGGGCTTTACCCAATATACAGGGTGAAAGTTCACGCTACATTCACGGAGGATAAAACATATGAACCTTCTAAGAATGGGGATATTTGGGAATGATTTTTTTTACAATAGTTAATTGAAAATAGAAATAAAAGTTTATGAATGTAAGATTGTTAATATCTGAAGCAATTATTCTCCAAAGTGTAGCCCTTACAGAAATACAACTTAATTTCGCATGAGTGATTTACCAAATATCTATTGACGTCACTGATTCAAATGATACTAATAGTACAAGATAAGAATCTTAATCACCCTTCACCGAGCAATTAATAGAATGAAACCTATTTTATGATAAATTTCGTATATTACAAAATAAACTGCTCCACATGAGTTCAGGATATCGCCTTAAAGTACAAAAAAAATTAGTTAAAATGAGATTTTGTGACGAAAATTCATATTAATATGATTTCAATTTGCACAAAATGAAATTTCATACAGGGTGGTTGAGAAAGTAAAATATTCCCAAAAAATTCAAGCATTTTAAGACTATTAATAGAATGTATGGCCTCCACGGGCATCAATAACAGCTTGACATCTTCTTTGCATTCTACATACGAGATTGTTGAACATTTCTTTGAGAATTTGGTTCCATAAACAGGGCAGAAGCTCTCTCAGATCACTTAAGGATTCTGGGGTAGGTTGATGATTATCTAATCATTTCTTGAAGCATATCCCATGCATGTTCCAAGCAATTCAAATCTGGTGAGTGCGGAGGTATTGGTAAATGTGGAATACCAAGCTCCTCGCGCGCATTCTCAATTATGGCTGCACGGTGCGGTCTAGCGTTATCGTCTAGAAATTGAAAAGTTTCACGAATAGCAGGGCGAAAATTTGGCAAATCATTGTCAATGACATGCTTAAGTGTAAGGCGGTCATATTCCCAGGACATCTGTGCTACCAGGAATTTGCCGCTAAAGTCATGCTTGCACGTGAATTTCTGAATATTTCAATGATGAAATTAGAGTCTGCAATTTCCACCCACACTCACCTACGTTTTTCCTTGAAGCGGCACAATTAGCTCGTCTGCTGGAAATATGAGTATGAATTCTTCGTATATTCGTATGCCGGATCGATCGGCAAAGGAAGAACGTTGAAAGGAGTTGAATCTCCACTTCAGTGTTCACACTGCATCTTTGAAATTGAACGAGGATACAGTTTGTGCAGACCCTATCCCATAATTTCTGCATCTCCCTTAGTAACACCCCTGCCCTGGATAGGTCACAAACCTCCGAAGAGTAGTTCATTTTCTTTTTCATCTTTACTTTTATTTATACCCGAATACTAGTTCATCTACACATTTAATTCCATTAGAGCTGGATCTTAACGTTATCAATAGTCAGCAGTTGCATTTTCCAATTGTCAGTTTGCTCTAGATATATTTTTAGTTTATAAATTCTTAGAAGGGTAGGACATCACAAGGTAGTTGAAATATTTTATTTCAATATACCGTAAACTATAATGATTTTGTATCTGATACAGACAAAAAAATTCAGCAGTAGGTATCTGGGAGCATGGTAGTGCCTCATGCACTCTCACCCTTTTCTCGAAGTGTATTTGAACCCTCATTACTTGATTTTCCTGAAAACTTAGTATGAGTTTTCTCTCCCAGTCGCTGAAACAAGAAACAATTAGTTTTCAGGAAAATGCAGAGACCTCCCAGACAATATCTCATTACTTGAGTTTGAAATATACCAGAAGCGATTTGTACTTAAACTGAAACTATAGGTATATTGGTATGCTCCACCAATTTAATACAAGAAACCAAATAACCATACCATAGCCGAAAATATGCAGAACAAAGCGAAGATTTCTGGGGTCCCAAACAAACTGAAAGATTCCATCAAACAGCATCATGGGAAAAATTCAAAAAGTCTCAAAAAGTTATTGCTGAACAGTACTGTAGATAGCATTGATGAATTTTTCAAAAGATATTGTCATTTTTTTAGGACGCATCATATGAATCTTGATGCTGAAATAACGTATAGTATCTGAAGGCACGGTAGTGCCCCGGCAAGGGGCACTACCATCTTTTCTCGAAGTGTTTCGTCGTATTTTTGAATCCTCATAACTTGAGTTTGGAATATAGTAGATCAACAAGGATCTCAGGATATAATGCCAGTAGTGAACTCATCAAACGTGGTAAGTTTCAAATGCATAACTCGTATACTTTAGATTTTATAGATATCTAGAAAACCCTCGATTTCGTCACTCACTCACTGATGATCATAAAAACTTTTAGGGTACTTCCTGATGTCCTATGTAGTTGAAACTTGGGATGTGAGCTAGTATCAGTACATAAACAACGAAAAAATTCATAAACGTGAAATATTCAGCCCCTAACCCTAAGAACCATGGGATGTATAAGTTTGTATGAACAAGATATGACGTTGTACCCCAATGAAATTCACTTCAATAGAATCTGGAGATCGGGACCAAAAAATTCTTCGGCTGGATCGTACGTTTTTACTGTTTCCTCCCTGAAACCCTCTCAGGTCTCAGGAAGCTCCCCAGCAGTTCCGACCCTGGACCCGATTTCGATTCGGAAATATCCGGAGCCTAATCGAGAAGATACGCGAACCATAAAACGCACAGAATGCGAGGAAGATCGTAGACGGGAGAGGAAAGGTATCCAGCGAATACTTCTGGCACACATATTCCACCGTTCCTCCTGTTTATCTTCGCTGGAATTCGGCCGATGCTCCCTTCGTTATCCGGCATATTTCGCTCGCGTCCTCTCATTTCCGGCCCTTTAACCCACTTTCGATGGATTTTGGAGGGGGGAGGTTTATTCTTCAGAAGCCGATGGCTTTGCACTAGTATATTCCAATCATTTTATGACCAGAAATTGATGATAAAAATGATTAGCACATCAGTAATGTGTTTGGGATTTATGAAAAGTACGAGAAATCATATCAGCACCTCAGACGTAAGGCGTGTTGAGTCACATTTTTTCAGAAATGAGTTATCTACACTATTCAATTCACTTCAATTCAATTCAAGTGGAATAACGTCATTAAATTCTATCTATTGGAAAACAGATTCAACTCTAGTTACATCAATTCCCAAAAGATGACAGTAAACATTTTCTGAAACAATAATTGAACTGAAAAATCTCCCTCCTCTCTAATTGAGAATTGTGACTTAACACACCTTACCTCTATGGTGCTGATATGCATTCATAAATATATAATATGAAGATTACACTTCCAACATAAAAATACAAAACCACTAGTCCAATGTTTTCTAAAAGTGTCAGAGACAGAGAATGACAACTAATAATAATAACAATAGGGCCTTTATTTCTTTAACAGAAATCTCAAGGGGAAGTTCACCCATGGGTGTTCTACCACTTGACCCTTGTTGTGACATAAGAAAAAAAAAAGATTATAATAATGAACACACTGTGTGCAATCTAACTTAAACAATAACAAAGTATAGAAATTACAATATAATCTCAGAGTTGTTTTATTTCATCGGGATCACATTGTACAATTTACAGATTTTGTATCTGAAACGTCTCTAAAAGGTTGAGGTTCTATGATGCGGGCATGTAAGTATATTTCTATATCTAATATTAACATTATGAACATCAGCTCTGAGTTGCAACTTATTGAAGAGATAAGGTGGTCTTCACTTCAATATTATTTTAGGGAATGCACAGAGAGCATGATAATAAAAACAAATTCTCATAGGACGCCAACCCATCTCCACCAGCTTATGAGATACATGTTCAAATTTTCTAATTCCGAAGATAAACCTTATACAGTTGTTCTGTACACGTTGAATCCGATTGAGAGAGTCCTGATCCAGGCAAAAGCTATAAACAGGAGAGCGGTAGTTGAATTTAGACAAAATGAGACTTTCGCACAAGAGTTTTTTAGTGTGACAAGGGTTTCAGAGAATACAGAATGTGCCCAGAAAAAATTCAAATCGATAAGTGTGAACCAGTGCAGAGTAGCGTTCACTTCTTTTTCATTTCTTCCTCGAACAGCTTTCTTCTCAAGAAGCGACCTTCTACTTGGTTGGAGCTATAATATGGACACAGCCTCTTGACTATCTACCCAAAGTCTGTGTGGACTGTTGCTTGATACCTGGTCTTAAGAGGGACATAAGTCTTGCAGGGTGTACAGTTTGGTTATTGGACGTTGCAGCACTTTCTGTTATGAAGACAGCCCGTATTTCTGAACCCTCATAACTAGAGTTTGGAATATAAAAGATGAACAAAATTCTCAAGATATAATTCCAGTAGTGAACTCATCAAACGTGCAAAGTTTCAAGTGCATAACTCGTACACTTCAGATTTCATAGATATCTAAAAACCCCCGATTTCGCCACTCACTCACTGATGATCATAAAAACTGTTAGGGTACTTCTCGATGTCATATCAAGTTGAAATTTGGTATGTGAGCTAGTGTCAGTACACAAACAATGAAAAAATTCTTATATTTGAAACTTTTAGTCCCCAACCCTTAGAACCAGGGGTGTTCAAGGACCACTTGTTATGAATGTTAGAAAAATATTCAAAAATTCTCAGGGAAAATTATCCCCACATTTTGAATGAGGGGATAAAATAAAGCGCTCGTAAAACGCCTCATGTGTATTTACACCAAATACAATTTCCCTGTAATATCCACAACCACAGTTTCCATTGTGCAATTTTCAGTTATGATCATTGTTGTGATGGCAGCTCTCAAATACATCGCCATCGCAGCTTGAACCTAGGTAGGTAGAGGTATATTTCTTTACTTCGTACTTTTGTTAAATTTGAACATGAATAATAGTGAATTATTTTGACTTGGAATAGATCTAGCAATGATTATATTTTATTCAATTATCATTGGAAAAAAATAAACATAATGAAAGAATTTATTCATTAGCAACGTACAAAAAGAATTGAAATCCAACCAAAAACATTGTAAAATGTAAAATATTGCCAAGATAAGGCCGTATTTCTAACATTGTCAAAAAGTTATCAGATTTCATTTAGAGCCAAGCATGGATAATTCTGATAAAAATAATTATCATTGAGAACACCTTCAATTATAGAATAAATTTGAGATTTCCATTATGTGCGTTAATTTTTTGCGAAGTGTATTACTGAAAACAATGCCAGAATGAAATATTCTAACATTGTTTTGTTCCAAGAGATGTGGAGGAATGAATGGATTTGACACATAATTTAGAGAAAATTGTTTTGAAGATTATTTTTGCTTTCCACTGCCTTTTACACTCATTTGTATTTTTGTTGGTCAATGTTTTTGAGTCACATAAATGAAGCTTCGAAATTTCATATCGAACCACTCAAACTTTGAACAAACACGAAGGTAAAACCCTAACAGCAACTGCTAATATCTTCCAGAAAGACTTGTACAACCAACAAGATGATCCGACGAAAAAAGAAATCCATCGAAAGCCAATCAAGAAATTCGGACAAGAATTTTCCGCCCAAGCAGAATCCCCGTCGCGGTTCGAAAAGGACCGAACAGCATGTTAAAGCACTTCGCGCTGAACAATTGAGGTCTTTCTCCCAGTCGACGAACTTTTAATTAAATCGCCTCGATAATGAGCAACCGGCCCGAGTCCCTTCCGACCATCTTGGATAAATCTTATTGAAATCCGATGGAGAAGTTCCGAAAACGAAAATCCCGAAGTTATGAAAGAAGATTAGGGGCTGGGAGGGTGAGGGGGCAGGCG
Source organism: Hippodamia convergens (assembly GCA_038502775.1). NCBI lineage: Eukaryota > Metazoa > Arthropoda > Insecta > Coleoptera > Coccinellidae > Hippodamia > Hippodamia convergens. The sequence goes on from CM076607.1 coordinate 1,531,733, forward strand.
CGAGATAATAATTCTGGCTATCTTGGAGAGCAAACAATCCCTGCAGGGTTTTCAGTTTACGCTGAAGATTTTATCTTTTGCCCAGTCGGTTCGCTGTCGTTCGCAATAGGCTATTTGACATCATGGAAAGGATCGTCCAAATTTTCAGCTTTTTCCTTCATTTGGCTTTAGAATACGATATGCATCGATAGAACAGATTTTTTTTAGAAAGTTCATTATTGAAAAGTAAGAATAAATATAAGAAATACTTAAAGTAGCTACCTTATCTTCACCAAGAGCAACGAAGGAAGGAAGAAAGGACATACCGTTCCTAATTCCTGGGCTCATGTCAAGGCGACCCTAGACCAGGAGGGTCTAGGAATCGCTGGAGATCGAGCTAGGAAGCAACTAAGAGAACGACGTGGTGACCATGGCTTCATTGACCTCTCGAGTCCTCGGACACGAGACGAACTATCCCTATCTCATATTTGAGGTGTTATTGACATCCTCAAGAGTATTTCTTCTGGTTTATTTATTATATTACCCTTATAATCAACACTTCTTCTTCGAGAAGAACATCAGCAATTATCACTTTGTTGACAGCAGCTCGAAATAACTCTGTTGAGCTGTCCCCAAAGCAAGGTCTCAATTTCCTCAATCATGATGTTTTTCTTTTCCTGGGTCCTCTCTTACTTACTACTTTCCCCTGAATTATATTCTGAAATAATAGTTAATAGTTTAAAAGGGGTTTCAGTCCACAATATTCTGTGGAAATTATAATTCAGGTTCTCTTTCGCCAAAACTGGTTTGAAAATAAAATAAATTCTAGAAAAAGAAAAAAATTGAAGAACAAAAATACATTCTACGAGAAGCATTTAAAAAACCAAAATTAATTCTATGAAATTAAGAAAAAAGAAAACAAAAACAAATTCTAAAACATGCGAAATTAAAGATCGACAAATTCAAATTAAATGTTCAAATTATCCATGTACATCCAAAAATACTGCGATGGATGTACGTCATGATTGTGAGACCTGTAATCACATATGGGGCAGTAGTCTGGTTTGCTAAAGCAAGTCAGACAGGTACGAGGAAAATGCTCGATAAAGCACAGCGGCTTGTCTGTATGTGCATCACGGGGGCCATGAGAACGTGCCCAACCAGAGCACTTGAGATCATAACAGATCTCACACCCCTACATCTGATGATTGACAGGATGGCCCATGAAACCATCCTCAGAATATCTAGAGAAGGCGCAGGTAATGAGAGAATTAGGGTCAGAGAGTCTGGTGCTCTCTGAGTAATTACATCTCATCTGCGAACCTTCCTAGTGATGTGATGGTCAAGAAGATAAGTACTGAGAAAAACTTCAGTACGATGCTATGCAAAAAAGAGGAATGAGAGCGGGAATAAACAGACCAAAATTCCGAAGGAAATACTGTTAAATGGTATACAGATGGTTCTAAAACCAACACGGGAGCTGGCGCTGGGGTTCAAGGGGCCAAAGTCAAGTGTGCACTATCGTAAGGTTCCTGTTTCAGTATTTTTCAAACAGAAATATTTGCTATCGAAAGATATCTAGATATTAATCTAGAGAGAAACTATCAGAACAGCGACATAGCTATTCACTCAGATAGTCAAGCTGCTATTAAAGCACTGAACTCCTATGTAATGGACTCAAAGTCGACATGGAAAAGCCGGAGCAAACTCAATGAGGTAGGCAAGAAAAATAAGGTCTCTTTAATCTGGGTTCCTGGTCATTCGGGAATCACAGGTAACGAAGAGGCCAATAAACTTGCCAGAGAGGGTGCTTGGAAACCACTCACTGGCCCATAACCTTTCTGTGGTATGGGAAAATGTATATATAAGAAGGAGTTTCTGGAGAAGGAGAAAACTGGAAGAGAAACACTCTGGCTGAATCTCCCAGGGTTTGATCACTCCAAAAAGTTCCTTCGGAATTTTAAAACTGCAAGATCCAAAAAATATTTGGATCTCGGTAAGAACCAACTACACCTCCTCACTGGCTTTCTTACAGGGCATTGTCGCCTCAGAAAGCACTTGCTGAGAATGGGCGTATCGGACACTTACGAGTGTAGATTCTGTCGGGAGGAGGAAGAAACTCCTATTCACCTAGTCACAGAATGCTTTGGCATTGAAAGCCAAGGGAAACAGGTCAAGAGACCAGTAGGAGTGTGGAATTAGCCTCACTTAAGCCTCCCGAGATATTGGATTTCATAAGATCTCTAGGATTTTAAGGCGAGCTGTAAAGCTTTGTCAGGGGACACAATAGACCATAAGGTCGCAGTGGACTGTAATCCTTTTCAAACTATTAACTATTAAATATTAACTATCCACCTTGTTGTGCCAAACAGTAGGAAAATCTATTGAAAAGAGATCATCTCACATCTCTGAGAAGATTCTAGCTATTTTGGCAGAAAGTTGGAGAGCTGAACGTGAGGGTATCGGCCTATCCCCAAAAGCAACAATGAAAGAATTCTCCACAGTAGACTGACCACCGAAGTACCATTTCATGATTTGAATTTCCTCTTTAACCGTAAACATTTTGATTCAGGCGAATCTATATTATTTTCGAACCGTCTAGATATCACATGTTATGTTTGGTGTGTCCTACTTTATGGTGGCGAGACATGGACACTAAAGGTCACAATGATGAACAAAATAGAAGCGTTTGAACTCTGATGCTATCGCCGGATCCTAAAAATATCGTGGGTCTCGCACACTACCAACGAAGATATCCTCAGAATGATGGATACGGAACGGCAACTGCTGAATATCATAAAGAAGAGAACGGAGTACTTTGGACACATAATAAGAGGATCTAAATACCAGCTGTTGCGCCTCACAATACAAGGAAAAGTTGAAAGTAAAAGGTGGATTGGACGAAAAAAGCTATTCTGGCTTCGCAATATCAGGCAATGGTGTTGTCTTTCGACCGAGGAAATATTTCGCGCAGCAGCCGATAGAGATGTATTCCAAAATATCGTATCTATGATGATAGCCAACGTCTGAAGACAGACAAGGCACCAGAAGAAGAAGAAGATATCATATCTGACGTTCGGACTAATGTGCATTGCCGAGACTTGCCATTCCAACAGTCCAGTACCTCATTTGTTATCGGATCGCAATTAGATTTCGATTCTTCCACTGTTTTATTAGACTCGGAGCTCATTCGAATTTAACATTCATATTCTTATGTTTCCATGAGGATTTTCTTTATCTGTACGTATAACATTCTACAGAAACTTGCTGGTACGTCATGGGGTGCTGACCCGACTACACTTCGCACAGCAGCCCTTGCCCTGGTTTTTTCCACCGCTGAATATTGTTGCCCTGTTTGGCTCAATAGTGTTCATGTTCAGAAAATCGATGCACAGCTCAATTTTTCAATGAGAATAATTACTGGAACCATCCGATCTACACCTATCCAATGGCTACCAGTGCTATCGAATATAGTTCCTCCCCATATTCGAAGACAGTCTGCAACTTGGAATTCTTGGAATAAATTCAATTCATTTCCGGATTCTTTTCCGATACTTTCCTACGTTCCAGAAAATAGAATTCCAAGACTGAAATCTCGTAAACCTATTTGGTCGAATAACTTTCTGAATTCGAACTTCAGCTACAACGAAATCTGGAAATCCGAATGGGATGTATGTTCTTTATCTAATAAAGATCTAATATCTGTTCCATCGAATAAAGTTCCTGGTTTTAACCTTCCCAGGAGAATATGGTCCCTTCTTAATCGAATAAGAACAGGTCATGGTCGTACCAACAGCATGCTTTTCAAGTGGAATTCGGTTGATAGTCCTAATTGTGAATGTGGTGAATCAGAGGAAACAGTTGAACACCTAATTAATAATTGTTCGATTTATAAATTCCAAGATGGCATTAGAGCCATACACAATATATCAAACTCATTTTTGCAATGGATTGAAAATTTCAGATCAATTTGATGAAGTATAAATTGAATTCTCTTGCTGTTCTGGCTTTTTTTATTTTCAGGTTGGAGTTTGTGTTTGGAAATCCTTCCTCCGAAGAGCCGTCCCGCTGATCGTGATGTCCTTCTATATAGAATATTCAGATACAACAATTTTATTTTATTTTTTTAACGGGGAGACAGGTTTTTTCGGCTGAGGTTTTTTCCCCTGGCTCTATAGTATCGTATGATACTGGTGATGTAAGTATCGTATGATACTATAGTATCATACGAAGAATGTTGTGGTACCCCGTTCCTTTTTTTACCTCAGCTTAGGTTCTTTTTGTTTCAACATTTATTGTATTATTTTAGGTGTCTTATTCAAAAGAATATATATATACATAGTAGTGATATTTTCAACCTGATTTGTGTTGTGTTCTCTTGTACAGGGAAGGTTTCGAAGACTTTTCAGTGATTGTTTTAAACTCTTTATTTTGTAACTTTGATTAATTTGTTAGATGAACTAGTAGAGGAAGGTTGTTAGATATTATTCGACCACAGTTCTGTGGTTTGAGAGTAAAAAATAATCTAATGTCAGTGTGAAGAAAGATGTCAATTCTCCAACCTCATTCATCTCATCAAATGTTATTACTTTCCACATTCTAAATGCTCTCTACCTCACTAACAAATTCTATCTTTGGTAAAAATCTCAGTGTCTGTAAGTTTTTCATGTTTTTCTTTTAAGCAAATAACTCACATGTGCTCATGTTGTTGTAGAACTCCTGAAGAAGAGAAAAATATATTCTCGAAAGCTCGAGCATCAAGACAAAAGAGTTTCACTTACCTTCTGCTGATATCCCAAAAAACTAAACTTTTGATTATACATATATCTGTACGTAGGCGTTCAAAGAAGAAAGCACTCACCCAGTAACGAAGAAGGGTGAGCAACGAATCCACCATTCCGATCGATCCTTATCGGGCCCCGACCGGTTGACGAAAATGAAAAGGGTTCCCGGGGGCGCAACCGGGATCATACATTATAATCACGTCTTGTCTGAGGCGGCGGGAGCCGCAGACGTGAACTCCCCGGGGAGACGGGACCAGGAGAACATGTGACCTCTCTGCGGACCATCGATTCCCGACAACATCGTCGGCCCGGCAATTGTCTTCCAGCCGCCCCCGAGGTCCATCAGTTGCCGCCCTTCGCCGATAATAACGCCCGCCCAGCTGATGCCCACGCGCCCGCAGCGGGCGCATTAGCATATACATTATCCGAATTGCCATAAACTGGGGGATGTTGTGTTTGGGGATAAGATCTGCAAACACGTACAACACGACGGGTCTATCTCCCAAGAAGTTGCACGAACAATGGCTGCGGGGTAGGAGAAATTAACGGCGGATAAACAAAAACATCGGCATGTATGGTGATTCGGGATAACATGCGGAGCCTGGGGAATCCTCTGCTTCATCTGCCTTGCATGGTTGGCGGTGTATGGCTTTTATTTTTCGCGTTTTCATTGAATTATGCTTCAGGTCTCAGAGGTTTGAACGCATACGGATAAGAATAACTTCATTAATGATACAGTGTTCTCAAGGAGAAGTGCTACATCGAACGAACATTTTCTTAGAGTGGAAAGAAATAATATTGAAGTACATAAAAATACCAAGATCATGGAAAAACAGCATGACCGTACCAAGAAATACAAAATGGAGATGAAGGAGATCTGGCAAACTACCGTGGAATAACACTTTTTTGTGCTGATAAATAAGTTAACGCTCTAAGCACAAGCCTACCATCAAAACACATAGATACTGTCACAGTTCTGATATACAGGGTGGCCATTTGAAAACGAAACAGACGAGATTACAGACGAAATAAATTTTTTCGATAGAAATGCTCGGACAGGTCGATTTCTGTTTCGAGGGGGACAACTTAAGATGTAGGTTACGGACGCATAGCGCTTCAACCCTTGCTACTACAACCCTCACCCCCAATTTTTGAATAGGGAAGATGGGGTGAGTGACACCTCATTTGAAAGGTTTTTCACAAAAAAACACTACAAGTGTCATGAAAACACCACTTCATTTTCAAATGCTTAGTCAAGAATATTTCGAGAACTAATGCATAAAATGAAAAAACAATTACTGTGCTGAAATCAGTATGAAAATACCTTTCAAATGAGGTATCACTCACCCCATCTTCCCTATTCAAAAATTGGGGGTGAGGGTTGTAGTAGCAAGGGTTGAAGCGCTATGCGTCCGTAACCTACATCTTAAGTTGTCCCCCTCGAAACAGAAATCGACCTGTCCGAGCATTTCTATCGAAAAAATTTATTTCGTCTGTAATCTCGTCTGTTTCGTTTTTAAATGGCCACCTTGTATGAAACTCGTATAGAAGGCTCATTCTAACAAAACCGTTCATTCAAAAGCTCGCCACTACGTGGCTCGTTTTTGTATTTTGAACTCGTGTAAGGGCTCAGAGATTTTTTATCATGATGTTGGAGAAACGATATTAGATTTTGTCACTGAGATGAGAGATATACCGGTTTCGGCCTTGTTTGGCCTCATCGCATGTCATTGGAGATGTGAAACTTCATTTTGACGCAATTGGATGTCACTTCTTTGTAATATTTTACTCAGTACTTCACAACTAATTGCTTCAAATATCGAAGTTTTTTATGAAGATTTTGTCCCTGAGGTGTCTGGGATACTGATGATGCCAAACAAGGCCGAAACCGGTAAATCTCTCATCTCAGTGACAAAATCTAATATGATTTCTCCAACCTCATGATGAAATATCTCTGAGCCTGGGAATTGAAAATGCTATTCATTTCGATGATTACTATTTTGAATTAATCTATGTTTCAAAAATACTAAGCAGTAAGTGAGAGTACTTGTATAAGTGAATTTCTACTCAGAAAATTTCCAAGGAATTTAACACAACCTGAGGATGTAGTGAAAGTATCTAGGGGGAGAAGAACAAGTTTGTTACTATGATTACCCACTGAAAAATGAATACATTCAGTCGGTTCGATGTTAATTACAAGATTATTAATGAGATTTCTATAATCCTACCGATAATACAAGATTCTCAGTGAATATGGAATTATTTTTATCATTATTATTATTTATAAACTTCCATTAGACTTACAAAAAAAAAGTACTGTAATATGTCAGCAAAACAAAGCACAAATATGAAAGAATAATTCAAACACAAATCACAAACAAATAAATTGACTCAAAACTATTTGAACTGGTACAATAAATACTCATCTATGGAATAAAATGAGCCAGCTATTAAATTTTTTTAAATTTCACTCTTAAACTTAAGTAAGCCTGTTATTGGCTTCAGACAGTGTGGAAGTTTATTAAACAATTTGACTGGCATTACCATAGGACTCCTTGTAGTTAAGGCGAGTCTGTGCTGTGGAATATTCACGTTACCAGTACACCTAAGATTTCTAAAAGTTATTTACGTCTCGAGTCGTGCCGAGAAGTCTGGGATCACTCTTAATAAAAATCAAGCATTTGGGTATAAACAATCAGATCCACAATAAGAAATACTTGAGCAGAGGTGCCTCAAGGATCAGTCTAAGGTCCCATACTTTTGAATTTCATTCCAGATTCATCCAAAACGAGTTGCTCTTGCTTTGTCCTCATTCATTCGTAATCTTATGAAAGTAGGTAGTTATTTTGAAAATATCTACACAATCCCATTGTTGTCCGACGAGAAAAAAAGTTCAATCGACCAAGAAAGAAAGTTCCTCCTTCAAGAACACTCTCCACTGCCTCCACCTCGAAAGAATCGCTGGAAGAAATGGAGCAGCACGTTCCGAAAATGAAAAAACGCTTCCAGAACTTTCCCAGGTCTCTCAAATGAATCCGACATCAATAGCGATTGGTTTTTGACGATTCCAAGTGCCTGCTCCCCCTCCCGCTCCCCACGCATCCTCCTGCCATTCTTCTAACGGAGTTTCGGAGCGAGTTAGCGACTTCGCGTAGCCCTTATCTCCGGCATACATCCATACATTATTCGGGGTTGTTAAAAGTTCTGCAGGGATTCCGGTTCGTATCAAGGTGAGTTCGAGATCATTTAGGAAGGGAAGGGGGATGGGATATCGTCCTACTGGAGTGAAATCGGGCAGAGGCGCCTCGTGAATATGTTTTGGGTCGGAAAATAAACCGCTCGTTTAAAAAAATCATGTGCGTGTTGACAACATGCTATAAAATCCGAACCATTCAACCGAAAGCAGTCAAAATTTTACAGGGCGTTCTTTTATCTCAACAGTTGAACTATATGAGATGAAGACATTCTTAGGTTTGGACAATGTATTGGAAAGGTAATGCGGTGATTGCTTTTATTTGGAAGGAAAATCTAATATTGGAATTCGTCGACCACTGCCATAACTACAACTGGATGAGAAATTTGCCAAGAATATCAGGTAGCATTGAGATACGCTATAGTGATGGAAAATGCTGTACTGAAACGGCGCCAGCAGTCATCGAAAGGCGCGTCACCGATTAGAGAGAAATTCGGCGCGCTCAGCACAACAGCTCGCCTAGGCTGCGTTCACAAACTTACTCAGAGAGTAGAGTAAGAGTATGGCCATATGATCAGAAATATACTTCGGTCTTTACTCCACACTCGTCGTTCACAATCTTACTCTGAAAAATGTCATTCAAAGAAAATTATAGATTATGAATTATTCTTTTGCATATAATTTTTCATATATCATTTTAATATTGAATTGTTGCTATCGTGAATGAATAATAAGAGTTTAAGAAAAAAATTCTCTCTAGTCGTACATTTTTTGTTGTTTTCGAAGTATAGTCTATTTTTCTTTTATTTTAAAAGCAGAGCACAACCGTGTTTTTTGAGGATTGTGAGGGAAGAGGAAACTGATAAATGTGCTCAGGACGTTGAATTACTTCTGCTGAGACAGAAACAATGAAAAAGGATATTATTGTCTATATTCTTTTCTTACAAGCAGAAATTAAGAAATGTTATAACATATTTTGTTTTATTGACTTTATGCCAGAAAAAAAAATGAATACTTTGTAACAAGAAATAGTCTCATTTGAGGAAGCTAACAAGAAGAAATTGTATGAAAGATAAAGCAAAATATGAATCAATCTTGACAGATCTAAACTCTTGAATATAACAAAATATCAAAGTGAATTTCTAGTCAGGTACAAAAAACAGTTATTGTGCGTCTTTTCATGTCTCGATTTATCTGAACTTGAACAGACCACTCTGCAATACAGGGAGAAACTCTTTTCTTCTATACCACTATCTCTTGGTAAAGTTTACTTTGAGCTTCGTTAATTCACTGCTAGCAATTTCATCAAATTTATTAATCATTAAAGTAATTCTTTCCTATATTTCTTTATTTCACAGAATAGTTGTTTCACGTGGAAAATTAATTGTTTCGTATTTCGTTATTGAAATGAAACAAAACCAGAAATAATTACTTATTCGAATAATATTCAAGTTTCAAAAAGTCTACGGGAGCAGGACAGAATGAAAATCGTACGTCACAACTGTCAGAGTATGTGTTTACTCTCCCAAATAGCAGAGTATGCAGAGCTTATTCAGAGGAAGTTTACGAATGCTCACACAGTATACTCCGAGGAAGACAAAGTAAGTTTGTGTACGCTTCAGAGTAAGGAGAGCTTACTCTGAGTAAGTTTATGAACGCAACCCTAGGATCTCAACTTGAGCAACTGCATGGTTCGTGACATATTGAAAAAAAAGCTTAGGGTCCAGCCATTAAAAAAAAATAAGTCACAAGAACTCAAAGCATTGCAACGCCACAAGCGGTTGGATCGATCGAAGGTGCTGATTTGCTTGCTCAAAGGTGGGATGCTTTCCTTCTCCGACAAAGAAACTTTCTGCATTGAACACTATTTAAACAAACAAAACAATCCGGTTAGCTGAAGAGACCTACCAGTGATTTTCGGGTAACTCTACGACAAGAAGCTGACCAAATCATGGTCTGGATGCCGTTCTCCGCTCGTTTTCCTGAGAATGAGTAGCAACGATGTCAAGATAAATGACCAAATCTATCGCGGAAAGATCTTGATACCAGAGTTGATACCATGGGCATGCAAAACATTCGGTTCAGACCGTTGGGCATTTCATCAAGACTTAGCTCACTCGCAGAAAAGAAATGGCTTGCAAAATTGGTTGAGTTCGAACGTTTCAGTTTTGGTCGACCGTGAAATGTGGCCGCTGTCCTCACCCGATTTGAATTCTCTCAAATACTATGTTTGGGACATTCTATAGGCGAAGGCTCGTACTAAAAAACACTCATTATTGGTATCGCTCAAGTTGTCCCTGACACGAGAATGGAACGGTTTAAGTAATAAGTTGTTGCATGTCTTCCTCGTCTGTGTTTTTAGCTTATGCTTTATACCATATCAACTGCCGTATTTCTATCTTTTGTGATGCTCTATGTATTCTATTTGTCCTTCGTCGTATTTCACTATTCGTTATATGTTCAACTCTGGATATTCGACATGATCTCCTCAAATATTCCATTTCGACGGTATCTATTTTTTCTTTTGTTTCTTGGTCATTTGCCAACATTCCGAATCATGTGTTAAAATAGGTTCTACTATTGATTTATTCATGGTTATGTTGTTTTCCCTCCTTTCATTAAATCAAAGGAGGGAATTGAGTGTCTTAACAGTTTAATAAACCTTGTTGAATTTTGAGTTTTATTTCTCTTTTTGTTAATCCTTTGTTTGAAATTGTACAGCTCAGATACTTATATTGTTCACATTCATTCGACGTTCTCAATTCCAAATCCGGGCCTTCGTCCTGATATGCAATCTGCATATATTCAGTTTTCGTTATATTCATCTTCATTCCTCTCCTTAAGTATCCAGGACATCACCCTCACAACGTGGAACTAATACTAGATCATTTGCAAAAGATAGGGTGGCCAAATAGTTGAGATTGATCTCGAATCCCATTCCTAATCATTTCTCACTCCAGTTGTGAAGAGCCTCCTGGATATTGTATATCTTGAATAGTTTGGTGAATGATAGCAGCCTTGTTTGAAACCTTCAGAAACCTTGAATATCTTTGAGAAAGTATTTCCTGTCTTCACCATACTCTGGGGACCTTTATAGGTGTTATACAATGCTCTTACCCTCAATTTTTTTTCAAAGTATGACCCTCAATTTGAAGCATGCCACTTCCTGACATCTCAAATATAATACTGATAAGAGACTTAATTTCAGCCATAAGAATTCAAAATGAGAAACGATGAATATTTTGAAAAGGGTAGATTCGCTGCACTTTAACCGAGATAATTTTCAGTTATTTATTTGAGATAGTCACCGCAGTCTTCACTATTACTAGAGTTCATTAATGACTATCGCGTTCCGCAGTTAGCATATTATTGATTGGAGATTACGTTGATAAAGAATCTGGAATCCTCTGGTGCAGGCATTGAGGAATTCCCCTATCTCACTCCAGTGGAAGCCTTGGGCGATTGATAATTGAAAAAATGATGAAAGTCAAGCGGTCCGGATATAATAAGATTTCGGAAATACGGGTTTTTCTGGCAGGAAATTTCTGGTTGATAAAAGTCAACGTTTGAGTAAGCATAGGTTCGTTATGTGTGGAAGGAGACCGCCTGCTTTTGATGGACTTGAAATTAATTTCTTGCAAGTGATTTCAGAATCTTTCTACCCAGCTGTAAAATTCGCGAAAAAAAAACAACGGGAGGCTTGTAATTGCTTAGGCTTAGAAGATTCATTGAACGGTAAGATAGAGAAGACAGACACTTGCACTTCGGCCAGATGACCGATCAGGAGAAAGTGGGCATCATTTTCGAATGAGTGGCCCCTCCGTTTCACTGATTATCCAAAGGAATGAGCTTTCGAAGTCATGACTTTTCGCTCGAGTGATAGATAGATAGATAGATATGTTTATTTCCAAAATAATTATCAACGACAATAAGGTGAAAACAAGTCAAATTACACTTGAAACAAAAAGTACCAACAGTGGCATCAAACTACAATGAATGAGTAGCACAGAAAGTCTCGAATTCTACAAATTAATATGGTTCACATTTCATGATCATCAGATATATACATTTTCTGAATGCTCGGTGTTCAGTTATACTTTTAATTATAACAGGCAGATAGTTATACATTTTAATTGCTGTATATAAGGTGCTTTGCTCAGTTAAATTGAACTTATGGGCTGGAAAAAAATACTGACATATTCTCCTAGTTCTAACATTTACATTTCTGTATTCTTCAAAGTAATGGTTATTCTTATGGATAAATAATAGTGTTCGATATATGAATAGTCCCGGAAATGTAAGTATGATGTTGTCCCTGAAAGTGCCTCTGCAGGAATCTCTATACCTCATCCGGAAGATCACCCTAAGGGCTACTTTCTGGGTAATAAAGACTCGTTCTGAGTGAGAAGAGCTCCCCCAGAAAACAATTCCATAACTCATTATTGACTGGAAGTTGGCATAGTAGACTGTCTTCATTGTGTTTTCATCAATCGTATTTCTTAGAGACTTCAAAGTATAAATGACTGAATTAAGTTTGGAAATCAAGGCTTCGCAGTGTAAACTCCAGCTCAAGTTCTGATCTATCGAAATTCCTAGAATATTAGTATTGGAGCTAACCTGAATGACACTTTGTTCAAGCTGGATGTTTGCAGAACGGACAATTTTGGTTCTCATATTGGAGAAATAAAGAATTTTAGTTTTTTCTGTATTTAATGTTAGATGGTTATCAGTGCACCATTTTCCCATTTTACGAAAAACTCTGTTGACATTGTTAGTTGAGTTTTCCAAATTTCGATTTACCCCAGCCCATCGAAGGGCGCGTTTGGATTTTGCGAGAGAGTATATCCATTGGGAAGAGGCCGCTTGGGAAAGAGTTCTCTTCACAGATTAGTCTAGATTCTGCCTCTACCATTGTGATCGACGTTTCCTTGTATACAGACGTCAACATGGAAGATATGCTCAGTGCAATTTCCTGAATACTACTGGTTTCGGGGGAGGATTGATTATGGTATGGCGTGGAATATCTTTGACTTCTCGCACAGACCTAGTGGTCGTTGATAATCGAGCTATGAATGCTGATAAGTATATAAGGAACATTCTTGAAGAGCATGTAGTGCCATTTGCCCCATACATTAGTGAAAATTTCATGTTTATGGAAGATAATGCCAGACCCCATCGTGCGCGCATCGTTCAGGAGTACCTTGAAGAGGTTGAAGTCTCTCGAATGGAATAGCCAGCAAGAAGTCCAGATCTCAATCCGATCGAGCAGGTTTGGGACAACCTCAACAGAAGGCTGAGAAGTTCAGAAAATCATCCAGCTACTTTTAATGACTTAGGAATCCAACTCGGAGAAATCTGGGAAGGATTAGATCAAAACATTTTGAGTATGAACCGTCGTTGCCGAGCTGTAATTAACGCAAGGCGTGGAAATACCAAGTATTAAATCTTTTATCAGCATTTCAGTATTTTGAAAATTGTTCATTTCTCTTCTTTCACATAATATTCGGTGAAATCCTGGATTTTTCTTCCATTTAATGTGTCTTGTTTCGTTCAAAACCTTCCCGAGAGAACATGAAAAATAAGTTATAAAGTCAATGTAGAGTTAACTTCCATTAAAATTGATATTTTCAGAATGTGCGTTAATTTTTTTGCGGTGTATTATGAATTATTCATTTTGTTGGCTTTGTTACTATATTACTTGAATACAGTTTATTATTATTACATTTAAAATAATTAATTTATTATTTTTCCACTAAAATAGGCAAAAGTCATTAATTCAAACTCCTGCATCCACCTGGAATCAATATCCAAACCCCCACACCCCCCAAACATTCCACAGGACTCGACCAAAATGAGCACATCTGCATGCATCTTGAACCCCCATGCCAGCAACAAAAGGAACCGAACAACCTCCCGTTGGGGTGAAATATCCGCGCGAAAATCGAAAACTGCGGAAATTGGAGCGCCACGTATAGACCCACTTAGGGAGCCGAGGCGGTCCCCGAAGTGGCTGCAGCGAAGCGGGGCCCCCAGGAGGGGGCACAGGCTCCCAAGCACGACTCTCCATTTGCCGCGAATTCTTTTCGTCACGAATTTCATCGGGGGATTTATTCACGGCCCCGCTGACCTTGAGAGGCAATTTCCACGGGATTACGATCACGTAACGAGCCGTTCGTTCAGCCGGTTGATGCTGGAAAGATTGTTGCTTTACTGCTGCTTGCGTGAAAAAACGACTGCCAAATATACTGCTCTACAAGAGTTGGGGATGTCGTATTCAATCGTTTTGGAAAGTATAGAATCTTCGAAAAAATCTCTGAAAAATCATTTATCCACTCCTATTGAATAATGTATTCATTATTCAAATGCATTTGAGCAATTAATAGTACCTATGAGTTATAATAACTCCCGCCTATAAATCCCTTTAATTAATCAGAATAGACTCATAGAATTATTTGACAACCGAATATCAAGCTACTTTTGTGCTTCTGTACGAGCCGGTTGACATAGAGGGAACATCTCATTATTGTTATTGATGGGAGTAATGTCACTTGAATAATTCTGACGTTTTCAAATTTAGTTTACACCTATTTATTGTTGTGAATGTTTTTCTGAATAAGACCTCCGATAGTGAGGATGAAATATTATGTAGGTACACTTCCAGAAATAAGACAAGCTGCTAGTGCTACAGTAGGTACAGAATATATAGGTGTATCAAAAATTTTCAAGAATGATGTATGGTAGTAAGAATGTAAATTATTGTAGTTGTGGATAAAGTATAGTATACAACTTGCAGTAGTGGTCATAACTCCCTTGATGAATTACAACTTCATCTTCGGGAGTTATAACTTGCATTACAGCTCGTTAAGTAATATGCTATTAAAACTCAATAACAACTTGAATCGATCCAATAAAAATCAGTATGAGACATTTCGTCAATCTGTTCTTATTTTGAAATGGAGTCAGTTTATCAACGACTACGATTTGAAACGAGTTTTCTGAAAATGCCAAGACCTAAATTAACAAATGCTGAGGCTAATAGGGCTATCGGAATGCTAGAGGGTGGCCTAACTCAGGTTGTTGTAGCGGAAAGGCTCCAAGTCAGCCAAAGTGTGATATCTCGTCTTTGGAATAGGTTCAGGGGGACAAGTTCCGTGTTGAAAAGAACCAGGCTTTGTGGGCGACGAAAAACAACACCCCCTCAGGATGCTTTCTAAACCGTTTCGGCGAGAAGAAAGTTTACATCTACGTGTAGAATGCTACGGAATTCTCTTCAAACTGCAGATGGGGTCCAAATTTCCATCAAAACCATCAGACGACGTTAGAGAGAGGTGAATCTAGGTTCTAGACGTCCATTAAGAGGAGTTCCATTACCACGAGACCATAAGCGTCAAAGACTGGAATGGGCAAGGCATCATATAAATTGGAACGATCAATGGCGCAGTGTCCTTTTCACTGATGAATCCAGATATGGACGATCTACAGATTCTCGAAGAATCGTCGCTATGTCCATGAAGTCCATCCATTCCGAGGGGGTAGTGTTATGGTATGGGCCGGGATATGTTTCAACGGGCGCACAGATCTACACATTTGTCCTGGGAATATGACCGCCTTACACTATGGGGATCATGTCATTGACAATGTTTTGCCAAATTTTCACGTCAATTTCTAGACGATAACGTTAGGCCGCACCGTGCAGCCATAGTTGAGAATGTGCGCGATGAGCTAGGTATTCCACATTTACCAATAACTCCGCACTCACCAGATTTGAATTGCAAGGAACATGCATGGGATATGCTCCAAAGAAGATTAGATAATCATCAACCTACCCCAGAATCCTTAAATGATCTGAGAGAGCTTCTGCCTCGTTTATGGAACCACATTCCTCAAGAAATGTTCAACAACCTCGTGTGTAGTATGCAAAGAAGATGTCAAGCTGTTATTGATGTCCTTGGAGGCCCTACATTGTATTGATAGTCTGAAAATGCTTGAATTCTCTGGGAATAAGATTTCGTTATTTAACTCGATTTTTCTTAACCACCCTTTATACGTTGCAAACCTACCGGCTTAAATTAATTTTACTTCCTGCTACTTGAAATCATATGAATAAGAATTTTCATCACAAAATCTCATTCAAACTATATTTTTTTGCAATTTAAGTCAATATCCCTTACTTATGTGGAGCAGTTTAGTAACACTCAGACTTTGGTAAGTATCAAACATTTGGAAGTCTAATGTTTCAAAATTATAATGTACTAGCTCAAACCTGCAACTTCGTTCGCATAATATTTCAATTTTAAAGGTCAGTATTTTTCATCAGGAATAATGCCGCAGATAACAGTCACATTCATTTTCATTTTCATTCATTCCATGCCAGTGAAGAGCCCTCTTCAATTGGAACATTATCCTGGATTGATTTGAACATGATAAAATTGTTCATCATGGGTTACCCTTAGAATAGACGATTTTGAAATGCCATTCGAATCGGTCGTCTAGATAAAAAGTCATCCATAAGGTAAAGATTCAACGTTAATTCTTGCACTGAATTGTAAAGAGCAATTCTTGCCAAACCATAAACGAACAAGAAAACTATTGGAAATGATGACTTTTCAAAGTATATATCTGACATGTCCTAGCTCTGCTTTTGTTGGTATTCCACAAGGATCAATACTGGGTCCACTTCTGTACATTTTATATACGAATTATTCTGAACCCCCTCATAAGGGGCCTTTCGAGCAATCGAAGGGATCTTATTAATTATACAGAGTTGTTAATGCAAAATCGAAAGAATTTGTGAGTGGCCCGTTGCGCGAAAGACAGGACTTAGTGTTTGGAATATTTTTCCAAGGATTCATTAATAATGCAGATAAAAATAGAAAAAGAATAATTATTTAAAGAAAAAAGCGTATCTATGCGAAAATAACTGGAAAGTTTTATTCATTTTCAGCATACATAATAAAATAATTAAACCTTAAAACTGTGATGAGAAAAAGAAAAACAAGTGACAAGCAATTGACCGTAAGATTATGGGCAGGCTATGAAACTTGTTTTGAAGAACAAAACATCACACATCAAAAAAAATTATTCTTCAGAAAATTCAGGACTCTGGAACACCTAAATCTCCAAATAATGGCGTGCATATTTATAAAGATCGAAACTTTTTGTTCTAACTTTTGTAGAAACAAGGTTTGTTTCAAATAACTGGCAATTATTGATGTTTTGAGAGAAACGCGGAAAAAGCTTTAAAAATTTTGTACTCTCAACCGTGCACTACTTGTACTGTGGACCGATCATACAGCAGCCTTCGTAGGATCAAAACCTGGCTAAGATGGTTTAGAGACAACTCAACAGTAAAAATGCACAATGAATGTTTGAGGTGACAACTCTGAACTAACTGAGAAAGAAGTTGAAGGATAGGTTGTTTAGTAAGCAGCCATTAATTGGGGGAATTCATCTTTTTATTTTTTTTACTTCGATGAATATCATTTAATTTTCTTTTTTTGTATCTTGTCTGGGGTTAGGTGGATTAGCTGAGGCTATATACATATACCTGTATATTTCATCTTTCTTCCTAAAAAAGACACTATTATAATCATTATTATTACTACCCCAACTTCATTATTTCTCTCTGATTTTCTGGCAAATCGATTTCGTATTTTTTTTATTTTGCATATCCGTAGGTATTTCTGTGAAGAACATAAATAACCAACCGTCGAATTCAGAAATTATGGACGGCGTTGCTTGGGAACGTGGAATGGCATCCGCATCAGGTTACCTTCCCCTATTAAATATTGCTCACCCCCCATACAAACACTTCATGCAATGTTGACACACGCCAGACGCCAAACAGTGCATTGTGAAGTTTTCGAATGGGATTTGTTTGCCTGGATATGCTGAAAACAACAGGTTCGTTTGCGTTTTCACCGAACAACGAAAACGTTGCAAATTATATATCGCAGTTCACGGAATTCTTGTCACTTTCACTTCGTGGTTCTCACGTCATTGAAAACAGGATCACATATTTGTGTATGGATTGATTGCAGAGTTCATTTGCGACCTTTCTGAATCTGAAAGAGCTGAAACATTGGAAATTCAAATGCAGAAATCTGAATCTTATCAACATTTGAATGAAGGCCTCCTTCGAGAAAATCAAGATTTTTCTTCAGATTTTAGACAAATTTTCTGGGACAAATATACATATATGAAGAATCAATTCAATAAGTGAACTGATACTAATTCATTTAATTTTTTCCTATTTTGGTTCTTGCAAAAAAAAATGAAGATGTGAGTCTTTGACTTGTTCGTATATTTCAACGCAAGATTCCTGAGGTCAAGAGGGACACATTTTTTCCGATTCGGCTTGGTGGAAAAGTTACTGGCTGTTGAAAATTGGTGAAAAAATTTATTTTCGAATGTATGTGAAAGATGTTATCCAATGAAATAATTTCTGGATTTCGGGAATATAGGTTTTCATTGATGTGGTGAATAATCGAACGAACACTAGATTCCACTCAAATGTTTTATTTTTCTCATTATTACCAATACGTCATTATATTCACAATAATTGAACGAGAAATTCATAGGATCGAACTCTGAAATGTGATTATGTTGAATGCCATTCAATGAATATTTGGCCATTTTGGAAAATTAAAGCATTCTTCATGAAATGTCATTAGGCCAAGCAAATTAGCCCTTTGCCTGAAAAATTGGTGAAGTTCGTGAAACTGTTTTAATCATTCATTTAGGCCTCTAATACGAGACATTCGAGTTTTGCCCCAATTTTCCAATGGAGCGTATGTCTGACTATTTTAGGTTTTTCTAGAATAGCTCCTGAACTAAGCACTTTATCAGCAACTTTGTTATATTCATAAGTGTTCAGCATTAAATCATGCTTCTAGAAAGTTTTTTTTTAGTTTATTTTTTTGTAAATGACGACTCCTATACGGTCATGTACTGTCAAAAGGAAAATACATATATTATTATTAAAAAAAAGTACTACGACATAATACTTTGAACGATTGGTTTTATAGAAACAAAACGTCGAAATATGGCAAATTTTTACACTTTTTGAAAAAACATATTTTTTCATTATAAAACGTAAAATATTTTTGGAACTAAAGCTTTAGAACGAAATGTTATTGAATGGGAGTTGTAGACCATCATATTGCGGTAAAAACGTAATCTCCCTATTCCAGCCAAAATATAAAATGGCGCAGTGGCTCTTTCTGCTGAGGATCCTGACCATTTAATCGCAACCAGTGCTGTTAAAGTTGCTCAGCAGTCCCATAAGTGTGCTGTTATTGTTGGGGAGGACACTGACCCTCTTGTAATTTTGACTGCAGGCAAAAAAGTTCGCCTCTGTTTCCAAAAACAACATATTATTTCTTTATATTTTTAGTTATCATTTTCAGGCCACTTTGAGATCACTGGAATCATACAGCCAGAAATCTCGGCTGACATATGAATGCCGTAATACCATAAAGCAACTGGCCAGAGGCAACAAAGTGACTCTACTATGGATACCAGGACATTGTGGTATTGAGGGAAATGAAACAGCCGACGAACTGGCGAAGAAGGCTTCAAGGCTGAAGCCTGTTGGACCTGAACCTTTCTGTGGGCTTGGAATAGACCAATACAAGAAAGCGGTCCAACAATGGGAAGCGGCAAACAAAATAACGCTTTGGAGAAATACTCCCAGACTTGCGCAAGCCAAGAGATTTGTGGAATTCTCGTCGACCTACACCAGGAAGCTCATAAAGCTGCCACGAGCTGAGCTTCGAGTAATGGTGGGTCTGCTGACGGGACACTGTCGATATAAATATCATCTGTATCGCATGGGAAAGTCAGCAGATGAAACCTGCAGGCTATGTGGATCAGAGAAGGAAACGGCTGAACACATGGTATGCAAGTGTCCAGAACTGGCGGAACTAAGAACCATTCACATGGGGAAGTCGGTTCTGGATCCACATGAAATAACCGCCAAGGCTCCTAAGGAGGTCGCTGGGTTCATCAACACCATTGATGGCCTCCTTGGGATTTAAATGAACGAGTTGGGTAAAGAACAAAAGATCCTTGCGGTCGAAGTCCCCGAAAGGCTGAACGAAGCCACAACGACCCCTGTTCATTATAATAATAATAATAATAATAATAATAATAATAATAGTTATCATTTTTCGGTAGAGGACAACTAAAGACGGTGGAAATAAAAAATTTATTATAACTACAAATAAACTAATTACTTACAATACGACTTATTACAAACTAAGAACAATATAATTACATATTGCTATTACCTGTAATCTCGTCCTTAGCGAGTGCTGTCGAGCATATGCTTCAGTTGGAGGCAAAGACGCAAGATTAAATGAGGTTTTGGTTAATAATTTTTCGAACATCTCGTACGGCAATACCTTGAATTGCTTGAAATCATTTCTATAAAGGGCTGCTTTGCATTTCTTCCTTGCCTCGTCGACCTTATCATTCGCATTAGATTCGCTAAACAATTCCCCTGCTTTTAGCACGTTTGAGTGGATTTCCAACGTCTTTAAGAATTTCATTTTTCCTTTCCCAAAAAATGATGACGTAGTGTCGCAGACATTTAGAGCATGAAGGAATAATTTGTTGTTTTACGAAACAGAGGAAAAATTGTATTGCAAGGGAGAGTAGACAACATCGTCTTGCTTGCCTTCGACAGGCCCTATTGAAAAAATTTTGGTACACATAAGGGCTGGAACAGTCCAAATCTGAAGTAGGTCAGTGTCCTCCCCAATTATATCCACACACTCATGAGACTGCTGAGCAACTTCAACATCACTAGCTACAATTAAATGATCAGCATCCTCAGCAAGATGGGCAGTAGACCATTTAAGCGCGATTTAACAATGTGGTTTGGTTTTGGAGAGGTTACGTCTTTATTACAATATGATGGTCCACAACTCTCATTTTATGACAATTCGTCTCAAGACTCATAGTTTCATGGATATTTTATATTTCATAGTAAAAAAAATGTGTTTATTAAAAAAGTGTAAAAATTTGCCATATTTCGACGTATAATTTCCATAAAACTACTCGTCCAAAATATGATGTCTTAGTAATTTTTAGAAGCAGAATATAATCCTGAACACTTTTGTAAAAAACAAAATGCTTAGTTCAGAAGCTATTCGAAAAAAACCTAAAATGGTCCGACAATTTCGAGATTTTTCGAACGTCACGAAATACGCTCCACTGGGGAATTTGGGCAAAACTCAAACTACCCTTATTAGAGGCCTCAATTAATGATTAAAACAGTTTCCCGAAATCCACCAATTATTTCCGGGTACACTATTTTTTGAAGCTAATTTGCTCAGCCTACATCGAATGTACGAAAATCTTCATCAGTGGAATTTCGAAAAATGGTTTCTTAGGGTGAATGCAACTCTGTCCAAAAAATCCACAAAATGAAATTTCTGGATGTAATGTAATGGTCGGAAAAACTTAAATAGCATATTTCAAGGAGAATTAGTAAGTTGAGGATGGATATATATTTTTTGTCTAGGATGAACCGGTAAGAATGGCCTACGAAAAGAGTGTTTCTTTTGAGTTCAAGAATCTATTGTTAAAATACACACATCGTCAAAAGCCTTGGAACTCAGGTTTCCCGAAAAATAAACAATATTTGTTGTAGAAATTAAATGAATATTCTCCTTTATTCAAACTGCCATTTATTGGAAAAAAAACTCTTTGGTTTATGTAGGATGAACAATCTGGTGGTTCGAGAAAGCTTCTTGATAAAGGGCTGCTGTTCTTGACCTTTCAAACTAGGATATTAGATATCCCGGCATTTTCCACGGAATATCCTCAATTTACAACTCTCGTTATTCGCTGAAAAACTGATCAAATTGGAATATATTTAGTTTCCCCCACATTTTTCCTGATTAATTTTTTTCATTCAAGTGATAAGATAGTGAAGATTCCACACACGAAAAATTGTCATGTCACATTCAAGAAGTTGAAAGTTGATAGGGAGGGAGGGGGGGGGGGGCAATACTTAAGACGATGTGTATATGTTCAAGTCAAAGACTCACCCTGTAAATCGTCGATGACTCATTTCAATTAGACGATGTTTTATTGGATGGTTCTATTGTATGAACAATAGAATTTCGATGAAAATCATTATCCGGTTTACGGGATTTCAGTCTTGGAATTCTATTTTCTGGAACGTAGTAAAGTATCGGAAAAGAATCCGGAAATAAATTGAATTTATTCCAAGAATTCCAAGTTGCAGACTGTCTTCGAATATGAGGAACTATATTTGATAGCACTGGTAGCCATTGGATAGGTGTAGATCGAATGGTAATTATTCTCATTGATAAATTGAGCTGTGCGTCGATTTTCTGAATATGAACACTTTTGAGCCAAACAGGGCAACAATATTCAACGGTGGAAAAAACCAGGGCAAGGCCTGCTGTGCGAAGAGTAGACAGGTCAGCACCCCATGACGTACCAGCAAGTTTATGTAGAATGTTATTTCTCGTTTTTTCAGCTTCATCCGTAAGTCTTCCAAATGTGCTTTGTAGTTCAGAGAGGAATCTAATTTAACACCTGAGTATTTTGGAGTAAAATTATGTTTCAAACGAAAGTTCCCGAAAAGGACATTTAATTTTCTAAATTTTTGATGGTTATTCAAATGAAATAACGAAACCACGGTTTTATTCGGATTTGGACACAAAATATTCAGATCAAAAGTTAAATTTTCCTCAATATTTTGAAAATCAGATTGTCGGAAAGCGGGTGCAATATCGTCGGCGTAAATGAATTTTTCAGATGAAGTACAGGGAATATCACATAAATATATATTGAAAAGAAGGGCATGATATAACATCAGAAAGGATATCAGTTTTGCACAGTTCATTCAAGATATAAGATAGTGAAGATTCCACACACGAAAAATTGTCATGTCACATTCAAGAAGATGAGAGTTGAGAGTTGATAGGGAGAGGGGGGGGGTCAAGACTTTAGACGATGTGTATATCTACAAGTCAAAGACTCACGCTGTAGATTGTCGATGACTCATATTAATTAGATGATGTTTTATTGCATGGTTCTATTGTATGAAAAATAGAATTTCGATGAAAATCATTATCCAGAGTTACTAATTCCATAATTTCCTCTCAAATTCAATAGATTCCAGCCAGTATTTCGCGAAAAATTCCGAACTTCTGGCCGGCAGACCATGAAAACGGAACATTTTCCATTTCCCGTTTGTTCACGTCGAATTGAACCCAATTAAAATCAGTGTTTCTTTTAATCAACGAGCCTCGATTACACCCCCATTCTGACCGGTTTTAATGCTTTTCACCCCGCCGCCGCCCCTTTAACGCCGCCCCGCGTTACGATCCTATTCCGTTCCACAAAAATCCAGGCCCGTTTTAATATAACCGACCGCTGGTGCCCCGACTATTGCCTTAATCAACCCAAATGGTCCCATTTTCGCGGAATAATTGAATTTTTTCAAATGTTCATTTCCTCCGCGAGATCGCAGAAGCGCAGCGGCAATACTACGGGCCGGGGTTGTCAGTTTGGTCTATTTTTCGCGCGTCACATGATTCTTTGAATAAGATTGTTGTCATTTAGCCTAGTAGCACATTATTTTGAATTTTTCGGTCGAAGATGGTCTCTAACGATCAGTTTGCACTCACGCAAGCATTAGAATGATTCACTACGTCTGTGTACATCTAATAAGATCGCTATATAACAATTATAAAAATCCCCAAAATATGGTGAAGACAAGAATATATTCAGGGTTGAAACAAGGATGCTGTTTCTCACCTACTCCATGATTTTGTTATTTCGAAAGCAGGTCTCCCTATGCCTTTCACGCTCCACACCTATCTACTGTTTTTTTTTTTTAAATGGGAATATATGGATCTACTAGATTTGCGAAAAAATATATAGCCTTTCTTTATATCCTCATTTTGTTTCGACAACATCTTCATGTGTGTGGAAGCGACACCACAATCCTCATCTGTTTGTTGTTCCATTTGCGATCTCATTCGGAGCTGTTTCCAACCTGTGCATAATTTTTTTTTCACATAGTAACATTTTTATTGCAAGAATTCCAAGGTTATATTTCATTTTCGTTCACATAGCTGAATTGGTCATCGAATGACTTGACGCGATATATCACAAGCGATAGTATTCCATTAGAAAAATATTGTTGAGGATTATGGGTATAACACCTAATTTCTAAACTGCATGCATTTCTCAAATTTCGAAAATAAAAAATCAAGAATAAGAACCTAACACCGATAAAAAATTGATAATTTTGTAACAAGAAATCATCGTAACAAATTCTTTTTTCAGTCGCACGCACCGCTCAATTTGTAATCGAATATCTTTGAATGTGATATATCACAATCCATATATTTAAAAAAAAACAATTTGCTTGATTGTGGCTGTTTCTAGTACTTATAGACAAGATAAGTAAAAACGTTGAGAGGAGTCCTGGGCTCAATTTCCGTGAAAACATCAGTAGTGCAAACCGTTTCAAGATATCTTCATTTGCTCTGAAGATATAACACAATTTTGATATTTTTTCGATTTCGAAGATGTGCCATAATTTTTTAATTTTCGAAAATATCTGAAAAAGATTAATACATTCAATAAGAACCTTTTTTTTTTTTTTCATTTCTTTCAAATTTTGTGACATTTCTGTCATGAATATTTATAAACCTCCGAACATTATTTGGCCAAGAAATCTTAATGTTGATGTTTTTTAAAGTAGCAAATGCATTTCCAAAATGCATCCGATTTATTCTGAATAATCAGTTTCTTTTCTGCTTTTGTCTTTTTTCATTTCAGATTAAGAATTACGAGTCGTTTTGGGAAGAATCTGTGTATCCGAGCCCATCGACGGATAACATGAAGATGATCACACTGATGTCTTTCAAGATTTTCCTGATATTTGATATTTTATGTTATTTTGTTTACGGGGAGGCAGGTTTTTTCGGCTGAGGTTTTTTCCCCTGGCTATATAGTATCGTATGATACTAGTGTTGATAGTATCGTATGATTCTATAGTATCATACAAAGAATGTTATGATACCCCGTTCTTTTTTTACCTCAGCTTAGGTACTTTTTGTTTCAACATTTAATGTATTATTTTAGCTCTCTTTTTCATAGGAATATATATATATATATATATATATATATACTGGAAATAAGATATAATAATTTTTTTTATGATATTAGATGAAAAAAATGCGTTCGTTTTTACAATTAAGAAGTGGTTTTTCTCCACGAGACAAAAAATATTGAATATAGTTTCTTATTTCCGGTGAAAAAGCGCTTCTAGAAAGTTCCAATCGTTTTCAGATATTTTTTAAAATAAAAAGGGTATGGCACATATTCGAAATCGATAATATATCAAAATTAATAGGATATTCTAATACAAGTTGCAGAATGAGCTCCTATTCTAACACGAATGCAAAATTCGAAAACGAGCGACGAAGGAGCGAGTTTTCGAAAGCATGAGTGTTGGATATTCCTTCTGCAACGAGTATTAGACGATATTTTCTCTATTTCAGTTTTGTGAAATACTCTCGAAATTCAAATGAGAATTCAGATAAGTGACTTTTGTATTGTATCTTGGCAGTTGGTAGGACTTATGAAATTTGACAGATCGCGGAATATGAATTGATTTGATTCAAGAATTAATTAGATCGGAGGTCAGTACTGACAACCAAAAACGAAAAATATAACTGAAAACAATACTGCAATGAGTTCATTACAGCACTACGATTAGTACTGTAATGAACAGAATACGATACTGAAATAGAGAAAAAAAATTAAGATTTCGTGAAACGATTTTCACTAATGGTGTTTTCATGAAAATCGAGCATAGTCCAGAAGTAGATAAAACAGTCAAAATCAAGCAATTTGCGATACCCTGGACAACTTTGCTTCCGACGTTTCTTATCGTAATTCGAAGCTCTATTGTGAAAAACTGGTTATACATTTATGATTCAAAGTATTGCCTATCGCTGGCCACTACTTTCTCCTATCTTTCGGGTAGCATACTAATCCCGCGTTGAAAAAAGTTGTAACCTTTATATTCGATATAATTTTTTACTTCTTCATAAGACCGGAAGTGCCCGACAGACCGTGTGCCATTGATCAGAACAAGTGATTGTCCGAGGGAGCAACTTCTGGAGAACACGGTGGGTGGGGTAGATTTTTCCATTTCTAAATTTCCAAGCATGTACTGACAACTTTCGTCGTTGAATTAGCCGTTCTTGAAGCGTTGAAACCACTCTCGGCACGTGCTTTCACTGAAAGCGGACTCACCATAGGTATTTGAGAGCATTCGATGAGCCTTCGCCACAGATTTCTTCATATTGAAGCAGAAAACTAAAACCTCCCGCAAATGACGTGAATTCGACTCGTAAACTGACATGATTAATCGTGAAAAACTTTATGATGCAGACACAAATCGACTAATATTTCGATGGCGTTATGTTAACCAATACCTAAGGTTATTGTATGACATCTAAGACCTATTATTGTACACCTTATACATCAATATTGAATCTACATTATTTTTTATGGTTCGTAACAAATTGGCGAAGGGGCTGGTTCCAAAAGCTCTTTCTTATTTTCTTCATCATCCAAGGATCCCGAATGATATATTGAAACATTTTTTGATGAAATTCTATTGTCACACACTCTTGAAACTTTCAAGACAATCAGACTTTTCGGAATTGGTGAAAATTATGCGTTTCGTTACATAATATACAGGAAAAATTCATAAAAAGTTTGTTATAAAAAGACTTCATAAGAATCTCTGATTGACTGATGACAAACAAATAAGGACTCAACGTTGAACGCTGACGGAACCCCAACTGCCCAGAAAGTCCCTCCGATAAACCCCCAAATCCTCAACGAAGAAGAACACCGATCATTAACACACCATCCCCAAAAACGCGAGGGAGAATCGAGCGGGATCCTGCCCCCAAATCATCCCACCTTCGAAATCCCGACACACAATCTCGGCATCCAGGCCGAAATCAGGGAAATCTCCCGCTAACACGGCAAAGTCGAAAGTTCAAACTCATCTCCCCGTCTCGGGAAGTCACGATGTCTCCTCCAGCGGCGCAGGCAGGCCATTACGGGGAGAATACTTTTCCCGAATTTCAATAACGCACACACACAGCCGGGCCCGGAAAGCAATCCAATCGTCTGCCTGTCGAACCCCGCGAAATAACAATGTATCTCCAGAAATAATAAAATGAACTGTGAACAATCTATCAGGGTTGAGGGAGGGGGTTGGGGAAGGAGAGGGATCGGGACTTTTCTTGCGTTTGACGAGGACGTCGATAAACTCTGTTTTTGGGTAAACACGCCAGAAAAGTCCGAGGACATATGGAGGAAATTCAATCCATATGTTAAACAGTGAATTTTTCTGCACACAAAAAAATATTGGAATCATTTTTACTTTTCTAATGTTATACAGAAGAAAAGAGTTGAAGGCAACCGATGGATATGGCATGAAATATTGACTGTATCTTATATCTATATACAGATCTGGGATAAAATAATGGAAACATAGGAATTTCAATGTCAAATTCGAAAGAGCTCCGAGTCTAGTAGAACAGTGGAATAATCGAAACCTCATTGAAATTCGATAACAAATAAGGGACGGAACTGTTGGAATGGCAAATCACTACAGGAGTGGGGGATCTCTGCTGCTGTTTGCAATCCACACATTAGTAATAATAATAATATATAATAATATGCTTATTCATTAATAGTTTTCACAACCCAAACATATATATATACAAAATTAATATTTGAAGTAAACATTAGCTGTCCTTTGAGATGGCAGGTTCATCGAGACGACCCTACCGTCTGTGTAAAGTCTGCATCACATTACCTCTATTTTAAAGCGTTTCAAATTAAATTTCTCTTTTTCATACATAATCAAATTAAATCTGTGTTCCCTATCAAAATTTTCATTTTCACTCCTAATCGGGTATAAACTTCACATTCCTGGATATCTGGTCAAATTCGGGTACTATATGTCACATTCGAGAATTCTTGTCCTAGTTTTAGTGTTCACCTATATAAATCTTGCAATAATGCTTTATTTTCTTTTATCCATACCTTAACATTTCTTTCAAATCTGTTTAAATTTTTTATCTCCCTCAAATCAGTTGGTATGAATTTATATACTTTGGGTGCTAAATAATCATGACATCTCTGTCCTATTCCCTTCTTACATTTTATTGTTTTGTATTCTTTTTGTCTAGTCCTTGTGCTGTACTTGTGGTCGAGTTTTTCTATCTTTATTTTCCCTAAATATACATTCTTGATTATTCTGTGCACAAACAGTAAACGGGCATCAAATATATTCGCAATATCGTATAGCTGTTCACTTGAAAATCTGATTGGCTTGTTATATATAATCCTCAATATCCATTTCTGTACTGTATTGAGACACCTCAGATGACATTCATAAAGTCCTCCCCATCCTAGTCGTGGCAAAGATTATAGAGTATGAAGATTATATAGAGATTATTAGTAGGCTATTGTCAATTTTGAAAGAAATACTTGAATAAATATTTTTGCTGAATAATGACTGCATTTTCTCGCGTATTTTCCACTGAAATAACTCGAAACCTACAAGAAAAGCACCTAGCTCATTCTAAAATCTTTTCTTGTGTATTTTTCTGTTATAAATTTTGTGTTGAAAATGGCCGACATTCAAAATGCATGGTGATCAATTTCAGAAATAATAGAAAGAATAATCTTGAATGTGCATTCTTTTCATTACCAAAGAGAATTGAAATGTAAGTTTTGAAATTCGTATCATGTAACTGTCTTGTTCATTGCTTTTTATTTTCAGTGCTGTCAAATGGATAGAGGTTTCGGGGCAAAAATATATTATTCTGGATAACGCATAAAGAACTCTTGCTGGGATGACCTACAGGTTTTGTTGTACACTTCTGATATTTTTTCATATTGTTGTTCAAACATTCTGTAATTAATATGCAGTGGACTCTCGTTGAGTCCAACTCCTAGGGACCAAAAAAACTGTTCGACTTATCTATTGTTCGGCTCACCAAACATTCGAGTTATTCAAGTGAGCCTTCACTTCATTGAGAGAAAAACTCGGGTAAACACGAAATCATCATCAATGAGAAACGAGCGACTGAGCACTGGAAACATGTCCTTAGAGGTCGAAAAATCGTATGATATTCATCACGTGTGGTGATTTGTTTGCGAACCGAATTTTCTTTGGTCTCGCTCATTAGATCAAAAAGTTCCACTCATAGAGGCGAGGGTGGTCAGAAGAACAACTTATAGAAGTTGAGGTTCTCTTGACGACCCTTTCTACAGTTCGACTCATCTACTAGACCCTCTTGACTCTTTAGGGTTAAAATACACTGGGTAAGATGTGTATGAATCGGGCCCAGAACAACTGTTTGACTTATCGATGTTTGATTTATCGAGAGTTCACCGTATGAATAAGTTCTTGAGATTGTTATAATAATTCTCTGATATCATCGCTCCAATGCCAAAGTCACGAATGTCCTGTTCCGAGAAAAAAACGTGTTTTAAAAATTGAAGACAGTGCTATAAACATAGATTTATTTTTGTGGTACTAGGCTAGAAGTGGGAGAGGGGGATGAGCTAACTCTTTCGCGATTTTGGCATTGATACCATGACTATAATAGCGATATAGAGCACACAGGCGAAAAGCACATTTGTGACTTTAGCATTGTACCGACAATATGTGAACAAATTCTTGAAATGTTCTTAATTTCATAATTATTGTATTGTAGTTGATATTACACAATCATTTCAACTAGATATGGACAATCCAGAAGCGTATTTCATTCGATTCAAAACAATGTGTAGATAGAAAAAAATCATCCTAATCAAAAAACAGAGCCCTGCTATTGTTTTGTCGATCAGGATGTTTCTTTAAAAGCTCGACAAAGAATACTCAATTAAATTAAAGTTCATGAGAAATATGTTTCGAATTTCGCGCCTTTTATAATAATTTTCTGTACTGAATAATGTTTTCAGCGCCATCTAGGTGTCAAAAGTAAGAAACTAGTCAACAATCGTAGTCGGATTTTAGTACCACAGACATAAGGGTGTGTCCTATCTTTCTAACTCTATAATCTTTGATCTCAGGGACAAAATCTTCAATATTTGAAGCAATTGGTTGTGTAGTAATGAGTAAAATATTACAAAGTGCTAAGGTGGTGACATCCAATTGCCTTGTTTGGCCTCATCTGTATCCCATACATCTCAGGGGCAAAATCTTCATAAAAAAACTTCGATATTTGAAGCAATTGGTTCTGAAGTAATGAGTTAAATATTACAAAGTACTGAGGTGATGAGGCCAAACAAGGCCGAAACCGGTATATCTCTCATATCAGTGACAAAATCTAATATCATTTCTCCAACCTCATGATAAAAGATCTCTGAGCCTGGGAATTGAAAATGGTATTCATTTCGATGATTACTATTTTGAATTCATCTATGTTTCAAAAATGTTCTCGATTTGGCCTCCCTAAAGCCAAAGAATTTTCTTTTTCTTAAATTTGTAATATTATGCATGAAATCGCAGATGTTTTCATTTTATGTATAATATTTCTCTTCATCGTAAAATTTGTATTGCAAGAACGCTATGATAAAAACAACACAAACAATATTATATTGTATATAATTATAATGATAATTTTAGGAATTGCAGATTTTTATTACCAATATTCAACAGTCAATACTTCTCTGCACATTGTGAAGCAATAAGTTCCCAAAATTTTAGAAAAAATCGGGGGAGGGAAGGGAACGGTGAAAATAGCATGAAGTTTGCGATAATAAAAAAATTAAAGCCATCTAGGAAACTTTAAGTGCAATATACAGGGTGAGTCGGGAGAAACGGCCCAAACTTCAGATGTGTATTCTGCAGGTCGAAATAATTTCAAAAAACTCATATGTTGTTATCCCATTCTCATTTATTTTCAAACTAAAGGTTGAATAGAATATTTTTATTGCTTATTAAAGAAAGACATGAATCAATCAGAAAAGCAACGAGAGCTCTTCGCAGACGAAGTCGAATATGTTTGGATGTTAATGGCAAGATTTTTGAGCATTCATTGAAAAAATGTTATAAATAAAACCACTTGAATGTAGAAAATGCAGATTTAAAACAAATGAAAATCGGATAACAACATATGAGTATTTTGAAATTATTTCGACCTGTAGAATACACACCGGGAGTTTGGGCCGTTCCTTCCGACTCATCCTGTATATGGTTTCCTTTAGTTTTGCAATGTAAGCACTCGTTCAAATAGGAGATCTTCATCACAGGGAGAATTAAAACATCAGTGGTACACCAGATTTCGCCACAAACTCAAAAGAGGTCTATCGAACAAATAAGATTCAATTAACATGGAATGCTCCTTGAAAAGTTTTACGAGAACGAATTGAGAACAATATTTAGCTCCATCTCATTTTAAGCCTATGCAGATGCCTTTATTTTTAGGCTATCTGTACAGCAGCAGCTGCCCAATCCACAAGATTATTCCTCGACCCATAAATGGAAGTGGTTCTGAACATCAGGGCGCATACAATCACTTATGAACACGTCAAAACTAGCACCCAGCATCTCTAACCACTTTTCAGCGAACTGGGAAGCCAAAATCCCCGAATATAACGAAAGTCAGAAATTGCAAAGGCCAGCAGCATAATACCGTCCCAACAAAGCATTCCTTTTTCTTCTAATTTAATAAATACCGATTACTCCGTCCCAGCTCTGGAAACCCAATGCATATTAAAATTTTGCGGTCGCTTATATAGAGAAACTCCCAAGATTAACTTAATGCTCTTTCGCTCAGAGTAACGAAAGCAGCTACGGCCTGAAATACGCATCGTGAATATAATATAATTCTCGTAAATATTGAACAAACGTTTCTGAAATTGGGCAATTCGAAGTTCAGTCGGAATGGGAACATGGAATTTTGGTTGAGTGAAATATAGATGAAGTTCCTAGGAATATAGCGGAAGCTCTTTAGATTCTGAAAACCAATTTTAAATATAGAACATTTCATCAATGACTAATTTTCAAGAGCAATTCATCTCTTTTTAAGAAATATAAAAAATTAAAACCACTAACATTCTTTTCCTTTACGGAGGCCATACCGAGAAAATTCTTGAAACATAGATGAATTGAAAATAGTAATCATCGAAATTAATATCACTTTCAATTTAAAAGCTCACAGACTCTTCATCATGAGAAGTGGAGAGATGATTTTGTCACAGGAAATTCACCAGTAAATAATTTTTTTACCTCACTCTTGCGTGGCATAGTCACTCATTCTGACTTAGAGTTTGTGAAATAAGGAGTTGTTAGCATCTAGGCGGGTGCGGTTTGATATGAAAATGTTTTTGGTTGGATTTCATTTCTTCTTGCAAGTAGCTTATGACAATATCATTTCATTCATTCAACGTTTTCTTTGATTATAAATGAATTTGATATAATTATCTACTTCCAATGAATTTTTCCTCAATCCATGTTAAAAAACGACAATGTTCGAAGTGAATGAATATATTTATTTCTCTACCTTGGTTCAGGAATATTAATTCTGAGGAAAACTTTCTCGAACTCAAATAACTCTTCTGACGAATAGTGTATTGAAAGCGAAACTTTTCATACTATATCTAAGCGAGTATTTCGAATATATTGAAATTGAAAAGTTTCACCAATAGCAGCGTGAGAATGAGTAATGTTCACAGGTATGCAAAATCAATCGAAACTTCGTCACAGTATAACCTGTATGTATATGAAATCACTAGTTTTTGTTTCAGTCGAAAAGACCTAGTAGTTCGGATTTTACAACCCCGTGAATATTCAATTCCTCGCGGCAATGTGACGTCATGCTACATTCGCAAATCGCTCTCCGAGAGACCAAAGGCTCTTATATTGGACCCGGCTACGTACTGAACCTCGCAAGTCGTTGGATGTAAAGTGACGTCACATGGATCCATCGAACTCATGTTTATAACTCGATATCTCGGGCGCTATTTGAAGTATTCAAATAATTTTTGGACACAATATTTTCATTTTCTACGGAGAACAGGAATTTGTAAAAATTGAAAAATGTGAACATTCCTCATTTGGCAAACCATTGTCAATGACATGCTACCTATAGTGTAAGGCGGTCATATTCCCAGGACAAATGTGTAGATCTGTGCGCCCGTTGAAACAAATCCCGGCACATGCCATAAGACTACCTCTTCGGAATGGATGGACTTCTTGGACATAGCGACGATAACAGGGTATGCGTTAGATTGTCCATACCCTTATTCTTTGAGAATCTGAAAACCGTCCATATTTCGATTAATCAGTGAAGAGGACACTAAGCCATTGATCGTTCCAATTGATATGTTGCCTTGAACGTTCTAGACTTTGACACTTATGGTCACGTGTTAAAGAAACTTCACTAAATGGACGTCTAGAACCTAGATTCACCTCTCGCAAACGTCGTCTGATGGTTTCGATGAAAACTTGGACCCCACCTGAATTTTGCATAGTTCCCCGTAGCATTCTACACGTAGATGTAGGCTTTCTTCTTGCCGAAACGGTGATGAAACGATCCTGAACAGGTATTGCTTTTCGTCACCCACCACGCCTTGGTCTTTCCAATAAGGAATCTGTCTCTTGAACCTATTCCAAAGTCGAGATCACTTTGGCTGACTTGGAGCCTTTCTACTACAACAATATGAGTTAGGCCACCCTGTAGGATTCCGATAGCCCTATTAGCCTCAGCGTTTGTTAATTTACGTCTTGGCATTTTCAGAAAACTCGTTTCAAATCGAAGCCGTTGATGAACTGACTCCATTTCAAAATAGGAACATTCATGAAGCATATGCAAAGAACCAAACTTCGGAAAAAAGGCGACCAGATTGGCGAAATGTCTCATACTGATTTTTATAGGATCTATTCAAGTTGTTATTGAATTTTGAATGATTTTACAGCGATTTTCTAGAAGATTACATACTTTTCAAAACGATTAAATACGATATCCCTAACTCTTGTGGAGAAGTATATTTTTCAATCTAGAACAATTGGCTCATAATTAAAGATTGCAGGATACAGAAAAAATATTCTGGATGACATAGGAAGAATAAAATTTGGAAAAAGTAAAAAATTGTAGCAACAAAGTTCAAGACTCGTCACAAGTTATATATTTTTTCTCGTATAATACAAAATTGCAATATAATTTGAAAAATACACGACTTAGATTTTTTTCTAATATTTTCCTGATGACCACTATGACTCACCCCTTTAACCGATTCCGACTTCTAGTCGACTTCTGGTACACCCTGTAAATCAATTATCACACATATCCAGTAAATGTTACTTACATCCCCCATAGTTTGAATCCCTAATATCAAGTTTTATTTTGTTCTTGTACAGTCCAAGATAATTTTATTTTTCATTACCCTTCTGGAACATTACACGTACTTCCTCATTGAATATCCATCAAGCTCATACATAAATTATAGGAACGTTTAAAACCCCTCCCACCCCCCGGTTCGCCACGTTTAGTCCATAATAAAGCGAAATAATTTATCATCGGCCTGCGTGTTACGTCTGTGAGGAAATGAGGAATGGCAGTATTCGTTGCGCCCTGGAATATTCGGTATTTCGAATTAGGATTGTTCGACAAATTCGCTTCCGACCTTATTCGCTTGCGAAGTAATGAAGAAAGCGAAAATTATTTAGATCAATGGCTCTGCACGTAGTCTATGAAGGCTCGCAAGCTGAAGTTCATTGAATATGCAATATCTGTTGGCACTACCGACCTTTTCTCATGCCTTTAGTTTGGAATATGGCAGATAAAAAAAATTCAAAGGATATAATGCACATAGTGTACTCATCAAACGTCCAATTTTTAAAGGGCATAGCTCATACACTTTAGATTTAATAAATATTTTAAAACCCCCGATTTCGTCACTCACTCACTGATAATCGTAAAAATTGTAAGGGCACTTCCCGATGTCCTATGAAGTTGAAATTTGGTTTGTGAGCTAGTATACTCGAGTACAACTGAAGAAGGTAAATCAATGGTGTGAAGAAAATAAAATCAAATTTAATATAGACAAAACAGAGGCGCAATGTTTTACCGAACAAGGAAATCAAATCTCACACCTCCCAGGGCAATTAATATAATACTGCTGCTCTATAAATAACTGAAAAAAATGAAATTTGAACAGCTTCTCCTGGGTATTGCAGTTTCTTTGTCATCTTAATATATAAAACTCAGTCGACCATATTGTTGGTAACACCATTTATAACTCAAGATTGGATGAACTGTTTTTTATGAAAGTTTTCTTGTTGGATTCTTCTACGGTGGGGTTTACATAAAATACCATAAAACCCTGAAAAATTTGATGAAATGGAAAAAAAAATAGGAAACAATTTTTTGTCTTGCGGATAACGCCTATAGATGTCGCTCCGGTTAAAAGCGTTTTCGTGAAAGTATTATTTTTGATATTGATTTGCTGAACTACATTTTCAAATATTTGATTAACGCATCTGAGTCCATGTGTTATTACACCTATCTTTCTTCCGAAAACTACGGAAAATTTTATGACGAAATGTTTTGAACAAATCCTCATTTGTCATCAATTACTGTGAATTTCGAGTTGCCTAAACGTCTTGATTGTGCTGTCAAAATGCCAAGGTGAAATTGCCATTATTGCCTCTTCCACCTGAATCATTGCATTCTCTGTTCCGTGGAAAAACATCCGAATCGAGACATTTTCTATCGAACACACAAAAATACAATGGGTGTTTCCAAATGACTTCATTTGGAACAGATACAATTCGGGAACGTGGATTCAATCCAACATTCAAGGTAAGAATATGATATTCACATTAATTATTTCAAATCACTTATTTGGTCTTCATTTTCTGCTATTTAGATCCGAGGCCCAATTCACCATAGAATTGCTAATGTTTCGGATAAGTGATGATGGATATCACTTCAATATCAAGATGATAAATCCATTGAATGTTGAGTACCTATATTAAAATTTGGAATGTCTACTTAATAAAAATTTGAATTATTTGATGTTAGGCCAAGAAACCACCAAGAAAGTTAGATCGTTGAATTATTATTCATTTCATTGAATGGTTCGTCAAAATGCTGATAACTATTTGCTGAGATTTCGTGGATTGTTGCAGCAGTATTGTGTGGATATGTATTGTGAAATTGAAACAGAGCGCCTCACTTTTATCAGACTGCATCAATCTAAACTACATTCAGAGGAATATATTCATTAACGAGATGCAATCGCTACCGAAGTAAATGCAGCCAATGTAGGTAGATTGACAATTTTACCAGCAACGTATATTGGCAGCCCGCGTCATATCCATGAATATGCACAAGATGCAATGACATACGTTCGAAGTTATGGTTGTCCTGATTTATTCATTACATTTACCTGCAATCCAAAATGAGAAGAAATCCCTCAACTGCTTCTTGCCGGACAAACATAAGTTGATCGACATGACATCACTGCTCGAGTATTCAATCAAAAAGTGAAGTCACTGATGAATTTTATTACAAAACATCATGTCTTCGGGGATACTGGATGTATTCAATTGACTGTCAAAAACGAGGCCTGCCACATGCACACATTCTCATCTGGTTAGTAGAAAGAATTCGACCGGAACAGATTGTTGCACATTGCACAATACTCAAGGGAAAATATGAAGGTGAGGAAGTTCTTATTCCCAGAATCCGATGATCCCAACAGATATGCCATTTGAATTTAAGAGATTTCAATTTCCAATTCGTCTAGCGTTTGCTATGACAATTAACAAATCCCAAGGCCAGTCCTTGAGTGTGTGTGGCATAAATCTAGAAAATAGTTGTTTTTCTCATGGCCAGTTGTATGTTGCGTGTTCACAAGTCGGCAAACCTTCTGCCCTTATTATTCTTGCACCCGGGAAAAACCCGGGAAAAAAAGGTACTACAATGGGACGTTTTTTAAATAATAATAAGATACCGCTTAAATAAAGTGAAGTCTTTTCATGTAGATAACTGTACATACCTACCTATTTCAGTGTAATTGAATTTTTGTTATATTTTGTACTTTAACTTTGCCTAATATACCTCCTACTTGACAAAATACCAATGTTTTGTTGATACAAAATTAAACGCTCGAAAGCTTCCGGCTTCATGTCGGTTTCTCGAATTTTTTTTTACCGTCGGTGTTCGGAGCCGCAATTTTTGCCGGAACGGGCGATTTCCCGATACAGGCGTCGATTAGTTTTCGGCCCCGGGAGGATCGTCGATATGCGGGAGGCCTCGCTCGACGGCGGAACGGATAAATTACAGGAGATAAAAGTCCGGGACCGACGTCACGTTCGAATTTCATGCAGCCACCGCCTATCGAATTAACGGGGGCCGACTTATAAATTGCGAATTATGCCGTTTTGCCGGCGTCGTTCCTCGTTATCGACAGCGCCGCCTATTCGGTCGGTATATTTCAGATATCGAAGGCTGCGGTTGAGAAAAATATTAATTTATTTTCTCCGTCGAAAGTTCATCGATTTCGGAGACAAAGTGAAGCTAGATTTCCTCGGGGAAGTTCACCCGGAATTTCTGAACACATGCAGAGGCATTTAATAATGAGTTTTATGGATCTCTTTAGACATTTACTTGTATGAGACAAGTCAGAAGAAAAAATAATACAATATGCTCAATCACGAGAAAAAAATACATTAATACGAAGAATCATTCGAGTATTCACTCAGATTTGAGAGGATTGAATGTTCTAAACAAATCATTAAACAATTGACACACTTCGTCATGAGTTCTCACACGATCCCCATAACCGATCATGATTAATACACTGCGCAAAAAAATTAACGCACATTATGAAAATCTCAATTCTAATGAAAGTTAACTCTACATTGACATTATAACTTATTTTTTATGTTCTCTCGGGAAGGTTTTGAACGAAACAAGACACATTAAATGGAAGAAAATTAAGGATTTCACCGAATCTTATGTGAAAGAAGAGAAATGAACAATTTTCAAAATACTGAAATGCTGATAAGTGATTTAATACTTGGTATTTCCACCGCTTGCGTTGATTACAGCTCGACAACGACGGTTCATACTCAACATGAGTGATCTTGAAATGTTCTGATCTAAACCTTCCCAGATTTCTCCGAGTTGGATTCCTAAGTCATTAGGAGTAGCTGAATGATTTTCTGAACTTCTCAACCTTCTAGTGAGGTTGTCCCAAACCTGCTCAATCGGATTGAGATCTGGACTTCTTGCTGGCCATTCCATTCGAGAGACTTCAACCTCTTCAAGGTACTCCTGAACGATGCGAGCACGATGGGGTCTGGCATTATTGTCCATAAAAATGAAATTTTCACCAATGTATGAGGCAAATGGCACTACATGCTCTTCAAGAATGTTCCTTATATACTTATCAGCATTCATAGCTCCATTATCAACGACCACAAGGTCTGTGCGAGCAGTCAAAGATATTCCACCCCAGACCATAATCGATCCTCCCCCGAAACCAGTAGTATTCAGGAAATTGCACTGAACATATCTTTCATGTGGACGTCTGTATACAAGGTAACGTCGATCACAATGGTAGTGGCAGAATCTAGGCTCATCTGTGAAGAGAACTCTTTATCAATCGGCCTCTTCCCAATGGATATGCTCTCTCGCAAAATCCAATTCGATGGGCTGGGGTAAGAGCTGGGCATCTTGCCGCGACACGAGGCCTTAAATCATATTCTCTGAGGCGATTTCTCATTGTCTGAGTGCTAATGTGCACCCCATGAGTTTGCTCAAGCTGATTTTGAAGGAGGCGATCGGTTGCAAACCGTTGTCTCAACGAAGAAACTCTCAAGTAACGTTCTTGAATGGCAGTTGTTACCCGTGGTCTACCCTGTCCTGGTCTTCGGACATTCATACCTGTCTCCCTGAACCGCTACAATATTCTGGACACACTTGTATGGGAAACTCCCAACCTTTCTGCCATTTTTCTTCTCGCAAAACTACCGCTTGGGCATATTCCTCTTGGGTTAAATTGCGTGTTTCGCGTTGCCTAGCTATCGAGTGTAGAAAATCAAACAAAAGAAAAACTCTTGATCACTAGAATTGATCGAGAACAACTGATTTTAGAATGGAGCCTATACATTCAAAATCTGATAATATCATCTATTTTTATTCCTGCTGGGAAAAAACATCTGTATTGAAGAAAAATGTTGAATCTGGATAACATATGCATGCATAATTCTGATAAAAATAATTATCATTGAGAACACCCTAAGTTGTAGAATAAATTTGTGATTTCCATAATGTGCGTTAATTTTTTTGCGCAGTGTATTTCAATACGATCACTTTCACTAAGATGAAGCATTATTTATTGTACAATTGAATTTATGTAACGTTATACGTTCATAAGTTTGAATTAATGAATTGGAGTAGTTCGGTGTGAAATTATTTCATTTGTCGAAAACTGAGAGCTTTCGGCATTTATAAGTTTGTCATTTTATAAAATAATATGGTCTTCTCCCACCAGAACGATCTTGGGTCCAAATAAAGCTATTTCCTAACCGGATGGAGTTCCAGACCTATCAAAAAGTTGAGTTGTAAACAGAACCCTATCAGAAATCACGATCCAGAGCCAGCTAGACGCGAATGGTATCGCCTGGCGAGAATTAATTTTTACGCAACTCAAATAAAATCCGACCGCTATATTTTTACAGGTCGTTCAGCAACGGAAAATTCGTCCACAAAATCCCGTTTGATGAATTGTTTACAGGCGATTTTATTATTTTAAAATCCCCTTTGTTTTATCGCTGTACACTGCGAAAGATATGGCTACTTACAATGTAATGGCCACGTCTGGAAATTAAGGAGATGGACAGGAGCGTATCAGGAGGAAAAAGGATGTTGGTTTCATAGCAATTTTTCTTCAAATATGGTCAGAAAAAATCATTTGATATTGATCCTATTCACTCAGTACCATTTTCAGAAGGAATAATTTAATTGGCCTATTTTTAAGAAACGTCATTAATCCCAATATTTGGCAGATAGGTACGGCAAAACACATGGAAGTAGTTTCTCGAGAAAAAAAAAAGCCGAAAGGGGATCTCCCAGGTATCAATAACTGCAAAAAGTTCCTTCGGAAAACTTTGAAACTAAAAGATCCAAAATGTATCTGAATCTTAGTAAGAATCATTTACACCCCTTCACCCCTATCTTAAAGGATATGTTGCCTCAGGAAGCATCTGTTGAGCATAAGTACCAGACATTGATGAGTGTAGATTCTGTGTGGAGAAGGAATGAACTCCTATTCACCTCCTAGCCACGGAGTGCTTCGCCATTGTAAGCCCAAGGAAACAATGCCTTGGTCAAGAAACTTGTAGTATCTGAGGTATCATGCTTGTAAAGTGATTGAACCTTGAAATATAACGCAATATAGGTATATTCATTAAATTTCTTCAATATATTCTAAAATATACCTACTGTGAATTCTCAAAGTAAATCTCAGCATTTTTCTTTCAACTAACACTTGGTTTGGCAAAATAAGGAATAAATTTTGTGTGATATCCTACCAAACCAAGAAATATCCACAAGAGTTAGGGATATCGTATTCAATCGTTCTGAAAAGTATGTTATCTTCGAAAAACTGCTGTTAAATCTTTCCAAACTCAATAACAACTTCAATCGATCCAATGAAAATCAGTGCGAGACATTTCGTTAATCTGGTCGCCTTTTTTCTGAAGTTTGGTTCTTTGCATATGCTTCATGAATGTTCTTATTTTGAAATGGAGTCAGTTTATCAACGGCTTCGATTTGGAACGAGTTTTCTGAAAATGCTAAGACGTAAATCAACAAACGCTGAGGCTAACAGGGCTATCGGAATGCTTCAGGGTGGCCTTACTTAGGTTGTTGTAGCGGAAAGGCTTCAAGTCAGCCAGAGTGTGATATCTCTACTTTGGAATAGATTCAGGGAGGTAGGTTCCTTGTTGGAAAGACCAAAGCTTGATGGGCGACGAAAAACAACACCTGCTCAGGAGCGTTCCATCACCGTTACGGTGAGAAGAAAGCCTACATCTACGTCTAGAATGCTATGGAATTCTTCAAACTGCAGATGGGGTCCAAGTTTCCATCGAAACCATCAGACGACGTTTGAGAGAGGTAAATCTAGGTTCTAGACGTCCATTAAAAGGAGTTCCATTAACACGTGACCACAAGCGTCAAAGGCTGGAATGGGCAAGGCAACATATCAATTGGAACGATCACTGGCGTAGTGTCCTTTTCAATGATGAATCCAGATTTGCAGATTCTCGAAGAATAAGGGTATGGGCAATACCACGCATACCCCGTAATCGTCGCTATGTCCAAGAAGTCCATACATTTCGAGGGGGTAGTGTTATGGTATGGACCGGGATATGTTTCAACGGGCGCACAGATCTACACATTTTTCCTGTGAATATGACCGCCATACACTATAGGGTGCACGTCTTTGACAATGTTTTGACACATTTTGAAGCTGCTATTGGTGAAACTTTTCAATTTCTAGACGACAACGCTAGACCGCACCGTGCAGCCATAGTTAAGAATGCGCGAGAGAAGCTTGGTATTCAACATTTACCAATATCTCTGCACTCACCAGATTTGAATTGCATAGAACGTGCATGGGATATACTCCAAAGAAGATTAGATAATCATCAACATACCCCAGAATCCTTCAATGATCTGAGGGAGCTTATGCTTCGTTCATGGAACTAAATTCCTCAAGAAATGTTCAACAACCTCATGTGTAGTATGCAAAGGAGATGTCAAGCTGTTATTGATGCTTGTGGACGCCATACATTGTATTCATAGTCTCAAAATGCTTGAATTCTCTGAGAATAAAATTACGTTATTTAACTCGATTTTTCTTAATCAGCCTGTATAGTCTGCAGACCTACAGGATGAAATTAATTTTATTTCCTGCAACTTGAAATCATATTAATATGAATTTTCATCACAAAATCTCATTTAAACTATATTTTATTCCAATTTAAGTCAACATCCCTATTTCATGTGAATCAGTGTGTTAACACTCTTATCGAAAAGATAAGGATTAATTTTTTTGTCTCAATGAAGAGGCATGATTTCAACTTTCCGACCTACATTACTCCTTTTAATCAATTTTCACATGGAAATATCATACAAAAATCTTGTCAATCGCTCGAAATTCATTTCTTATTAATGATTTAAGTGCTGCCACCTCATGGATGAAGTTTCTTATGCAGGGTAACGTTCGAAATTGCTTTGTACATCCTGAAAATTGAAGGCTTTTTGCGAACGCTGACGGTAGTAACAGGTTTACAGATATTGAGGAAGTCACGTCGTATAAACCCCTCTTAAAAAAAAATTTAGAAAGGTTCCTGATCTGACGACCTTTGCTCTGACGAGGAGATAACACTGTCTTCGAGGCATGCTACGTTGTTGTTCTCTGAAAGAATAGGAATGCCCTACCAACCTTCTTCTGAATCCAGATTTTTCAATGAAGAATTTTTGTCTTCAACTCGTTACCATCGGAATGAAAGCTCCGCCTGTCGAATCCGACTCTGGCGCCGCGACCGGCCATTCGCATAACTAACATTCGGCCCCACTCATGTCCCCCAACCTCCAAGACTCGCAATAAAATGAGCGGGAAATAATGGGGGTCATAAAGCGTGGCCTTAAAAAAAGGGCACCCGACTCGAAAGTGTGATTTATAGTTGGTTTGAGACGCTGCCTGCTTTCCCGTCCCGCGAGAATGGCTTCATTTCGCTTGGTTCTCCTCCAGACAGGGTTCCAACGGCCGTCTTGAGAACGCCGTCACTGGAGGATTTTTTATCGTTTCCCATCGAGCTGTCGAAATTCGATTGGGCGTTCGACGGGTTTCCGCAGATAGGTCTGTTATTTTTACGCCAGTTCCAGTTAATCACGAGGAGGTCCATTAAGTTGGGGAGGCACTCTTCGAATTTTAGTAGAGAGATATAAATGTCAGCAAATATTCTTCCTAAATGGAATCCTCAGCTTGATCGAGGAAATGGGGAAATTGCTCTTTCAGCACACAGTGAATTATTTTCTACAGCTTTTTACATGAAAACACATAATTAGAACTTACCCTCAAGGTAATAGCTATCTTACCATACATTCCCAGAGTAACAGATAGAATTGGTGGAATACTGAAGTGAGGCAAATGATCAATATAACCAAAGACAAAGTTAACGCACCTTCAGAAACCGGTATTTACCGGATACCTTGCGCCTGCTTCAAAGTCCACAGAGGTACTACAAAACCAAGTATCGATACGAGAATTAAAAAAGAATAAAAGATTCAAATCATCCACGAACTTAGATGAGTTGGATATTCCCCAGGGTAGCCTAGTTGGTTCTATATTGTTCTTTATATACAAAACGATGCTTACAAATCCGTTGCCAAACTGCCTTGCTTCTAAAGTTTG
This sequence comes from Hippodamia convergens, assembly GCA_038502775.1. Classification (NCBI taxonomy): domain Eukaryota; kingdom Metazoa; phylum Arthropoda; class Insecta; order Coleoptera; family Coccinellidae; genus Hippodamia; species Hippodamia convergens. The sequence continues at coordinate 1,575,230 of CM076607.1, forward strand.
CTGATGATAAGAACTTTGTCATAAAACATATGTTTTGCAGACTATTTTCGAATATTCAGATAGTATTTGAAATGCTATATCAGATTTGATAAAAAATGAGGACTTAGTGTTGTATGAAAATGAAACAAATTGTGTAATGTTTCAAACCAGCAGGACTAACTTGGTACTTCTTAGATGATCTACGTTTGAAGCTTAAAACTCGAAACAATATTCTTCAGAAGCTGGCTGGTTCTTCGTGGGGCGCTGATGCAACAATACTTCGTACGGCAGTGCTAGCTTTGGTTTTGTCTGCTACTGAATATTGTTGCTCTGGTTGGTAAACAGTGTTCATGTAAAAAAATTGATGCCCAACTAAATTTTTCTATGAGGACCATTACTGGTACTATCAAATCTACACCTACTCCTTGGTTACCATTCCTCTCAAATATTGTCCCACTCCATATTCGCTGAGAGACAACTATTTTGAATTTTTTTAACAAATTAAAATCCTTTCGAAATTCATTTCCCATACTCTCCTATATTCCAGATTGAAGTCGCCTAAACCTTTTTGGTCAAATTTTCCAATTGATATAAATAGAAGCGACAAAGAAATTTGGCAATCTGAATGGAATGTATGCAATTTTTTCAATAGAGATCTTATTACAGATCCTTTCATAGGAGTTCCTGGTTGTGACCTTCCCAGGAGAATATGGTCTGTTCTAAATCGTATTAGAATAGGCCAAGGACGATGCAACAGCATGCTTTTCCGTTGGAATTTGGTTGAGAGCCCTAGTTGTGAGTGTGGAGAAAATTAGGAGACTATAGAACATCTTACAAATAGTTGTCCCATTTATAAATCTCAAGATGGTTTCGAGATTATACGTGAAGTAACAAATGCATTTCTGAAATGGGTGGTTGCTTTCAAAATACTTCAATTTATTCTAAATAATTGCTTTCTTTTCTGCTTTTGTCTTTTTTCATTTCAGACTAAGTATTGCGAGTCATTTTGCGAAGAATCTTCATATCTGACTCCATAGACGGATAACATGAAGATGTTTTCTTAGATCATGCTGACGTCTTTCAAGAATTCTCTGATATTTAATATTTTTAGTATTTTTTTTTCACGTGCGAGGTAAGGGTTTTTTCCAGCTGAGGTTTTTTTTCCTCATTTAATCATACTGCAGATCTGTATGGTTTTCCTGTGTTGCAGGAGTTGCAAGTAGGTACCTTTTTGTTTAATATGTATTGTATTATTTTAGCTCTCTGACCCAAGTAGTATATGTTCTTTTGATTAACCCTGAGTTGCAGCAACGTCCATTAAAACTTAATGATCCCTTAAAAGAACAAAAGATCCTTGCGGTCGAAGTTCCCGGAAGGCTGAACGAAGCCACAACGACCCCTGTTCATGATAATAATAATAATAATAATGATCCCTTAATTCTACCTTAAACGGAGTATCCAAAGAGGGTAGCCATGGATACTCCGTTTAAAGGAGGACTAAGGGAGCTTCAAATTTAATGAACGTTGCTGCAACTCAGGGTTAATCAAAAGAACATATGTATATACTACTTAATGCAGTCAAAGCTTCTAGGTTTGATAATGGATGATGTGTTATCATGGAAAGGTCATATAGATAAGCTTGATACAAGATTGAGTGCTTTTTGTTACACCATGGGGTGATGTCAAAATATCTTAATGAAAGTGGTCTTAACACTGTTTATTTTTCAAATTTTTAATCTATTGTTAGATACGGTCTAATTGGTAACAGTTTCTTCAAGTCAGATAAGAGCTATTAGAAATATTCAACAGCAAAGACCTTCAACCTGTCTACATCAAGATTTCGCCTTCGGCGTCGTTATCAGATCACTGCAGATCCAAAATTCCCAGTCTGACACCAGCCAGGGATGTCGGTACACGATAATCAACCGGGTATTGTTTGAACGTCATCAGCGCCATCTAGAACCTCCGAATACAATCCCAGATTTCGTATTCAAGTAGCAGTTCGCGCCGACGAAAAATTCGAAGGCGTAATAAATTCCTCCTACCCGAGTCACGGGGTACCAAGAACGGCAGGATATCGAAAGAAGTTGAGAGGAAATTGACATGGAACGCGCTTCTATCGAGGACGGCAGTTTTACCGGATGGAAATCAGACGGGGTGGGGAGATTTTTCCGGAAAACGACGCTGCAGAACACAATGGTTAATCTTCGAGCCTAAACCTATATTAAGCACCTTGAGGAACTGGCAGGACATTTTGCAAAGTTCGGAAATGAACTTTTATTGTTTCTGACACATGTTGCAGATGAAGTTCGAGTTTTTGCAGTTTAATTAAATTTCTCTATTTCAGTATCATAATGAGTTCATAACAGTACTAGAAGTAGTGCTGTAATGAACTCATTACATTGTTTCCAGTCATATTTTTCGTTTTGTGGTTTACAACTCTGACTTCCCTGCCACACCAACTACCAAGATCCAATATAAAAGTCACTAGGATGAATAATCTGAATTTTTCATTTAATTTCGAGGGTATTTCACAAAATTTTACTAAAATTGAAAAATTAGCGTCTAATACTCGTTGAAGAAGGCAATTCCACTACTCATCCTCTCGAAAACTCGCTCCTTCGTTGCTGGTTAGAATAGGATCCCATTCTGCAACTTGTCAGAATATACTATTTGAGGATTGCTGTCCAGATGTGGTGAGGAGTATGTTTGAGTATAACACATAAAATAATATAATCCTTATATAAGACCTAACGGCTCTGAAAAGAAGAAACCAATATCTTGTAGTTGTAGGTGTTCTTTTTTTGTGTCACCCATATGTGCTCTAATAGTCGCATCAGTCTCTACTAGTAACATTGAACCTACCTTGCAAATTAATCAATAATGCTTGAACAATGTTTATATACGAGAAAATAGCTCGAGATGTCACCTTGAGATGCTACTGAGATGTTCTCTTTTCAGAACAGATGTTTCTTTGTAATCTGGATTCAACAATATAGGTTCATTCATCAAATTTTGTCTACATATTTCAGGTCTCGGATTTGCCCTGCCTCGGATTCATTTTTTATCAGTAGGACATTGATAATCGAAAAAATTTTATGACATATTTCGAAAGCTTGTTGCTTGAAAAAAGACCGACGCCGTAGGCGGAGGTCTATTGCCTACAAGCAACAAGCTTGAGAATAAAATATAATAAAATTTTTGAGCATTTATCAATGTCAGGAGGATATTCGGATACAACATTTTTTGCTATAGAAAAAAAACAGAGCTTAAACAATTTATTTGAAGGTGCAATTGATCCATGAATGATTTCCATACAAACTTCTTGCTGTAAGTAGTGTTTTTTGGTATTTTTGATTCAATAATTTCGTTAATATTTTCATCAGCATCACACCCAAATCGTGACATTTCGAAATATTAAATATACGAAACTTCAAAATCGAAATGAATCAACATGTGTGCATAGCAACGTTGAAAATAGCCCATGGTCTGTTTTCAGGAAATGTTGACATGATTGTTCATATGATACAAAATGAGGAAATTTATGAAAGAGAAAACAGTTCTGCCAATTATTATTTTTCAATGCAAAAATCACTAAACGATATTTACGAAAATATTTCATGACTTTCAATGAAATTTCAATGAATGAAAGAAAATAATGTATAATACTCCTACAGAAGGCTTCTTCCAACACTCTTTCATTCAAAAAATAGCCAATTCGAGGCTCGTTTTTTAATTTTGAATCCGAGGAAGAATGCCAGTGCCTCCTGCACTGAAAATGCATGAAATGTGGTGATAGCCACATGACTGCTTATGCAAAAAACCCATCACAACGTTTTTCCAGATGCGGAAATTGTTGAGGTGACTATTAGTCAACCATCATCAAGTCCAAACAGAACCCAAATAATCCGAATAACCGAAAGAAAAAAGAAATTCGTTGAAATCCTCAGACGTAAATAAACATGTTAAATAAACAAAACAGAAGCAATCATCTGTAAATTGCATTCTGGAATCCGCTTTATTGAGTAAAAAACAATACCTGACTTGAAAATAACAAAATAGATGTAACTATTTGGTACTTGTAAGTGATATCGATCAATTTTGAGTGAAATATTTTCCAGTTCAATTCATTTTGCTACTCTGGTTTTTTTCTATTTTCGAATACGATGAGATGGCTATCTGTTACCCCCACAATCAAAATGTCACTGAGGGAAAATTTGAGTTCAGGGTAACAGAAGTTTTCGAGAAAGAAATTATGCCAACAGTGACGAATATTTCATGCACAGTTATATCACTGCAAAAATCCTACATCATCTGGAAGGCACTATCTCATTTGCATGGTTGTTTTATTTATGATACTTTTTCAAAATTTGAGATCAGGCAGATCTGACACAGCTAACATGTTTTTTGTTGTGTACATATGAACCCCCGCTCAAACTTTCATACAAATACTGTGAAGTTTATATATTATTATAGAGTATAGAGGGTGATCCACGGTCGATGGTACGTTAGAAGTTTATGGAGAACAGAAAGCAGGAATTCATTAAAAATTTGGTTTCTTAAACAAGAACAGATGCTCTATCGATCTAAAATGTTCTCTGTGCTGCGGTTCTTGTCTAAGAAACCAAATTTTCGAAGAATTCTTGCTCTCCGTAAACGTCTAACGTACCAGCGACCGTGCATCACCCTGTATATGAAATTATTTTCTGGTTTTTATCAAGCCCACACTTTTCTATACTCAACGTCTTGTATTTCCACATGGATGCTGATGACGGAGACAGGAGCATCCTTGTAAATCAGGTCGTCATTCTTGTACCATCTTCAAGATAATATCCTGTACATATTCCTCCTAACGACCCCTCAATTGTTCTTCCAATGCTTTCCCAATCGGGAACGGCCAAAGGAACATCTCTCTTTTGTCCGCGGTTCAGAAAAAAATAATTAAAAACATATTACCTGGTGCTTTTTTAAGAATTTATTTATTTCTTCTCTTACAAGAACAGCAGATTTTTTGGGATTGTAACCAATAGATTTTCTTTTGAGTAATGCTATAAGCGTTGCAAACTTGAATATGTCAATATCGTCGTTCAAAAATATTGTGCTCTTCAGCATTGAATATTCCGCCCAAAGACTTCCAGGCTATCTCAGCTTTTCTATTCTTCGAACAGAAAAGGCCAGTAACAGTTTTTCATTGATTTGGCTGCCTTTAGCCTGAATCCATTCCTTGAAAGTATTGTACCTATGTACTCTCGTAGCGGATTTAAGATTTCTCAGGATACCTGAAGAACAGCCAATTTCCCAGGATGTTCGAATTTCATTATCTTCTGAATGATTCTATATCGCTCATTTTTCAACGCTACTTAATTCAATTGATTATTTATCAAGCCCACACTTTTCTATACTCAACGTCTTGTATTTCCACATGGATGCTGATGACGCAGACAAGGGCAGCCTTGTAAATCAGGTCGTCATTCTTGTACCATCTTCAAGATAATATCCTGTACATCTTCTTCCTAACGACCCCTCATCTATTCTTCCGATGCTTTCCCAATCGGGATCGGCCAAAGGAACATCTCTCCTTTGTCCGCGGTTCAGAAAAGATGAGAAAAATTCCTTTGATGGCCTTTTCAATCAAAGAAATGACCGAACCGCCGAAAAATCGCTCCGAAGAATTTTTCCCATTATTATTCTTCCATTTTCCGAACGACGCGACGGTTCGATGAGAAATCGTTACGGCCTTGTTTTCCCGCTTTGAAAAATTATCGCGGAGCATCCGACGGTTTTTCCGGTCTCCTCGCAGGGGATGCGATACTCATTAATTACGTTCGTCCTTCGGGTTCATAACTATCGTCGGGACCCGAACGACACCCTTAGGGATTACGCGACGTCACTTTACGTCCGTCTCACCCCTTTATGGGGGGCGAAGAAAAAAGGTGGTAACGGTCGGATTCTCGGTCAGAGGAGGATGATCCGAGAAATTGAGACAAAATGGAGGGTCGTGAAATAGCCTATCGCCTGATTTTTATCTAGTGTCAGAGAAAAACTATTAAATACTTGTCTCCCTTTCACGTACTACTTCGAAGTCCTTGTAGTTCTAGTAGAAGATCCGACCTTCACCGAGCTGATAATAGCATAGAACCTATTTCATAATAAACTTCAGACGTTAGATATTATATAAAAAATAGGTTGCCTAAAAAAAATCCTGGACAGAGTATTTTTAATTATTTTTTCAAAAATGATTTTTCATGGCATTTTGCAACATCATGATAATAAGAAAATTTCATACTGCACTTGTAGTATGAAACATGTAGAATCTGCAAACATAGGGTTGCCTCTTATTTACCTGGACGAACTACTGGTTGCCTGGTTTAAACAGGTATGTCAAAATGAGATAATTTCACCGGTGTGATAATAGAAAAAAAATTATATCAGCATAAGCGCTGTTTTATTGTGAACACGTTGATATAGGGTTGCCTGCAAAAAAATTGGACTTAATAGGGGTTGCCGAGGTTTGAAGGTTGGATTGTTGACGCGCCAGGTAATAATAAAGGACCGAACATCGCAGTCGTATCTGAATGAAAACCAGTACGAATGCTCGGTACGTATACCTACTATGATAAAGATGATATTTTGAACCATGAAAAAATGAATGCTGTTGAAGAGTTCACAGCACAAATGTATGGCATAAAGCACTGTCGACAGTAAACGATGTGAGAATTCGGCGCAAAAAAAGACGGCGAACAATTTTCAAACAAAATTGAAAGTTTTGACTCCAACTCTATACCGCCATGGTGGATTTTCCTACAACAAAAAGTTTTACGAACAATATCTGTAAATGCCATGTGGCTTAATGCAACAGAATCTGTATGTGCAGAGTTAAACCCTATAAATTACGGTTGGTATTTGAATAGTTATTTGAAACCAACTGGTTTTAAAGGAGATCAAACTCCTTTGAAAATACGAGATATAATTGAAATGGAAAATAATGAGGATGAACTCGATGAGACCGATAAATTTGAGAGTGTCAATTCAAGTTCAGATGATTCAGATATGAAATAGAAGATATTGATCGTTTTTTTTATTGATATTATTTTTTGTTCTTTTGCTGTTCTGTCATAAAATTTATTAATATAATACATGATCTTCTGACATTTTTCTTGTTATTGCATTACCCGAATTTTCGGCAGTGAACATTATACCCTAAAGTTAATATTATATTATGATATGGAATACATTGGACTGTTATGTATTCAATTTTGTTTGAAATTCAAATGTCAGTTGCTCCAGAATATCGCCGTATTGTTCTCAATATAGCCTATGGAAGGTACCTACGTAGTAGGGGTAACTCTTTGAGTAAAAGTACCGAGCATTCGCACTGTCTTACATTCAGATAAGACTGCGATGTTCGATCCTTTATTATTACCTGGCGCGTCAACAATGCAACCTTCAAACCTCGGCAACCCTTATTAGGTCCAATTTTTTTGCAGGCAACACTATATAAACGTGTTCACAATAAAACAGCGCTTATGCTGATATAATTTTTTTTCTATTATCACACCGGTGAAATTATCTCATTTTGACATACCTGTTCAAACCAGGCAACCAGTAGTTCGTCCAGGTAAATAAGAGGCAACCCTATGTTTGCATATTCTACATGTTTCATACTACAAGTCCAGTATAAAATTTTCTTATTATCATGATGTTGCAAAATGTCATGAAAAATCATTTTTGAAAAAATAATTGAAAATACTCTGTCCAGGATTTTTTCAGGCAACCTATTTTTTATATATTATCTAACATCTGAAATTTATTATGAAATAGGTTCTATGCTATTATCAGCTCGGTGAAGGTCGGGTAGGTTCGGATCTTAGACTATTCATTTGTCCCTTAACCTAAATTCGTAGTAATTTTGGATGTTTTAGAGTTGTCGGTAAACTTTTGTATCGCCAAAGTTTTCGGCATTCTATACTTCTCGTAACATTTAAAGGAACAGAAAAATTTTCCAAATTTTTTGGTGTTTTTCAACAGGCTGTATCTCAGTGAATAATGATCGTATGAGAAATGGAAAAATCAATTTTTGAAGCTTGAAGACTCTAGTTTTTTAATTTATTGGTTAACCATTTCTCAGAGTACTGGCAGCCATGCAATCCTCGGATAAAGCACCAATAAAAATTTTTTGAAATTTTTCAAATTTTTATTTCTGCTCTACGCGCATGGAAAAAGGTCTAATTTGTTCTTCACCACCTTCGAAAATGACCATTTGTCTTCGAGATATCCCATTTTGAATGCAAAAGGACCCTTTTTCACTCAACTGCCGATATCTCCGGAACTACTGAAGGCCTTTCAAACCGATAGCCGGTTTCTTTTTCTGCAGAAAATTTCCTACAAAAATCGTTCATGTTTAATTAAGAAGAATATATGCGAAAAAAGATCGAGAAAATGCCATTTTGCCATTTGTTGGTTAACGAGCTCTATCTTCATCAATGTTGGAGAGGAAGCTAAGAATATAGGAAAATTTTACAGCCTAATGTACCCCAAATCCCCTCCTAAATCGGTAGATCGATCGGTTGAAGCGGTTTTCCTGGATCGATTCATTCAAATTCTGAAAAAATTAAGGGAACAAGGTTTTCGTTCCTCAAAGTGGACCTCTCCTTTTCAAGAATCAACGAGTGATTTCTTTTCACTTTTTACTCAATTCTGAATGTTTCAGAGGTAATACAGAAATTGAAAAAAAACTGGTGAATTATGTTCTCAAAATATCGAGAGAAAAAGTAGAAATTCTCACTGAAAAAGCATTTTTTTTTCTGATATTTTCGGAATTTCAATCGTAAGAAAGGCCTTCACAAATTTTAGAAATTTTTGAAAAATTTTTCTTGCAAAAAGGAATGAGCGGTAGTTGTTGAGTGACAAAATTTGAAGCATCATATGAATTAGAGTGGTACATAAAAAAATTGCTGGATCGAGACGTATCACTGAAAATTATTTTTATACGACCGTGCGTTTTCACCCACTTTCCCGTACTTATTTTAGTTTTGGAAGTGTCATTTTTCCGCACTAGTGCGGGAAAGTATTAGCAGGGGTTTTTCCGCACACTTTCATTGAAGAATAAACTGAATTATGATATGTCTCTATGCATCGAACGTCAACGATGAGAGTACCACGGTAACGACAAGTAGAATTATGGATTTTCATGGAATGTTTTGTATGTTGAAATAAAATATACAGGGTGGCCATTTGAAAACGAAACAGACGAGATTACAGACGAAATAAATTTTTTCGATAGAAATGCTCGGACAGGTCGATTTCTGTTTCAAGGGGGACAACTTAAGATGTAGGTTACGGACGTATAGCGCTTCAACCCTTGCTACTACAACCCTCACCCCCAATTTTTGAATAGGGGAGATGGGGTGAGTGATAATTCGTTTGAAAGGTATTTTTATACTGATTTCAGCACAGTAATTGTTTTTTCATGAGGTATCACTCATCTCATCTTCTTTATTCAAAAATTGGGGGTGAGGGTTGTAGTAGCAAGGGTTGAAGCGCTATGCGTCCGTAACCTACATCTTGAGTGGTCCCCCTCGAAACAGAAATCGACCTGTCAGAGCATTTCTATCGAAAAAATTTATTTCGTCTGTAATCTCGTCTGTTTCGTTTTCAAATGGCCACCCTGTATTTCGAGAACTAATGCATAAAATGAAAAAATAATTACTGTGCTGAAATCAGTATAAAAATACCTTTCAAATGAGGTATCACTCACCCCATCTTTTCTATTCAAAAATTGGGGGTGAGGGTTTTAGTAGCAAGGGTTGAAGCGCTATGCGTCCGTAACCTACATCTTAAGTTGTCCCCCTCGAAATAGAAATCGACCTGTCCGAGCATTTCTATCGAAAAAATTTATTTCGTCTGTAATCTCGTCTGTTTCGTTTTCAAATGGCCACCCTGTATATTTTCAATGTGGGGTCGTAGAAAAAATAATGTTCCTATCTTGTGTAGAAAGTATCTTTCTGCACTTGATAGGAAAATAACTATTTTTGCCAGAGACCACCGTCCTGAACATTTCAAACAAAATGTATGATTTTTTTTCAGTTTACATATAAATAATATTCCTTGGTTGCAATAATGACCACAGTATTCAGAATAAAGTTGTTTAAATAATTCCAACCGAGTTTATAACATTTCCATATCAATCAATATGCTATCAGAATTCAGCGATATTATAAATAAATAATCACATGGTTATTGTAATAGTTCCCTTACCTCCTAAATCAGCTAAGAAAATGTCCCTCAGGGCTGCAAACTCTTCTTCAGGCGACATTCCATTTTTACCGAAACAATCATTTTCCGGCCAAACTTCCCTAGAACAAAAATTAATTAATAGTCTCACATAAAATCGAAAGATCGAGTAGGCCATTAGACAAGAAGAAGGCGCAATGATTCCTCGCGCTAGGCACGAAACAAGGTTTAAATTCCGAACTTCCGCCGGCCATATTCCTGATATTACCAAGTTAATAGTGCCGTTGTATACGAGAAACCCTGAGTGTTCTGACTTATTAAGAACGCCGAAAGTTTCGCTATAAATTCCGGGGATCCCGGCTCGGCCAACTTTCGAACCCGTAGGAGAAATTAAGTCTCAATTTGTTCATTTTAATGACGGCGCTAATAGTGATGCGACGTCCCACTTGCGAGAATTGGATTTTTTCGCGAAATCGGGTCAGCGGGGAAAACTCCATTTTGTAACATAAATGAATTCAAAATAGTAATCATCGAAATGAATACCATTTTCAATTCCCAGGCTAAGAGATCTTTTATCATGAGGTTGGAGAAATGATATTAGATTTTGTCACTGAGATGAGAGATATACCGGTTTCGGCCTTGTTGAGCCTCATCAGTATCCCGCACATCTCAGGACAAAATATTCATAAAAAACTTCAGAATTTATAGCAATTGGTTGTGAAGTAATGAGTAAAATATTACAAAGTACTAAGGTGGTGACATCCAATTGCGCCAAAATGAAGTTTCATATCTCCAATCAAATGCAAAAAAGAAATCTGTGCTTCCTCTTTCACTGAATGAGATTTTAGCAGTGGCTCTATTCAGGGCCCGCTTGCTAGTTTCTCAAAGTGATGGAAACGCCCAATTCTTTTTGTGAAAAAAAAGAGGAAGTACAGCTTTCTTTTTTTGCATTTGATTGGAGATATGAAACTTCATTTTGACGCAATTGGATGTCACCACCTTAGTACTTTGTAATATTTCACTCATAACTTCACAACCAATTTGCTATAAATTCTGAAGTTTTCTATGAAGATTTTGTCCTGAGATGTGCGGGATACTGATGAGGCCCAACAAGGCCGAAACCGGTATATCTCTCATCTCAGTGACAAAATCTAATATCATTTCTCCAACCTCATGATAAAAGATCTCTGAGCCTGGGAATTGAAAATGGTATTCATTTCGATGATTACTATTTTGAATTCATTTATGTTTCAAAAATGTTCTCGATGTGCCTTCGTAAAGGCAAAGAATTTTCTTTTCTTAGCTCCATTTTGTCCCGCGAGATTTCCCGGAACGATGAAAAACTGCGCTCGCGTTCGGTAAGAGAATTATTAATAATTCTTCGGGGAAGGTGAATTTTAACGTTCGATTTTCGATGGGGAACGCTCGAACTTTTAATTCCGGTTCTCGAGAATTTTTCACTCGAGCCCGACGAAAGTTATGGGGGGAATTTTCACCTGGAGGAAATTTTCATGGAGAAACTTCATGTCCTTCAGATCCGTTTTTTCTTGGGCTAATGGTGGAAAATTTCCGATCAGTTTTTTTTGTTCTTTCCCAATATTTAATTTGAGTGTATTTTCGGAAATTTTCAGAATGTTCCGACTGAAAGATTGTACAATTAATATTAATTTACCGACAAACAATACCTGCACGCATCAGCAGTAGATACTGGCTACGTGGATTTCTATTGGCAAGCATTCATTTTCCATCTCAGAGCATTTCTTGATTTAACGTTGGAAAGTAACTCTCGTATTTCTAAGTATAATTCAAGTCTCTGAAGTTCCAGGCGATTAATATAATCTGTAAGTACCTGATATGTTGATCAAAAAATGTTACTCTGATTTCATTATCGATTTATTTGTTTTAAGTAGAAAAAAATGAATGAAAAAGGGTAAGTTTGTGTTGAAAATTGAGCATTGCACCCCTCTGATCTCATCTGCATCTACGCCTATGCTTACGCCGCAGCGCCACGTCCACTCCAGCAAGTACAGCTCTATGGTCAGCTGATTGACTGTTCGCGTCAAATTAACCTCCTCTGTGTATTCATCAGCTGACAGATAAACGCATGTTCATTAATTGAATCAATTAATCATTCTCTTTTGTAATCCAGCTCTGCATGTGAATAGGCCTTCTCTTGTGTAAATCTTGTAAATTAGAATTTAAAAAAAGTCACCTCGCACAATCACTGTTCATATCGTTAATTTCTTGAAGTAAGTAATCATGAGATATCTCTGGACTCCTCACATGAAAATGATTGCTTGCTTCAAGAATGAACATCCGCATGTCTTTCTCTGGTAATAAATACTGATTTATTATATTCTCATATGCATCCCATTCTCTTAATCAGTTCATCTCATTTTTCAACTATTCACTTCTCATAACACTTGCTAATTATTGTTCTCGAGTTTCAGATGAATAAAAATCCTCAAACGCAAAGGTGAATCATGGAATCAGTCTTCTCTCTCAATAAAACCAAGTGAAATTTTCTGAAGTATTCAAACGATCAAGAAGTTTAGACATTGAACCTGATTGTTAGCCTCAGTCCCTGCTTCACCTTGAGCGGTCTCCTCTAATATTGGTAAAACCATTCAACTGGTATGATCTCCTCATTATAAATGAGAAATTCTCAATTTCATTCATCTGAACCACTTAGCAAGTAAGATCTCAACTGTAAATGTCGTTTCAATTGATTTATTAGCATTCTCTTATAGACCAATTTTATAGATTATAAATATCGATTTCTCGATCATGATATTCTGACATTGCAATAATCTCAATGAAGAACAGACTTAGACGACTAAGTTTTCAATGCGCGTATCTCCTCTAAGGCCTGATCTCACTTTTATTACAACTCAGCCTACTCTAATGATTCATTATTCAATCTTCTGTTTTCCTGTAAACGTTGAGTTTAATTTTGAATTAATGGAACTGTCCCAAAGTCTAAGTCTGACTTTATCTGACCTCCTATTTTGAACTTCTCTAGATTACCTCTGTTTTTAGTTGAATAATGTCACTCTGAGTTTATAGATGACTTCAATATTTGTATTTTTACTGTTTTAACTTCATGGCGGGTGACTTATTCATTTTATGATTGTGAATGATGTCAATAATACTATACTCTAAAACAAGTTGCAGAATGAGCCCCTATTCCAACACGAATGCGAAATTCGAAAACAAGCGACAAAGGAGCGAGTTTTTGAATTGCCTTCTGCAACGAGTATTAGACGATTTTTTCTCTATTTCAGAGAAGATTTGTGAAATACTCTAGAAATTCAAATAAAAAGTCAGGTTAGTGACTTTTGTATTGTATCTTGGCAGTTGGAGTGACTTACGAAATTTGAAAGATTACGGAATTTGAATTGATTGGATTTGGAAATTGAGAGGATCGGAGGTCAGTACTGACAATCACAAAACGAAAAATATAACTGAAAACAAGTAGTAGTACTGTAATGAACTCATTACGATACTGAAATTGAGAACTGTTTTCACACTACCACCTCCAACTCAATTATCTGGATACAGTCCTAAAAAGTAATTTTACAAAATCAGAACAACCCCGATTTTGAACAATTCGAAAACACAATTTTCCTGTTATCACGTAGCTTGTCGTATGCTGCTTGAAAATGCCTGGTCGAAAGAAATGCTTTCTGATATATTCTTAATTGCCTTCTTAATATATCTAGCTACTGTTCGATTCATGTATCACATGAATCAGTATTTCTTCTTGATTATTAAAAAAAATTACGATTCATTAAATAACCATCAACGTTTCTCTGATATCTGATTATCGAATAATCTGTGCCAGTATGTTTTTTCTTTGATCATGTGGACATTTTTTTCTTCTCTTCCATTCCGATTTTTATTATCAGAGATCCTTGGAAATAGTGAGATATTATCAATTCATATACTGATAAAATTTTTTTCAACAGCCTTTCTGCAGAGGAATTCTTGCAGAAAAATTAAGCCGTGAATTGAATGCCATCTTGGAAAGTGTTCATAAAACATATTTTGAAGAATGGATAAAAAATTATGATACATGTATATGGCCCCCAATGGGGCGACAATATAAATTCTGATTATTCAATATGAAATGTGTTTAATTTACATATTCTCTGTACTTTTTTGAAAGAAGCTATTTGAAAGGCGAATATTCAACTCTTAATGAATGAATAATGAAATATATGATAATAATAATAATTATTAAAAAATAAACTTTCAATAAATCGATTTAACGAGAATTTTTTTTTCAATTTTGTTCCATTTCTACAACAAATTTCATGAAACCCTGTGAGTATTCCTGCGGCAAGCAGTCGGCAACAAGTACATCAACAGAAGCAGCAAACAGTACTAATAAAGTTGCTGAATGCTTTAGAAAAATCTGTTCAGGACTCTTTTCCATAAAATACGAGACCTACATCTCCCTGTATACGCCGCCTCTTCCGCGATATCAAATATAACTTGACCCACATCTCCGAGGCCCTCTGCTCTCCAAAGCAGCCATAACTCATAACATCAAATTAGTCTTTTCAGATACCCGATTTCTTTCGAGGCATCTTTGAAGTCCTCCCCGACGGATCCCGGTTCTCTTCGGGAAGGAAACATCCCAATCTCGAAATTAAAGGAGGCCGCGACTCGTTCTCGTCTCAAAGACGGCAACGGGCCGTCGTTACACTGGGTAATTAAATAAAGTGGGATGATGCCGGTGGGAGGAAGCTGCACACTCCCTCATTTCACGGCGGAAACACGCGCTCGCCGAACTCGGAATAATTGGAATTTAATTATTTATTCCCTGGGAAAATTATGGGGCATAATTTTCGATACATCCCAGGCAACATTCGGTGGTAGTTTGGAGGAGGCGGTCCTGTCGCTACGGTAACGAGAGAAGATGTGAAAGATCGTTTGGGGAAGAAGGCAAGATTGTAAAAAATTTAGTTTCTTGAAAATTTCCCTTAACATTAGAAACTACACGATCACCTTTGCTGTTGACCATTCAGGCAGCAATGCCTCAATGACCTCCCCCTCTGAAGGCTACATCTAATTAATTATGGAGTAATGAAAATCTAGATCATGAAGTAAACTGCAAGTACGTGCTGCCATCGAACCAACGTAGCAATAGACTAGTTTCTGGGCTGTTGCCTGTCATCAGTACTGCTTAACGTCTTTTGGATTCCTAGTCATTCCCAGATAAGAGGTAATGAAACAGCTGATCTTTTGGCTAATAAGGGTAGAAAAAATCCTAGATGTCCCTCAATTCGGGGGAGCCCACAGGAATTTTGGCCATCCTTTCGTAGGGAGGTTGCCAATAGCTCTTTCGCTGAACTCACTAACTTCAGTCTGAATAAAGGTGTCAATTATAAAACATGATATAACATACCAAATCCTCCCTCCCGTGGTTCAAGAACCTACCCCTCTCTAGGGTCTATATTACTACCCTTTCCAGACTTCGATCCTCTCATTGCTTCTCGCCTAGTCACCTCCATAGAATGGGTGTTGTTGACTCTCCGCTTTGCAGCTGTGGTGAACCGGGAAATCTCCGTCACTTTTTCTGCGAGTGTACCATAAATGTGCACAATATCGATGTCCTTCTGTGCAAACTGGCTAAGGAGAACATTGCCCTCTCTCTAAACATTTACGATGTTCTATTTTGCAACAGATTGGAAATCGTTAACATTATCATGGATTTTCTGCATGCCAGTTAGCTTAAATTTTGATACTACCTTTCCTTCATGCTTGTAGATTTCCTGAATTCACAATGAATTATGTGCACGATAACTATATTAGAGTGTTTGTTACAGCTCCTCATATCTTACCCCTTTGTATGACTCTGTTTCCTTCCACATCCTTTGAGACCTCTTTGAGATCTGATTAGTCCGTTGGAGTGGAATAGCACCAGCTAGACTCCTGACACCTCCGGGATCCACTCCGCATCATATGGGATAACCATCATACGTAGAGACTAGGTTCATAACTCATACAGTTGTACCCAAATGTACCCTGGTTGGCTTAAGGGGTATTTTAAGTGGACTAAGGGACATTACAAGAGAGAAGAAGAAGAAGAGAACGTCTTCGTCGATGACAACCAAAATGAGCCGCAGAACTATATTCAATGCTGCTAGGCACTTCACAGATCTAAAAAAGAAAAGTGCCATCTAGCAGAGAAACGTCTGCACGTCACTCCTACAGAAATTCTTCATGAAATAGATCCCTACGTGCATTGCGTTTTTCCCATCAGTAATTTGTAGTACTCCAATTCGGAGTCTCGTACAGAACTTCGGAAAGTGGAAAATGCCTTCTAACGCGCTGAACGCGAAGTGTCGTAATGAAAATAGTTTAATGACGTTCTTAATCCGTCGAAGAAAATGACTAATAATATGAACTAATGAAAACCTAGGTCATGAAGTAAACTGCAAGGACTGATGACGGGCAACAGCCCAGAAACCAGTCTATTGCTACGTTGGTTCGATGGCAGCACGTTTCCTGCAGTTTACTTCATGATCTAGTTCTTCATTAGTCCATATTATTAGTCATTTTCTTCGGATTATGAATGTCATTAAACTATTTTCATTACGACACTTCGCGTTCAGCGCGTTAGAGGGCATTTTCCACTTCCCGAAGTTCTGTACGAGACTCCGAATTGGAGTACTACAAGTTACTGATGGGAAAAACGCAATGCACATAGGGATCTATTTCATGAAGAATTTCTGTAGGAGTGACGTGCAGACGTTTCTCTGCTAGATGGCACTTTTCTTTTTTAGATCTGTGAAGTGTCTAGCAGCATTGAATTTAGGTCTGCGGCTCATTTTGGTTGTCATCGACGAAGACGTTAAGCAGTACTGATGACGGGTAACAACCCAGAAACTAGTCTACTGCTACGTTGGTTCGATGGCAGCACGTACGTGCAGTTTACTTCATGATCTAGATTTTCATGAGTCCATATTATCAGTCATTTTCTTCGACGGATTATGAACGTCATTAAACTATTTTCGCTACATGTAATATTGTTTCCTCTTGAAAAATTACGAGATAAGGTGCTGCAGCCTTTTCTGGTGAACAGCTTCACAACCGGTGTTTAGCTGTCTCATGATTTCTTCAGAGAAGCGACATCAGTCATTGGACGTTTTTCCATGCTTATCAGATGGTATCTCAAGGTACAGTGTAGCGATAGTTTTCTAAGTTCTGATTTACTGAGTGAAAGAATATATCCAAACGAAAACATTTGCATGTAAAATATTTCCAAGACGAGGCCGTAGTTCCAACATTGTCAAAAAGTTATCAGATCTCATGTAGAGCCAAGCTGCTAACTCTACCTTCTTCATCTTCACAAATCGTTATTTCACAAACTCTATGCCTTGGTCAAAATAAGTAACTTGGCTGTTTCTCTTCCGCCACGTGAGCGTAAGATGAAAAATTCATTCGATGTTCATAACTTTGATGTTATACAATAGTTCTTATACTAACGAGACGGCCAAGTCACTCATTTTGACAAAGGCATAGAGTTTGTGAAATAAAGACTTGTGAAGATGAAGAGTGTAGAGTTAGCAGTTCGGCTCTACATGAGATCTGCGAACTTTTTGACAATGTTGGAACAACGGCCTCGTATTGGCAATATTTTACAGGAAAATATTTTTGGTTGGATTTCAATTCTTTCTGTACGTTGCTGATGACAAAATACTTTTATTTTATTCATTTGTTCCCCAACAATAATTCAATAAAATATTATTGCGAGATCTATTTCAAGTCAAACTTATTCACATTCCATGTTCAAAATCAACAACGTACGAAGTGTAGAAATATACCTTTCAAGCTGCGATCGCGATATATTTGCGAGCTGCCATCACAACCATTGTATGAAGAATCCTATCGTTATACAATGATCACAACGGGAAATTGCACAATGGAACTGTGGTTGAGGTTTTTACAAGGAAATTGTATTTGGTGTAAATACACACGAGGCGTTTCACGTGCGCTTTATTTTATCCCCTTATTCAAAATGTGGGGGTGATTTTCCCCGGGAATTCTTGAATATTTTTTTCAACAATCATAAAAAGCAGTCCTCCTTATATATCAATTTTCACACAACTAGCATAAAAAATTGCGGAAGTTTCATACAACCCCCAGTTTGGGATGTGAAACTTTCAAGTTTCAGGATTTTTTCGTTGTTTGTGTACTGAAACAAGCTCACATATCAAATTTCAACTTGAAAGGACATCGGGAAGTACCCAAACAGTTTTTATGATCATCAGTGAGTGAGCGTCGAAATCGGGGGATTTTAGATATCTATAAAATTTGAAGTTTTACATTCCCAGATTAATTAAAACTCTCGCACGATTGGTCAAAATCTCGTCGCGATATGTGAGCTTAAGAAGTTGTGAAGAATCCTGAGAACCATGTTCTTAAGGCGAGCAACGAAACCAAGAATGACTAAACCCTCTTTCCCTATGTGCCCTCTAACAAAATAGGTTAGGGGTCGGTTTCATAAAACAATAATTGTGCGATTAGAAGGCCTTACGTAAATTCGAACCAATCAAATCACTCGTTTTGAAATTTCAACGAATCGCGTTGGTTCCAATTAATTTAATGGTACAAACAAAGTTTTGTGAAACCGACCATTAGTGTGTTTCAGAAGAAAAAACAATTAAACCTTGAGATAATATCGAGAAGGGACACAAAACATGTTGGTATATTTCAATCATGGAATGTTGTTTTGTTTGTTGGTTTTTCATAAAAAAAAATAGGATGAAATAAACCCTTAAATGTTTGCTGCGTGTTCACCTTACACCTTGTATACACGGCAGTACAGAAACCGCTTAACTTTCCAAATATTCCAACTCAGGCTTGAAAAATACCGGCCTGGAATGCTCGGCCCTGAAATTCTTTCAGAACTGGCAGCCCACCTCTGACATTCCAAGAATTCCTCTCCCTACATAAGGGTGCGTTGAGGCTTTGGGGACGACCGAGGTGTTGCTATAATTAGACGTTTAAGACCTAGATTCATCTTAACTTTGTCTCCGGAATTAACCCACGCTTAATTAACTTTTACTGTCACGCTTATATAAGTAAAGTTGGTTGATGAGGTGGTTAAAGCAGTGGCGAAGATGAATTTTCCGAGAGAGTGTCTCGGTTCATGAATTTCAAAGGTTGGAGGCGCCACTGAGAATATTCTTCGATGATATACCGGGCGTTTTTTAAATTGGAATATCCATATTTTATGATGAAGACAGATTCCTTTTGAAATTATGACTTGTTTCAATGTCAAATTTTTGAATTACCCTCGAAATTTTTTCTCGACGTGAAATCACGAGAAAAAATGATATAAGAATGATATAATACACGTACAGAATAGTTATTTTGTGGTTGAAAAAAATCGAGTGAAATAACGAAACTTTTCTCCCAAAAAATTCAAGCATTTCAAGACTATAAATATAATGTATGGCCCCACGGGCATCAATAGCAGCTTAACATCTTCTTTGTATGCTACACACGAGGTTGTTGAACATTTCTTGAGGAATTCGGTTTCAGAAACGGGGCAGAAGATCTCTCAGATTATTCAAGGATTCTGGGGTAGGTTGATTATTATTTAATCTTTTTTGAAGCATATCTCATGCATGTTCTATGCAATTCGAATCTGGTGAGTGCGGAGGTATTGGTAAATGTGGAATACCGAGCTGCTCGCACGCATTCTCAACTATGGCTGCACCTTGAGGTCTAGAAATTGAAAAGTTTCACCAATAGCAGCGTGAAAATTTGGTAAAACATTGTCAATGACATGCCCCTTATAGTGTAAGGCGGTCATATTTCCAGGACAAATGTGTAGATCTGTGCGCCCGTTAAAACATATCTATCCATAACACTACCCCCTCGGAATGGATGGACTTCTTGGACATAGCGACGATTACAAGGTATGCTTGGGATTATCCATACCCTTATTCTTCGAGAATCTGAAAATCGTCCATATCTGGATTCATCAGTGAAAAGGACACTACGCCATTGATCGTTCCAATTGATATGTTGCCTTGCCCATTCCAGTCATTGACGCTCATGGTCAAGTGTTAATGGAACTCCTCTTAATGGACGTCTAGAACCTAGATTCACCTCTTTCAAACGTCTTTTGATGGTTTCGATAGAAACTTGGACCCCATCTGCATTTTGAAGAGTATTCCGTAGCATTTTTTTGGTATTTAGAAATCATGTACAAGGCATAGCCTTCAATGATTTCTTTTTTTCTTTGTTCTTTATTGTTGTTGAAGCATTTGAATTGTTTTATTTTCAATTTGTTATTGTTGTAGTGGAAGCATGACAATAAAGAACCCTATTATTATTATTATTATTATTATATTCTACACGTAGATGTAGGCTTTCTCCTCGGGTAAACGCTGATGAAACAATCCTGAGCAAGTGTTGTTTTTCGTCGTCCACCAAGCCTTGGTCTTCCCAACACGGAACTTGTCTCTCTGATCCTATTTCAAAGTCGAGTTATCACACTTTGGCTGACTTGGAGCCTTTCCGCTACAACAACCTGGATAAGGCCACCCTGTAGCATTCCGATAGCTCTATTGGCCCCAGCATTTGTTAATTTACGTCTTGGCATATTCAGAAAACTCGTTTCAAATCGAAGCCGTTGATGAACCGACTCCATTTCAAAATAAGAACATTCATGAAGCATATACAAAGAACCAAACTTCAGAAAAAAGGCGACCAGATTAACGAAATGTCTCATACTGATTTTTATTGGATCGATTCAAGTTGTTATTGAGTTTTGAATGATTTTACAGCCATTTTCTCGAAAATCCCTAACTCTTGTAGAGGAGTATAATTCAGAACTACTCTCAGCTACTATCCTTTTTTGATCTATTCACCCTATGTGTGCATTTTATTCGCGTTTTTTCCTTATTGAATCATTTATTGAGCTTTAATTTCGTTTTCCCAGCTTTTTTACTTTCATTTTTTCTGGTCGGGGTTCAGCTGTGGATGTCGTCTTGTGGTAGCTTCGTAGATTCTTCCCTTTGATTCAGTTCGTAAGTGTTTGTTATTATTTATGGTGTCGTTCAATCATCCAGCTGTTATCATAACCTTATTCCTTTGTTGTCTTACTTTAGACTGCACGTCCCCGAATCTGCAAAGCTTCATTTCCGGGTACTTCATCATTTGCTGTATGATTTGGTCATCGACAACTTTCATTTGTGGTATATTCTCTTCCTTTTCCAATGGCTTTCATCCTGCTTTCATTTTTGTTTTGTTTCAATGTTCATAGACCCTGATCTCTAACATACGGACAGACATATGACGTCTAACCTCCGCAAGAGTCAGCAGAGAGCTTTACCATCTCAGCAACAAAAACGAAACCTGTCGAGGTGAAGTGCGAAATAGGCCAAATATGTTCACTCCATCCTCACCGGCTGATATCGAATTTCTGGGTTTGAAAAACCCTTGCCCGGCATTGTCTCGTGAGTTTCATCATCCTTCCGCATTATTGTTACACGTTAATTTCCATTCCATTCCGACCGTCCTAAACTACAGAATCCAATCAAACTGTATCGGCGTTCCAGAACTCCAACGGGATTATTTATTCAGTCTCCACACGCGCATAACCAACTTCGGAATCTGCTTGTTCAGGCGGTGTTTATGTTTACCCCCAACCTCCATTGTTATTCTTTGCGCTCGCCGATCCCCGAGTTCTCCCCCACGTACTGCACTGTCCGCAAAGCGGCACAGGTAGGCTGCGCCCCATTTATCCCCCCAGCACGGCGAAATTTCGGGCGCAAAGCCAGAACTTCTAATCCTTCCCCAAATCCGGGCAAACAGTCGAGGGGGAAGTCTCTAAGATTTTGCGAAATTTACCACCTCTTATTACGCGGCCAAATAAATAAGAGACAAGCTACGCCGCAGGCAGCCGAAATATTCCGATTTACATACCAAATTAACGGCGGAATAATTCGGAGCGAAGATAAACAGTGACATGGAAGTTGTTCTGGCGGAATGGTATGCTGGGGGGTCTGGTTCAGGGGCTTTCTGTCTGGGAAGTTGTGGAATTACGTTGTCTGCCATCGGATACGGTAATTGAATAGTCGGTGCAGTTTAAGATGGATTGGAGTGAGTTAATAGTTCACTGAAAAATGCATAAACGTTTATCAATTATGGTAGAATAGCAACATCTCGAAATCAGCCTCGAGATTCGCCTCGCCACTCGCCTCGGGAATTGTACGAGGTCGAGAAACTCCCAATCATTTTGAACAGATTCTATCAGAGCTAACCTATTCCATGCAGAGAGATCTATTCTCCATTGATTCAATATTTTGATGATGCGACGAATAGGAATAAAACAAGACGTACTGTTCTTTTTATATATCCGAAACATGGTATGACACTGACTGAAAAAAACACCAAATATATGTGTATGGGACTATTCAATTGTTTGCCGAAATGTTTTATCAATATTACTACTGTAAATAAGTTCAAATGTGAAATATGTGAATTAATTATGAATATGGAGCCTTATCTGTTAGAGAATTCCTGGAGTTTCCATTTAAAAACTATGTACAATCACTGATTTGATGGTATATTTTTCGTTTTTCTTTTGACGTTTTCTCCTTTCTTTTATAAACAAATGATTTTGAGAATAAACTTTATATTATCATTGTTGAGACTGATTGGTGTCAATATTCGAGCGGTAAATTTCTGAAAAAAAATAGTAAAGGGGATATGCTGGTACCTCAGGACGACTTGTTTCTCAAGACAACCATGATACGACTAAAAAACTGCAGCCCGAAAGTACTTGTAGGGCTATTCAGTATATATTTTCGTATAACATAAAAGGGGCCATGATGAGAGTTGGCCATTCTGATTCCCATCCTCGATCAGTGCTTGTAAGTGTGAACTATTTCTTATTGCCCGTTGTTATATTCGATTTTGTGCATTGAGTAATTGAATTAAGTTCTGTTGATAAGTATATACGCGATTCAAGGGTAGGTTGCGCCCTCTGTAAACATTGAGTTTGCTGAAACACTTTGTGTTGTACTTTCTTGTTTATGAAGATCTTTGAGCGAGTCAATATATATTAATATAATTATTATAATATATTATAATATAATATATTCTTAAGTTGAATGATGGATTCATACGAAACTAGAGTATTCCTTACTTTAAGTGAATAATTCACATATTTGGGAGCCGTTCCAAAAAGTAAGAGTGTCTTAGAAGATGGGTACAAATAAATTAAGAAGGCTTGGGTCCCGTAAATTGCTGGTGTTATTATGAGATGTAATGGTCATAATGCAAAATAAGAAACGTGTTATTGGGATTTTATATCTGTATCAAATTTCATGAAAACTTTCGTCAAGTAACTGAAGATACTAATAAATCCTTGTTAACATGAAGATGAAACAAATTTTCAAAACAAATAAACAATAAATTTATTCCCATAATTGAACAATTGCCAATGAAATAACATATTATGTTAAACAATTACAACCATCCAGGTTTCTATTCTGACATACCTTTATACTTTCAATTTTTTTAAAGAACTAGAAGACATTTGTATAGAAGGTGAGTCAAAAATGTATTCCAAGCTTTCTGAGGGTGAAAGTATCAGAAATGTAGAAGTGCAATAAAAAAATGTATTCAGGGACATTTATACACGAAATTTTAATCTGGTGGCATTCACCGTTCAGAAGTTATGCAGAGAATTTTTTAATTTCATCAACTTTGGAAGGATATATCTCCCTCAATATGCATTTTGGTCCATGAGTTTAACAAACTTTACTTATTTTTCAATGTACTATTAACCCCAGAAAGCTTGGTACACACCTTGGGCTCGTACACACCTTGGGCTCACTTGGTATATATAATTTGGACACTATAAAGTAAAATCTATGAACAAAGTAATCAAAAGATATCTGGACAGTACATACTGATAAGGAACTACTTTCAAAACGTATCATCTGAAAAAATCGAAGTTGACATATTCACTTCTGCAGAATTTCTTGCTTGTGTCTAGCATATGAAAAGAATTCATCCCTGTTATGCTGTTTGAGTTTTTGTCAGTTATTGTATTGTCACATATTTTCCGAATTTTCAAACTATCAACTGCAACGTCTTTATACTTAACTTTTGCCAAAACACATTAAGCTTCCGCAGCCAACCGTTCGTCGGTTGTTCTGGATATTTCCTGAAATTATAACTTAAATATAATGACTATGAGAATATTTCAGTTCTTTACCTGTGTAGGGAGCTCTTTGTCAATTTCTGGATCTCCCATTGATCCATAATTGGTTTTCAACAGAAAATGAATTACTTTTAATTGAAAAGAACATTATGCAAATAAAAATTATTACAATTGGCTATGCAGGCTCATATTTGATTATAGTCGGTCTTTTCTGTATGGTAGTGGTTTCATGAGATCCCTTAGGAAGTTTTTTTGTAGGAACTGCATTTCTTTTCAGCATTTAACATGGTCCTTGTTAGCACGACGTTTACATCCATAAATACAACATTAAACTCCGATTTTCGGAATATTGCTTCTTATATAATTCATTTTCAAACACAAATAAATCAACGAGAAGTAGAAAATGAACTTTGAAGCTTTCAACTCTCACCAACAACTGTAGAAAAAGTAAATACACGAACAATCACTGTGAAATCAGTACAATCTCAAAGTAAGGGATACTCACAATTAGTTTGAAATTTTTGACGCTAGGTGGTTTCGAGATGAAGTTGAATCGCCTATACAGATGAAGAAAATCCTTATGGAAACATAGGAATTTGAATGTTGACTTGGAATGAGCTCCGAGTATAGTAGAACAGTGGAAGAATCGAAATCTCATTGCGAATCGATAACAAATAAGGGACTGGGCTGTTGGAATGGCAAGTATCGGTAGGAGGGGGTGATCTCGGCTGCCGCCAATTGCAATGCACATGAGTCAAACGTCAGATGTCATAGCTAGACGGTTTGAAAATAAATCAGATTCGCGTAAATCGAAATGATTACGGTTAAAGAGAAAATTCAAATCATAAAATGGTACTTCGGTGATCAATCTATTGCGGAAACAATAACTTCTTCCATTGTTGCCTCTGGAGATAGGCCGACACCTTCTCGTTCGGCTCTCTAACTTTGTGCCAAAATAGCAAGAATGACTAATCTTCCCATGAGATTATCTCTTTATAATAGATTTGGCTACTGTTTGGCACAGCAAGGTGGATTTGAACATTTATTTGAATTTGTCGATTATCAATTTCGCATATTTTAGAATTTGTTCGTTTTCCTTTTTTTCTTTTCATAGAATACATTTTTGCATGGAGGTAAAAGAAGGGGAGCATATCCTATGTTTCCCTTGCTATGAAAGTATCACCAAAAATCCGCCATGTTGCGAAGCCAAATTTGTAGCGGGAATTTTGTATATTTGAATTTTTACAATTCGAAGTTTGTTCGATTCTCTTTTAATGACCAAAAGATGAATAAATGATGATCGAAACAAATCAAAGAGTCAAAAAATCATAAACTATTGCTTTTAATGAATTGGTGGGTTGAATTACGTACGGAATGAATAATTGGTTCCTTTACTAATCATATATTCTATTTTTTTCAATTTACGTACATACAAATTCAGATATATGCAATGAAACAAATAGGTATCACCATAGAATTATCTCGTGTACCTCTATCAATTAAATTTGTATGCAACAAAAATTAAACCATGTCGTATTTCCAAAAGTCACTATTAATTGGCGAGTTAGATCAGTATATACTGTACAAGAAACCTTTTCTTATTTGTTTTTCCACTACATGCAACTGCCAAAACCAACGAACGAATAATAAATAAGGTTGAAAATACCTCGAGGTCGGCCATCTTGGGGTGCCAAATCCAGATTTATTTAGGTGACACTTTTCAAACGTTATGCCCCTTCCACTTTCTTCACCTCCATTAATTTTTGTTTTGAAATTTTTTCTCGAAGTATGTATTTTTGTTTTTCAATTTTTTCTTTTTTCAGAATTCTTTTTATTTTCAAACCAGTTTTGGCGAAAAAGAACCAGGAAATTATTCGTTGTCATTGAGGTGAATAAACGCGCCCTTCGATGGGCTGGGGTAAGAGCTGGACCTCTTGCCGCGACACGAGGCCTTAAATCATATTCTCTGAGGCGATTTACTATTGTCTGAGTGCTAATTTGCACCCCATGAGTTTGCTCAAGCTGATTTTGAAGGAGGCGAGCGGTTGCAAACCGTTGTCTCAACGAAGAAACTCTCAAGTAACGTTCTTGAATGGCAGTTGTTACTCGTGGTCTACCCTGTCCTGGTCTTCGGACATTCATACCTGTCTCCCTGAAGCGCTGCAACATTCTGGACACACTTGTATGGGAAACTCCAAACCTTTCTCCAATTTTTATGTATGTTCACCCTTCTTCTCCCAAAACTACCGCTTGGGCACATTCCTCTTGGGTCAAATTGCGTGTTTCGCGTTGCGAGTGTGGAAAATCAAACGAAAGAAAAACTATTGATCACTAGAATTGATCGAGAACAACTGATTTTAGAATGGAGCCAATACATTCAAAATCTGATAATATCTTCTTTTTTTATTCCTGCTGGGAAAAAACATCTGTATTGAAAAAAAAACGTTGAAAGTGGATAACATATGCATGCATAATTCTGATAAAAATAATTATCATTGAGAACATCTTCTGTTGTAGAATAAATTTGAGATTTCCATAATGTGCGTTAATTTTTTCGCGCAGTGTATTAACACTTCGCCCATGTATTCGGAGTCGATGAGAATACAGGAATTTGCTGAGTACCTATGTTTTTATATCTTCTTGATGGGAATAATCAGGATACCAAAATTTGAGAAGAACGTCAAGTGAGAACATAACTAACATAGAAATTAGTGGTCGTTAAAAAGCTACATCTTGGTATTGGCCCCGAGACTTGCCTCGCCTCTCGCCTCGAAACACGCGACACAGCAAGAAGAAATTCCAATCTATTTTACATAAATGTTGCCCCAAAAACAGGGTTTCGCGGTCCAAACTGCGGGCGCACGAGTCGTAAATCAGTAACGAGTCTTAACCCAGTAAAATCCGTGCGGCGATCGTGTGCAACCGTCATTAGGGAGATAAATCACGTTTTAAATGCGTCGAAAACCCTCCAGCTCGACGTGGATGAGAGGACGACGGAATCCTGAGTGTGCTCAAAGTTGGCGATGAATAAAATATGGGCCCTCGAGGAAGAACTGTCGCATTTGGTCTTTTTCCATAAGTAACTCGTTTTCGCGGTCTGCATTTTTTTCATTACTCGTTCGTTACCGGAGAGGTTTCATTCCTTCTGGGTTGAAGGACTTGACTTGTTAAGAGCTCATTTCCATTAGGTTCATTACCCGAATGACCTGGGAAGAAGCAATGTCCCGGAGTTTTGTTATGAATTTTAACGTGTTCAAAACCTAGCTCTGACGTGAAGCTTCTTCCTTGTCAAATTCTCCTTCTGCAACGAGTATTGGACGATATTTTCTCTATTTCAGTCAAGTTTTGTGAAATACTCTCGAAAGCACTACTTTTAGTACTGTAATGAACTTATTACTATTCTGAAATAGAGAATAGTTATTTATGATATGAGTGTTGAAAGTGACGTTTTATTTTGTGAGTGAAAAAGTTCACGAACAAAATAAAATCACTTTTAACACAAATACCATACAATGTTTTTCGTACAATGTTTCTCGAGAGTCCAATTATTAATAAAAGTGACGATTTGGTTGTTTCTTTGGATACTGAAGAGTCTGCAAGAAGAGCAAATCTGGAACACTCATACCTAAAAAATCTGTTCAGCAGTACGATATTGCATAAAAAAATTTCCTGGCCTGGTGTTAAATGAAAAATGTAGAAGGGAACTTCAGTGAGACTGTTTTCCTGGCATACTTAGAAGAAAAATAAAAAATATGGAGTTCATCAACTTTCTGGAGCAGATTTTCAATGATAAAAACAAGCACCCTTGTTAAAAATGATGTGAATTTTAGTAGATATTTTAAGGTAATAGCATAATTAAAACGGAAAAACGAAGGATATGGTCCCAAAAATTCGAAAATTCTCACTCGTGAACAAGTTGAAAAATTCATAAAGGAGGCACCAGATGAGAAATACTTGATGGTTAAGGTTGCAACTATTTTCGGATTATTTGGAGCCTGTCGGCGTAAAGAATTGTGTAATTTATCAGTGGAAGGCATCGAAATAACAAATAAATAATTGGTTATACAACTTCCAAATACAAAAGCGAAAGCCAGTCGTTCTTTCAGTATTATTGGGACTATTTTCATAAGTACTTTGCACTGCGCCCTTCTGTCATCAAACAACGTCGTTTTTTCCTGAAATACATGAATAATAAATGCACTGCCAATCCAGTTGCTATTAAAACATTTGGGAAAATTCCATCTATTGTTGCCGAATTCCTCAGACTGCCAGAACAAAAGCAATATACAGGACACTGTTTCAAAGATCCTCCGCTTCATTGCTAGCAGAATAAGGAGCAAATATTACGGATATCAAAGAACATATTGGATGGAAGTCTACGACGGTAGCCGAGGGCTTTGTTGATCATTCCATTGCCTATAGAAATGTCATTGCTGAAAAAATTCTCCCAACCTCAACAGATTTTGGATCATCATCATCCAATATTAGAAAGGCAATTCAATTTCCTGCATGAGTGTATTTTTTTCATTGCTTTATTATTATACAGAATGACTCAGTATTCCATCAATAACTTTCACAAGCCGAATTTGGATCTTTGTGATGGAAAAAACGCTCGGACGGGTCAAAAAATTAATTCGATATCACTACCCCTCTTTCCATCTCAAAGATCCAAATTCGGCATGTGAAAGTTTTTGATGGAATACTGAGTCACTCTGTATAATAATAAAGCGATGAAAAAAAATACACCCATGCAGGAAATTGAATTGCCTTTCCAACAAGGTGCTGCTCGACCCCTTTTCCCTATTCAAATATGAGAGCTGTTAGGGATTGCAGCTAGAGGGGTAGTGATATCAAACTCATTTGAACACCCTTATTTGTACCCCTTTCAGCAAAATTTTACCTGTCCGAGCGTTTTTTCGTTATTACATCCCAAAGCTCAAAATTCGGGGTGAAAAGGTATGGATGGCCCACCCTGTATACAACGAAAAATATTTACTACATTAAAAAATCTGGAAATTCCAATCGATCGAGAAAAACTTCATGTTGCTGACACAAATCCACTAATAATTCGATGACTTTATGTTAACAAATACCGAAGCTTATTGTATGATATCTAGGATCTGTTCATTTCAACTACCACTCACCGTTACAGCCAGCTATTTCGAAACGGCGGAAGCAAAGTTGTACGCCTAATTAAAGGTAAAGAAAACTTGAGGAATACTCAATTATTTGTTGAATCATTAAATTATCTTATGGAAAAAAGTTTGAAACATTCACAACGAACATCGACTGCGAAAAAAATTGACTACATTAAAAAATCTCGAAATTTCAATCGATCACTTTAAAAAAATATATTTTTGGTCAACCTAACCTTCCTAGATTCATGAAACTTCTCACTTCACTTATGAAATTCTGGGAGGTGTTATCATTTTCCTGAAAAACTAAAATTGGGTTTTCTCCCCCAGTGTCTGAAACAAGAAACGATTAGAAAAAATATTTTAAATGAAAGAAGAAAGGCCACTGCGTAAAAATTTGAACACTAATTTGTCAGAGGCCAAAATTTTACAAGAAGAAATTGTTGCCTAACAGCCAAGCGCAACGTTTCGGAGTCCTTCGTCAGACAATTACTAGTTTTCATGCAACTTCGTAAAATCGTGACAATATTTTTTCTATTATTTAAAAAAAATTCTAATTGTTTCTTGTTTCAGAGACTGGGAGAGAAAACCCAAATTAAGTTTTTCAGGAATATACAAAGACCTCCCAGACAATAGAATCATTTCATCAAATAAAATTCTTGGAAAATCAAATTTATTGGTATTCACTCAGAATACGCATTTGAAGAATTTCAGCAGACTTGTTTATGTAGAAAGAACTTTCTCATTTTCATTTGCTTTCAGCCAATATTCTTCATAGCAACAATACCTCCTGGATGTTGTGAATACGACTTTTTTCAAACATTCAAAACAAAACATAGATTCAATTTATTTTTTTTGTCAGAATGACAATTCTCGTAATATGTCTTAGTTTTTGCTCCTGAAAAATATTCTGTTTTCTTGTGTTATAACATGTTTGGTTTATCTATGGGAGATGATTGCCTTTCATTGGGGTCCCGTAGCGGTCTTCAAACATCTGAAGTGCCGAAAAATCATCACCTGGAAGGACGTATCTGGTTTGAAAAAACCCTCACGACCAGAGAGCAACAATTTGTGGATTTTGAATTTGAATATCGAAGGAATTTCGAAAGGAAAGTGTGAATACGTCTCCAAATTAGCTGATGAACATGGTATCAAAGAGATTCTTCTGCAAGAAACCCACACGGCAAAGGTTATGTATTAATTGATTTTTTACAAGTTTAGCATGTTATGTTGAAAAATTATCAGTTTCGTAACATTCAACAGATTCGGAAAGGGGAAATTGATGGAGTTTTTTTTTTTCATTTTTTTTTTTTCATTTCTTTCAAATTTTGTGACATTTCTGTCATAAATACATATTTATAAACCTCCGAACATTATTTGGCCAAGAAATCTTGATGTTGATGTTTTTTAAAGTAGCAAATGCATTTCCAAAATGCATTCGATTTATTCTGAATAATCGGTTCCTTTTCTGCTTTTGTCTTTTTTCATTTCAGATTAAAAATTACGAGTCGTTTTGGAAATAATCAGGTTTTTTCGGCTGAGGTTTTTTCCGCTGGCTGTATAGTATCGTATGATACTAGTGTTGATAGTATCGTAGGATTCTATAGTATCATACAAAGAATGTTATGATACCCCGTTCTTTTTTTACCTCATCTTAGGTACTTTTTGTTTCAACATTTAATGTATTATTTTAGCTCTCTTTTTCATGAGAATATATATATATATATATATATATATATATATATATATATATATATATATATATATATATAAGTCTCCTCCAAATACTAGCTCTTTTTTGAATATTTCGAGTAATCTGCAACAATCATTCGAATTACTGATGCTAACTTAGGGAGTCAGTGTCGAAATAACAGTATCTCAAAATCGCTAACCTGCATCTACTCATTTACTTTATTTTCTTCTGTTCTATTTAATCTTCAGTTCACTTTTCTATTAAGTCTTATTTTCCTGTTCCTAGTGAAGAAAATTAATTGAAGTTTGCATAATTTTCAGCGGCACTCACTAGAGCAGAAGGATTTCTTCTCAATACGGAAAGAGCAACTTCTTAAGAGCTCATTTGCATGAGCTTCATTATCCGACTAGCAGCAACTGTGCGAGATGACGTATCTAAGTAATACACCCTCTTCATGACATAAAGCAATATCACGGGCACTTTGTATAAATTCGACCGTGTTCAAAGCCCACCCCTGATGCTAATGCATACATAAAAAGCGTTTTCTCGGCTAAAATGACAGCCGGAAGCAACAAATCAAGAAATCATTTCGCCCCCTCCTGTCTGAAAGCGCCAGAGGAGGCAGAAAACTCACCTGGCAGCACGCAATAGGCCGATTGCGTTCTCGTATTCTCCGCTCCTCAGCTGCTTCTGGATCTGTATCATGGTTTCCGATCTGAAAGAAGGAGAGAAAAATGAGTTGTCGCCGTGAATGGAAAGGTGAAAAGTCCGCGGAATTACGCTCCGAGGACGATTAGAATCTGGGTTGATGGAACGGGGTGTTTCGGGTACTGATATGGTGGAGGAAAAGAATTGAAACTTGTTGGTTTCACTTCCGATATGAGGGTATCAGATAGTCGATCTAGTTATTTTGCAAATGAAGAGGAAAATTGGAAGATGAGGGGTTAGTACATTGTTGACGATTGTGTTCATTTTGCGTTTTATCTCATATCCAGTGGTGTAACGTACACCTCAATAGACCTCGCGCTGAATGGGTTGAGTCAAATGAATATTGCATGAGAGATGTGGATTATTATCAAATTGTATAGATCAAAATTCATTAGAGAAAAATTAAAGGGCGCTTATGAACTTTGACATATATCCCTTTAGTGTTTCTTCATAACATAAAAACTAATACAATTATCATGATCGAAATCATGAAAAATTCAACGAATGAAAAGTTCTCATATCATTTAGGTCGGATTGAAAGTAAGATAAAACTCACATTTTTGTTGGAATATCCGAAAAATCTTTTGGTAGTTCACAGTCAATACATAAAAGTCAAGAATTGCACTACAATTCTTCAACGAATATACACACCGACGCGACCTTCACCTGATGAAAATTCAATCAGAACTAAATTTGAAAACAACAATATCTCTGCAAATTCTTTCTACTTTTTCTAGTTGAATATCCGAATGAACATCGGTATGAGTCAGTGTTGCATAATTCGGAGATGCTCTAGAAATTTATTGGTCATTGAAAGATACAAGGGTTCCTTTCATGTTTTGGGTCAATATACTGACAGGAAAGAGAACACCTAGTAATGAATGAATAAATAAAAAAAAATTATTGAAAATACGAAAAATGAATAAATTTTCAGGGCGAATTCAGAATTGGGGGCGAATAACTGTTTGTTTTTATTAAATGATAATTGTTGTAATGGGGAGAGGGCGAAAAAATATCTAGAGCTCTGGGTGCCAAGTGGTCTCAATCCAGCCCTATACTACTTATATTACAAAGGCGAAAGTTTGGCAATACATGACTAGCCAGTTCTCCCTACCTCAAGGCCACAAAAAAGTAGTATACAGGGTGGCCATTTGAAAACGAAACAGTCGAGATTACATACGAAATAAATTTTTTCGATAGAAATGCTCGGACAGGTCGATTTCTGTTTCGAGGGGGACAACTTAAGATGTAGGTTACGGACGCATAGCGCTTCAACCCTTGCTACTACAACCCTCACCCCCAATTTTTGAATGGGGAAGATGGGGTGAGTGATTTCATAAGTTTGTTTGAGTTTCATAGGTTCCCTAAGAATATAAAATACTTGCTAAGAAATGGTGACATTTTCTAGGAATAGAGCAAGATGCTCATTCATTAATTTCCAGAGGAACAGAATATACGGTTTACATTTCACATTAAAAAATGAAATGAAGAGAAGTTCCTACATTATTCCTGAAGAAACCTATGATTTCTAGTAAGCTCTAAATTTTCATTTAGATCGGTCCACTCAGTAACATTATGTTTATTAGCAGGTAGAACAGAAAGACATTTCGAAGATGATAATATAAATGTGTTTGCCATAGCCGATGTGAATCTTGAAAAAAAAACCATCTGAACGCCAATATACCCATGAATATCATAATTTTCATTTTTCAGGATCCATTGATCATTTGTTATTAAGAATAATCAACTAGATGAGTTGGAGGAACAAGTCACCAAAGATATTAATAGTGAAAAACAGTATCTACAATTTAATTTCTGCTCCTGGAATTCAATTTTTATTATATTCATACAAATCCTTGGATCAAGCAATCCTTCCTTATGCAGACTAGGAACTATTTATATTTTTGTAGGTCTGAAAATTTATGTTGAAAGGAGGACTGGAGAAGTGAAAATTTTGATTGTAGTTTGTTGCCGAATTTCTTTAAAGCACGCCTTCTAGATACAATTATATGAGTAATATAGAAGTTTTCAATTTCAATAATTGTTTTCATTCTCAAATTCGAAATGTCCCCTACTAACGTTCAAATAATTTTATGATTTCAACTTTGATCATATAGAAATAATTTCAGAGATATTTGTAGTACTAATATAGGGATGAATAAGAGGTTTATGTCCAGTAGATCTTTTTCATGTGGTACTGATACAACCTAATTTGTTCACAACATTCCTTAATTTGTTGGAAATCCAAGGTATTCTTTAATAAAGATGAAAAACAAAATAACTATTGAACTATAATAAATAACAATATACGAAAAATTGCTGATATTCTTCGATGAAATAGGAATAATTCTGCCTGTAATGTTTTTTTTTTTTTTTTTGAAGATCCACATTGGCCTCATCCTGTGTTTCATATTCCATCGCAACCACATTTATATTATCATCTTCAAAATGTCTTTCTGTTTGACCTGCTTACAAACAAAAAATGTTTATGAGTGGACATGTGTAAATAAAAATTTAGAGCTTGCTACAAATCATATATTTCCTCAGGAATAATGTAGGAACTTTAGTTCTCTTCATTTCCTTTTGAAATGTAAACCGCATATTCTCTTCCTCTGGAAATTGATGAATGAGCATCTTGCTCTTTTCCTAGAGAATGTTACCATTTCTTAGCAAGTATTTTATATTCTTGGGGAACCTATGAAATTCAAACAAACCTATGAAATTTTAATTTGGAATCTTCGGCAGAGCTACGACTTTGACAGTGCTCCACACATGTCCAGTCACCTCTAAAATTGTGGTTGCTAAAATAGAAAAATCATGAACCTGATATTTTACTCTTGGACATGTTGAATATACAGAAGATATACTTACAGCCTTTTAACATTCATTTAAATTAAAATGTATGTATTTGTTTTATCAATAAAAATTATTGATATCTCTTTTAAATAATGTTAGTAAATTTAGGGAGAAACCTAACTAGATTGATGAAATATTTTGGAAAATGTCTGTTTACAATAGATGATTGGAAATATTTCAAAATTCAAATTTTGAAAGAAGTAAATAAATAGTAACAATTGACAACCACGATGAATGTCATTATAATTAATCACAAATAGTCGCCAACCCAAAAACACTAAAGAAAGCTGCAACCGATAGCTGATGAATATGGTCAATAGAACTGAATGGGGTTCATAGAAAAGCTCAGTTAACAGGTGGTACTCTCATAGCCTCTCAAAATTAAAAATTCTCGAACAACACTAAGCCCTGTAAGCTTATACGGTTAGCGTGATCCAACAAACGCCTGCCTGTTGCGATATCAAACAATGCCATCGAGTCCTTGCATTCTAGGTGTTGTTCGTCCAACCTCCGTTCTACGAGCCCGAACGTATGACGATAGAGGAAAACGCCGAACGCGATTGATTCCGAATTGTATTTACGGGTCCGCCTTATTAGGTTTTCACTGAACCGAGTTCGCGCGCGTGAACGGATCGCGAATTATGAAGATGGGAGTTTACGAGCGGGGCGGCGGCGAGCTCCCTTTGATGTAGGCATAATGCGAACGGATTCGGAAATCGGATCCGCCGAACATATATATTTATGAGCCCTTCTTTCATCGGGAAATCGGGGAGACGCGTGGGACGGTGGAAAATTCGCGTGCGGGGGTGTGTTGGGGGCGGCCGCCTCCGAGATTGAAGTCGGCCGGTGTTCCGTCGGAATTGGCGGATTTTGGTGTTGCCGCGGCAATCCGATATCGATATGCAATTACCGTTGGGCTGGAAAGTTTTTCGCGTATTCGGAGATGTCGTGAACGGGTGAGTTTCAAATTCATTCAAATGGATTTGTCAGTTTCTCTATCTAATTTGGAGGAAGGAACGTCGAATGTGAAAGAAGAGAAATGAACAATTTTCAAAATTCTGAAATGCTGATAAGTGATTTAATACTTGGTATTTTCACCCCTTGCGTTAATTATAGCTCGGCAACGACGGTTCATACTCAAAATGAGTGATCTTAAAATGTTCTGGTCTAATCCTTCCCAGATTTCTCCGAGTTGGATTCCTAAGTCATTAAGAGTAGCTGGATGATTTTCTGAACTTCTTAGCCTTCTATTGAGGATGTCCCAAATCTGCTCAAACTGATTAAGATCTGGACTTCTTGCTGGCTATTCCATTCGAGAGACTTCAACGTCTTCGAGATACTCCAGAACGATGCGCGCACGATGGGGTCAGGCATTATCGTCCATAAAAATGAAATTTACACCAATGTATGGGGCAAATGGCACTACATGATCTTCAAGAATGTTCCTTATATACTTATCAGTATTCATAGCTCCATTATCAATGACCACTAGGTCTGTGCGAGCAGTCAAAGATATTCCACCCCATACAAATGAATGCTTGCCTAAAATCATCAACTTCAAATTTGGATAGGTAATAAAGCTCCCAATTCAGTTGATTGCGGTTGGAACAGTACTAAGAGATATTTGCAGCCCACAAAAATGCCAAAAACACCTGCACCACAAAAATTGTTGAAACTGATTTTTTGTAACTGCAAAAAAAAATGCAATGCGTCATGCATCTGCAGAAAACTGAGGGGAATGTGCAGGTGTTAACTGCCAAAACAGGTGTCCAATCTTTGGCCAAGATGAAGAAATAATTGACAGTGGCGACAGCCACTCAGAATCAGATTAATTTTTTGACACAAAAAGTATTAATTGAATAAAGTGATGAATAAATGAAATGTTTAAATGATATTTCCAAAAAAAGTTCAAAATTGAATAGGTCAAAGAATAAAACTTACATATGATGTCGAAACCTCTTCCTCTGATTCCGTTGGTTCTCTCCAATTATTATTATGTATGTGTGAATAATTGTATTTTTATACTTCTCATGTTTTCACTCCATTTAGGTTGCATTCACCGACTAATTGTTTAATTTAGGTACAGCCGCGAGAGGGTAGATTTACAACACAGGCATTCGTGCCTAGGTGCTCCCGAACCGGTTGTTGAAGAATTTATATAAATGTTATCTTTGTTATTTTTGTGAAAGTTACTTAATTGTGATGCCATGTGGTTTAGACATATTGAAATTGCAATTCAATTATATTTAGTCTATTATGTATTATTATTTTTGTTATGGTTATGATGTAATGAATTGAATTAAATTAAATTAAATAATAAATTAAATTAAATTAAAACTCTGTTATTTTGAACGTATAGGGGTTGCTTTTAGGGGTTGAAAAATAAAAATAACTAAAACTAACATTAATCCAGGATACTGATATGAAATTGATTTAAATTAATCAATTATATTAATAAAGACCCATTTTTACACATTTTATGCTGAAAAGGGTTGGTTTATACAGTCTTGAAGTATATGAAGAGCTTGATTAAACTTCATAAAACGCCACTGAGGTCCAAAAATTACTTTGATTTACGTTAGAACAAGTTTCTTTTAATTTTGGATAAAAGGTTTCTTTTCACCCCTTAAAAATAATAAGCATAAAACGGAATAGGGTAGGAGTAGGAGAAGTATAGCTTATATTCAAAATTTTATCAAAATCGAAGCATAATAGTTTATTATAATATTAAAGTTGCTTCTTTATTTATCGATTGAGGCTGTGTCGAATTCTGCCGGGTAAGCTAGTGTTATTAAATTAGGAAATAGTATAACCCTCTTGAAAATCTTGATTCACCTGGATTATATCAGGAAA
The DNA here is from genome assembly GCA_038502775.1 of Hippodamia convergens. Lineage (NCBI taxonomy): Eukaryota > Metazoa > Arthropoda > Insecta > Coleoptera > Coccinellidae > Hippodamia > Hippodamia convergens. Next base: position 1,612,887 of record CM076607.1, read on the forward strand.
AAAGTGAACAAAATTGATACGAATGTGAATGTTAATCCTGAATACAAAAAAAAGAATAATTTAAATAAATATGACAGAGCTGTTTTTTCTATCAAAACTTGATTGGGACGAATCAAATGGCAGAACTTGGGCCTTATGAGTGACAGAACACAACTAATAAATTCTGTTGGACGAATTTCCTGGACATTTCACTATAGCAGCAAGCAACTTTGAAAATGAAAAACAATTCTTGGCGTCGGTAATTACGACAGTAAATATTGAATAAGTAAGCGCAGTTTCGAAGGCATTCTAAACGTGATACTGCCCCTCACGTATGAATTGGTAATGTCTTCTAAAGGACTACAAAACTTGTTCATATTATCAAGGATAATGTATACAGGTGTATTTCTACCCTCAATTTAGCTGGAGTTGAAACGATTTCTGTACGAGAATGGTGCGAGAATTCAGGGGCAGACTAGCGACCTATTATTTCCCATTTGTTCTCATTGTATTATAGTCCATAATGGTTCCAGAATCCCAGACCAATTACGTTTTATTGTCTGCGAAGGAGGATTGACGAGGTTCGCTGGTGACTCGGGAACTAGGGTCTGGTGCTTCGTTGTCAGACTCTAGACATGCATATGAAGTTATTGTGGATTGAGGAAATAATATCCTGAAGCTCGAAATTCGATAATCCAGGATGAATATAAAAAAATTAATTCTCAACATGAAGGACCGTGGACGCATAATAAAAGTAATGATAAATTATTGATCCTGACATCTAGACAATGTATAGGACTGTAGGACAAGTCAGAGAGAACGAGGGAGTTAACAAATACATAATAGATTACATACTAATTAATGAAACCTTGTGAATATACTGCTCTAAAAGACTTATGGATATCGTATTCAATCGTTTTGAAAAGTATGTTATCTTCGAGAAAATCGCTGTAAAATCATTTCAAACTCAATAACAACATGGATCGATCCAATGAAAATCAGTATGAGACATTTCGCCAATCTGGTCGCTTTTTTTCTGAAATTTGGTTCTTTGCATATGCTTCATAAATGTTCTCATTCTGAAATGGAGTCAGTTTATCAACGGCTTCGATTTGAAACGAGTTTACTGAAAATGCCAAGACGTAAATTAACAAACGCTGAGGCTAATAGGGCTATCGGAATGCTACAGGGTGGCCTAACTGATATTGTTGTAGCGGAAAGGCTCCAAGTCAGCCAAAGTGTGATATCTCGACTTTGGAATAGGTTCAGGGAGACAGGTCCCGTGTTGGAAAGACCAAGGCTTGGTGGGTGACGAAAAACAACACCTGCTCAGGATTGTTTCATCAAGCCTACATCTACGTGTAGAATGCTACGGAATACTCTTCAAAATGCAGATGGGGTCCAAGTTTCCATCGAAACCATCAGACGATGTTTGAGAGAGGTGAATCTACGTTCTACGCGTCCATTAAAAGGAGTTCCATCAACACGTGACCATAAGATTCAAATACTGGAATGGACAAGGCAACATATCAATTGGCGATCCATCCCTGGATGATACTTCATGTCTGGGAGTCGCCAAAGTTCGTACTCCATGGGCGAAAGATCGGGGGAACTGAGCGACCATGGCAAAAGAAACATGGTACCAAGTTCTAGAAAAGAACTATTTAATTTTGAAGCAATGAAATGAAAATGTCTAGTTTGATGACTGGACTCACAGTCATGTCGTACGTTTTCTGAACATAAAATATCGATTAATTCACTTTACAGAAAAATTCAGTTGAGTTTCAGATCAGACTGAAAACAAATCTACCTAATCGAAAGATGGAATGAAAATGACAATAATCGAGCAATAGTAATTTAATCAACTAGTTCATTGAAGTGTGGACGAAGCGAGCGTATTGAAAGTCAAGATCATCAATCCCTAGATTAATAAACGAAGAGATTGCAAAATTTCTCCGTCGGTCAAAAATAATCAAATAAATAAATTCTAACATAATAAGTATTTCATTCTTCAAAACATGATTTATGAATTCAGTATAACCAAATTGAATGGAAAGATTGACGTATCTCACCTAAATATTATAACTCTGTTCAGAAATGCAATTATTCGTGAGATTTCTGAATTTTCTATGTTCGGTCGCTCATGACAATTACGTATTAAAATGCGAAATCAAGCATTAATAGGGGTCATTAATGGAAGATTTCGTGTGCGTTCAACTTGACTATTGAAGTGTATCGAAAGTGTGTGGAAAGTTTCAGTTGTATTCATATTAAATCGCACAAAGTCTGGCGAGGAGAGTCTTTTGAATTTCACATACATTTGAAAAGAAACATAAATAATACTGAAGGAAACAAAATCTTCCACAGATCCTTTTCCAATATAATTTTATTGGAATTTTTCAAGAGACTTCTTTGATTTTGCTTTCGATATTACTTTAGGTCTAACGCACACGACCGACAATCGGTGAGCTACAATTTTGTCGGTCGAAATGCAGAACACGTATGTGAATGCACCAACGCACACGAACTACTTTTAGTCGTACCTACAAAACTGTCGGAGCGCGCTCCATTTGATTTTATTCGTAGACAGTCGTCCGTGTGCGTTAACCTCCTACAAAATAGTCGTTCACCGACAATCATTCGTGTGCGTTAGACCTTATTGTAACAGAACATAACTTCGAATACTATGCGAACTTTTTTTTCTATTCTATCTTTGTTGTACCTATGTGTGGGTTCAAATGTGTATTATCAAAAAGGTGACTTCTTAAATGATGAGTTCAGTTAATAAAAGCAAAAACTACGACTTGGGGGATAAACACGTACAAGGTTTAGCGCGGTGCTACAGATAGGTTTCGAGTCTACCAATGGCGTAGCGCTATTCGCGAAAGGTGCCAAGTGCGGGTACGGAATGTCTAAATGCCTCCCGTAGACCACCAATTCGATCACTTTCAAATTGACATATCTGGCGATAAATTCCAAGTACACGTGTTCAAGGCATATTAACAACATCTAAACATTGACTTTGGATCGCCTCGAACATGTTTTTTGGTAAAACGACTACAATATTCAAGTTACAAAAAATGTTTATATGCAGAAACCTTCATTAATTGTTTTCCAAATTTGAATCAGTTACTCCTCAATAAATTATCTATGTTTTGCCAAAAAAATTTTTTATTTAAACTTACTGGGTGTTACAGATTCTTTGTCAGTTAGTATAATTTCCGAGTAAATACTCGGCATGGAATCTCTCATATTTTGGCGCCCCACCTACCATCCCATCTCCATCGCGGCAGAAGCCGCCTTTGATGTGTTTCGACCGCCGACAGTGCAACCTTGCGACAAAGTATCGCATCCGCTTCTGCAGAGCGGAGCAGGTATATTTCCCGGATGTGCGATACTTCCGGAGCTTTCTGGATTTATGTCTATGAAACCGATATTATCGCCATTGATCTCGCCGACGCGAAAGCGGATATGTAATCCTCTTATTGGCGCTGCGAGAGCGAAGAATCGGGCTAGGGCAATTGTCTTACCGGTGGAGTCATATCCCGCCGATGGAGCTACACGTAAAGGTAATTGATGGAGGTGCATGAAGCCGTTACCTCGGTTGGAGTATGGTATAGCAGTTGGATATGCGATTTCCGTAAGTTATTGTGGATTTTGGGATGGAATTGATGAGACAGGAGTGCCTAGCAATGAGAAATGGATGGCGTTTCTAGATTTTATATCATACTATCTGAAACCCAGCACATAGCTGCCTCAGAGGTAATAATCTAAATCATCCACAATCTTAAAAGTAATCTGGTTCATTCGAGAGGAAAACATGCTAGAGAACTAGGGGAATCCGATGCAAGACAGGGTACTGGGGCAAAACAGGGTACCACCATTTTACGCGAATTTCATTGGAATGAAGTCCCCAAATCTCAGACTCATTATCCCCACTACCATTCCCTTTGCCCGCAATAGAAGCAGCATGAATCGGGAGGACATAAGTTTGACTTTTTCCGCCATCGAGTTTTAAGCGCCTTATTTTATGAAAGTGGATCATATATTTTTCTGAGGTATGTACAGTTTTCGAAAAGTTATTGATATTTGGTTTATGCTATATCGTTATTGCCCTTGTATAGATACTTTATCAAACGCATGACATCAAACATCCTTTTCACTGTTTGATATTTCTTGTTCAATTTGAGAAGGTGCTTTGGGGTAAAATGAGGTTTTGATGATGGGACCAAACGAGGTTCGGTTTAACCCATCCTTGGAGACCCTGTTTCACCCCTTGCAAAGTATTGAGATTCATTATGTATTGGTTTCAGATGATACGAAAATACGAAATGAAGCGCGCCAGAAATGTGTTTAACGATTCTGAAAATCTCAATTTTAATGAAAGTTAACTCTACATTGACTTCATAATTTATTTTTTATGTTCTCTCGGGAGGGTTTTTGAACGAAACAAGACACATTCAATGGAAGAAAAATTCAGGATTTTCGCGAATCTTATGTGAAAGAAGGAAAATGAACAATTTTCAAAATACTGAAATGCTGACGAGTGATTTAATACTTGGTATTTCCACCCCTTGCGTTAATTACAGCTCGGCAACGACTACTCTAAATGAGTGATCTTAAAATGTTCTGATCTAATCCTTCCCAGATTTTTTCGAGTCATTAAGAGTAGCTGGATGATTTTCTGAACTTCTCAGCCTTCTTTTGAGGTTGTCCAAAACCTGCTCAATCGGATTGAGATCTGGACTTCTTGCTGGCCATTCCATTCGAGAGACTTCAACCGCTTCAAGGTACTCCTGAACGATGCGCGCACGATGGGGTCTGGCATTATCGTCCATAAAAATGAAATTCTTGCCAATGTATGGCGCAAATGGCACTACATGCTCTTCGAGAATGTTCTTTATTTAGTTATCAGCAATCATAGATCCATTATCAACGACCACCAGGTCTGTGCGAGCAGTCGAATATATTTCACCCCATACCATAATCGATCCTCCCCGAAACCAGTAGTATTCAGGAAATTGCACTGAGCATATCTTTCATGTGAACGTCTGTATACAAGGGAACGTCGATCACAGAATCTAAGACTCATCTGTGAAGAGAACTCTTTCCCAATGCATATGCTCTCTCGCAAAATCCAAACGCGCCCTTCGATGGGCTGGGGTAAGAGCTGGGCCTCTTGCCGCGACACGAGGCCTCATTTCTGAGGCGATTTCTTATTGTCTGAGTGCTAATTTGCACCCCATGAGTTTGCTCAAGCTGACTGTGAAGGAGGCGAGCGGTTGCAAACCGTTGTCTCAACGAAGAAACTCTCGAGTAACGTTCTTGAATGGCAGTTGTTACCCGTGGTCTACCCTGTCCTGGTCTTCAGACATTCATACCTGTCTCCCTGAATCGCTGCAACATTCTAGACACACTTGTATGGGAAACTCCAAATCTTTCTGCAATTCTTGTGCATGTCCACCCTTCTTCTCGCAAAACTACCGCTTGGGCACATACCTTTTGGGTCGAATCACGTGTTTCGCGTTGCATAGCGATCGAGTGTAGAAAATCAAACGAAAGAAAATCTATTGATCACTAGAATTGATCGAGAACAACTGATTTTAGAATGGAATACATTCAAAATTTGATAATATCATCTTTTTTTATTCCTGCTGGGAAAAAACATCTGTATTGAAGAAGAACGTTGAAAGTCGATAACATATGCATGCATAATTCTGATAAAATCATCATTGAATTATCATTGAGAACACCTTCAGTTGTAGAATAAATTTGAGATTTCCATAATGTGCGTTAATTTTTTTGCGAAGTGTATAAAAGAGATAATATAACAATTTTTGCTTCTTTATTGTTTTCATTCAAGTGATAAGATTCTAAACACAAAAAATCGACATGTTACATTCAACAAGTTGAGTGTTGTTTAGGAATGGCCAAGACTATTGACGATGTGTGTTTATTCATTAACCCATAAGATTCTTCAAGAAACTCTCATCATAGTAAAATATATACACCTTTAGTCTAGTCATGTTCACAAACTTTTCATTCTAGTTATTTTCATATAACCCTCTGAATGCCTGTCTGAGTGCACTAATTTGTTTGCATAGTTATCGTCCTTTTAAATCAAAGAGATGCACAAAGCTCCCTCTACTGACATAGTGTGATCTTTGCAAAGCTAATTACTATTGTAGTCAATGCCTTCAACTGCCAAAAATATCAGGAGTAAGACAAGGAGACAGTTTAATCGCACACTATTGAACCTAATCATGGATGAATACAAACAAAGCGTGAAAGAGAAAGTAGGAGGATATGAAATGGGGGGGAAACTATTGTGCTATGCCGGCGACGCAATAATGTTTGCGGAACATGAAGGCAACTCAAAGAGAATGATATACGAATTGCAACAGAAAGCAGAGGGATGAATATGCATATATCTGAAGAAGAAACGGAAGCAGGGGCAATATCACGAGAATAAAGTGGCATAGGACAACAATCAACTACGACAAAGTTCGAAATGTAATTTTCTGGGTCTTATTGGAGAAACAAGAACAAAGCCTCAAGATTTGCTGTATAGCTCTCACACATATTCTAAGGGAGCAATTTATAAGACAGTGGGTGAAGCCTGTATTAACATGAGTTGCAGAAACGGTGAGACCTGTCGAATGACAGAAATGAAGATTCTGATATCCAAAAGAGTGACACACATGGACCAGGAGAGGAATTACAATATAAGAGATAAGCTCAAGACACAAAATGTGGTGAGGTTTTGCAGAATGACGAGAAGATGTAGGGATCGCGTGAAAAAGAAAATGGACGAGGACAAGATATGGTAAGAGAGTTCTGATGCTGATTTGTGTTACCTGTGTCTTAAAATCCATTTTTTATGTTCGTTCATTATATCGACAACGAAGTACTTGCCTTGTTTAAAAATCTCTAGTTATTCAATGGGAAATATTTCGGATATTTGGAAAGACAACTCCATAACTATTATAATTGTTGTGATATACTCTCATATTTCTCTGAATAATTTTAAAGTAGCCTTCCCATCGTATTCACGAGAGACAAGATTCAATTTGGATTGAATTGATTGAATGAATTTCTCAAACCAAAGTGCCCTCTGTCAGTTAACTACCAAACTATTCTCCATTGAATAACTATCGTTTAACTATAGCCAATCGTAATTTAAAAAGAAATTCTTCCTTTAATCCGTACTCAAAACACCGTAGGAGCATGTCATCAAACGATATTGTGAAAAACCGGATGAAAAGGAATATTGGGAGAGAAAATCATAAATTTTCACTCGCGACCTATCGACAAACTGATACTTATTCCTCTCTGTAAACATTTTTTCTACATCGCCGCTTTTTCAAAAGACCCTGTCTGCAATCGCAACGAATACAGGCGGGTTTTATAATTAAAACTCTGGAAGGTAATCAAAAAGAGCCTTTTCAATATGCAGACGTGTGTGACTCAGGGATTAGAGAGTGTGTCCGGATACAGCAGACCGGAGAGTTAAATTAGACATCCAGAGCTATATTCTGTGCGTTTTTCCCCCACTGTGGGTTCGAATCGGTTGCAAGTTCCTCCAGACCAAATCCCTGGTGGAGTGAATGCGGATGGTGGCTGGGAATGAGGGATATAAAGGATGTATTATTCATTGGTGGTGAGAAAATACTTACTTTTGTTCGTCTATTGGTACGTCGGAAGTTGCATCGAATGGAACGACATCTGTCGGTATGCTGTTGCCTTCGAGGACTGCTGCTATTAATTGTGAAGCTTCGTCCCACCTGGTCTCGAGGTTAACTTCAGGTGGTACCACTGCAGGTGGCGCTACAAAATACAATGGTTTGAGAGAAAGGTCTTGTCGAATCCATGAACAAACAAGAAATCAGGGATACATAAACAGGAAATCTGTTTTTTTTTTTTCAAAATGAGATTATTATCGAGTACAGGATACATGGTGACTCTGAATGAAAGAAAAGTAGAATAAAAAAAGGAAAGAAAACTGCACTCAGACTTTAAATATTTCCTTAAATGCTGATGGATTATCAAGAATAAATGTTGTTAGTTTTTTTTGTATAGTTTTCTGTTATTCATAGAATCTCTCACTTCGGCGGGTGAATGATTGTACATTTTTGGTAGCAAAAAAAGTAGAAATTTGTGATTTATTGTCCTATGAAATAAAGGCACCAACAAATTTTCATTAACATTACCTCTAGTGTAACATATATGGTCTATGGTTGGATATACATCCTCTACCTCAAAGGGGAATATCAAAGAGCAAAAGCAATATAAGTTACGCAAGTTCATCAGTCGGTTACAATTATATAATATGACTGCATTCTTGCCTTATTGATAGGGTACTAAAGGGCACTCTTTACAATGAGCATTTGAGGCTGAACCAGTTGACTAGAATGAGGTTTTAAGAATTGCGGACCACGAAATTATCACAGTACCTATAGTTATTCTTTTAGTCTATTATTTTTCTCTGGTTAATTATTTTTTACATGGAAAATTGAGTTGAACGGTTTTTCAACGTTTGTTCGAGATATTATATTGCGAGAGTTTCTGTTTTAGGGACCTCAGGAATTCGATTTTTTATTCATGAAACAATTCAAATGTGTACCTGAATAACGCTGAAATTGAAGAATGTTGAAAATGTTCGAAGTTGGACCCTCTTGGATACCATTACTGTTCATATCATTTAGAGTTTCTACTTGAGTTATTGTTTTTGAGATTCAGAACTGTAGATAGATTATCAAATTCCCACATTGAAGAACTAGCCTAGTTGTGCTTAAGATTCGAAACAATATCCTCCAGAAACTAAACTGAATTTTTCTATGAGAATTATCACTGGTACTATACCAGATCTACATCTACTTCTTGGTTAACAGTCCTCTCAAATATTGTCCCTCCTAATATTCGAAGAGAGACAACAACTTTGAATTTTTGGAACAAATTCAAATCCTTTCCAAATTCAATTCGCATACTCACCTATATTCCAGATAATAAGGTACCCAGATTGAAGTCGCGTAAACCTTTTTGGTCAAATCTTCTAATTGATATGAATAGAAGCGACAAGGAAATTTGGCAATCTGAATGGGATGCATGCAATTTTTTCAATAAAGATCTTATTACTGATCCTTCCATCAAAGTTCCTGGTTTTGACCTTCCCAGGAGAATATGGTCTGTTCTAAATCGTATAAGAACAGGCCATGGACGATGCAACTGCATATGCTCTTCCGATGGAATTAGGTTGAGATCCCAGTTTTGAGTGCGGAGAAGTTGACCAGATAATAAAACATAAATAAACAGCTGCACATGAGATAGAGATGTTGACTTAAATTGCAAAAATATATAATTTGAATGAGATTTCGTGATGAAAATTCATATAAGTATGATTTCAAGTTGCAGGGAATGAAATTAATTTTAGCCTGTAGGTGTGCAGCGTATACAGGGTGGTTTAATAAAATCGAGTAAAATAACGAAAGTTTATTCCCAGATAATTCAAGCATTTTGAGACCATCAATAGAATGTATGGCCTCCACGGGCATCAATAACAGCTTGACAACTTCTTTGCATACTACACACGAGGTTGTTGAACATTTCTTGAGGAATTTGGTTCCATAGACGGGGCAGAATCTCTCTCAGATCATTTAGGAATTCTGGGGTACATTAATGATTATCTTATCTTCTTTGGAGCATATCCCATGCATGTTCTATGCAATTCAAATCTGGTTAGTGCGGAGGTATTGGTAAATGTGGAATACCAAGCTCCTCGCGCGCATTCTCAACTATGGCTGCACGGTGCAGTCTAGCGCTATCGTCTAGAAATTGAAAAGTTTAACCAACAGCAGAGTGAAAATTTAACAAAACATTGTCAATGACATGCTCCCAACAGTGTAAGTCGGTCGTATTCCCAGGACAAATGCGTAGATCTGTGCGCCCGTTGAAACATATCTCGGCCCATACCATAACACTACCTGCTCGGAATGGATGGACTTCTTGGACATAGCGACGATTACGGGGTATGCGTGGTATAGTCTATACCCTTATTCTTCGAGAATCTGAAAATCGTCCATATCTGCATTCATCAGTGAAAAGGAAAATTCGCCATTGATCATTCCAATTCATATATTGTCTTATACATTCCAGTCTTTGACGCTTAGGGTCACGTGTTAATGGAACTCCTTTAAATTGACGTCTAGAACCTAGATTCACCCCTCTCAAACGTCGTCTGATGGTTTCGATGGAAACTTGGACCCCATCTGTATTTTGAAGAGTATTCAGTAGCATTCTACACGTAGATGTAGGCTTTCTTCTCGCCGAAACGGTGATGAAGCGATCCTGAGCAAGTGATGTTTTTCGAAGCCCACCAAGCCTTGGTCTTTAAACCACGATATCACACTTTGCTGACTTGGAGCCTTTCCGCTACAACAACCTAAGTTAGGCCACCCTGTAGTATTCCAATAGACCTATTAGCCTCAACGTTTGTTAATTTGAGTCTTGGCATTTTCAGAAAACTCGTTTCAAATCGAAGGCGACCAGATTTACGAAATGTCTCATACTGATTTTTATTGGATCGATTCAAGATTTTTTTTTATGTTCTGGTTCCCACGAAAAGGGATATCCTGCAATCATCGTGGGAACCAAGGGAAAGAAGGTAGGAGTTGGTGTTCTTAAATTTCTAGAGGTTGTATGCCTCGGGGAACACCTCCCTAGGCAATGAGTTCCAAAGCCTCGCTGTTCGTTGGATGAACGAGTCTTTGAAAAGTGATGTTCTGCAGGTCTCCAAAGTGACCACGAAGGGGTGTGAAGACATACTTTTCAAAACGATTGGATACCCCTGACTGTTGTGGAGCAGTATAGTTGTCTCATTTATAAATTTCGAGATGGTTTCGAGGCTATACATAAAGTAGCGAAAGCATTTTTGAAATCGGTGGTTAATTTGAAAATAATTTTATTTATGTATTCTAAATAATTATTTTTTTTCTGCTTTTGTCTTCTTTCATTTCAGATTAAGAATCACGGGAAGATTGGTGAAAAGACTGTTTTCCTCTGTCCATATAAGGATGACATGTTTTCCTAGATTACATTGATGTCCTTCAAGATGCTCTGATATTTACTATTTTCAGTAAATGTTTTCTTCACGGGCGAGGTCGGGGTTTTTTCTGTTGAAGTTTTTTCCTTTCCTCATTCCATCGGCATCCAGTTGCACTAATCTCAGCTAGGTACTTTTTCGTTTCAATATGTATAGTATTATTCTAGCTCTCTCAATCAAAAGAATATCTTTACCTCAAGCGTAACCCGATCGCCAGTCGAAGCGATCGTTCAAGCAGCCCCTTGCATGCGAAATTAAATCATTTGTCATATTAACGTCTTCTCGGATGGTCATTAAAAGTTCTCCACGTCGTCGCCTCGAAATCCGTCAGTGATAAACGAGCCTAAGTTCACGTTCGCGAATCTTGAGAAGTTTGCGAGGTCGGGACGCGATAAAATTGCGTCTCCCGGGGAGGCACGTACGGGAATCGGATAAAAATATGTAAAGTTACACTCACGACTCGAGCGGGAGGGGTTTGGAGGGGGCGAAACGGTGCGATTGTTTCGGGACTGGGTAATACGATTCCGGGATATTCCTTGATGGAGAGAAACTTGGTCTTCGAAGCACAGAATCCGACTGGATCCTCATAAGATACAGCTGAGTGCGCTCATGCGATGATGCTGAGGATACTTAAAAGTTTTGGGAGCCCTTATTCGATTTGACAGCCGGAAAGTTCACCGTAGTGTTCCTCTTCTTTGTGTTGTGTTGTTAACATTGTGTTCTTTTCTTATTAAGATCTATTTTATCGGATCTACTACATTTTCCATTAACCCTCAACCACCGTAGTGCGGTCTGTGAGACCGCGGCAGAAATTTGATTCTCTCTAACTTATACACACTTAAATTTTATCGCACTATCGCTTCCTTACCTTCAAATGGTCGCATCCTCCATCAATGTTTGCAATGAGACAATTCTGGTAGTAACGGTTTGCAAGAAAAATATATTTGAAGTTCCGGAGCGGTCTGTGAGACCGGACTACGGTGTTAGTGTCTGTATTCGAATACCGTTCTCTCTATATTCGGAGAACAATTTTTGGAATTTGGAAATCATTCGTAACGTTTGAAACTTAAATAATGAATTAAATACGTTCCATATTCCACACGAACCGGAACATAACAGTTGAAAACTGGTTTTCATGATTAGAATTGGCAGAAAAATTAAGAGAAAATTTACATCGGAACTATAAAAAAATATATTTGAAATACCATTGGCTTCTCGATTGGCTTTTCTTCCACAACAAAATAGAGAATCCAATTCAACTTTGTATAGCTTCACAAATGATTTAAGGTTATTATGATACGTCCCAAAGAAGAACAAAGCATCGCTATAGATATCTTCAATACATGCATAGTGTTCAGATGAATTTTCGCAAGAACCTGAAATTATTGTATTTTACAATTCGACAAAAAGAAGAGTTAATGCTTTCGATGGAAAGTGTGCTAAATGTTCTACCAGCATTTGTCCTCAGAAATGGCCGATGGTGATTTTTTCCGGATTCTTGAAATAAGCGGTGTGATCCATTCCTGTCTTGGAAAAAACTTGGAAAAAAGAAGAACATATCACACTTGCCCACCCAGAATTAAAAGAAAGACATTATATCTTTGCATAATTTGTCATAAGTCGACTTGTTTGGAATGAACTAGTAAAATTTGTAAAAATTGTAGGTGTAATATTTGAGATGTTCACTGCTTGCAATTTTCGTGTTTTTTCAGGATTAAATGAATGATTTTCTGTCATTGTAATCCTTGATATTTCTATTTTTGGAGATACATAATATTTTTATATTTTATAGATGCGTTTTCCATTTATTGTATAATATTTGGTGGTCCTGAGAACATGAACTGAAATTAAAGTTTCGACATATTTCCTTCTCATTGTACAATTTTGAATTTGAATAAAGAGAAACGAAATAGCTCATTCTTTTGATAGAAAGCAGATCTTGATCAAAAACAATTATTTCTATAAAAATATCTGCGTTTAATATAATTATTTTATGATTGTATTTGGACGCGCGGTCTCACAGACCGCACCACGGTGAAAGTGCTACTGTTTTTGCACTACGGTGGTTAAGGGTTAACAATATGTGGGAGTTGGGGGAAAGAGTTCCCCTGGGATCAATCTTGAAGGCACTCTTTTTTCTCATTTACACAGTGGACTTTGTGAATTCTGTAAAATACTGTTGGCATCATTTATTCGCTGGTGACAGCCGAATTAATTTTGGTTTTTATCCGAATGGAGCGCAGGCTGTGCTCTCTCATTAACATTGATCTTCACTCAATCATACAATTTGCCAAAGCCGCGACCTTCTTATAAATCCAAAAAATCAAACCTTATATATTTTGGTAGTAAATCCGCTATTTGTAAGGCCAACACTCCAGCTATAAGTATTATGGGTACTATTCTGCAGCCTCAAGATTTGGTAAGAAACCTTGGTTTACATGTTGATGTCGGACTAAGATTTTCAAACCATGTATCTGGCTGTGTTCAGAGAGCATACTTGTCCCTGAGACTTTTATATAATGGTCGAACTGAGATTTGAGAAGGCCTTTATGCAATCAACATGTTTTGTCGTGTTTTGACTATTGTGATGTAGCTGAATCTCTGCATCTTACATTCATCAGAATCTGAAATTTGTCCCTACTTGATTGACAATCCTGAATATCTCGGAAGTATACTGCTCCACAAGAGTTAGGGATATCGTATTCAATCGTTTTGAAAAGTATGAAATCATCGAGAAAATCGCTGTAGAATCATTTAATAATAATAATAATAATAATAATAATAATAATAATAATAATAATAATGTATCTTTATTAACCCAACAGGATAATCCAAATTACAGGGTTGTGCTCTAGAAATATAAAGTAATGCTTCTCCAAAAAAATGAAAATAAAACAAAACGAGAGTCCATACTGAAAAAAAAAATACATAAAATATTAAGTTGTTAGGGAAACAAATCTAGCAGCAGTTTCTCCGCACTACTGCATATTGCGTACACTGGCGACCGAAATAGCATATTAGTGCTAGCTGTTGGCAAGTAGAACCTCAATGATGATCTCGCGGCAAGCCTCGGGACAACGAAGTTCAGCTTCGACAACAAAAATGAGGAATCTATCTTATTGTTCAGCAACCCACCAGCAAATTTCGCACATTGCTCTTCTCGTCTCACTTTAAGTGTCCCGATATTGAATGTCTCCATCACCTCGGACAGATCTGCTCCGCGCCGTGGGTAAATACCAGTCTGCCGAAATGAAATATACTTGAGAAATCGCCTCAAGTATAAGTATAAGTAACTCAATAACAATTTGAATCGTATGAGACATTTCCTCAATCTGGTCGCCTATTTTCTCTGAAGTTTGATTGTTTGCATATGCTCCATGACTGTTCCTATTTTGAAATGAAGTCAGTTCATCAACGGCTTCGATTTGAAACGAGTTTTCTGAAAATGCCAAGACGTAAATTAACAAAAGCTGAGGCTTATAGGGCTGTCGGAATGCTACAGGGTGGCCTTACTCAGGTTGTTGTAGCGGAAAGGCTCCAAGTCAGCCAAAGTGTGATATCTCGACTTTGGAATAGGTTCATAGAGACAAGTTCCGTGTTGGAAAGACCAAGGCTTGGTGGGCGACGAAAAACAACACCTGCTCAGGATCGTTTCATCACCGTTTCGGCGAGAAGAAAGCCTAGAATGCTACGGAATACTCTTCGAAATGCAGATGGGGTCAAAGTTTCCATCGAAACCATCAGACGACGTTTGATAGAGGTGAATCTAGGTTGTAGACGTCCATTGAGGGGAGTTCTATTAACACGTGACGACAAGCGTCAAAGACTGGAATGGGCAAGGCAACATATCAATTGGAACGATCAACGGCGTAGTGTCCTTTTCACTGATGAATCCAGATATGGACGATTTTCAGATTCTCGAAGAATAAGGGTATGGACAATCCCCGTAATCGTCGCTATGTGCAAGGAGTCCATCCATTCCGAGGGGGTAGTGTTATGGTATGAGCCGGGATATGTTTCAACGGGCGCACAGATCTACACATTTGTCCTGGAAATATGACCGCCTTACACTATAGGGAAAATGTCATTGACAATATTTTGCCAAATTTCAACGCTGCTATTTTTGAAACTTTCCAATTTCTAGACGATAACGCTAGACCGCACCGAGTAGACATAGTTGAGAATGCGAGCGAGAAGCTTGGTATTCCACATTTACAAATACCTCCGCACTCACCAGATTTAAATTGAATAGAACATGCATGTAATATGCTTCAAAGAAGATTAGATCATTATCAACCTACCCCAGAATCCTTATTTGAGCTGAGAGAGCTCCTGGCCCGTTTATGGATCCAAATTTCTCAAGAAATGTTCAACAATTTAGTGTGTAGTATGCAAAGAAAATGACAAGATGTTATTGATGCCCGTGGAGGCCATACATTGTATTGATAGTCTTAAAATGCTTGAATTCTCTGGGAATAAAATTTCGTCATTTTAATCGATTTTTCTTTACCATTCTGTATGCACTGCAGACCTACAGACTTAAATTAATTCAATTGAAACTATATTATTATGAATTTTCATTTAAACTATATTTTTTTTGCAATTGAAGTCAATATCCCTAACTCATATGGAGTAGGCACCGACTCCTCAATAAATAGGGTTCTTCTCAACGTGAGTGTTGAGAGATTTTCGATGTTTAAACACAAAGTTCAAGAGATTCTAATTACATCCTAAATTTCACACTGTCCGAATCTAGAAGCTTGAGATATTCGAGCCTAATGAAGACAACAAATCCTACTTACCGCTCTTCTTCTTCTTCTTCTTGGCTCTGTTCTTCGTCTGCACAATCACAGTGCCATCTTTGCAGAAAGCCTCGAAAGACCTGAGGAATATGTGCTGGGTTTCTATCAGATCCTTCAGGTACTGGTCCGACATCTTAAGCTCGTCGAAGGTGAGGAGCAAGGTGAGCACCAGCTCCCTGTACTCCAACACGTAGAATATGTTGCTCTTGATCACTTTGGCCGAGTCTCGAACTGTGCCATCAGGCGATTTGTCCATGTAGCAAAGGGTGAGAAGAAGTTCCCTGTAAGCCAAGAGGGCGATGTGGAGTCTGCGTGACCAGGCCCTGAGCTTTTTCTTGTCGGTTTGCATCATGTCGAAGAAGTTCTCCATGTGCTGCTGGACGTAGTGGAAGATTTGGATTGATAACGTTTCACTGTAAAAATAATCAAGTCAATTTTCACTTGAAACTAACGCCATAAACCGGATCAAACCCAGCATCACTCTCGGAAATTCATAGGTTGAGTTACAATCTCAGACCAAGAATCCTCTTAAGATGCCTACCGCAGATGTAAGCGAAACGTCAGGTGAAATAATTTCTAAAAGAACACGACCTCTAAGCCCGGAAGACTCTCTCAATGTCTGATACATTGTAAATAGTGCTATTAGGAAGAAACTAAACATAACTGTGACTGGTAGAGCTATTAAGGCTCTTATGGCGTGCAGGCGTCTTTGCGGCAGAAATTAGGGTTGTAACTCAAAAGTACTGCGATGGATGTACTTTATGATTGTGAGACCTGTAATTACATATGGGGCAGTAGTCTGGTTTAATAAAGCAAGTCAGACAAGTACGAGGAAAATGCTCAATAAAGCATAGCGGCTTGCCTGTGTGTGCATCACGGGGGCCATGAGAACGTGAATAACCATAGCACTTGAGATTATAACAGATCTCACACCCCTACATCTGGTGATTGACAGGATGGCCCATGAGGCCATTCTCAGAATATCTAGAGAAGGCGCAGGTAATGAGAGAATTAGGGGTCAGAGAGTCTGGAGCTCCCTGAGTAACTACATCTCATCTGCGAACCTTCTTAGTGATGTAATGGTTAAGAAAGTAAGCACTGAAAAAAACTTCAGTACGATGCTATGCATAAAAAAGGAATGGGAGCGGGAAAACACGGACCAAAACTTCAAAGAAAATACTGTTAAATGGTATACAGCTGGTTCTAAAACCAACACGGGAGCTGACACTGGGGTTCACGGGGCCAAAGCCAAGTGTGCACTATCGTTAGGCTCCTGTGTGAGTGCTCTGCAAGCAGAAATATTAAAAATCGAAAGATGTTTAGATATTAATCTAGAGAAAAACTATCAGAATTTCGACATAGCTATTCATTCAGATAGTCAAGCTGCTATTTGGATCTCAGTGAGAACCAACTACACCTCCTCACTGGCTTTCTTACATGGCATTTTCGCCTCAGAAAGCACTTGCTGAGAATGGGCGTATCGGACACTGACGAGTGTAGATTCTGTGGGGAGGAGGAAGAAACTCCTATTCACCTAGTCACAGAATGCTTTAGCATTGTAAGCCAAAGGAAACAATGCTTTGGTGAAGAGACCTGTAGGAGTGAGGAATTAGCCTCACTGAAGCCTTCCGAGATATTGGATTTCATAAGATCTCTGGGACTGGAAGGCGAGCTGTAAAGCTTTGTCAGGGGGCACAATAGACCATAAGGTCGCAGTGGACTGTAACCCCTTTTAAACTATCAACTACAATCCCAGACCAGGAATCCTCTAAGATGCCTACCGCAGATGTAAGCGAAAGGAAGACTCTCTCAATGTCAGATACATTGTAAATAGTGCTATTAGGAAACAACTAAACATAACATTCTCATAATGTGAAAAGTTGTTAAAATATTAACTCGAATTTCTCTGTCTCGTTCAACAAGTGGGGTATTTTTTCGGGCATAACACTCTTAACTTCATCGGGTTCATTCATGTCGAGGACCCATCGGCATTCCAAAAGCGCATGAAATAATATCTATCCTATTACACAAAGGTACGCTCGGAATGAACTACAAATTAAAACGGCAAATTAACATTGTCGCATCAGGTTAGCTCGTCAAAACGATGCAACATTGATAAACTATTGGATTCGTTGCTCCTATGAACCGCCAGCTTCGTTAATAATCGAATGAACGTCATTTGTTATATTGAATATTCAATTACAGTATGTTTAGTAGAGTTCCAATTATTCAAGTACACAGCGTGATGCACGTTTGGAGTTCGCGGCTAATTTCGAGCCTGATGATTGCATGCGCCTATTCGTGTCCGTTTTAGGAGGGATTGGCTAAAAGAATTGCATTTGGAATAGTCTACAGTTTTCATAGATATACAGGGTGGCCATTTGAAAACGAAACAGACGAGATTACAGACGAAATAAATTTTTTCGATAGAAATGCTCGGACAGGTCGATTTCTGTTTCGAGGGGGACAACTTAAGATGTAGGTTACGGACGCATAGCGCTTCAACCCTTGCTACTACAACCCTCACCCCCAATTTTTGAATAGGGAAGATGGGGTGAGTGATACCTCATTTGAAAAGTATTTTTATACTGATTTCAGCACAGTTATTGTTTTTTCATTTTATGCATTAGTTCTCGAAATATTTTTGACTAAGCATTTGAAAATGAAGTGGTGTTTTCATGGCACTCATAGTGTTTTTTTGTGAAAAACCTTTCAAATGAGGTATCACCCCATCTTCCCTATTCAAAAATTGGGGGTGAGGGTTGTAGTAGCAGGGGTTGAAGAGCTATGCGTCCGTAACCTACATCTCAAGTTGTCCCCCTCGAAACAGAAATCGACCTGTCCGAGCATTTCTATCGAAAAAATTTATTTCGTCCGTAATTTCGTCTGTTTCGTTTTCAAATGGCCACCCTGTATTTCGAGAACTAATGCATAAAATGAAAAAAACAATTACTGTGCTGAAGTCAGTATAAAAATACCTTTCAAATGAGGTATCACTCACCCCATCTTCCCTATTCAAAAATTGGGGTGAGGGTTGTAGTAGCAAGGGTTGAAGCGCTATGCGTCCGTAACCTACATCTTAAGTTGTCCCCCTCGAAACAGAAATCGACCTGTCCGAGCATTTCTATCGAAAAAATTTATTTCGTCCGTAATTTCGTCTGTTTCGTTTTCAAATGGCCACCCTGTATTCCGAGAACTAATGCATAAAATGAAAAAAACAATTACTGTGCTGAAGTCAGTATAAAAATACCTTTCAAATGAGGTATCACTCACCCCATCTTCCCTATTCAAAAATTGGGGGTGAGGGTTGTAGTAGCAAGGGTTGAAGCGCTATGCGTCCGTAACCTACATCTTAAGTTGTCCCCCTCGAAACAGAAATCGACCTGTCTGAGCATTTCTATCGAAAAAATTTATTTCGTCTGTAATCTCGTCTGCTTCGTTTTCAAATGGCCACCCTGTATATGTATTGCGAAATGGCATCGGAAAATTCAAGGTTTTCCATAGGGTGTTTCGAAAAAAGGTGATCCTGTCTCTAAGACATATAGAAAACTGAAATATAATTGGGTGTGTTGAATGAAAAAAATTCGTAAAACCATCCGTATTCAAAATTATCGGATTGAAGAAAAAAAAATTTACTTTTTTCACGATTATGCCGAAACTACTGGAAACATTGTAATGAAACTTCATAGGCATATGAATATCCATATGAATATGAAGCTGATACATCCATTGAATTTGTTTTTTGTAGAGGCCGCTTGTCACAAGGTTCGTAACACCTGCGCAAAAAAAATCAACGCACATCATGGAAATCTCAAATTTACTTCACAACTGAAAGTGTTCTCAATGATAATTATTTTCATTAGAATTATGCATGCATATGTTATCCACTCTCAACGTTTTTCTTCAATACGGAGGTTTTTTCCCAGCAGGAATAAAAAAAAGATGATATTATCAGATTTTGAATGTATTGGTTCCATTCTAAACTCAGTTGTCCTCGATCAATTCTAGTGATCAATAGTTATTGTTTCGTTTGATTTTCTACACTCGATCGCTATGCAACGCGAAACACGCAATTTGACCCAAGAGGAATGTTCCCAAGCGGTAGTTTTGCGAGAAGAAGGGTGGACATACACAAGAATTGCAGAAAGGTTTGGAGTTTCCCATACAAGTGTGTCCAGAATGTTGCAGCGATTCAGGGAGACAGGTATGAATGTCCGAAGACCAGGACAGGGTAGACCACGGGTGACTACTGCCATTCAAGAACGTTACTTGAGAGTTTCTTCGTTGAGACAATGGTTTGCAACCGCTCGCCTCCTTCAAAATCAGCTTGAGCAAACTCATGGGGTGCAAATTAGCACTCAGACAATAGGAAATCGCCTGACAGAATATGATTTAAGGCCTCCTGTCGCGGTAAGACGCCCAGCTCTTACCCCAGCCCATCGAAGGGCTCGTTTGGATTTTGCGAGAGAGCATATCCATTGGGAAGAGGCCGATTGGGAAACAGTTCTCTTCACAGATGAGTCTAGATTCTGCCTCTACCATTGTGATCGACGTTCCCTTATATACAGACGTCCACATGAACGATATGCTCAGTGCAATATCCTGAATATTACTGGTTTCGGAGGAGGATCGATTATGGTATGGGGTGGAATATCTTCGATAATGGAATGTATGAGGAACATTCTTGAAGAGCATGTAGTGCCATTTGCCCCATCCATTGGTGAAAATTTCATTTTTATGGACGATAATGCCAGACCCCATCGTGCGCGCGATACCAAGTATTAAATCACTTATCAGCATTTCAGTATTTTGAAAATTGTTCATTTCTCTTCTTTCACATAAGATTCGGTGAAATCCTGAATTTTTCTTCCATTTAATGTGTCTTCTTTCGTTCAAAACCCTCCAGAGAGAACATAAAAAATAAGTTATAAAGTCAATGTAGAGTTAACTGTCATTAAAATTGAGATCTTCAGAATGTGCGTTAATTTTTTTGCGCAAAGTAGTATTGAACATAACTCTTTTAACATCAGGTTTATTGAGCAAAACGATTGTATACGAAATCCTACACTCTTGTGGAGCAGTATAGAATAAGAAGAAATCAACGTGAATCTGATCCGAGTAACATAGAGGTTAAATATTTCAAAGTCCTCATGGTGAAACAACCTGAGTAGTATTGTTCAAGAAAAGAATAATGAAAAACAAAAATTCTTTGCCTTCAAGGAAGCCATACCGAGAATATTTCTGAAACACATATATAAATCTCAAATATGTAGTAATCATCTAAATGAAAATCATCTCCAATCATGTGACTGGAGAGATATAACTTGTCCTTTGACGCTACTAGATGTCGCCATTTATATTAAGATACTCAAAAGGCTTATTCTAGATTTTTTCATGAAAATTTTTTCTAGAGACCTGTGGACTTACCTAACCAGCTTAACCTCAAACTTGTGCGCCCTATTGAACTCCATAAAAAACCTGATGGCCCAGAGGTAATACGAGGCATCGTGGGACATAGACTTGGCCCGTACCAACTGGTCCTTCACGTGGTACATGAGGGTGTTGTAGGCACCGTTGAGGAATTCCACACAGAATTCCTTCAGGAACAGACGAATGGAGAAGGCAGACCGTCTCTCGACGGGCTCCATGTGGATGGGAAGCCTGTTCCTCGGTGTCTTTGGCTTTTGTTTCTCTGAATCGAAAGATAGAGCGTCCAGTCGACTGAGGGGTTTGTGGTAGATGAGGTCGTTGTCGCTTATGGCCTTCATGGATTTCACTACGAAGGTACCGCCGAATCTCGAATGCCTAGAAAACATTAACGATAAAACAAAATATTTAACGATTCGAAAAAATACATAATCATGAATACATTCAGTAGGGTAAGTGCACCGGTTGTGGCCACTTTAAGACATTTTCCAACTTCACATTATGATCATTTCACTATTCATGCACAGCTTCACAATTAAAAATATGAAAACGCTCCGTATGAATATTGTGATTAATGGGTTGCCAAGCAATAATTGTATTTATGGCGAATAAAATAATTAAAAAATTAAAAGGAGAGCGAGTGCAAATTATCCAGTTGTGGCCACATTTTCCACCAGTTGTGGCCACACAATTTTCCATTTGTGGCCAGTCACGGTTTTGGTTAAACTTGCACAGTTTGAACTCACTTCCATCGAAATTCAACAAACCTTCTCATAAATAACAAAAAATATATTAGAATTTTATGAAAATATAGATACAAATAGTAAAAAAATCATAATCTTTCTCATACTTAAATAAAAAAATTCATCGAAATATTTAGGTTTCTAAAAAAATTTTTTTCAAAAAAAACATGGTCCGCGATCATCAGCAGCCCTATGTTCTTCAATTTTCGTGATGATCTTCTTTCTAATACGACAGAAGGTCTGGAGATTCATGCTATTTTCAGTTTTCCACTTCTGGAGATTGCACAGAGCTATACCCTTTCAACTTCAAATTGAGATTAATCACATTCAAATTAGGATTGGTGATCATTGATATTTTTTTCTTGTAGGGTACAAAGTACGGAAAAATGTTAGCAGACTTGCTCGACTCCAGCTCGTTATATTCATAGCCCCATCCTTACAATGATATTACAATATATCTTCTTTCTAGTCTTTCTCAAATTTCTCTAGTTTTCAGTCTCATCCATTTCGTCAATATAAGAACTAGGTGTTTTATTATTAAGCCTTTTTTATGAAGCTTATCATTTTCATTCGCTTCCAGATACTCCAATTCATTTATCGGACGATATTGTTAAGTTTTTCATCTTTGTTTGTTACATACGATGCAGTATTATCTATCCTTTACTATCTAGTGGCCACAACTGGTTTGTACGCTCCGTTTCTGGCCACTAAGTGGCCACAAGTAGCGAATCGTACTTTTTTGTGATCCAGTTGTGGCCAGCACTATATTATTTAGTTAGAATCAGAAATTTTCAATTTTTTATAAAAAATATAAAAGAACATGATATAAGAATGATATAAAACATTTACTATTTGTAACGCATATGTTTAAATAAAAAAAAAAAACATTGGAAACACACCCTGTGTTTCTTAATCGCACTTCTAAGCATTCGCCTACTACCCCGTCATGTCAAGAACTAAATGAAAAAGCAACGAATTTCGTTATCTCTTTTAAGAAATGAGCTTGCCAATTGGTGCAGGAATAATGGAGGATGGCAAAGAAGGCAAATTTCAATGGCTAACTCGAATGTACTACGTTTTATTCAAGAAAATTATCTCGAGTGGCCACAACTGGAACGATGGCCACAACCGGTGCCCTTACCCTAACTAAAAGTTCAGTTTATCTTCTGAATTCTGGAATTTTTTGATATATTCCGAAGTATATAACCTGGTTAATTTGTCTCTTGAGTGAATATCAGAGGAGTGTTAGGTATTAATGAATAAAGGTTATAATAATGTGAAGGAAATTAACGTGTATTTGAAGCGTTTTTGGTGTTACAATGGAAGGATTTCCAAGAATTGAATTTTCCCTATGAGCCAAGTCAGATTCATATATGGGCAAATATTGCCCTCAAATGACCTTATGACCACTCAATTCCCAATATGTCAATATCTGGGCAGAAACTAAAAGGAAGGTTTAGGTTTTCAAGAATATGGGTTTCAATAAAAAGACTAAGGCTCTCACGATCGGATATTATAACATTGAAAGAGTCTTGAAACAAGCCATAACTAATATGTAATGAAAGTTACTAACAGACATAAATTTAGTACCTTCAAACTTATGCATGAAGCCATACTGATATTGAGAGGGTCTTCCGCGCTTATTAGCCGTGGTCTATTGAAAATTATTGCACTTAACCTTTCGCCTTTATCTGAGGTAGACATCTTCAGAGGATTCTTGGTGTAAGATTGTAACAAGGCCGCTGACTTACTGACCTTTGTGTTGCATGGGACCCAATGAGCGACTTCTGATGTTGAGTCTCTGATCACATAAGTTCTTATCAGAGATAAGGCTGTTATCGCAGCTGGTTCTGTCGCTTATTTGGGCGTTAAAAAAATTGTATGACATTGTTTTCAGAGGAAAGCTATTATGAGTCTGGTAGCACGGTAGTGCCCCCGCCAAGACGAGCTAAGCGCAGGGACACTATCTACCTTTTCTCGAAGTGTTTCGTCGTATTTTTGAACCCTCATACCTTGAGTTTGGGATATAACAGATGAAGAGAATTCTATATATAATGCCAGCAGTGAACTTATCAAATGTTCAAAGTTTCAAGTGCATAGCTCGTATACTTAAGATTTGATAGATATCTGAAAACCCCCGATTTCGTCACTCACTCACTGATGATCATAAAAACTGTTAGGGTACTTCCCGATGTCCTATGAAGTTTAAATAAATAATTCTTAAACTTGAAACTTTCACCCACCAAGCCTTAGCACCAGGGGATGTCTAAGTTTGTATGAGACTTCCGCCAATTTTGATGCTAGTGGTCAGAAAATTGATATATATATATATATGGAGGACTGCTTGTTCTAAATGTTAAAAAAATATACAAGAATTTTCAGTGAAAATTACCCCCAAATTTTGAATAAGGGTATAAAATGAAGCGCTCGTAAAACGCCTCATGTGTGTTAACACCAAATACAATTTCCCTGTAAGAACCTCAACCTCAGTTTCCATTGTGCAATTTTCCGTTGTGATCATTGTATAATGATGGGATTCTTTATACAATGGTTGTGATGGCAGCTCCCAAATACATCGCCATCGCAGCTTGAACCTAGGTAGGTAATAGTATATTCTAAAACAAGTTGCAGAATGAGCTTCTATTCCAACACGAATGCAAAAGCATGAGTGTTGGAATTGCCTTCTGCAACGAGTTCTCGACGATATTTTCTCTGTTTCAGTAAAGTTTTGTTGAAAACTCACGAAATTCAAATAAAAATTCAGATCAGTGACTTTTGTATTGTATTTTGCCAGTTGGAGTCACTAACGGAATTTGACAGATTGCGGAATTGGAATTGATTTGATTCGAAAATTGAGTGGATCGGAGGTCAGTACTGACAACCACAAAACGAAAAATATAACTGAAAACAATGCTGTAATGAGTTTCATTACAGCACTACTTTTAGTACTGTAATGAACTCATTACGATACTGAAATAGAGAATAGTATATTCTAATACAAGTTGCAGAATGAGCTCCTATTCCAACACGAATGCGAAATTCGAAAACGAGCGACGAAGGAGCGAGTTTTCGAAAGCATGAGTGTTGGAATTGCCTTCTGCAACGAGTATTAGACGATATTTTCTCTATTTCAGTCAAGTTTTGTGGAAAACTCTCGAAATTCAAATAAAAATTCAGATTAGTGACTTTTGTATTGTATCTTGGCAGTTGGTGTCACTAACGAAAATTTGACAGATTGCGGATTTGATTCGAAAATTGAGTGGATCGGAGGTCAGTACTGGCAACCACAAAACGAAAAATATAACTGAAAACAATGCTGTAATGAGTTTCATTACAGCACTAATTTTAGTACTGTAATGAACTCATTACGATACTGAAATAGAGAAAGGTATATTTCTCAACTTCGTACATTGTTGATTTTGAACAGACATTGTGAATTAGTTTGACTTCAGATAGATCTCGTAATAATATTATTTTATTGAATGATTATTGAGGAAAAAAAATTAAAAAGATTTTGTTATGAGCAACGTACAAAAAGAACTGAAATCCAACCAGAAACATTTTCATGTAAAATATTGCCAAGACGAGGCCGTATTTCTCACATTGTCAAAAAGTAATCAGATCTCATGTAGAGCCAAGCTGCTAACTCAACACTCTTCAACTTCACAAGTCCTTATTTCACAAAGTCTATGCCAAAGTCAAAATAAGTGACTTGACCGTTTCGTAACTATAAGAACTATTTCATAACAGAAAAGTTATGAACAGCGACTGCATTTTTCACCTTACGCTCACGTGACGGAAGAGAAACGGCCAAGTCACTTATTTCTAGCAAGGCATAGAGTTTGTGAAATAAGTACTTGTGAAGTTGAAAAGTGTAGGGTTAGCAGCTTGGCTCTACATGAGATCTGATAACTTTTTGACAATGTGAGAAATAGGGTCTCGTCTTGTCAATACTTTTCATGAAAATGTTTTAGTTAGATTGACATTTTCATTTATCAACTTCTTTTTTTGTAGTGAAAGCTACAGTTATGGATCCGAATAGTATCATGCATTTTGGTATCATTTCCTTCCTGTTTACAAACTTCAAATTTCTTCCTGCAAGCAAATCCGCCAACTATACTTTTCATTTCATTCAGCCGTTTCAATTCGAGTATTCCGTTCTCACCTGGCTCCGCTGTATTTCTTCGCTTTCTGCTGCTTCTTTATGGCCTCCTTGTGCCTTATCGCGAGCAGTTCCGCCTCGTCTTTCACTTTCTCCGCGTGATTTCTATTCAGTTCCGTTTTTCCTAGCTCGGTCGGGTTCTGTTCTTTCAGCAGGTGCGACAATATCTCCAGGACGTGCATGTGATAAGTTTGTTCGTTGGCAGACGACGAAATGTAGAGTAGGATGTCCAGGATGCCGGATTGGTGCATGGCCCACAGCACCTGAAACAGGAACATTTATTTATTTATTTTCATTTATTTATCAATTAAGGAATACACACAGGTGATCTTCACGCCCAAAAAAGTATTCACAAAATATGATAGAAAAGTGTGCAATTTCAAATTAGTGATAATAAAATAACAACAAAACACATGAGAATTTACATAATCAATAAAGAATCTTTCAAAAATGATATCCCCTGAAAACGAAATATAAGCTGTTGAAGAAAGAGAAAAAAATTTACACAGGTAATTAACTTAAAGTTCCTCGGAATATCTGGTCAATAATTTCTGTCTGACCGTTTTGGAGCTGTCGAAAAATATGTCACTTATTTCTGCAAACATGGAAGTCGCCTTTTGCATTCGATACAGAGAAGAGATTTCAGCAGCAACAGTATTTCTCCTAGGGTGGTTAAAGATGTCATGTTTCCTCAGCGACATACTCGTGGTATAAACTGTGACGATGGACTGACGGAGATCCACACTGAGAGTAACTACCGGGAATAGCGTCGCCGTTGAGAAGGGGATAGATGCATACCGGTTTCGGGGTTCTTAACCCTCATCAGTGCAACATAATCCACCAACTCAACGACAAACACCTTGAAGAACGGAACTATATGCTCCACCTAGTGATGCTTGTCCGAACTCCATCCCACGTGGTACTCGAAGCAAGGATCTCCGCGTATATTCATTTCTCCCATCGAGGCTTTTCACATTAACCCAATTTTCGTGTCGTATCTCGCCAGTAATAATGAATAAGAAAAATTATTGATGGTAGCTTCTCCTTAAAGCGTTAACCTTTTTCTTATAAAAATTAATGCCGTCAAGAAGAACTTCCGGCTCCAATTCAAGAGTTTCTGTAGCATCAATATATCAGTTATAAATCTACGATATTCCAAACTGACTACGTGAAAATGCTTTTGTCTGATACAATCGTTCTAAGGATTACCTCTTTGAGTCATGAAAACAGTTTTGTAACTGAGAAACCTCAGGAATTTTTTCTGAACATTTTCCAGTCTATATTCTATCAACCGAGAAGAGATAGCGCGCCAAAACAACAAAGCGTGGCCACATTCATCAGGACCGGATTTAATGTAGACCGCGCAACCGACGCCGACACTTGCCAGAGAGGGTGCTCGGAAACCACTCACTTGCCTAGAACCTTTCTGTGGTATAGGAAAATGTACCTATAGGGAAGAGTTTCTGGAGAAGGAGGAAACTGAAAGAGAAACACTCTGGCAGAATCTCCCAGGGTTGGATCACTCCAAAAAGTTCCTTCGGAATTTTGAAACCGCAAGATCCAAAAGATATTTGGATCTCAGTAAGAACCAACTACTTCTCCTCACTGGCTTTTTTACAGGGCATTATCGCCTCAGAAAGCACTTGCTGAGAATGGGCGTATCGGACACTGACGAGTGTAGATTCTGTGGGGAGGAGGAAGAAACTCCTGTTCACCTAGTCGCAGAGTGCTTTGGCATTGTAAGCCAAAGGAAACAATGCTTTGGTCAAGAGACCTTTAGGAGTGAGGAATTTGCCTCACTGAAGCCTTGCGAGATATTGGATTTCATAAGATCTCTGGGACTGGAAGGCGTGCTGTAAAGCTTTGTCAGGGGGCACAATAGACCATCAGGTTGCAGTGGACTGTAACCCCTTTTAAACTATCAACCGACGCCGACGCAAGCAACTGAGAATTGCAGATGAATCACTTGATTGTCGTAATACAGATCTGTAGAAGACGAAGAAGCACTAAACGCCAGCCAATGAAAATATTCATAACCATGTAGGCGTACATTTAGTTGTTTACTGGCGCTATCGCTTCTCGTTGGATATACTATAGATATATATGAACTTAAAATGAGTACTTCACACAGAATTTGCAAAACATTGAAGATGATGCGTCAAGATTAGGCGGGGAAGTTTACCTGATCGTGAGCATTGGCATCGTTGTCTGGTCTTCTTTCTAGGGTTCGATCGGCTGGGACGTACAGGATGTTCCTGATCAGCACGAGAATTCGCTCTATGATGAGGCTGATTTCATCTGTACGTTCGGCGGAATCCTGTAAAAAATTAAGCTTTAATACTAAGTAATAAAGTTGAATTTGAATTGCTAAATGTGAAAACCTTATGACATGTAACATGCCAAGATTGTGAAATTTTATATTATGTAACGAACATTCGATACAGTATGGAAAGATAGTTTTATTTATGATTTTTATAATCATATAAAATGTGGAAAAATGGTTAGACTATTAGATAATATGCTATGCGACAAAATGTTTCGTGTTTTTGTGGATAATGGTAGTATTTTGGAACCTAGAACAATGGTCTTCCACAAGGTTCAGATTTAGCGCATTTTTTGTGTGATACTCCAACTAGTTATTTTGTAAATTTCATTTACGCTGATTGATTCTAATTTTCAGAGCAACGCAGATTTGGAAATCTTAAAAAGTGATTTTCAAATTGGCGTTTGTGCCCTTATGCTAATTAAATCGAGCTTTCATGTTTTCATTTGAACAATCATCAGAAATATCTGTCTGGAATATAATAAGAGAAGGTGTAGAAAGCCATCCTTAAAATACCCACTCAAATTCACTAGTCAAAATGATACCAATAAAATTTATCAATTAGCAAATGAATTCAACAATCACTTAACTAAAACTAGTTCAAGTTCAAAAATAGACCACAAGAATGAAAAGAGTATCTCTAAGTCTTTCTACTTATTCGAAGTTGATGAGAATTAGGTTATTTCAGTCGTGAAGAACATGAAGAACAAGTCATCAACTAGATATGACGATATTCCTCTGAATGTATTAAAACGTCATCTATCAGACATAATCAAGCCATTTCGCTATATTTTAAATTGTTCCTTCAAAGCTGAAATTTTTCCTACAGCCCTGAAAATAACATTATTCAAGCCCTGTCATCAAGGAGGTGACCTTGATGACTTCACGAACTACATACCAATTAGCCTTATTACATCATTCGCTAAAATATTTGAGAAAATTCTTGCAAATCGTCTAGTGACCTTCTTCAATAAATTCAAAACTCTATCTAAGAGCCAACATGGATTCACGAAAGGTAAAAGCACAGAAACTGCAGTATTTGAATTCACGCAAAGATTATATTCATCTCTTGAAGAGGAGATGCTTCCCGCAGGATTGTTTGTAGACCTGTCGCTGGCGTTTGATTCTGTTGATCATAGTCTGCTTTTGCGTAAACTAGAGAAGAAGGGAATTAGAGGCATACCCCTCAAACAAATAGAAAGTTATCTTCATAACAGAAAACAAATTGTTATTGTGGAAATGAATGGAGAAAAATTTTTGTCATAAGAAAAAAACTTATTTTTAGGGATAACATAGGGTACTATTATGGGACTAATACTGTTCCTAGTATATGATGACGATCTCCCAGATGTTTTAGAGAAGAAAGCAGTTGATCTTCAGGACAAGACCCAAAATCAGGCAAACTCCCGTGAAATTCTGGCTAATGAGGCTGACAATCTGCCTGTACAGATACTTAAACAGCTCAGTATGAACGCATATTTGTATGCTGATGATACAAATGTGGTTATAGCGTCCCATGATATCGAATATGTATATGAAGACCTGTTATCTGCCCTATCAAAAATTGAGGAATGGTGTAGAGCAAATACTTCGAATCTAAATGCAGACAAAACAAAGATAGTCTATTTCTCCAATTCAAGATCGAAAAGAACCTATCCAAAGAGCATCAAAGCCAAAGACTGTGATATACTAACTAGTTCCAGCACGAAGCTTCTAGGTATATATACCTAAGTTGAGTGATCTCCACAATGAAGGCTATAAGGAATCAAGTTGATTTTAGATTTTAGCACATTAAAGACCATCTATTTTGATAACTTCCAATCTCTTCTTTAATACGGTATTATTTTTTGGGCCCCAGTTCACATGCTCATCACATTTTCGTGGTTCAGAAGCAAGCTATAAGAACAATGTTAAATATGAAGTTCAGATCATCCTGTAGAGGTGCGTTCAAATCTAATAACATCTTAACTATGCCAGGCCTATGTATTGATAGAATTTTACTTTTTGTACGTAAACATCCAAATTATTTTGCAGATTTTAAAAATAATAATTCAACTAGGAGAACTCATGATTTTTTTTTTCCGATACATAAATTTTCGAATACCGAGCAAAGCACTCTATATATGGGAATAAAACTGTATAATTTTCTCACAACTACTATAAGAAAGAATAGTTTATATAATGTATTTCGTAAGTCTGTATTATCATTTGTATTAAATTGTGAGCCATAGACCTTCAACGAATTAATAGATTTCTGTAGAGACAGAAGTAGAGGTTTCTGAATTTATGATTGCTGTGTGACTTGTTATCATTGCATTGTTGTATGTATTATGATAATGATTCTGGGAATAAATGGATATTATTATTATATAGAAAATTTCAATCCTAGATATCACGGAGTCAAACATGATTCCTCACTAAATTCAAATGCCCTTTTAGATGATCTGCGTTTGAAGTTGAAAACTCGAAATAATATCCTTCAGAAACAACACTTCGTACGGCAGCGATAGCCTTGGTTTTTTCTGCTGCTTTATATTGTTGCCCTGTTTTGTCGAACAGTGTTCATGTTAAAAGAATTATGCCCAACTGAATTTTCCACTGACTTTACATTCAAGGTATGCAACCGTCTTTTTATGGTACTGGTTGTGACTACCCTTCATAGGTGCCCAAAAAAATTATTTCGAAGAGCTGTAATAGATACCCTCCTTCTGCATCATATCATAACACCTTCAACAAGAAAGCCAATTCAGAATCTATCCAGAAATGGCGTACAGCCATTCCGTTTGAAATTTCCATCAGTCACTGCCGAATTTGCGGGCTACTTGTTGAAAGTAAGTTCCTAACTAAGGCAACGCGCTCACGCGAAACAAGCGTTCGTAGCTGCTACAACACAGGCGGCAATGGGCTGCAGGTTTCGTCCACTGGCAGCGGCGACGGTTGCGGCTTCTTGCGTTCCATTCAGTGAAAATGACATCGTTCGTATTCTTTTAGCATTGAGTGCAATATGCTTTGAATCTGGAGGACTTGTACATTCTAGAGTCAAGTTATTTAGTCAAAAGACGACGGAAACACAGAGGTCCTGCCGTTATTGGATGCACCCAATTTTCAGAACCAAAAATCCTTGGGAGAATTCAAACATCTCCAAAATCAATAATTATTGGAAAAATATCCTGAGCGATTTTTCAATTCCTATGGGAAGGAACAAAGAATATTTCTGAATGTATTTGAGAAACGATAAAACTTCATTGAGGCAACACTTCGAACTCTCAAGCTTTGTAACGTTTCGGAGTTTATATCAGACTCCCTTTTCAGACAATTTCTCAACATGAGCTTTACGTAATATTGAGAATTACTGATTTCCCAATTGACATTTACCAATCCATGATGATCATAGATTAATATTAATAACTATGATGGTGAAATTACTACTTCATTTCAAAATTCCCTGAAATCAGTTCCATTTTCAATAAATCATTCCAAATACAATCCACACCCACCGAACAATTTAACAGAATATCATTCATTTATAACTGTCAGGTTCCATCATTAGATTTTTCGTGTTATTCCAATCCATCATGTGATCGCCTATTGGAAGTCACATGATCGCGATCTACCAATATCTCTACATTTTATGTTATTCTAATTTTCTCATTTCGAAAGGTGTTGATGTTTCTCGTGTAGGTATAGGTTTTTCCATAAATACAAGGAATATTGTAAATACAATTTCTGATTTGAAGATTTAGTTTTTGTAAGTTCAGATCTTAAATCATTTCGTGTTTTGAAAACGGTTCTCATATTGAATTTAGAACCAATTCTTTGAATTTTTCCTGAAATTCCATGAGAAATCAAACTAAATGACATTGTTTACTCTTGACGGTTTCTTGTTGGTCCCTGTTTATCATTATACTCTCTAAATTTGAAATAATTTTTCAAATGAAATTCGTTGGATATTTATTATCCTCAAGAATACTTTTAATGAAATTAATTTAATTATTTCGTATTTCATTTGTAGATGAAATTAAATGAGCCCCACCGTTTAGTGTTTTTATAATACCACTCATTTGACTGATTTGAATATATATTTAGATATCGATTGTTGTGTGACTTCTTTCTGAAACCACTTGATTCTTCTTTGCCATGTTGTCAAATCACGAAAACATCATCGGCATACCGTCATCAAGTATTTAGGCATTGCACCACAGACTTTTCATCATACAAAATTTGACATCAAGATTTCCTTGAATTTCATTCATATAAGAGACAAGTGTGTTAAAAAAAAAGACACACCAATCGATATCAAATGAGTGTTGAAACAGATTTTATGAAAACACTTTATGATTGGGATCATTTAATTCATCTACAACTGAAAAAAGAAAAAATGAAATTAATTTCATTAAAGATAGTTTTGAGCAGGATCCATGTCCAACAGTCCAACGAATTCCATACGAATTTCTCCACGCAGAAAGGATTTTACTTCGTAAATAGAGCCAGCGTTTCTAGCGTTCGAGCGTACACGCGCTACAGATCCCATTTCAGGCGGATCAAGCGTCGAAGCTCGTAGCCGCTCGTGTACGCCCGCTCGAAGTCGCCAGTACTGGACGCAGCTGCATTGGAATACATTGCTTGGGATCTGTAGCAACTTGCCGCACGTATACGCTCGTTTCGCGAGAGCCATAAAACGCTCGAAAACGCTTGCAGTGGACGACCGGGCTAAGTTATGAGGTACGTCGGCGGGCTCCTTAGTAATTAATTCACTTGCGCTGGGACCGACCCGTTTTTTTTCTCCTACGAGGACTCGGCGCTTCTGGCCGAGAAGTTTTCTATTTTAATTAGAACGGCCGTCCGGTCGAAGGTTGTTATGGAGCCTGGTCTGGGCGTGTCGTTAAGACCGTTTTTTAGAGAGTAATGAGGAATTCACGTTGATTCAGGAAATGCGGAATGAAGGGTTGAAAGGGCTAAACGAACCGTGAATGATCGCGCTTTTCGATCGCTGTGAGGCCAGGTTGAGGAAATGTCTTATTGTGTTCTTGGGCTCTTGTCCCTTTGTAAAAATCGGGTTGAGCTCGATGATTTAATTCCTCCCACACCGAATTAACTGGGTCGATTCAGGCTCAAATGCGCCAGTTAACTACGTTAATGGACAATTTGGCGTCTTTTTATCTTAACAGATCAAGAATACCTAATTCGAGTGAATTGAAATTCAGGAATTGTTTATTGGAATTGAAATAGAGGAAAATATTCATCCCATTTCCAGAACATAGATTGTTTGTATATCTTGAGAAACCTAGGAGGACGAAAACTTTTAACGATGTGTATATGTGGGATCCACGATTTCATCCAGAATTAAGTCAGTTTATTCAATTAATTCCGGACAGGCAAAATTTTTGTTAAATTCAACACACTGTATTTTTTTCGTGTTGCTGCAATTTTGTTGAAATTTTCACCAGGTATAGTATAGGGTCTTGTAATATTAAACTGAAAATAGTTTATCCGTTATACAGGGGGAAACAAAACCTTGATATATTATACCCTCCATTTCTTAACACCCTGTGGTGAATTTGAGGAGGAAAATTTGATATCATTAAGTTTTAATCTGAAGTGTGATCCTCTCTAAACAAGAAAATTTTTGATTAGCGTCAGTTGGTTGGCATGCCATCATTTGGGAAAGAAATGTTTGAACAATTGAGCTTTATGAACTCCTTATGGTATTCTATTGGTATAAATGTGTTCTTATAATGTGTAATCCTTTCATGGACGAAGAAATCTGCTTGGATAATATACTCCTTTCATGGATAACATTGGATAATATGATTGTCTCATGACTATGTACGTTGATAGATGTTAAATACATCGAATATAAGTTGATGAACTGTATCTACGATGAAATATCTGCTTTAAAAAAAAAGATACAAATTTTCAAAGGAATTGTTGCATTTTTTCAATTTTTATAACAATTTAAAACATCACAATACCTTATCGACTAGCAAACATACACAAACATCCGAAAATTAATAGCGTGTATTTCCACCTCGCTTTCTCATCACTTCTACCATACGACGTGGCATACTTTCAATTCATTTACGAATTGCTTCTGGGAAATATTATGTTTTTGTTTATGGATGTAGTTCTAAAAAATCTAGGAATCCTGGAGCCCATTTACATTATTTTCGTGGTAAAAATCAAAATGTTTACGTAACCAACAAACTATAAATCGTAGAGGAAATTAATAGACGTAAATCCTGGGAGTATGTTTTGAAAATGGAAAAACCTGTATCTAAACATATTAGAATATGCTCACACCATTATAGATTATAGAATGAAAACAGGAAAGAGTGGAAACTGATGTCAATAGAAAATAATGCTTCATAAATTTTGAATTATTTCATTTCTGCTACTGGAGAAGAAAGCTGTACCTTCTCAAAACCTAGCAAAAAAACCAGTTCAAGTCAAGACATTTTAGATCGTTCTTGTACAATAACTTTCATTCTTATCGAAATAAATTACTTTGAGTCTACTTGATATTTTTGAATATATAAAAGTCTGAACAATTCAAGAAGCCTAGTTGAAAGTGGAAAAGTGCTGAATGCAGGCCATATGATAATGTGCACTAAAACTAGGTACAATCTGAGTGTGATTCTCTTGATTGTTTGTTGCAAAAATGAAGTTATTTTCAGCCACGATCAAATCTATATGTGGAATTTCAACAAAATTTCGAAAATTGGCAATTTTATACAATATATTATACATAAATGTATCAATTTAATATTAATATTAAAAATAGCTTGATAGTATTGTCGTTCATTTAGCAACGGAAAAGGTGCAATCAATCGATAGATAAGTTGAATAATTTCATTTCATCATAACTGCAACCTGAGACACAAGTGAGATGCGGTAAATGAATAATACATTGAAATCTAGCGAGTAATGAATTCTTCAACATGATTCAACGATAATCACGTCATGTTCTGCATACATACGGTTCTCTGGAGAATGAGCATTTTTATTCAAAATTTCTCACCCATTTTCTTTTCATAGAATTTTTCCCTTCCTAAACAGAAAAAAAGTTAGTAGCTTCTATTAAAGGAATATATTGTTCATGCTCATGTTCAATTACATTACAATCATTCATGTTTCCATGTTCTGTTAGGTCTCAAACTAATTTCAACCTCTCATCAAAAATGAATAATCCTAATGTTTTCTGTTTTGTACGTTTCATTGTTATGGAAAACAAAAAAAAAAGCCGAGACAAAACTAAACAATGAATTTTACCTTCACAATCAGTAGAACTGTCAAGATATTTTGTAGTAAGTACAACCTTGTACAGTAAAGTAGCAGGGCTAAAATATGCTTGCAAATTCTAGACAA
Source organism: Hippodamia convergens (assembly GCA_038502775.1). Taxonomy (NCBI): domain Eukaryota; kingdom Metazoa; phylum Arthropoda; class Insecta; order Coleoptera; family Coccinellidae; genus Hippodamia; species Hippodamia convergens. Next base: position 1,648,786 of record CM076607.1, read on the forward strand.
TTTTGCTTGGTATGTGTATATAATCTTGTCAACCTTCACACTATCATTTTATAAGACATCATTTCCTCAATATGATGGGGTTGTCCTTACAGAATTCCAATGTTTTGAAATAATTTTTTTCCCACATGGAATCAAATGATTGCATTGCAACACTTTCTCACCCTCTGGACAGCATCTATGAGCATGTTAATATTGGAAAATTTCCTATAATTTGAGGAACCTTTGATGAACATTTTGCTAGATGATCTGAAAAGCATTCAAAATTGAATAGTGCTCACCTCAATATTTTACATGAAATATAACAAAAAGCACAATATTATCTATACTTGATAATCAATAAACGTTCAAACTTAAAAATCCCATAGATCCCAAATAGAAAGCTAATGTATACACGAAACAACACTCGTTTCGATAAACAGCTGATCGGCGAATGCAGCCCCACCATCGGTAATTATAGGAACTGTGATGTTTCAAATTCGGTTTTCCTAATCTGTATATGTGTCTCGGAGATTGATAAACCCAAGATCCTGTGATTGTTTCAGAGATAGAACGCAACAAGCCAGCCGTAAGTATGTTGAAGGGACACCAATTCCACTGCATGTTCAAAGAACAAAGCTCCTATTCCACCCCTCGAACTGAGATTCATCACCCCCGAATCTTTGTCATCTCCACAAACGCGCCATCGGCAAAAACGACGACGGAATTATCTCCAACAGAAAATCTGCATGCCGTTACGATAACCTCGGCAGTTTCGAAAGCGGCATCGTCGGCAAATCGCGCTTTTTATTATAGTTTCAATCGACGAAGGGGCGCGGAGGGGAAGTAATTCACCGGTTGCATCGGAGGAAACCAGGACATTCCGCGAGGCAGAAGAAGACCTCGTTATCTGCCCCGGAATGCCGCGCTTCATGCGGGCAATCTCGGAATTAATGGCGTCATCTCTCGGGTGGGCGCTCACGTTGCTCAGCAGTTAATTGTTGGTAGCAAAGGAGTTGTACAAAGGCGAAGGCCTCCTGACCGCGGAGGTAATATCCTATTTGCATGCAGATTTCCCAGGTTTTTTTCGCATACCGAGCTTCTCGTAATGAAGCGGTTGGGAGTATCGCAAGGAAATTGAAATGAATAAACTCGGTTTCATTGTTTCCCGCGTTTGTTTCTATGGACTGATATCCAGCGTTCCGCAGACTCAGGGTGTTTTAGCAAAATTCATATTGAGGCCGATGCAGAGAACAGAGTCGGGATAACATGAAATGGTATTTAGCCCAATATTATGTAACGTTTCAATTTACCGGGTTCAAATCTCGGGAGTTTCCGGATCGTCTCGGATCGAGAACGCGACGTCAAGTGGTACACGATCGCGAGTCAGTCGAGATCGTGCCACCTCAGACCAGGGGTGCCAGATCTCACGATTAATCGTGAAATTTCATGATTTTGCATGATATCTCATGATCTCACGATTATTGCCCCAGATCTCACGAATTTTGAACAACCTTTCCACTCCCCTTGTTCGGCAATTTTCTTGCTGCTTACGCAAAAATATGCCTGGGAAATACATTTTTCTATCATATTTAAACACATTCACGCCATCTGTATAAAATGTATCGAAATAATATAAACGATAGCGCAAAGATTATGGAGTACTCTAGAGTATACTCTTTGTGATAGCGTTTACAGGCGTGAGGCGACTGCTTGGGAAAACGGGGAATCACCCGTACTATGTACCTATAGGTAGGTTTATTTATTCACAAGAATGTTTATCTTAACATTGAAGTCCTCTCTAATTTGGCGAAAGTAGAAAATTTTTACATTGTTTTGAGAAGAATTCCCTGCATATAGGCAAGGAAATCTGAAATTTATCAAGCTAAAGCAATTAGAATATTCAAATATTTAAAACTTTGGCCGCGCTTTACCTTCAAAGCTGACGTCACCCGAGATCTCACGATTTCTCACGATTTTTACCGACCAATCTTACGATATTAGATTGTCTTCATCTGGCATCACTGCCTCAGACGCGAGACTATGGTATTCCGCTATTCTGACGCTGCACCGGAAAAGGCAATAATTTATTCCCCGATTCTGGATTGAAACAGTTTGACTTAGGCAACAGTTAAGATTGGTCAGTACAAATATCTATTTTTGTTAACGATTCATATGTTTCATATGAGGTGAGAGACGCTTGGGTTCCGCCATTTTGAGGATCGTACGACTTTCCATCTGATTTCCTCAACTATCCGATGAATCAACCTTCCTTCTAGATTGGTTTATCTATGTTATAATTGAATAATTGAATTTAAACATCTCACGATTTATCTGTGCCAGTGTTTCAGTGAACACGTGGACATTTTTTCCTTTTCTGAATTATATTTATGTAAACTAAGATTATCAGAGATCTCCGAGAATTGGGGAAGTTTGACGGTACAGAGAACTGATACAAGTGTGTTTTTTGAGAGCCTTTTTTTTTGGAGGGAGCTAAGTCTTCGGTATCTTTTGAAGAGAGCTAAGTCTCCGGTATCTTTTGGAGAGAGCTAAGCCTCCGGCACCTGTTTCAAGAGAGCAAGGCCTCCGACCCTTTTTTGGAGGGATGTAGACATCTGAAACCTCCCTGGAGGGACCTAAGTCTTCAAATCCTTCAGTACCTGCATCTTGGAGGAACTTGAAGCCTTAACGCTTCTGTTCGGAAGAATACAACCTTCACCTCTTACTGCAACGTCTTCCAGGAGATCTAGGAGTTCGAACGTTGGGAGAAAATCGAGAGATAGTCACTTCCCTTGTCCAGCATTGTTATAATCAGATAAGTTAACAAAGAATGAAAACGCTTGTGAATTGTGTTTCTGACGAATTTTTCATGATTGTACATATTCTTTTCCTCGTGTAAAATTGTTTCAATTTGTGATATTAGACATTGTGAATAGCTATTGTCCTCAGAAAGGAATAAATCCCGACTGTTAAGTTTTGATTATCATTAGCCAGAGTAGAAGCATATTATCTCCTTTTACCTCATATGGATGTAAGGTGGTCTGACTAGCTGGAGCATCTTTCGTTGAAATATTACATAACGTAAATTATCTATGTCTCTTAAACCTTACAATTATCATCAGTGTTTCAAACGATCATTTCACTCCTTTTGCTTTGCAGTGACCGCAGCAGGTACTTAGTTGTAGATTTTTCAGTTACGCCGCATGGACTGTATCATGAAAAACCATCTGGAATCATCAGCTGTTTCTCTCAGTCACGTAGATTTAATCATGACGCTCTACGAACATTGTGTCTCAGTTTTGCAAATTAACAACGAGAAAATGAATGAATAAATTAACCGGAAAAGATTGAAAGTTAAATGTGTGGTATGTGGAGCCTTATTCAATAAAGACTATAAAAATCACAAGAATTAAAAATACACGAAGGGAAACAAGTGAGTGTGAAAATAATGTGTGGTGACAATACTGACAATCATAAGATTTTAAGATAAGTACAAATGTGCAAGTAATTTCGAAATATATGATATACAAGATGTTTCAAAAAAAGATGATACCCTCTCGAGGAAAGATAGAAAACTGAAAAATAATAGGGGTTTTTTCAGTAAAAAATTTTCGTAACGCCATCCGTATTCAAGGTTCAAGGTTGAAGAAGAAAAAAATTTACACATTTTTTACGATTTGGCCGAAACTACTGGCAACATTGTAAAGAAACGGGCATCAATACATCTCTGTATTCTACACACGAGGTTGTTGAACATTTCTTGAGGAATTTGGTTGCATAAACGGGGCAGAAGCTCTCTCAGATCATTTAAAGATTCTGGGGTAGGTTGATGATTATCTAATCTTCTTTGGAGCATATCCCATGCATTTTCTATGCAATTCAAATCTGGTGAGTGCGGAGGTATTGGTGAATTTGGAATACTAAGCTCCTCGCACGCATTCCCAACTATGGCTGCACGGTGCGGTCCTGTAGCATTCTGCAGATAGATGTAGGCTTTCTTCTTGCCGAAACGGTGATGAAACGATCCTGAGCAGGTGTTGTTTTTCGTCGCCCACCAAGCCTTGGTCATTCCAACACAAAACATGTCTCCCTGAACCTATTTAAAAGTCTATCTGCTACAACAACCTGAGTTAGGCCAGCCTGTAGCATTCCGATAGCCTTATTAGCCTCAGCGTTTGCTAATTTACATCTTGGCATTTTCAGAAAACTCGTTTCAAATCGAAACTGTTGATAAACTGACTCCATTTCAAAATAAGAACATTCATGAAGCATATAGAAAGAACCAAATTTCAGAAAAAAGACGACCAGATTGACGAAATATCTCATACAGATTTTTATTGGATCGATTCAAGTTGTTATTGGTTTAAAATGGTTTTACAGCGATTTTCTCGAAAATTACATACTTTTCAAAACGATTGAATACGATATCCCTATCTCTTGTGGAGCAGTATAGTTGCTGTTATGAAATATTCCCAGCATTGAAGAAAATTCTTTAGGATACCACAATTTTGAAAAAATGTGAAAAATTCATATCTCAGCAACAACTGTCAACTGATACTGCTGGTGTTGAAAACATTATGAAAGTATTATGTGTTTTCCCCAACTCATATTGACGATGTAAATAAATCAACATATCAGTTGAATTGCAGCTTTGCTGGAACACTAGTTCCCACTGAGATGAAGAGTAAAGAGTGCAAATCGTATGTGCTAATGCACGACTACGGTAGGTGTAATAGTATACCTGGTATTTATACAAAGGTCAAGAGGAACGACTTATCAGTTTATTCAAATGTATCTAGTGGTTAGGCTGATCAGAGTTAAACTTTAAATACCGCCAACTTCAGATATTAAGTAACTCAAAGTACGATCAACGAAATGAGCTACATTACAAAACTGGCGCCCGAGTAGGGACCATCAAAGTCCTCGAAACAAAATATGTTGATATAAATCTATAAGGCAAGTAGGCTTGAGTTATCGTTAAAATTACAAGCCAAAAATATTAATACCTACAAAAGTCAGAATTTATCTACAAAATTTCAGGCATTATCCTTAAATATAGATCTGACAGCTGCTGGCCACTTGACCTATTACCAAGAAAAAACAAAAGAGAATGCTGCAGTGGTATAGACGTTTTGAGAGATAAGAGAAGGGAGGGTGGAAGAAATAGGATATAGAAGAAGGCCCCTAATAACAACAATATAATATTCAATGCAAATTCAACTTCTCTCAAGTCTGAAGAGACTGATGACATAAATAAAGGTATAATCAATAATCCCTTCAACTATCCTGAAAGAGATCGGGAAAAGAAATGGAAACTTCTGAAGCCATCCTCTGTCTTTGCCTTTTACGTGAATAGATGTCTATTCTCTCTCACAGCGCTGTCCATTGTTCTTCGAGGATTCTCTGTCAGAGAGGACGCCTGAAGTCCACCAATAGTTCGTAAAGTGAGACTAAAATAGTCAGAGTCTCCTCGGAAGGAATACAAAGGAAATAAACGATTCCCCTGACAAGCACCATTAAGTCTTTTTTGATTATCCCGCCAGATTAGATTGAAAATACATTAGAGTCGATGGGGGGAGGGGAAGAATGGAGTCTCCCAGTGGCGAAGAAAAAGTTCCATTTTCATGCTAAGCGAGTTCGTGATTGATAAATCTCCCGGGGTTGTCGTCTTTCAATTGCCCCTTCTGATATACGATTCTGGATGTATGGAGCGAGTGTATTGTGCCGAGAAATACTCTACCAGTCAAATTTGAGGAGTAGATTTGTCAGAATGGTAATATTTCTTCTTCGCGCGACACATGCATGAAGGGATTCGTTTTATGAGGTAGTTTCGGCATGAAATTTAATTCTAGAGATATCGAGCGCTTGCACGAAGCTCCATCATTTTTAAAAATGAAGAACAATGAAGGATGGATAGTCTTCGATTGCACTGCATGAGCGGCGAAAGGAAGTAGCCATCTTGGTAGGCCTTCTGTGACTTATGTGTCTTTTGAAGGTAGCTGTTTCAGGTGATTAAATTTTGTGTTGCAAGTGGTTGTTATCGAAACCCAGAAGGAGCTGTTTGAATTTTAATTATTTTTTGGTAAAACATCAATAGTATAGCAAGGAGTAAATGATTGAAATTTGGAGTTTTGTTGTTTCATTTCGATGAGCTGACGCTTTCTACAGTCCTTGTAATTATAATCATTGGATACGTTGTTGTATGTATCCTGAATGAGCAATAATAGTATATAACATTACTAGCAAGGTAAGAGGGTTTTTACTGGCGAATGGAGGATATAACTGACTCGCCTGCAGCTCGTTAGTTACTTCCTTGAGACAGTAAAACCCGTTACCTTGCGTGTATTTTATATTTTATTTGTTTCTCAATTGTAAAAAGGTTAGATAAATTCCAAGAAAATCTCTATAATTCGTCGCAAATGTCAAAAGCTATGGAAGCGTCGCCATGAACATGTCTGTTTATTTTTCTTAACATTTGTTTTGGCGAAAGCGAAAATGAATGTACCAAAAGAAATTATTGAGGCAGCCAGCAGTGTAGCATCAAGTTTATTACCTGCAAAATCAGATTCAAGGTACGAGCGAGAATACGACGACTTCAAAAAGTGGCAAAACAAAAATAGTGGGATTGGGGTAACTGAAGATGTTTTGTTGGTCTACTTGAATCAACTATCAGCTAGATTCAGCCCTAATATTTTATGGGCAAAATCTTCTATGCTGAAAAGCTGCTTGGAAATCAAAGAAAATGCCCCTGTTCGCAGGTTTGTTTTCCTTGAAAAAATTATTGAAAAATATGACGTTTAGTTGTAATTTGCAGATTTCAAAAGGTAATAGCGTTTCTGAAACGAAAAAATGAGCGTTATATGCTAAAAGAGGTCAAGGTATTCAGTAAAGAAGAGGTTGAACAATTTCTTTTACATGCTCCTGATGACCAGTGGTTGCTGACGAAAATTGTAACAATATTTGGGATTTCCGGATGTTGTCTATGTGACGAAATTCTCTCCTTAAACATGAATGATGTAGAAGATATGGTAAAATACGTTATTGTGACATTGCGGCAAACAAAAAGTTTAACAACAAGAAGATTCACCATAACCGATGATGGCTGCAGCTTCAAGCTCTGCATGTTATACAGAAAATATGTAAATCTTCGGCCTCCTAGAACAGAAAGCCTTAGATTTTTTTGACATACCGATATGGAAAGTGCATTTAACTTAATGCTGGCCAGCACACTATTGGTGGTGTCCCAAAGCAAATAGCGAAATATTTAGGTTCAAAAGACCCAGAGTTATACACCGGCTACTCTTTTCGCAGAACTGGAGCAACTATGGTTGCGGATTCAGGTGGAGATATTTTAGCACTAAAGCGTGCAGGAGGGTGGAAGAGCACCGAAATTGCGATGAGTTATGTCGATGATTCGGTCAACAAAAAAATAAAAATGTCTAGCAAATTATTTGGTAGTAAGGAGAGTATCTATTGAAATATTTTCTGGGAGGTCTCTGCATTTTCCTGAAAACTAAATATGGGTTTTCTCTCCCAGTCTCTGAAATAAGAAAGAATTAGAAAAAATTTTTTAATAATATAAGAAAGGCCCCTGCGTAAAAAATTTGAGCACTAATTTGTCAGGGGCCAAAACTTTACGAGAAAAAATTGTTGCCTAACAATGAAAAGAAAAAAAAAGAAAACATTGGATTGACATCCAAAAATCAATAAAATAGTCACGATTCTGCAAAGTTGCATGAAAATCAGTTATTGTCTGACGAAGGAGTCTGATTTAGACTCCGAAACGTAACGCTTAAGATTTCAAAGTGTTTTCATTTTCTTTCTGTTCACTGTTAGGCAACAATTTTTTCTCGTAAAGTTTTGGCCCCTGACAAATTAGTGCTCAATTTTTTTACGCAGGGGCCTTTCTTATATTATTAAAAAAAATTTTTCAATTCTTTCTTATTTCAGAGACTGGGAGAGAAAACCCATATGAAGTTTTCAGGAAAAAGTAAGGAGAGTACAAATGTTCTGCAGTCCTCGAGTTCAGCAGTTTCTGAGTCAACAGATGGTTCATCATCATCAGTATCAACTCTTTCAGCATCAAAAATCTGTGTTACTGGAAATAACAATTGTACCATGATTTTCAACATATATGACGATAAAAAAAATTTCTAATGTAAATAATACTACTAACTTGTAAAAATTTTGCAAGTTAACTGTCAGTTTTATAAGTTAGTGACTTGATAAAAATAAACTTTCTTGATTAATACTGTGTTTTTGGAAACTGACGTTTCAAATGAGAAACAAATAAATAAACTAACATAACTTTGATAAAATTTGATCGGACGTCACATCTCACCCTTAAAGTTCGGGCTTCAAATTTCCGGTCGATAAATCCGCCGAGAGTACTTTTCGAAAACACGGTCACCCCCGTTTTCGGATTTATCTGCTCAGCCCTGGGACACGTCAGTTTTTCCATGGAAATTTACGGATATCGGACGGGAAAAAAGTTTCCTATACGCCTACTTATCAGCAGTTTGGCGTTTTATTGTTGTTTCGGCGATAAATTTCCAGTTTGCCGGCTTCCATTAACGGACGGCCGAGCAGTTAATCCTTGGGGGGAACAGAGGGTCGTTTCCTATTTAAAACACGTGAAAAGGGGCGATTAAGGAGAAAGAACGGGCCGCGAGGACTTCATTCGATATCGGGAAATTTCCACACACGAAAAAAGGAGGGTGGCAGGCGCGAAATGAATAATTCAGTGGGGGGAAAAGTATTAATTTGGAGAGGTTTGACAGAAGGGTCCATTGATTTTGAACAGGTGGAAACGATCTCCTTATAGCTTTCATGTTGAAATGAAATAGGTGCACTATATCCAATAGATATACAGCGTGCCAGCATGCCAAAAAAGTAACATAACTAGTCAATCTTAATTCTTGTACAAAGAATTTTTGAGGATAACTGCTCCCACCCGTCGATTTTTAATTTCAAAAGCCATTTATCGTGGGTTTTTTTTAATTTGTATAATTTAAAAACCTTTGTGATAATTTGGCTTAGTAATGAGAGGGTTCTTTTAGGTCTTGATTGCAGGGACTCAATTATACAGAATGCCGACGTTTCAATTTATTTCAAATCTTCATCAGGGCTCTACAGTAAACGATACATAAAGATGTAGAAATTCCTTCAGAACATATAAAAATATATATATGATTGGCTATACACTAAAATAAGAAACAGGAACACAAAAATGTATATGGACATTCAGTAACCTGATAAAACAGTAATAAGGTCAAAACACATAGAGAAAAGAGAAAGCATATATGAACATCTTATTTTCAACTTTTTTTTAACATTTAAGATGTTCATATATGCTTTTCTCTATGTGTTTTGATTTTATTGCAGTTTTATCAGGTTACTGAATGTCCATATACATTTTTGTGTTCCTATTTCTTATTTTAGTGTATAGCCAATCATATATTTTTTTTTATATGTTCTGAAGGAATTTCTACATCTTTATATATCGTTTACTGTAGAGCCCTGATGAAGATTTGAAATAAATTGAAACGTCGGCATTCTGTATAATTGAGTCTCTGCAATCAAGACCTAAAAAAATGCCCACGTTTCAATTCATTTTAAATTCACCACTGGCGTTATATCCTGAGAATTTTGTTTAAGGTATGAGGGTTCAAAAATGCAACGAAACAGAAAATGGGAAAACATGTGGTCATCAAATAATGACAAATGATCACTATTCCGCTTCAATCTTGAATTTACCTACCGCCAATTTCCGGTTGGTTCGATGCGGCAACACTGTATTCAAGCGCCCTCTACAATTTCACCCTGACGGACATGCAAAACCTAAATTTCTCCAATATACCAATGGTTCAATATCGCAATAGTTGTTTAACCTAAGATTTTATTTCAGCGCAATTCAGATAGGTCATCGAATCGAAAACGAGGCTACAAAATCCAACCTAACCTCAAAACGAAATGCTCAATGGACGCCGTAAAGAAAAACAATGTTCCATTGTACATTACCGAATATACCCAAAAACGATTTCGGCTACGTTAAAATAGGACTGCTCTCCATATGGATCGCATACACAGGAAATTGAAACATTATCCAACGCAGTGATCCGGGCAGGCTGATGGGACAATGTTGTTTGGAGTGTGAGGGAGGAGGGGGGGTAAATCCCAATCGAACCCCCAAAAACGTATCGAACGTTGAGGGGCGGATTGGAAGTTGATTGAAAGTGTCGGTTTTGGGGGTTGTTGCCTTGGAAGTTTATTCCCAAAGGAGAGGAATGCGTTAATGAGGAAAGAATGCGAAGCGAGATTAGACAAAGTATTTCTGGCCCGTATGTTGCTTTCACTATTGTCTTGTTAACTTGGAGAAGTTGAGATAACTTTCGGTTAAACCAGTAATATGCGTGATGCGCGCAGACAGGATACCTATATTATAATAATATACTGCTCCACAAGAGTTAGGGATATCGTATTCCATCGTTTTGAAAAGTATGCAATCTTCGAGAAAATCGCTGTGAAATAATTTGAAACTCAAAAACAACTAGAATAGATCCAATTAAAATCAGTATGAGACATTTCGTCAACTGGTCGCCCTTCTTTCTGAAGTTTGGTTCTTTGCATATGCTTCATGAATGTTCTCATTTAGAAATGGAGTCAGCTTATCAACAGCTTCGATCTGAAACGAGTTTTGTGAAACTGCCAAGACGTGAATTAACAAACGCTGAGGCTAATAGGACTATCGGAATGCTACAGGGTGGCCTAATTCAGGTTGTAGCGGAAAAGCTCCAAGTCAGCCAAAGTGTGATATCTCGACTTTGGGATAGGTTCCGTGTTGGAAAGACCAAGGCTTGGTGAGCGACGAAAAACTTCATCTGCTCAGAATCGTTTCATCTCCGTTTCGGCGAGAAGAAAGCCTACATATACTTGTAGAATGCTACGAAATACTCTTCGAATGCAGATGCGATCCATGTTTCCATCGAAACCATCACACGACGTTTGAGAGAGGTGAATCTAGGTTCTAGACGTCCAGTAAGAGGAGTTCCATTAACACGTGACCATAAGCGTCAAAGACTGGAATGGGCAAGGCAACATAGCAATTGGAACGATCAATGGCGTAGTGTCCTTTTCACTGATGAATCCAGATATGGACGATTTTCAGATTCTCGAAGAATAAGAGTATGGTCAAACCCACGCATACCCCGTAATCGTCGCTATGTCCAAGGAGTTCATCCATTCCGAGGGGGTAGTGTTATGGTATGGGCCGGGATATGTTTCAACAGGCGCACAGACCTACACATTTGTCCTGGGAATATGACTGCCTTACACTAAAGGGACAATGTCATTGACAATGTTTTGCCAAATTTTCACTCTGCTATCGGTCAAACTTTTTAATTTCTAGATGGTAACGCTAGACCGCACCATGCAGCCATAGTTGAGAATGCGCGCGAGGAGCTTGGTATTCCACATTCACTAATACCTCCGCACTCATCAGATTTGAATTGCATAAAACAGGCATGGGATATGCTCCATAGAAGATTAGATAATCATAAACCTACCCCAGAATGCCTAAATGATCTGAGAGAACTTCTGAACCGTTTATGGAACCAGATTCCTTAAGAAATGTTCAACAACCTCTTGTTTAATATGCAAATAAGATGCAAGCTGTTATTGTGCCCGTGGAGGCCATACATTGTATTGATATTCTTAAAATGCTTTAATTCTCTGGGAATAAAATTTCGTCATTTTACTCGATCTTTCTTAACCACCCTGTAAATAAAATTAATTTTATTTTCTGCAACTTGAAGCCATATGAATATGAATTTTCATCAGAAAATCTGATGATAAAAGATCTCTATGTTTCATCTATGTTTCAAATTATTTCGAGCAGTTTATATAGGGTGAGTCTTTGACTTGTAAATATATTTCAGCAGAAGAATCCCGGGGTCAAAAAGACTATATTATTTCCTTTTTAATTCATTCATTTTCGTTGAAACATTATTTGGGCTGTTTCCATTATCTATGTTGTTGGTTGTTACCGACGTTTCGGCAAGCATTCGCCTGCCGTCTTCAGGGTGTTGTTGGTCCTGAGAAGGACCGGTTGTTGCCAAACTTGTTCTGTCTGGACTTGTGCGCTCCATACTTTTTTCAATTTCGCAATTACAGTGTGGGGATTCGAACGCGAGTTATCCGAGGTGCAATTTCCGAAATTCCACTCACTCTAACCACTAGTCTACCAAAGCAGGGAATTATTATACGATTTAAGTTATATATTAATTATACTTTTTTGTGTTAGAGGTCACCTTGACTTTTTCTACCTGCGCAGTTGGTATGCGCAGTAGGTTATTTTTAGGTCAGGTCTGGTTCATGTTAAGATTAATTGCTTCCTTGGGTCGGGTTCGTCCTCCTCAATTCAGATCTTAGTATGGGCACCCAGACATTCTTTATTTCCAGAGAGGGCGTGCTGATTGGGTTAGGAGTTATTGCCATGAAAGCTGCTTCTTTCAATTTCCTTCTTCTCCATCCTTCTTCCTTTGATATTATGGAAGCTTCATCGCATTTGACGTTGTGGTCCTCGTTCCAAGCGTGTTGGACTAGCCTGGATTTATCTGTTTCCCCCAGTTGAGCTAGCCTTTGGTGCTCTTTGATTCTGACTTTCAGGGGGCGTTTAGTTTCCCCAATGTAGGTTCTGCCGCATTCACATGGTATTTCATAGACGCAATCTTTGGTTCTCTGATCCTCGTTGTCAGGTTTCACCTTCGTGAGTTTTCCCCTGACAGTATCCTTGGTCTTGAATGTTGTTCTCACCTTGTATCTGTTACCAATTCTTCTTATTTTCTCGGATAATCCCTTTACATATGGTATGACAGAGGTTATCGTTTCGGTCGGCTCATTGTCTGTTGGTTGTTGCCCTACTGCCGCTTCTCTTGGTTCTCTGGCTTTCTGAAGTACCTTCTTGGGGTAGTAGTACTTCAGAAAGCCAGAGAACCAAGAGAAGCGTAATTGGGGGAAAAACCTGTCTTTTGAAAAATACATAAAAAAAGTACGTGAAAAATTTCAGTTGGTTATCTAGTTGGCTAAAATTTAAGGAAAATATATTAAGCTAGCTAAATTCAAAATGGCTATGTTGTGTTATTTGGTTTTATACAAAAATCAGGATCTCAAAGTTAGGTACCCCATATCGCCCAGTATTCCCATATCAAATGATCATTGTCGGTACTGAATGGACTGTTATTCTGCAAGCCCTTTTTCAGCAACGCCAAAACAGACACAACTGCCGCGTAACGGCGCAATAACTCGCGATAGTCGCAGCCGACCGTTCGCATTATGACGGTGGCACATTTTCGTCGACGAAAAAAGGCAGTCGGGGTCCGGAACGACGCAAGCGGGCGCGAATAACTCATTGCGAATGGGCGTACGGGCGGGCGGCAGATTAGGGCCGGTGTTTTATTGAATTGAGATATCGGGCAGTTAGGGGCATTAAACCACCATTACGTCGACTGGTCCAGTCGATAGTTCGCGTCGATAAATCGAACTGTGTGTGTGGCGATGCAACGTTTTCAGGAGGTCCGGGCACGTCGGCCCTTTTTCGATTTATGTCCCGTATCTTCGGGAAATTGCCGATATATGGCGGTTATTTATGGGCGAGGCGGGTCTAGGAATTTTCCGGTTATGAAAAAATCATGGCAGAAATTATTGGACGAGAACGGCGACAAAGTTTCGGAACTAGGAATAGTATATAACATTACTAGCAAGGTAAGAGGGTTTTTACTGGCGAATGGAGGATATAGTTACCTCCTTGAGCTAGTAAAACCCGTCACCTTGCGTGTATTGTTTTATATTTTATTTGTTTCTCATTTGAAAAAAGGTTAGATAAATTCCAAAAATATCTCAATAATTTGTCGCAAATGTCGTAAGCTATGGAAGCGTTGCCATGAACATGTCTGTTTATTTTTCTTTACATTTTACACAGCCAGCAGTGTAGCATCAAGTTTATTACCTGCTAAATCAGCTTCAAGGTACGAGCGAGAATACGACGACTTCAAAATTGGCAAAACAAAAATAGTGGGATTGGGGTAACTGAAGATGTTTTGTTGGTCTACTTGAATCAACTATCAGCTAAATTCAGATCTAATACTTTATGGGCAAAATGGTCTATGCTGAAAAGCTGCTTGGAAATGAAAGAAAATGCCCCTGTTCGCAGGTTTGTTTGCCTTAAAGAATTTATTGAAAAATATGACGTTTAGTTGTCATTTGCAGATTTCAAAAGGTAGCGTTTCTGAAACGAAAAAATGAGCGTTATACGCAAAAAAAGGGCCAAGGCATTAAGTAAAGAAGAGGCTGAACAATTTCTTTCACATGCTCCTGATGACCAGTGGTTGCTGGCTAAAATTGTAACAATATTTGGGATTTTTTGATGTTGTCGATGTGACGAAATTCTCTCCTGAAACATGAATGATGTAGAAGATATGGCCTCCTGGAACAGAAAGCCTAAGATTTTTTTTGACATACCGACATGGAAAGTGCATTTCCCTTAATGCTGGCCAGCACACTATTGGTGGTGCCCCAAAGTAAATAGCGAAATATTTAGGTTTAAAAGACCCAGAGTTATACTTTTTTCGCAGAACTGGAGCCTCTATGGATGCGGATTCGGGTGGAGATATTTTAGCACTAATGCGTGCAGGAGGGTGGAAGAGCACCGAAATTGCGATGAGTTATGTCGATGATTCGGTCAATAAAAAATCGAAATGTCTAGCAAATTATTTGGTAGTAAGGAGAGTACAAATGTTTTGCAGTCCTCGAGTTCAGCAGTTTCTGAGTCAACAGATGGTTCACCATCATCAGTATCAACTCTTTCATCATCAAAAACCTGTGTTACTGAAAATAACAATTGTACCATGATTTTCAACATATATGACGATAAAACAAAATTTTCTAATGTAAATAATACTGCTAACTTGTGAAAATGTTGCTAGTTAACTGTCAGTTTTACAAGTTAGTGACTTGATTAAATAAACTATCTTGATTAATATTGTGTTTTTGGAAACTGACGTTTACAAATGAGGAACAAATAAAATAATTGTCTCTACCGTACGCCTTATTATTAGATATTCCCTACCCGCATTTGGCACCTAACGCGAATAGGCGCTATGTAATTAGTCAGACAAGCAGGAATTGAGATACCAATCACAGTTCGCGTCCAAAATGTATATGTACCAAAAGATAGAGTTCAGTGCAAGTGCTTTGTTTGGCGCTTTATTCATTCACTTATACCGGCTAATCGAATTGTGGGGATTTTTTCAAATTTATAAATTAATCTTTACTGGTTGCTTAAGCCATTTCACATTGTGAATGTATTAATACTTGCATGACACTTTCCAGTCAATTTGACAAAAATTCTGCCTGTCCGGAATTTATTGACGGGGAGTGTAGTTGGCAGATAGATTTTTCCGATTACCCATACCATAATATAGGTAATTTATATTCTGCATCATCCAAATGGAATATTTTTGAGATGAAGACATCGTACCGAGTTCTAAGAAAGAACTATTCAATTTTGAAGCAGTGAACTGAAAAGGTCTAGTTTGAATAAGTTACAATCATTTCGTACGTTTTTTAAACATGAAAATTCGATTAATTCAATCACTTGCCAGGTGAATCCAGGGTGCGTTGGGATTGTTGGGTTTCAGTTCAGACTGAAACTATATCTACCTAATGTTCAGAAATTCAATCATATTTGTGAGATTCCTAAATTTTCTGTTTTGTTGCCCACGTCCATTACGCATTAAAATGCGAAATCAAGCATTATTAGGGGTCATTAATGAATGACTTCTTGTGCTTCGAGGTCGAATTATATTTGGTCAATATCGGCTGCTTCGATGCGAAAATAATAATAATAGAGATTCATCATCAGCAACATAGAGAATTGATACTGATAGTACAGTATGGGTACTTAACTGTGGGAGTTATTGTACTGAAGAAGTTCAAAAGTTTCGAGTCTACCAATGGCATAGCCTCTAATCGCGCTAGGTGCCAAATGTGGGTACGGAATGTCTCAATGCATACCGCACACATGCAAACGCGCGTTTTAGATTCATCAAACGGTCTAAGACCGGGTACACATTAGGCGTTTCAAAACGCTGCTTTTGCCTTTACGAAGGGAGTAAGCATTTCTCTTGAACATGTGACTGAACAGATAAAACTGTTGGCAGTTCAAAAAAATCCACGACTCTGAAAAATCCTGTTTAGATTTGGTCTGATGAAGACGTCTGATATGTACCTAGAGACTTTGAAATGTTACCTGTCTAAAAATTTTTACTTTTCTTGCTCACAGGAATGCACTTTTGTAATGGTGTTTATTTGATATTCGAGATTGGCAGAGAAAACTTCATTGGGAGAACCCTTTTATCCCCTCTAAAGAAACACGTGAAACTCTCAGCCACTCATCCGCTGGGGCAAGATATTTTTGTTCAATCATTCTTTTTCTACAACGTCATGAGAACACTGTTAACTAAAAATTAGATTCGTGTAGCAGAGAAGATTTCGATTACATAATCTCTTTAATGGCTTTGAATACAAGATAAACTAGGTCATCATTTATATTCGTGTGAGAGTTTACATGAATTTTTCAGGGTTGTCGTAAAAGGAAATATAGCATATTCAGTATATTATGAGTTGAAAATTAATGTGGGAACTTTAGTGCTAAACTGGTTAATCGGATAGATATCCCCTGAATAATTTATTCATGGATGATAACATATGGATAACTGGAAGAAAATAACATGCATACATAAAACTACGAGTTGCGGCGATGTCAATTAAAATTCAATGGTCCATTACAATTTGAATCCTTCATAAAGTCGGATATTCCATCGGTGTCCATCGATACTCTTTTATACGATCTTTAAATTTTAAATGACGTTGCTACATTTTAGGGTTACTGAATCATCAATATCTTGACAAGTACACTTGACACTTTTCTCATGGAAGCAGCAACAAAACAAAGAAAACTGTTATGAACGAGGGAAAATAATATTTCTGTATATCTGTACGAGTCAAAAATGTGTACTGACTTTTCTGTGGGAACATTGAAAAATAAGTATAGTTTGATGAATATACTCAGGGCTCGAAATACATTTTAAGTTAGATATATCCTTCCCAAGTTGATAAAACAAAGAAAAATTCTCCGCATAAATTCTATATATTGTTGAAATTTATTACATTTCTGATTCAACATTTCTGATATTGATATAAAGAGTGCTTTTAGAGGGTGAGTGAGAACAAGTGTAAGAATTAGCCTTTCTCTAATTCTTCGACAAATCCGTAGATCTCAGTTCGCACAGTTTTTATGGTAATTTTTATTGATTAGATGTTGGCCTCCTGCCACGGATTTATTTATTATCTGTCACATTTCTGAGAGAGAAAACAGTCCTGCCAACCAATATTTATCAATGCAAAGATCACTTGGCCCTAAAACGAAAACAAATACACAACAAAGGAAGTTATCAGTGGCGTAGCAAAGGGCCCCGTACTAAAGAGGCCCCTAGCCGAACGAAAAGCTTTGATTGGGGCCCCAATAACTATTGAATTCGCGATATTTTTTTGATGATATAATGAACAAAACCTGAACAATGAAGGTTAAATTATTATTCCCGAAAAAATTGGGAAATATTCCTGAATTTTATTAAACATATAATGTTTCCACTAATTCAATTCGACATATCACTCAATAACTCTGAGCTACGCTTTTTTCAAGAGTCTTTCATATACCGTCAAGCTTTTCGGCATTCTTTTTGAAAGTCGAAAGATTATCATTTTATTGAGGGCTAATCTGATATTTAAGAAATGATTGTCAAAATTCTGCATATAAAGGAATTTTTTCATTATTTTATTTCCATTTCCAGTTAAGTAAAAGAAACGAGTGTTCGAATACGAAACCACGTTATGAGGTTTTTTCAAAAATAAAAGTCACTTTTTCAGTTCCTTTGGTTTCTATTTTATTGCAGGTTAATTCTAGGAGTAATTGCAGAGCTTACTTTTTTCGTTAAGAAACGCTTCTCGTATTTTTTCAATTTGCGCTACGTCACTGGAAGTTATCCAAAAAAATCATGACTCACCCTCTGAAATCACCGCTTATGAAAATATCAGAAATGTGGGAGAGTAATTACAAAATGTAACAACATTGTATTGTAACAACACGCACGAAATTTCAATTTGGTGGCATTCACCTTCAGAAGTTATGCGGAGGTTTTTTTTATTTTATCAACTTTGGAAGCATATAAATATCTAACTTAATATGAATTTTGAGGCTCGAGTATAATTATCAAAGTATACTTATTTTTCAATGTTCTAGTACTCCAGAAAAGTCGGTACCTATACACATTTTCAACTCGTACAGATATACAGAACTATTATTTCGAGTTCATAAAGGTTTTCTTCGTTTCGTTGCTGTTTCCATAAGAAATGTGTTAAGTGCAAGTACTTATCAAGATATTCATAATTCAGTATTTCTAAAATGCATCAACGTCAATCACAATTAAAAGGTCCTTTGAAAGATTAATCATCCTCTACACGATTTATCGATGGCTACCGTCTATGGAATATCCGATTTAATGAAAGATTCAAATTGAATTAAATTCTAATTGACGTTGCTTCAAATTCATTTTCTTCTTTTTAATCATAAGAATAAATTATTAATGGTATATGCATTCGATCACCTAGTTTTACACTAAAGTTCTCACATTAATTTTCATCTCGTAATATACTGAATATGCTATATTTCCTTTTGCGACAACCCTGAAACCCTCCGAGGAAAAATTCCTGTGAACTCTCACAAGAATATAAATGATTACCTAGTTTATCTTGTATTCAACGCCATCAAACAGATTATGTACTCGCAATCTTCTCTGCGACACGAACCTAATTTTTAGTTAACAGTCTTCTCATGACGTTGTAGAAAAAGAATGATTAAACAAAAATATCTTGCGCCAGCGGATGATTGCTAGACGCGACGCGCAGGGAAGGTCAGTGGCTGCGAGTTCCACGGGGTTCTTAAAAGGAAATGAAATGGTCCTAAAAAGTTTTTTTTTCGAGTTTTCTCTGTCAGTCTCTGATATAAAACAACCTCCATTTAAAATTACATTGCTGTGAGCAAGAAGAGTAAGAATTCTTGAAACAGGTAACACTAAAAAGACTCGTTGGACGATTCCATTTTTCTCCCGTACCTTATTCTCGGTTACTTTCTTATACGCGGTATTCAATTCAGATCTTTTCGTTTTTGCACTTCCTACATCTGAGGAGTCGTAATACCTATCCCTCATTCTCGAGTAAACGTAATTATCTGTGGCTATTGATAAATATCGGTGAGTACAAAGTTGATCAGACAATCATTGTTTTATTTTTGCTAATAATTCGTTTGTTTCATGTAAATGAGGTACTTGAATGGCACGTTTGGGTTCTGCCATTTTGAGAATCGTGTACCTTTTCATCTGATTTCCTCAATTATCTGATGAATCTACTTTCCTTATATTTCGCAATTCCTTGATCCTCTGATTTTCCATTTCTCGATTTATCTGTGCCAGTGATTCGTTGAACACGTGGACATTTTTTCTTCTCTTGAATTTTCTTTATGTAAATGAGGATTATCAGAGATCTCGGGGAATTGTGGGATCTTGTCGATACAAAAAACTGATGCAAGTGTTTTAGATAGCCTTTTTGGAGGGAGTGAAACCTTCAACACCTTTTTGGAGGGAGTTAAACCTTCAACACCTTTTGGAAGGGAGTTAAACCTTCAGCACCTTTTTGAAGAGAATTAAACCTTTAATTCCTTTCTGGAAGGAGCTAAACCTGCAACACCATTCTTTCTGGAGTCTTTCTGGAGAGAATTAAGAACTTGGGAGAAGTATGAGAGGTCGAAGATTCATTCTAGTTGGAAGTCTACTACATCTCACCTCTGGAAGAAGTCGAGGGATAATTACATCCTATATCTTGCATTATTCAAATAAGATAAGTAAACCAAAAACGAAGAACGCTTGTGAATGAAAAATCTGACAAATTGTTCATAATTGTAGATATTCTTGTCCTCATATTTTGATGTTTCAACTTGTAATAATAAATATTGTAAATAGCTATCGTCATCAGAGAAGAATAAATCTCTACTGTTCAAGTTTTGATCATGATAAGCCAGAGTAGAAGCATATTGTCTCATTTTACCTCATATAAATGTAAGGTGGTTTCATGTTCTGACTAGCTGGGGCATTTAGTGTTAAATTACCATCTTAGAAAGTTATATCAGCGTTTTCCCTGGACGCCTACGCCACTGTCGAAATCTAATAATGAAGAAGAAGGTAGTTCGTTTGGAGTGACGCGCTGCGCCCAATTATAATTAGATGTTCCCATCTAATTTGCACGAAAATACCCCCGGAAAGCTGACTTTCTGAAAGCGGCAATTTGTGCCCCTCATCGTTCCACTATCGCTGAATATTCACGGAAAAATGTTTAAACGCCGGATATTTTCGACGCCACAGAGAGGTCTCGGGTAACTCGATTACAGCAGTCTCTGAACGCTACCCCCTCCATTTTATTGAAGGGTTTTGACCCGTACAGGGTGTCCAGATGCAAGATTAAAGAAAAAGGATGGTCCTTAAATATTTCGCAGGAAGCTCTGAACTCAGAAATCAGTATTATCTTTTTCATTTCATCAGGATTTGTTAGATTCAATCTACCTACGGTTTCTCTATTTTTGCATAAGAAAAATAATAAAATAATGAACGGCTGTTATTATCAAATGAACAAATAGCCATCGACCTATGCTCCTTTAGCCTTTGGCGATTCCTCATTTTCACTAGTTGGGGAGGTAACTCACAAGTACTTCATAAAAATTACTCTTAAATTTTTGACCTGGTGATCAGATTGTATAGGTAGTGGAATAAAAACGAGAAAAAAAGTATTTCAGATAGGGAATATTGCGAACCAGTATTTGTAGAAAGGGACATAAACAATTTCATTTCGGTATTTCGGTAATTATAAAGTTCCCTGCCCAGTTGTATTTTTTTTTTTTTGTGATCTTGAGGTAGGGAAAATGAACTTAACCTAACCTAATTCAACCTAACCTGAATGCGAATCGATGTTTTATTTTTTTATCAAATTTTTTTATTTTTTTAAAAAAACTTTTTTTTCAACTTTTGGTAGGGAAAATGTACCTAACCTAACGTTGTTAAATTAAATATATAGACTATATATAAGACTATATCAGAGCCGCATCCGAGGTAAATGGAGTATATTTATGAGTTTCATTTATTTTTTTTCTCGAAAAATACTGCCTCCCCAGAGTTGTTTTTGAGACTGTATTATCAGGAATTCCTATAGATTCATTGTGCAAAATATTTTTAAAATCGGTGACAGGGCTATGAAATTTATAATAACCGGTATTACAAAATGTCATCATTAAAATTATCCTGACTTGCTGAACTTGCTTCTGGACGAAACTAAACTCCATTATGAAGAAGAATATCTGCGGTTTACGTAAGGTTTTTTGGTCGCACAAAAAAATAATAATAATGGTACAATGATCATTTTTCAATTTGTTTTGTTTCAGAGACTGCGACGGAAAACCTTAAAAAATTTCAGAAAAGCTAACTCCTCTGTCAAACAAAATATTCCTGAATTTACAAATAATAATTAAATCATTATTTGAACTGCCTCGAAGACCGGAAATCAGTCATTGTAATTATTGAAATGTTAAGACAAATCAAATCATTCAAATGCAGACTTAGCTTGTTACTGTATCTATCTATCGTGCCTGTTGCTGTGACAAGTTCCAAGAGAAATTTTTCAATATTAAGGAGGTTGCCAAAATAGCTCAGACCCACTATATGGTTTCATTTTTCAATCATGAGGATAGTTTCAAATCGATATTCATTTTATGTTGGATAGATCTCTGAATATTCAGAACTCAAATTCAAGAATTTGAATAATTATTATTCAAGATTCAACTATATTTACACTTTATACTTACCTTTCAAATTATTTATTTTCTTTTTTATTTTTTTTTTTCATGACTCATATTAATTCTCATGTTTTACGTCAGCAACATTTTGTTTCCTGGTCAAAACGTTCTGTTCCTATTAACTTCTATTAGTTAAATAATTTATGTGAATTACAGTATTACTTTGCAATCATCTCCATAAAAAAAGTAACTGATGCACTTCTTGTATGATTTTACTGTTCAAATATAACTACACTTTGTGATTGCCCTAGTTGAACACTTTCAATAAAGTCGATATAAAGATGAACTAACAATATTTCGATTCAGTTCTAATCAATAACATGACAGAAATTTTTTCGAAGTTCCATCATTAATCAAATTGATTTCAAATTTTACAATTATTAATACAATTAGTCTTGGATGCAATATTGTAGCTCATCAATAGCATTGATGCAGTCAATTCTGGCATTCTTATAGTCTCTCATCAATGCTGAAGCAAACGTTGAACACAACAGTATGAAAAAGATGAATATGATTTTGTTGAACTTTGTAGAGCAAATATCTTCAAGCTCTACAACTCCATATTGCTATTAATTCTCTCATCAATTCATATCATTAAGTATGACAATACCCTATCCTTTGCTGAAACTTCGGCTGAAACTCATGTTGATATTTCAATATCTCATGCATTTACTCACTTGCTCGAAAATGGTACTTAAACGAGAGCTCAGGACAGACCATAACCCGTCATCTGCGAAGGACAATTTGTAGCTTTGTAGATGGTCTTCAATTTGCATGTAGTAATTCCTCACATTCTTATCGGTGGGAATTTCTTCACTCCAGAGGATTAATGGAGGTGTTGTTAAGTTTACCAACAATCTGAACAAGACAAACTTAATCAGAAACTAGTTTCATCGATAAAACACAGTTTCAAAGGACATGACAGTAGAAACACTTGATCTCCATAAAATTAGAGTCACCGATATGGAATCTACTTATTTTAAATTGTTGTCAGAACATAGTTCGGTAGACAGACATATCAGATAGTGAACTCAAAGAATGAAAGTCAAGAATGATGACAGTGTTGGAGCCTACCTCAGAAGAACATCGAATAATTCGGTCTCTTCCCAGTAAGACTTCAAAAGTGGCAATAAATCAGACTCGAGAACCTTGGACTCCCCGAGCTGTCTCCTTATATCATGGTTTTCATCATCCCTCCTCAGATAACGAATTAAATCCTTCACAGTTTCGAGGGTATTCTCATCTGCAAAATACTTTTTCGTCGTCTCATCGTAGTATCCCAGAGCATTACAGGTCGCAGATAACTCAGCAGACACTAAAGACATTTTCTTTAAGGAACGCGCCGAAACAAATTGGTTTTAATTAAGACCAGTAACTAAGTTTATTTCTAGGCGGTTGAAATGAAACAATTTTCGGGCGAGTTTAGCCGTAAACAACGCGACGATGAGAATACACTTTCAAAACTCTGCCGAAGTTGCTTTGATTAATAATAAAAGTTTTGCGGAGTCTCTAAAGCAGACTTTCGCCATTCAAAAACTCGCGGATGCACAGAGGGAAATAAGGAGCGCTTTTCGTGCTCAGAAATGTTATTGTATCAATATGTCCTTCTCGCTAACACGACACTAGCTGTAAAATAACAATAGGGCGAAAATATTAAACAACAAAATTTGAAAGTTTTGTGAGGTTAGGAACTTCGCGCTCATTTCGCTGTCAGCATGACAGCATATTGTATTAGAACTACCAGAATAATGCTCTGTGCTTTCAAAGAGTCTTGCGAGTCTTGCATATTTCTCTAGGTAATCCCCTTTCGAACGGGAAGGGATATTCAACGAACATGAAGCTACAACAAATTTATGTAAGAAAGATGTATACAATCAAGTTTACCTCGAGGACAATAGCAATATTGTACCCGTACACAAGTAGGGGTACGATGCGATGCAGAAGTAGGTTGCGCCCTCTATAAACATGCAGCTCTGAAGCTTCATATATAGGGAAAATCTCTGTGCAACGAAGAATTTGAAAATTATTCGTTATGTTCATCAGTCATTGATTTCAGCCAAAACGTGGCTTGGAGATGAACCTGAATAACACATAAATTTTATAGATTCCCAACTGATATGTATTCCAAAACGCGCTTTCCCAAAAGGTAATTGAAGTAATCGGTTTTGGCATGAGGAAATGAAGATCTGTAAATTGGCCGTCTCTAATATAATGCAGCGGATATTATTCGGAAACCTCCGAATCTCCGTTGAAAATCGAATTGCAATTCATGGAATTGGAAATTAAAATTTCCTTCCCTCTCTACATCAATTGGAGTGTATCAAGGAGGAGGAAAAGATCCCCTGTTTTCGATCTAGAGTTGCTTGTTAACCCCTGTTTTTGATTTTCGAGCTGAATACAGAGAAGGGTCTGGAGATAAAACGTTGCATTCATTCATTTTTTTAAGAATAAGGTCTGGTTGTTTTATTTCACGAAAAAAAAATAAAACAAGAGGCAGTAATGTTTTACTTTAATCATTCAACAACAAAAAAACCGACATGTCAGTTTTTTGTTGTTGAAAGTTTTTATTTTAATTTTTTCATTTTCAATGAATGACAAAATAATTGGTTTGAATAAGGGTAGACAATATTAAAACACTTGCGAAGGGCGCAAAAATAGAATCAAATCTAGAAATTGCGACTGAACACGAAAAAAATTTCTGAAAATAGAAAATATAAAAAAGTCGTCATTGTCTCATCAAATTCCCCTTGAAATATATCGTTTCTAATAAGAAATAATCATCGAAATCGGTTGGCGTGACATTAATTTATGTCCGCTTAAATAGATATTGAAATCCTCATATTGTAAATAGTTCCATATTTTTTTCTGACATGAAACACCTTGTATACGCTCCAAATCGCCTCCAGTGCCCCATTAGATTGCAGGCTGTTGCCTCCCAAAGCATTTCGGTCACGTTCCGATGTCTCTATGGAATAACCAATCATTCTATCATTCCTGTTGAAAATGACTTTTTTAATTTCGACTTTGCGGAAATGATTCGCACGTAATTGAGTTATAAGAAGGCACATGTGAATGCAGCATGGGGGGCAATCATGACGTCAGTAGCTGCAATTTTCAGATCGAGTGGCTAAAAACGAGGTTGGGGTTGGTTGGGCTGAATTTTGATTGAAATATCTTCAGATGGGGTTCGTCAAAACAGAAGATGGTTACTTAGGACTTAGCTTGTTCTAGTTCGTTTTTACTGAAACTGGTTTGTAAGTAAATATTCTCTTTTATTTCACCATACCTATGGTATGGAAGCAATTCATTGTTAATAGTTTCAAATAAGCACTACGCACCCTGGTGACAATCTCAGTAACTACAAATATTGACATAGTTCTTGTTCTCGCGCTTTGTATTTGTGCGAATAATGCGAATATTTGTGTTTTTCCTTCGAATCCCTATTGTTCAGTTCTTCAGTGTTCTTCCTGGGAAAAAAAATATGAATTATCAATTCCCATGCTTTCCCTCAAGCTGGTGATATAGCGTGTTTGTGTAAAAGGTGAAATTGGAGAGTAATGTGTTGATGGATCGACAAAAAGCTTGGCAACTCAAACACAAAATGGGTAAACCAATTACTAGAACTATAAAAGTATGTTCGCTGCATTACATGGATGACGATTATTTTTATCGAGATAAGCACGGATACACAAGAAATTTCAGGTTAGATCTATAGGGATATTCTAATCGTTTACAAATTCCAGTTCCAAACAAAGGAACTTTCTCAAGAAGACTGATTTACCTTCCAGAATCATTATTGGAGGGTCCTCAATTATATTTGATAATTCATTCGTCAAGCCATAGCTGATGTGTATTATTGTTACAATACCGTATCTATCGTATGTATTACGTTGCCAAGACTTTTATAAAAAATGAGCAATTACCTAAATGAATAAAATTGGATGTCAAAATGATATATGATTTTCTGTAGTATTCCTAGAAAATGTTCAATACACTAGTATTCGTTATACTAATTTTAAATAGTTTTTGCTGTCCATTTTAGTTTGATTTCTTGGGTTTCTTTCTTGTAGGACATGAGGGCTCATTATTATAGACAGGTTTTTTCGGCTGAGGTTTTTTCCCCTGGCTCTATAGTATCGTATGATACTGGTGATGAAAGTATCGTATGATACTATAGTATCATACGAAGAATGTTGTGGTACCCCGTTCCTTTTTTTACCTCAGCTTAGGTTCTTTTTGTTTCAACATTTATTGTATTATTTTAGCTCTCTTATTCAAAAGAATATATATATATATATATATATATATATATATATATATATATATATATATATATATATATAATCATAACTTTGTTGGGACTGTTAGATTGCAGGGTAATCTAGAATCAACAATTCAGGTAGATAACATCTTTTAAATTAAGTATTTCTTTGCCACTGTGAGTAACTTTTTCGTGAGAGTATCGTTAAAATTCCATTTTTATCATCATTTCACATTATCATCAAAAGAATAATAAAATATGAAATAGCAAGTAGATACATTCCAATACTGCCTGAGGATACCCAACTGAATTTGACAGAAATATTTACACTGTATTGAAACAAATTATGATTCCTTCCGCCTTTGCCTGCACAAAAAGTGATAATATGTAAACACTCCTTCACTATAGAAGTCAAAAAAGTTTTCATATTGAATGTAAATTCAAATTTTATCTACGCGAATATACACATAAACAATACAACGGAAAACTCAAATGTCAATATTTATGGTTCTACTACTTGCCACTTTGGCGCTGCGATCTTAAATTCCATTGCCTATATAACTCAAGGCATTCAATGGACAAAAAGAAGTTGAGGGAGTTAGATGAAAAAGGGCGCTTTAGTATGAGATGATCGTTCAATAAATTCAATTCATATAAAACTTGAATGCGCCTCTTCAGACAAATCTTGTAGATTGGTGTTTGTAGACAAATATAAAATTTTCCTGAAAACTTAATTCGGGTTTTCTCTCCCAGTCTCTGAAACAAGAAAAAATTAGAAAATTTTTTTAATAATATAAGAAAGGCCCCTGCGTAAAAATTTATATTATTAAAAAAAATTTTCTAATTGTTTGTTGTTTCAGAGACTGGGAGAGAAAACCCAAAAGTTTTCAGGAAAATGCAGAGACCTCCCAGACAATATTTCAATAGATTAATATAAGATTGTTGTATCACGACAAATATACTATTAGTGAACCTGACTAAAACGCCCTGTGTCAGCCAACTCCCCCAACTACTCGATTAACTATAAATTCATAAACAAGACTGGAACTTAAGAAATTTTCGTTAGGCTTCTCAAGCCGATTTCGGTCCTTATCATCGGAAAAAATTAACCTAATAGACGTGTTTAAACGGCATCGCGAACCGTGGAGAGTGGAGAGCTGGAAAAAGTCCTGAACAAACATCGGTTTTTCCTGGGACCCACTTCTTTTATCTCACTTTTACGATCTCCGAAACACGCTGCTTCGAAACAGAGGATGTAAAAGAAACCAGCCACACGATTGTCGCTGTTAAAGCAACAAGTACGCCGCAAAAAATGTATCACGTACTCTGAAAGTTATTTTTTTATTAAGAGGTGGAACGGTATTTGCTGTGACAACTGCCTATATTGCTATTAAGTTCTAGGGA
Organism: Hippodamia convergens; assembly: GCA_038502775.1. Taxonomy (NCBI): domain Eukaryota; kingdom Metazoa; phylum Arthropoda; class Insecta; order Coleoptera; family Coccinellidae; genus Hippodamia; species Hippodamia convergens. The sequence goes on from CM076607.1 coordinate 1,676,439, forward strand.
CTTGGGATCGACAGAATGTGTCCGACACATTATCATTGAGATTTTTTAGAATTTTCGTTTCGTTATTTCTCGCTTGTTTTTTAGATGGGTTAATTGAAATTGTTCTACTTTTTACATGGTTAGATGTTGGTTTGATATCGATTGGAATGAAGTAAGTGCTATTTACCACGATTATATCGGTTGCGGATCACGTGAAGTAAGTGAATTTATTTCGAGCCCAGGTTGGAAACTACCTTCAACATCGAAATGAAATATTTGTGTGCTCAGAATTTCACTTCATTCATTCATTTTTCAGTCAATTATCTTCATCCCTGAATATGAAATAATCAATGGTTTATGAAAATTGCAGAATGAACCATATAATTTCTTATGGATATTTACATGCACTAGAACTCGTGTTGCTTTACTACTTTCACCTTCTGCAAGGTGAACGCAGATGTTGCTTTTATCTGTCATGCCATTTTAAAGCTGAAATGTAAACTCCAGTGTTATAGCTAGCAGGGTGACAAAAGCTCTTCTGAATCCAGTATGTCTTTCCATACAATCTAAAGCTTTTTTGTACAACTGCCATTAAAACTGACACTTTTAATGACAGCAATGTTAAAATTGATTGTTTACTTGGAAGCGTGTTAAACATATTTTTAACATTAGTGTTGAAAATATTTTCAGCACTTTCTTATGATGAAATCAGATGAGAAGAATTCAGCAATTGCAAATTTTTATTATCAATATTTAACAATCATTACTTATGAACATCAATTTTAATCGTAAAACTAGAATAATTACTAACATTAATGCGGTGTGAGGTTAGGGAGCTTCTCAACACATTATTAGAATCTTCAGCACCATCAGTACTTTCAGAAACCGAAAGTACAATATTGGATGATGATCCAAAATCTGTTGAGGTTGGGAGAATTTTTTCAGCAATGACGTTTCTATGTGCAATGGAATGATCAACATAGCCTTCGGCTACCGTCGTAGACCATGTTTTTTTATATCCGTAATATTTGCTCCTGATTCTGCCAGAAATGAAGCGGAGGATCTTCGAAAAACAGTCTCCTGTATATTGCTTTGGTTCTGGCAGTTTGAGGAATTCGGCAACAATAGATGGAATTTTCCTAAATATATTAATACCAACTGGATTGGCAGTGCATTTATTATTCATGTATTTCAGGAAAAAATTACGATGTTTGATGACAGAAGGGCGCAGTACAAAGTACTTATAAAAATAGTCTACATACTTACCAATAATACTGAAAGAACGACCGACTTTCGTTTTTGTATTTGGAAGTTGTATAACTAAAGATTTATTTGTTATTTCGATGTCTTTCACTGATAAATTACACAATTCTTCATGCAGACAGGCTCCAAATAATTCGAAAAAAGTTGCAACCTTAACCATCAACTACTTCTCATCTGGTGGCTCCTTTATAAACGTTTCAACTTGTTCACGAGTGAGAATTTTCGATTTTTTGGGACGATATCCTTCAGTTTTCCGTTTTAAATATGCTATTACCTCAAAATATTTACTAACATCCACACCATTTTCAACAAGGGCGCGTGACTTTATCATTGAAAATTTGCTCCAAAAAGTTGATGAACTCCAAATTTTTTATTTTTCTTCTAAGTATGCCAGGAAAACAGTTTCACTGAAGTTTTCAATTTGCACCAGGCCAGGAAATTGTTATATGCAATATCGTACTGCTGAACAAATTTTTTAGGTAGGAGTTCCAGATTGGCTCTTCTTGCAGACTCTTCAATATCTAGAGGAACAACCAAATCGTCACTTTTATTAATAATTGGACTCTCGACAAACATATTACGCAGTTAAAAACCCAAGACGAAAATTGGAAAGGAACGAAATTCAAATGACAGCGTCTTTTCTCATTTGTTAGCAACAACCTTTTGATTATTTGAATATTAAAATGCATTTTGAAGTTCATTGTCATTGCAAATTCGTCCATTTCATTATCAAAATAGGGCAATTGTACAAAAAACTTTGTATGGTATTTGTTTTAAAAATGATTTTATTTTGTTCGTGAAATTGTTCAATTCGCTCCGCTTATTTCACAAAGTTTTTCACTCACAAAAGAAAACGTCACTTTCAACACTCATATCATAAATACCTATTATAGACAGGTTAATTGAATACTGCATACTTTATATCAGATTTATAGAGTTTTCTAGTTTTTATGTTCAAATGTTTTCAACGATTGAGATGCCAATAAAGATTCCTTCTGGTGACCGTCTAGGTCACATGGCCGTATAACTCATCGATTCTCTGAGTAAACAGTCAGAAATATTTTTGTATGTCAAAAAATGGACAATAGTCTGAACATTTTCAGTTAATAAATCCCTTGTTTTGATATATATCTAGTTAACTTCCATATTTCAGTTTGTTAGCGTTGGTAATTTCTATATTCGTCAATTCTTATTTATTGCTATCAGTGAGTGGTTTTGTACATTTTACGGTCGTTTCTCATCATTTCGAATTATTACTGTCGTTATTATTCATATTAGTTTCATTCAAACTTAAATTGGAGGTTACAGCCACAAATCCATTAATCGCATTATTTTTATGATTAATATTATGAGAAATTAGATGATGGCCAGGGTGAGAAAGTAGACTCATTCTCCATTGCATTACCAAAAATAAGAATCTCAACTGTGAGTATTCAGCTACCTCTTTTCCTCGTCGTGTTTAAAAGGAGGTATTCTTGAATTAACGCACGTACTCAGTTACACCCCTAGGCTTAAAACAGAGAAGTTCTGGTCCTTATCCACCGAGGTGATTCTTCTCATTCGTCCTAATCTCATTTCCGATGCTAATGCCGATTTTATTATGATAAGTTTGTTGGCAAAACCAACTTCGCTGAATTTTAATGAAACTCCGGAAGAGAAGCGGAAGGCCCAGAGAACAAATTGCCCTACCATCTGACACTGACAACGCGATTAGTTACATCCAGTTCGGTTATAACTAGAAGGGAATGTTCCGTTATAAAACATTTTTTCGATTGCGAATTTATGGATTTTATATGGGAAACGTCCTTGGTGAGAGAGGGAAACTGTGTTGTATCTGTAAGTCGGTGAAAACTGGGTGAGACAGAATTCTCTAATTCGTTAGGGACTGGTTAGATCTACAGGAAGCTTTTCCTGAAATAGAAAGTCTATTTTCCCATCATATAGTTTATGTAGGAGCTGAAAATACGATTATTCTACAAGAGACAGAAGATGACTACTTTCCTCATATGATTCTGACATAATATTAGTATCTGAGAATAACCGAAATATACTAATGCAGATAAAAGCATATCCAGATTACAAAATTCACGTTACATGAAGAAAATACGGTTTTTTCAGATACAAAGAAATAGACTACAGATCAAAGAAAAGACGTTCTGAACACCCTGCTGATGAAAAACCGTCTTTAATTCACGCATCTCTTCAAAATTAGACTATATACAAACACAAAACTAGAAAAATCATTCATATTGCTCATTTGATTGATATGTCTTAGTTTTCGGTCCTGAAAAATATTATGTTTTCTTGTGTTATAACATGTTTGGTTTATCTATGGGAGATGATTGCCTTTCATTGGGGTCCCGTGGCGGTCTTCAAACATCTGAAGTGCCGAAAAATCATCACCTGGAAGGTCGTATCCGGTTTGAAAAAACCCTCACGACCAGAGAGCAACAATTTGTGGATTTTGAATTTGAATATCGAAGGACAAGTGTGATTACTTCTCCAAATTAGCTGATGAACATGGTATCAAAGAGATCCTTCTGCAAGTAATCCACACGGCAACAGAAAAAAATCCTCGTGCAAGAGGACAGTTGAAAGGTTATGTATTAATTGATTTTTTACAAGTTTAGCTTGTTATGTTGAAAAATTATCAGTTTCGTAACTTTCAACAGATTCGGAAAGGGAAAATTGATGGAGTTTTTTTTTTCATTTCTTTCAACTTTTGTGACATTTCTGTCATAAATATTTATAAACCTTCGAACATCATTTGGCCAAGAAATCTTAATGTTGATGTTTTTTTAAAGTAGCAAATGCATTTGCAAAATGCATTCGATTTATTCTGAATAATCGGTTTTTTTTCTGCTTTTGTCATTTTTCATTTCAGATTAAGAATTACGAGTCGTTTTGGGAATAATCTGTTTATCCGAGCCCATCGACAGATAACATGAAGATGATCACACTGATGTCTTTCAAGATTTTCCTGATATTTTATGTTATTTCGTTTACGGGGAGGCAGGTTTTTACGGCTGAGGTTTTTTTCCCTGGCTGAATAGTATCGTATGATACTAGTGTTGATAGTATCGTATGATTCTATAGTATCATACAAAGAATGTTATGATACCCCGTTCTTTTTTTACCTCAGCTTAGGTACTTTTTGTTTCAACATTTATTGTATTATTTTAGCTCTCTTTTACATAAGAATATATATATTAGATTGATAGTGGTTCAGGTAGTTCCTTGATTAAAGGAACTAAAGCAGAAGAATTTCATTGTGATATAACACCAAGAGCCAATCCATCAGAGGTCAATTGTTCAAAATTCTAGAGGTTGATGGTTTCAACTGTTAACGTTCGTATTTAAAGCTCGTGACTGTTATGTCCTGTGTAACATCACAGTTGATTAAAGTTTGTTTCTGATTTCTACTGGTTACGTTCTGTATCGCTTGGGAACGTGACAGTTGATTCAAATTTGTTTCTGATTTCAACTGGTAGCGTTGGTTTTCTAACCCCGTGACTGTGTGATTGATATCTTGTGTCACTTGGTAACGTACAGTCGATAAGATTTTGTTGATTAGAACTTGTTTGATGAAAATTGATTGGAATTAATTTTTTGTTGAACAATTCGAACCAAGGTGTAGATAAGGAATATTTGTGTTCGCTATAGATGAATTTTATTATTCTGTAATTCTTGGCTCTAAAGTTAGATAGTCCAACTCTGAAATAAATAGTTTGCCCTCCTTGTGTTAATAGTTATTTGATTAATTCTTACATACAGGGTGGCCATTTGAAAACGAAACAGACGAGATTACAGACGAAATAAATTTTTTCGATAGAAATGCTCAGACAGGTCGATTTCTATTTCGAGGGGGACAACTTAAGATGTAGGTTACGGACGCATAGCGCTTCAACCATTGCCACTACAACCCTCACCCCCAATTTTTGAATAGGGAAGATGGGGTGAGTGATACCTCATTTGAAAGGTATTTTTATACTGATTTCAGCACAGTAATTGTTCGTTCATTTAATGCATTAGTTCTCGAAATACAGGGTGGCCATTTGAAAACGAAACAGACGAGATTAAAGACGAAATAAATTTTTTCGATAGAAATGCTCGGACAGGTCTATTTCTGTTTCGAGGGGGACAACTTAAGATGTAGGTTATGGACGCATAGCGCTTCAACCCTTGACTACAACCCTAACCCCCAATTTTTGAATAGGGAAGATGGGGTGAGTGATACCTCATTTGAAAGGTTTTTCACAAAAAACACTACAAGTGTCATGAAAACACCACTTCATTTTCAAATGTTTAGTCAAGAATATTTCGAGAACTAATGCATAAAATGGAAAAACAATAACTGTGGTAAAATCAGTATAAAAAAACCTTTCAAATGAGATATCACTCACCCATCTTCCCTATTCAAAAATTGGGGGTGAGGGTTGTAGTAGCAAGGGTTGAAGCGCTATGCGTCCGTAACCTACATCTTAAGTTGTCCCCCTCGAAACAGAAATCGACCTGTCCGAGCATTTCTATCGAAAAAATTTATTTCGTCTGCAATCTCGTCTGTTTCGTTTTCAAATGGCCACCCTGTATATGATCTCATACTATATCATGTTATATAGAGCATTACAATGAAAACTATTATTCACTTACATGATCCTGAAGACAAAATTTTAAAAAATCAGGTCAATAATTATATAAAGGACTCATTTTTACTGATATTTTGACCCCTCATGGTATCCCCACAATGTTTTCGATGGGATATTCTATACACTATTGCATTGTTTGATTACACTCATCAACAGAATTCCTGTATAATACATGAGTGCAAAGTCGATCAGCGATGTATGTATTTCTGAATAATTTCATAAGGTGCTCAAATTGATACTTCAAATGCAATAATACAATCCTAAGATGCTGGCTGTGTGGCATGCATTTTTTAACTTTTCAAATTTTTGTAATTCTCTCGTAGAGCAGAAAACAGTAATGCAATAATTTATAGGGTTTTCTATTCTTAATTGAATTGAACTTTTCCAATCCAGCTAACTATTATTCTTATGAGTTGAACAATGTCGTTTTTAAGTTTTCGAAACGAAATTAAAATTCATTTTATCCAATTTTGAAATCTCATTTCATAAGAAATAAAGAAATTGGTACGAAAAAATGGATGACAAAGGCTCTATTAAAATCCATAAATACAAAAAATTCTCTATACTTGAGTCTAAAGAAGTATCCTGAAGATGTTGATTTGAAGAATCGATATAATGATTACAAAATTAAATTACATAAATTAATTACTATTGCAAAGAAAAATTATTTGGAAAAATTTATTCAAAATTATCACACGGAATCCAGAGCTATTTGGAATTTCGTCAAAGAGACATGTGGACCCAGTAGACCTGAAAAAGAAAGAATAAAGATTAGAGATAAAGAAAATTCAATTACGGAAAATGAAAAAGAAGTTGCGGATGTTTTCGTTGACTATTTTAGTTCGGTGGGAGAAAAATACGCAAGTAAAATAATACCTCCAGAAGATTTCGAAGAGAAAATATGTCACCTGAACCATTCATTTTTTTTGTCAAGGAATTGTGGAAGGAATTATTAACAACCTAAAATCGAACAAAGCACCTGGTCATGACGAAATAAGAGCAGAAACTTCGAAAGAAATAAGAAAAGAAATATCAACACCTTTGGCATATTTGATTAATCACAGTTTCGATACGGGAAGATTTCCGGAGGCATTCAAATTGGGGATTATAAAACCATTATATAAAACTGGAGATAAGTTAGAGGTGGGTAACTATAGACCGGTAACTTTGGTTTCTAGTCTCTCAAAAATTATGGAGAAACTTGTGAAATCTAGAATGATGAAATTTATTGATAAATACAGAATAATTTCAGACCGACAGTTTGGTTTCAGAGAAGGAAGGTCGACTGAAGATGCGATCACGGAAATAACGAAAAATATTTACAAGTTCATGGACGAGGGTACCCCATCCCTCTGTATCTTCCTCGACGTTTCGAAAGCGTTTGACACTGTTTGCCATGGGAAACTTTTGAGAAAGCTAGAAAATTATGGTTTTCGAGGCAAGATATACGATTTCTTACAGGATTATCTGATGAATCGTAAACAAGTGGTAGACATCGATGGCTTTAAAAGTAAAGAAGAAATAATAACTTACGGTGTTCCTCAGGGTACTGTGCTCGGTCCCATGTTGTTTCTTCTTTATGTGAATGATCTTCTGAACATGGAGTGTGAGGGCAAAATTATAAGTTTTGCGGATGATACTGTTATACAGTATCACGATACATCCTGGATGGGCCTGGAAAACAAGGTTCGAACTGAATTCGTCAAGGTAAAAAATTGGTTCTATTTCAATTCACTTACCTTGAACTTGACTAAGACGAAATATGTTCCATTTTCATCTTATATTTCCGGATTTCCTCTGACGAGAAATATCAATGTACAGAACTTTGAAATACCTCAGACCGAGTCAATAAAATATCTCGGAGTAATTATTGATAGGCAAATGAAGTGGAATGAACATAGCGAATACCTTACACAAAAACTAAGGGGTCTTATATACAAGTTCAAACAGATGAAGCGGTACGGGATGGAGACTAAGTATTTGAGAATGATGTATTATGCTCTGGTTCAGTCTCAAATAAACTATGGAATTTTAGGATGGGGAGGACTTTATGAATGTCATCTGAGGTGTCTCAATACAGTACAGAAATGGATATTGAGGATTATATACAACAAGCCAATCAGATTTTCAAGTGAACAGCTATACGACATTGCGAATATATTTGATGCCCGTTTACTGTTTGTGCACAGAATAATCAAGAATATATATTTAGGGAAAATAAAGATAGAAAAACTCGACCACAAGTACAGCACAAGGACTAGACAAAAAGAATACAAAACAATGAAGTGTAAGAAGGGAATAGGACAGAGGTGTCATGATTATTTAGCACCCAAAGTACATAAATTCATACCAACTGATTTAAGGGAGATAAAAAATTTAAACAGATTCGAAAGAAATGTTAAGGTATGGATAAAAGAAAATAAAGCATTATTGCAAGATTTATATAGGTGAACACTAAAATTACGACAAGAATTCTCGAATGTGACATATAGTACCCGAATTTGACCAGATATCCAGGAATTTGAAGTTTATACCCGATTAGGTGTGAAAATGAAAATTTTGATAGGGAACACAGATTTAATTTGATTATGTATGAAAGAGAGACATTTAATTTGAAACGCTTTAAAATAGAGGTAATGTGATGCAGACTTTACACAGACGGTAGGGTCGTCTTGATGAACCTGCCATCTCAAAGGACAGCTAATGTTTACTTCAAATATTAATTTTGTATATATATATGTTTGGGTTGTGAAAACTATTAATGAATAAACAAACATATTATTATTATTATATTATTATTATTATATTATTATTATTATATTATTATTATTATAATTCATTCGTTTTCCTATTTATGCTGTCACCTAATTTGTTGAGTTGAAAATCTTCGGAATTTCGTAGTAAGTGTAGAATTTTGTGATGCTGAAACTCCTCGTGTTTTTCCCCATCAGATTAGGAAGCGTTACAGCTGACACAGTGCCTCCAGGGATCGATAACTCGACCAAGTTTGGTCCAGGGGATTTTATTTACGTCTTTTGCACTTCTCCTACGTGAATTGCACGTGACTTGCGACCCATCGGACACGGCGATAAAATGGTGAGGCTGTTAATTCCTTTACTGCGAATCGATGTCAATTGGATTGCCTTTCAATTTTCGGGGAATAAAAACTCGAGATATTTTAAGAACGTTGTTACAAACAATTAAAAGTATGATTATCCAGGTTCGAATGCGTAATTGGAAGCTGTTGTTTCAGAATCCATACTAATTTTCACGTTTTGAACTCCTCTGCAAGCTTAAACTGAAATTTTCATTTTTATTTACAATCCTATGTCCCAGTTTACATCACCAGTTTGGTTGAACTGATCACCAAAGATTTCCAACCGATTCCAATTGTACCTACTTTGTCAAAAAAGAATTCTATGACTGGTAATAATACCGAGATTATCTATTAATGAGTGAAGATGATTGTAGATAAATATGAAAAGTTTATTTTTGGCTTGCAGGTCGGTTCGTAATAGTAAATAGGTTAGAAATATGCAATCAGGAACTTACTGTGGAAACTAAAAAAAATATATTTCCATATCGATTCTCCTCTCAGAAGAAATAAAATCATGTATCTGAGTGTATTTCTGAAACTAGTGCCTCATCTAGAATCGCAGAAAGTTGTTATCTAGCTTCAACTTCTATTTAGGCATATAGAAAAACTATTTTTCTATCTTAATTTTAATTTTTTCTATAAGTTTCTCAGAAAGATAAAGCTCATTTTTCAAAAAAAAAACTAGGGGATATAAGCAATATCATGCGAAAAGTGTAAGTACTGTTATCAAAATTTATAATCCACGGGAACACTAGCACCTATGATTGTGAAGAGTTTATGAATCTTATTAAAACAACTTGTATTGAGAATGAGAAATCTATATTAGATGTTGATATTATCCAGATGAAAACTTAAAAACTGAGCTCATTAATAGAGAAAGCGAAAGAAATGATAATACTCCATCAAAATTAGAGCAACAGAAATTCGCTTGCAATCAGAAGAGTTTATATTAATTAAGACGATAGAATGCCGAACAAAATCAGATTAATCCTTAAACAAGTCAATCATTTCGCATTCAAAAATGTTTCGATACCGTGAGATTATTTTTGAATAATTCAAATCGGACATTTTGAAAATACAAAAAAGAAAAGCCTGTGAAATCGAGCGAAGTTTGAAAATGATGAGAAACATAATGTAATGAAGGAATTAAAAGAAGTTATATGAATGAAAAAATGTAATATATCTTCTTATAGTTGAATGAAAATAGTCATAATCGAATTTCTTTCCATTAAGCGGATGAACCTCTTATTATCAATATATAAGTAAAGTTCAACGTGAAATACACAATTTTTCAATGCAAAAATTCTTTTCGTACAACTGCCATTAAAAGTGACACTTTAAATGATAGCAAACAATGTTAAAATTGTTTGTTTACATGAAAGTGTGTTAAAAATATTTTTAACATTAGTGTTAAAAAGATTTTTAGCACTTCATTTTCTTATGATGAAATCAGATGAGAAAAATTCAGCAATTGCAAATTTCTATTATCAATATTTAACAATCATTACTTATGAACATTAATATTAATCGTAAAACTATAGAACAATTACTAACATTAATGCACTAGAACGTTAGGGAGCTTCGCAACACATTATTAGAATTCTTAGCACCATCAGTACTTGTAGAAACCGGAAGTACCATATTGGATGATGATCCAAAATCTGTTGAGTTTGGGAGAATTTTTCAACAATGACATTTCTATATGAAATGGAATGATCAACATAGCTACCATCGTAGACTTCCATCCACCATGTTTTTTTATATCCGTAATATTTGCTCCTGATTCTGCTAGGAATGAAGCGGAGGATCTTCGAAAACAGTGTCCTGTATATTGTTTTGGTTCTGACCGTTTGAGGAATTCGGCAACAATAGATGGAAATTTACCAAATGTATTAATACCAACTGGATTGGCAGAGCATTTATTATTCATGTATTTCAGGAACAAACGAAGATGTTTGATGAGAGAAGGGCGCAGTTCTTATGAAAATAGTCTACATACTTCCCAATAATACTGAAAGAACGACTGACTTTCGTTTTCGTATTTGGAAGTTGTATAACCAATGATTTATTTGTTATTTCGATGTCTTCCACTGATAAATTACACAATTCTTCACGCCTATAGGCTCCAAATCATCCGAAATAGTTGCAGCCGTAGACATCAAGTATTTCTCTCATCTGGTGTCTCCTTTATAAACTTTTCAACTTGTTCACGAGTGAGAATTTTCGATTTTTTGGGACGATATCCTTCACTTTTCCGTTTTAAATATGCCTTAACATTACCTTAAAACATTTACTAACATCCACACCATTCTTAACAAGGGCGCTTGACTTTATCATTGAAACTTTGCTCCACAAAGTTGATGAACTCCATATTTTTTATTTTTCTTCTAAGTATGCCAGGAAAACAGTTTCACTGAAGTTTCCTTCTACATTTTTCAATTTACACCAGGCCAGGAAATTGTTATATGCAATACCGTACTGCTGAACACATGTTTTAGGTAGGAGTTCCAGATTTGCTCTTCTTGCAGACTCTTCGATATCCAGAGGAAAAACCAAATGGTCGTTTTTATTAATAATTGGACTCTCGACGAACATTGAGTAGTTAAAAACCCAAGACGAAAATTGGACAGCGTCTTTTTCATTTGTTAGTAATCATAACGTTGGCAACGTTCGCCATTCACAACAACCTTTTGATTATTTGAATATAAAAATGCATTTTGAAGTTCATTGTCATTGCAAATTCGCCCATTTCATTATTAAAATAGGGCAGTTGTACAAAAAACATTGTATGGTATTTGTGTTAAAAGTGATTTTATTTTGTTCGTGAAATTGTTCAATTCGCTCCGCTCATTTCACGAATTTTTTCACTCACTTTTAACACTCATATCATAAATAACTATTTTGCGGCAGTTGTCTTCCAATGTAAAACTCACTAGAAAAAACGATTTTTATGAGGATTGAAAACTAAATGAACTGAAAATCACTCCTCTTTTCAACGAGTAGTGGAGGTCGTTTTCAAGTTCCGAATTTCCGGGAAAATCTTAAATTGTTCAGTATTCCCCTTCCGTTGAAGTGAATCGAATACCGACATTAAATAAATTATTCAAAGCTTCACAGAATCCAATTTAAAATTACGATTCGCCATTTTCTGAGAGACGGACGAGTTCCACTGTTTCCGGAATTTTATCCCAATTTACTTCCGCATTATGTGCATTGGACAGGCTGTTCGTTCATTTTTACAGACCATCTGAATATTTCATTTCGTGTGAATCCTTCTTGGTGCTTATGGCACTTTTTCGAGTATGATACAAATAGAAGCAATATACACTGCGCAAAAAAATTAACGCACATTCTGAAAATCTCAATTTTAATGAAAGTTGACTCTACATTGACTTTGTAACATATTTTTTATGTTCTCTCGGGAAAGTTTTGAACGAAACCAGACACATTAAATGAGGGAAAAATTCAGGATTTCACCGAATCTTTTGTGAAAGAAGAGAAATGAACAATTTTCAAAATACTGAAATGCTGATAAGTGATTTAATACTTGGTATTTCCACCCCTTGAGTTAATTACAGCTCGGCAACGACGGTTCATACTCAAAATGAGTGATCTTAAAATGTTCTGATCTAATCCTTCCCAGATTTCTCTGAATTGGATTCTTAAGTCATTAAGAGTAGCTGGATGATTTTCTGAACTTCTCAGCCTTCTAATCAGGTTGTCCCAAACCTGCTCAATCGGATTGACATCCGGACTTCTTGCTGGCCATTCTATTCGAGAGACTTCAACCTCTTCAAGGTACTGCTGAACGATGCGCGCACGATGGGGTCTGGCATTATCGTCCATAAAAATGAAATTTTCACCAATGTATGGGGCGAACATGCTCTTCAAGAATGTTCCTTATATACTTATCAGCATTCATAGCTCCATTATCAACGCCCACTAGGTCTATGCGAGTAGTCAAAGATATTCCACCCCATACCATAATCGATCCTCCCCCGAAACCAGTAGTATTCAGGAAATTGCACTGAGCAAATCTTTCACGTGGACGTCTGTATACAAGGGAACGTCTAGATTCATCTGTGAAGAGAACTCTTTCCCAATCGGCCTCTTCCCAATGGATATGTTCTCTCGCAGAAGCCAAAAGCGCCCTTCGATGGGCTGGGGTAAGAGCTGGGCCTCTTGCCGCAACACGAGGCCTTAAATCATATTCTCTGAGGCGATTTCTTATTATCTGAGTGCTAATTTGCACCCTATAAGTTTGCTTAGGCTGATTTTGAAGGAGGCGAGCGGTTGCCGTTGTCTCAACGAAGAAACTCTCAAGTAACGTTCTTGAATGGCAGTTGTTACCCCTGGTCTACCCTGTCCTGGTCTTCGGACATTCATACCTGTCTCCCTGAATCGCTGCAACATTCTGCAACACTTATATTGGAAACTCCAAACCTTTCTGCAATTCTTGTGTATGTCCACCCTTCTTCTCGCAAAACTACCGCTTGGGCACATTCCTCTTCGGTCAAATTGCGTGTTTCGCGTTGCATAGCGATCGAGTGTAGAAAATCAAACGAAAGAAAAACTATTGATCACTAGAATTGATCGAGAACAATTGATTTTAGATTGGAGCCAATATATTCAAAATCTGATAATATCATCTTTTTTTACTCCTGCTGGGAAAAAAACATCTGTATTGAAGAAAAACGTTGAAAGTGGATAACATATGCATGCATAATTCTGATAAAAATTATTATCATTGAGAACACCTCAGTTGTAGAATAAATTTGAGATTTCTATAATGTGCGTTAATTTTTTTGCGCAGTGTATTTTGTGTCAAGATGGAGGTATCGAAAAGCAATATAAGAGGTGTTCATTTGAAAAATCACTCATTTGTTGAATAATTTTGTTTGGGAGCACCCTGTATATTAGAAAATAATTTCTGGAGATGCAGAATTGTAAGTTAAAAGTGAATGCTTCTCAACTAAATTTCTAAAAAGTCTTGTTTGGCAGCTATGGAAGCCTAACTCACTATTGCAGGACCCTGTATAAAAGAAGGCAAAACTGGAAGAAGAAGAAGAAAAGAAAGCAGCCCATTTTTCATAACATAATCAGAAAAAAAATTCTCGCAATTAGTCTTGTGAACAACTCTAAAGTAGTTCATCAAGTGGAGGCCATCACCATGCCGAGATAATCTTGTAAGTTGAAGTAGACAATTCATTCGTCCCGTGTCAATTTATAGCAGAAAGCTACCAATAAAACACAATTTTCTCTTCGAGGAAAAAAGGGAACAAAACACGGTCCCACTTCGAAATCTCTATTATTAGTTTCCTTCCTTTATTTTCATTCCTCTCCGCTCATTCCGTCAATATATATCTCGAACATCGTTGGTCCCATCCACTCGGAAAACTTTCGAGGGTTGGCACAACTGATCTCCCGGGAACCATGGCCCTTTTGATTTTCTCTTATCATTTCCACGCAACCATGTGAACGATGCATCACTGCACTCCAGTCTCCAAAGAACGAAAACAATAATTTCCGGAGAAGTGCCCTCAGAGAGGGGGGTGAGTGGAAATAATGGTCGAAGAGGTGAGGGGGTAGGGCGGAAGTAATCATCTTTTCGATTTGATTTTTCTCTTATGGATTTTATTGCTCTTCCGAGTATGTTGCGAGGTTATATAAAGAGGTGTTGGTTTTTATAGAAATGTTGTTGGAATTTGCCCGAGCTGTAAGAGGTTATGGGGAATCAGTTTTTATATTATAGCTCTTGTGGAATACGTTACTAAGATTTTGAGGTAATGATATAAGGGTGTGATCCTATTTCGTTGTCGAATTATGAAAGGTAGTGTACAGGGTGGTCAGATTTCGATGTTTTAGTACTACATCTCCTTAATTAGGCGAGATGGAAAAAAGTAATATACATGTCATGTTCTCTTTTTTCGAGAAACTCAAATTGCTGAAAACCGCAATCCTCTAAGGTGTCTAGTTTTCATACTACTGGGTGATTTTGAAAATTGGCCAATTATTATAAGTTGTGTTGCTGCTACGCTATCGAAATATGTTTTTCCAGTACTTTTTACCAGTACTATCAAAATTTAGGAGAAATTAATTTTTTTCAAATAGAAAAAAAGGGTGCTATGATGATTTTCAATGGACTTTTCTAAGACAATTTCATATATCATGATATACTTCCGAGCTTAAATATCGAAAATTCCAAAAAAACAGTTTTCGATCAACAAAATCAAAGAGAGTTTTGATTTTGATTCATTTCTTTTCACTTGAAGAAGTCATACAACTTGAGCCTGCTTAAATTATGTTGATCGAAAAGTGTTTTTTCAGAATTTTCTTATTCAAGTTCGGAAATATATCATGATATATATTATATGATATATAATTTTTAAATTGTCTAAGAAAAGTCTATTGGAAATCATCATAACACACTACGATTTCCATTTGAAAAAAAAATATTTTTTTTAAATTTCTGTAAAATTTGAAGAGGCACTGAAATTTCGATAGCACTGGTAAAAAGTACTGAAAAAACTACCCTAAGGATGTTTTTAATTTCGAGAGCGTAGCGGCAATATTGTGGAGGTTATAACCAATTATAATATTTGGCCAAATTTCAAAATCACCCTATAGCATGGAAACTAGACACCTTAGCGACTTGCGGTTTTCAGCAATTTATGTTTCTCGAAAAAAGAGAACATGACATGTATATTACTTGTTTTTTCTATCTCGCTTAATTCAGGAGATGTAGTACTAAAACATCAAAATCTGCCCACCCTGTACAGTGAAATTATTAATTATGGAGTATCACTAGGTTAGCTGTTGAATAAAGTGGTAGTTTTGGACACCTGCTGCGCCGAGTGTAACATGATTTCATTTCATTATCAATAAGAAAAAGCATTACTTATCCAAAAACTTCTGTATTTCACAATAAATTTTCGGGACAACTCTCTAAACCATGGCAAATTAAAAAACGAATGAAAGGAAAGACCTTCTCAAATGTAAAATCACAAAATTCCTACTTCTCAAATCACCCGACAAACGAAAGTGTTGAACATAAAATTTTTATGGAACTGTAAAATAAAATTCGGGGAAACCATCAAATCATACTTTCCTTTCATAATGCTTTCATTTTCCATGCATTCATTTATTTATTATTCAGGTTTCTTCGAGCTTTTGCTTCCTATGCCTTATTGCTGGGTTATCCAATCGAAATGCAGAGAACTTGAAGAATAAATCAGTGAACACTGGAATGGCAGATATCAAAACTAGTTCTTCATACATTTTTTTTTTCAGGTTGAGATTTCAAATTATGAAAAGTCCTCCGTCGACTATTTTGAACCGAATCGTTAATACCACGAACAAACTCATTTCATTAACTAAATGAAAACGTTCCAATATATCAACTTATAAACACCCTTAAAACTGACCATATCGTTATAATAAATAAACTGCTTGCTCCACATGAGTTAGGAATATTGACTTAAATTGCAAAAAAATATGAGATTTTGCGATGAAAATTCATATTAATATGATTTCAAGTTACAAGAAATGAAATTAATTTCAGCCTGTATGGCATCCACGGGCATCAATAACAGCTTGACATCTTCTTTGCATACTACCATGAGGTTGTTGAACATTTCTTGAGGAATTTGGTTCCATAAACGGCGCAGAAGCTCTCTCAGATCATTTGAGGATTCTGGGGTAGGTTGATGATTATCTGATCTTCTTTGGAGCATATCCCATGCATGTTCTATGTAATTCAAATCTGGTGAGTGCGGAGGTATTGGAAATGTGGAATACCAAGCTCCTAGCGCGCATTCTAAACTATAGCTGCTCGGTGCGGTCTAGCGTTATCTTCTAGAAATTGAAAAGTTTTGCCAATATCAGCGTGAAAATTTGGCAAAACATTGTCAATGACATGCTCCCTATAGTGTGAGGCGGTCATATTGCCAGGACGAATGTGTAGATCTGTGCGCCCGTTGGAACATATCCCGGCCCATACCATAACACTACCCCCTCGGAATGGATGGACTTCTTGGACATAGCAACGATAATTCTTCGAGAATCTGAAAATCGTCCATATCTCGATTCATCAGTGAAAAGGACACTACTTCATTGATCGTTCAAATTGATATATTGCCTTGCCCGTTCCAGTCTTTGACTCTTATGGTCAAGTGTTAATGAAACTCCTCTTAATGGACCTCTAGAATCTAGATTCGCCTCTCTCAAACGTATATTTAGACATATTTGATTTCTCCGTCGAATTCTACACTTATTTGATGTATAAAATGCCCGACCATTGTTGAGTTATAGCCTAATTGTCAAATTTGTTTTCAGAAAGATTGTCACAAATTTGTATTTATATCTTCTAAATCACTCATTGTAGAATGGTTTTTTTTGCAACATTGGAATTAAATGAAGTACGATGATCCTGCTGCTGGAATAACTTATGAGGAAATTCCATACAGGGTGTCTGAAACAGGGCTTCAAAGTGAGCGTTAATAAAACTATGAAATCTCAATTTTTTCAAATGGCAACCATATAATTTTATTCCCATCAATTGCTCGTCAAAAACCAATGAGAGTATGCCCTACATTTCATGCCTTCAAAATCCGTTATTGCATTTTGAAAAAATTTAGAGAACAAGATTTTTGTTCTTCAAACTTGAACTAATCAGTAATTACATTATTTCTTCATTCTCTACTCAAATTATTTTTATGGGATGAATTATTTGAAGAAAATTAAAAAATTTCAAGAATTTCGTTGAATAAAGTTAAAGTTGATAGCCCTAAGCTGCTCACGGTAAATACTCGTTGAGCGAAATTCTCAGCGACAGAATTCTCCCATTTTCAGCATAGCCAAAACCTATTCAAAAACAGTTTTCTTGAAAACTTTTCGACTTATTCGGTAAAAACGCCGTTTCAAAAAGATTAGTTCAGGGAACAAAAACCTTGTTCCTTTAATTTTTTCAAAATTTCAATCAATCGGTCTGAGAAAACCGCTTAATCGATCGATTTACCGATTCAGGAGGGGACTTTGGGGCCTTTGGGCTGTAAAATTTCTTTATAATCTAAGCTCTTTCCCCAATAATGACGAAAATATAGTTCATTAACCAAAAATGACAGAATGGCATTTTTTTGCCCTTTTTCACATCGAAGTTACAGGCAAAAAACAATTTTTTTTAATTAACCATGACAAATTTTCGTAGGAAATTTTCCGCAGAAAAATAAACAGGTATTGGCTCGCTAGGTGCTCAGTTGTTCCGGAGATATCGATTTTTCCATATCTTCTACATCATTCATGTTTAAGGAGAGAATTTCGTCACATCGACAACATCTAAAAATACCAAATATTGTTACAATTTTCGCCAGCAACCACTGGTCATCAGGAGCATGTGAAAGAAATTGTTCAGCCTCTTCTTTACTTAATACCTTGGCCGTTTTTGGCGTATTACGCTCATTTTTTCGTTTCAGAAACGCTATTACCTTTTGAAATCTGCAAATGACAACTAAACGTCACATTTTTCAATAAATTTTTCAAGGAAAACAAACCTGCGAACAGGGGTATTTTCTTTCATTTCCAAGCAGCCTTTCAGCATAGACCATTGTGCCCATAAAGTATTAGGACTGAATCTAGCTGATAGTTGATTCAAGTAGACCAACAAAATATCTTCAGTTACCCCAATCACACTATTTTTGTTTTGCCACTTTTTGAAGTCGTCGTATTCTCGCTCGTACCTTGAAGCTTATTCTGCAGGTAATAAACTTGATGCTACACTGCTGGCTGCCTCGATAATTTCTTTTGGTACATTCATTTTCGCTTTCGCCAAAACAAATGTAAAGAAAAATTACTAGACATGTTCATGGCAACGCTTCCATAGCTTACGATATTTGCGACAAATTATTGAGATTTTTTCGGAATTTATCTAACCTTTTTACAAATGAGAAACAAATGAAATATAAAACAATACACGCAAGGTAACTGGCTCAAGGGGGTAACTGACTCGCCTTCGGCTCGTCATTCCTCCATTCGCCTGTAAAAACCCTCTTACCTTGCTTGTAGTGTTATATACTATTTTATGTGTGTAGAGCAAAAATAAAAATTTTTAAATTTTGTCATCCTGATTTAGCCAGAGATTGCATAGCTACCGGTCATCCGAAAAATTTTTAACCAATAAATTGAGAAACAAGAATCTTCAAGTTTTTTTATTTCTCATACTACTGTGGTACACCATGGGAATTATTGAACTTTCAGTTCACATATTTGAAAAGGAGCGTAAATACAATGTTGCTCACGGGATTTTCAGAGAACTGATATTCGATCCTCAATGACTTAGACGTAGACGTCTGGAGATAAACGAATAATTTCCTGTCGGAGTCTGTGAAATGAAATATTCTCAAAACCTTTTATCAGTTATTGTAAATATCCATACGAACTGGGCTCCACCTTAGGATCTCAGCAGAAAATTCGTGAGAAGGAAAAATCTTTGCTGAATTGCAAAATTGAGTATTTAGTCACGCCTAATTTGGAGAAGGAGAGGAAATTTTTTTTGATACCTGATTGGTACTACTCAAAAAGGTTAGGTGAGGGGGAACCACCCTGTAGACCTGGGGACGACGGTTCCGTGAGGTTTTCCAGGTTGCTCCGCGGAAGGTCGGAAAAGTCATCCTTAGATGACTCGGGGAACGTTAAAGTTCTAGTTTTGGTAATAGGGAAATATTAGGTAGTTTCCAAAGGGAAAAGTCAGTGCATCTAGGGACTCCGGTCGCGAAAGATATCCTAGATTACTCGGAAGACGGAGAAGACGTCGGGAATCGGTAAAGTTCAAGTTTTGGTACTTTAGGAATATTAGGTCGTTTCGAAGGGTGAAACGGTTTGAGTAGGTACGTTAAGGGAATAAGGTACAGGTTTATTTCGTAGTTGACGGAAATACTAGGTAGCTTCGAGAAAGGGAAACCGAAGTAGTAGTTGTTTGTAAAAAGGGGAATTTTACGTTTTATTCAGTTAGGATATTCGAGTCGGGAAACGCGATCGGTAGTTAGGTTAAGGTTTCGCGAAAACGGGAGTGAATCGTACCGGGAGTGATTTATTTCAGGAAGGAAACTTGGATTTCATACCAGCGCGGGAGATAAAAAGGTCAGAATTTTCTAATTTTATTTGATGAGAATAGTCGAGTCCAAAAGTCTTGCCATCTTCCATCTCCTATCAGCTCACAGTGTAATTTCGTAGTATTATGTTATGTTGAAATCTGGGTAATTAAGTAACTTAGAGAATAGAAAAACTTATACTTTCTTTACAAATTTTATTTATATAGTCTGAGGTGCAGACGTAGGAATTAATTTGTTACTCCAGTAAATTTTTGTAGGTATTTTGGGGAAAATAGATGTTTTTGTTAAGTTATTTCAGTGGTTTTAATAATTCCCAATACTCATAATTTTCCCTGAGAAGAAAAATAACACCAAGACCTTCTCATTTCTGCAGAAGGCCGGACCCACCCTCTCTCCGAAGTGGAGAGAGCCTAAATTTTGTTGTTAGGTTGACAATGAAGCCGCTCTCATTTGTCAACCCCCTTAACATCTAGACACTCCCTTATGAACAAAGTCACTTTTACACAAAAAAGGACAATGATCATATAGGAGTGCGTATTACACTACCATTTTTCACTGAGATACCTACAGCTTGGAGAAAATCACCAAAAATTTTTCTGTTCCTTTAATTGTTGCTCGAAGTGTATTTGATATAAGCCTGCAGTTCAAATCTTTTTCTGCTATTGTCTTCTCATCCATCTAACAGTAATCCACATATATTGATCTTCCCCAAAACTAATATCACGAAATAAACTGCTCCCGATGAAAGGAACCACTGATGAAAGTCCCGCAAAACCAATAGGGCAGGAGGCTGCTTCGGCAAGGGTACAAAGCAACCCCTTTTCCTCGCTCCCAACATTCGACGCTGCCTATTGAAGATAAGAAGACGGAAAACGGGGTTCTCGTGGGCCACTCGCTACTACTTCCCCTGATTATTCCGGACCTGTCAACGCCCACCGTCGCTCCGATTTCATCCAGTTTATTGCGATTGTTCCTTTGATACTGTCGCTATTCCGAAGCGGGAAAATTTAATAGAGTCTGAGCGGGACTCGAAAGCCGGATTTTCGATTCTGGCCCGACTGCTGGCAGGAATGAGTTGGGGAGGCTGGAGCTTCTCCGAGAGCGGTTCATCAGTGTACTGGCAATTTATGGCGGTATTCTGCTTTTTCTCTGTAAGCTACGAATCTCATAGATTAATACTATATACTATATATATAAGTATTTATCTATGACGAATCTGTAGCGTACGATTGATCTGTAATTTATCTATGGATCTGTATGTGGCTGACTTACAGATTCGTAAATTATGACATTCTGGAAGTTTTTCTGTAACTCTCGTATTAGAAGTGTCAATTTTGAACTACTCCCTAATAAGATCGTAACTACTCCGTAATAAGATCATAGAATCGAATTTATTTTCCTATCATTTTTGGTCGTAAGTATTGATTATTGGAAATATTTATGTTCAATTCGTGTTCGTTACAACGAGAAAGAGAAATTAACAACCGAAGTACAAAGATGAATTGCAAAAGAAGTTGAGTTTAATAAAGTATTTTATATTCTGTGACTAAAACAAATCATTCAACATAACCTCACAATATACCTTTCTATATGTTTCCGATCACCTGTAAGCTACATATTTATAGAAAGCGTCGAGAATCGTAATTGTCCTGTAAATTTATGAAAAGTTACAGCAGACAGATTCGCTTACAGATGAAAGCAGAATACCGCCATTATTTAATCCTTTCATTTTGACAATTCTCGGAATATGTTCTAATTTTTGGTCCTGAAAAATATTATGTTTTTTAGTGTGTTATAAGATGTTTGGCAATGGTTATAGAGTATAAAGATGGGAAACGAAGCGACTACAGTGATGTCAGCGACATCTATTTTTCAAAAGTAATCGGGTTATGGTTAAAATATTTAATGAGAGTCCATTTGGCATGGATTATATAGAGATCATTAGTAGGCTGTTGTCAATTTTGAAAAAAATACTTGAATAAATATTTTTGCTGAATGATGATTGTATTTTCTCGCGTATTTTCCACTGAAATAACTCGAAATCTACAAGAATAGCACCTAGCTCACTCCATAATCTTGGTTTGTGTGTTTTTCTGTTGTAAATTTTGTGTAAGAAACTGGCCGACATTCGAAATGCATGGTGATTAATTGTAGAAATAATAAAAAGAATAATCTTGAATGTGCATTCTTTTCATTACCAAAGAGAATGGAAATGTAAGATTTGAAACTCGTATCATGTAACTGTCTTGTTCATTGTTTTTTATTTTCAGTGTTGTCAAATGGATAGAGGTTTCGGGGCAAAAATATATTGTTCTGGATAATTTGTTTGCGAACCTAATTTTTTTCGGTCTCATTCATTAGATCAAGAAGTTCCTCTCATAGAGGCAATGGTGGTCAGAAGAACGACTTATAGAGGTGGTGATTTTCTTGACGACCCTTCCAGCAGTTCGACTCATTTACTAGACCCTCTGGACTCATTGAAATTAAAATACACAGGGTAAGATATGTATGAATCGGGTCCAGAACAACTGTTTGATTTATCGAGAGTTCACTGTATGAATTAGTTCTTGAAATTGTTATAGTAATTCTGTAATATGTGAACGAATTTTTGAAATGTTCTCAATTTCATAATTATTGTATTGTAGTTGATTTTACACAATCATTTCAAATAAATATATAAAGAATCCAAAACGTATTTCATTTGATTCAAAACAATGTGTAGATGGAAAATATAATCCTGACCAAAAAATGGAGCTCTGCTTTTGTTTTGTCGATCAGGATGTTCCTCTAAAAGCTCGACAAAGAATACTCAAATGGAAATTTATGAATTTCGCGCCTATTAAAATAGTTTTCTGTACTGAATTATGTTTTCATCGCCATCTAGGTGTCAAAAGTAAGAAACTAGCCAAAAATCGTAGTCGGATTTTAGTACCACAGATGTAAGGGCGTTTCCTATCTTTCTAGCTCTGTAATCTTTAATGTTTGGTTTATCTATGGGAGATGATTTCCCTTCATTAGGGTCCTGTAGCGGTCTTCATACATCTGAAGTTCAGAAAAAACATCACTTGGATAGTCGTATCTGGTTCGAAAGAACCCTCACGATCAAAGAGCAAGGCTGAGAATTTAAATTTGAATATTGGAGTAATTCGAAGGACAAGAGTGATTACGTTCCGAAATTAGCCACTGAACATGATGTTGTGATCTTCTAAGAATCCCACATTACAATAAAGGAATTCTTCGTGAAGGAGGACAATTGAAAGTTTGTACTCATTGATTTTTCACTTAGTCCAAATTACGGTTTAGCTTGTTGTGTTATTCATTCAAAAAGGGAAAATTGATTATGATTTTTCATTTCTTTCGTACATTGTGACATTTCTGTCATAACTAATTTATGAAGAAAGAATTTCTGCAATGGGTGGTTAATTCAAAAACCCTTCAATTGATTATAAATAGCTAGTTTCTTCTGCTTTTGTCTTTTTTATTTCAGATCTAGAATTTCGGGTAGATTGGTGAAGAGTCTGTTTATCTCTGCTGCCCATAGAAGAACTACATGAAGATGTTCTTCTCATCACGTAGATGTCCTCCAAGATCCCCTGATATGTTATTTTTAGTAAATTTTTTTCTAACACAGGTGAGGTCAGGTTTTTTTTCTCTGGCTTTTTTCCCTTTCCTCATTTTGTCATACTACAAACCTGTATGGTTTTCCTGTGTTGCACTAACCGCAGCTAGGTACTTTTTGTTTCAATATGTATTGTATTATTTTAGCTCTCTCAATCAAAAGAATATATATATTTAATCTTCAGGATGGAGGGGTTGAAGCAGTGATATCTTCTGGAAGAGTGGTAGAGGACCTGTTGAGGTCAATAATATCCTGAATATTTTCTCAGAAATGACAGCAATGTTAGCAGGAAAAGAGCTGAGTGAGAAATAATTAGTTGTTGGGGTACCTCATGGTACAATAGTGGGACCTATACTAATTCTAGTTTCCCAAAGAGCTTTCCTTGAATATTTCGAAAAATTCTTTTTCCAGACGTTAAATGTACCACCCAAAAAGGTCTTCGAAGGTTATTGGGAATCTTTATTTGTTCTGATCTTTGAAAATGTGGCATTTCTTTGTTTGCCCACTGCGAAGTATAGGCAAGATGCGAGGCAAGATGTAAATAATGTTGAAGTGTAGATATCTTCTCTGGGCATCAGGTTTATTCAAAGTGTGACGATGAAACTTCTCTTTTGATGCTACTAGATGTCGACATTTGCATTATGTTATTCTGAAGGCCCTCACCATATAAGGTTTGAAGGAGGAATTTTTTATCAGTATGCTGGGATGGGATATTATGAGGCTGAAATCAGCCTCATTAAGATCTCTCAGTCCGTCTGTTGAAGTTTCTGTCAGCCATAAATTTGGAGATGATATTCATTCGTTCACCTTTATGTCTCAAAAATGTATTCGGTATGGCCCACGTGAAGGCAAAGCATTTTCTATTTTCCCTATCGAACATCACGTTCGACGGAGAATTCACATTTTAATCAACCATTAAAATTTAACCAACGATTTAACCTAAGACTCGATAACCAAATACATAAAAGACATTTACATATTCGAAAAAGTAAAGAAAAAAGAGATGCAAAATGTACTCTGATCACACATTAACAAACTTCATCGAAATCAACCTACTGCATGACAAGAATAATGCATCAAAGAAAATTATAATGAAGAATAGAGACAAAATGAACAGAATCAAAACAGGTTATTTGCATCTGAAACCCCTATAATCCGAAGTACTCTACAATCCGAATGACCATAATTGATAAAATGATGTCTTCAATCCGAACGTCCGCCATTCTAGTACAAATAAGAATTTATACATGGTGGGCCATCCATAACTTTTCACCCCGAATTTTGAGTTTTGAGATGGAAAAACGTAAAACCGCTAGGACAGATCAAATTTTGTTGAAAAGGGGCACAAATAAGGGTGTTCAAATGAGTTTGATATCACTTCCCCTCTGGCTGCAACCACTAACAGCTCCCATTTTTGAATAGGAAAAAGGGGTTGAGCATCACCTTGTTGGAAAGGCAATTTAATTTCCTGCGTGGGTGTATTTTTTTCCATCGCTTTATTATTATAGAGAGTGACTCAGTATTCCGTCAATAACTTTTACACACCGAATTTGGATCTTTGAGATGGAAAAAACGCTCGGACTGGTCAAAAAATGAATTCGATATCACTACCCCTCTAGCCGCTACCACTTGAAGCAATTATTTTCGAATAGAGATAATAAGTCGAGTAGCTTTGTTGAAAAGGTAATTCAATTACGTGCATGAGCGTATGATTTTTTTTCTTGGACAAGAGAGGGGTCGTGATATCGAATTCATTTTTTGACCATTCTGAGCTTTTTTTCCATCTCAAAGATCCAAATTCGGCGTGTGAAAGTTATTGATGGAAAATTGAGTCACTCTGTATAAAAATGAAGCGATAAAAAAAAATACACCCATGCAGGAACTCAGACGTGTTCAGATTATACATTTATTATGATTTTTATAATCCGAGTGATTCGATAAACCGAACCGGTGCTGTCATGTTCCTGTCCAGATTATCCATACATTACTGGATTTGATTCTCATTTTACTTCATTTTGTCATTTTTCGTTTATGTTGAGAGGAGTTTCATGCATTTTCCGTTCAACAGATTGATACATCTCTACCAGTGGCTAGACCAATATAGTTATTCATAATATAAGTGCAAAAGACAATTATATTTTTCCGCGAGTTTAAAAATTGAAAATAAGCCACGAAGTGGCGATTTTTTAACGAACGAGTGTTGGAATAATCCTTCTGTAATCGTATTATACGTTATATTCTCTAATTCATTGAATTTTTATCCTCATATATCGACGTGCTCTGCTCATTGTTTGAAAATTTATGTTTTCGAAAAAAATATTCATAGGTTGTCTTAGTTAAGTTGTTATTTTTATATTTCTCGAAATAATATTGATGTGTTCAATAAATACGTAGACCTGGCAGGAATAGGATGTTACTAGATTTGAAACAACTTCTACAGGGGATGACCTGACCTATTTAATATTGTTCTCATAGCTTGCTTCTGAATTACGATAAGCATTTGGGTTGGAGCTTCAGAAAATAATGCAGTATGATAAAAGGGATTGGAAGTTGTCAATATAGCTACTATGGATACTCTCTTTAACAGAACACAAAATTTATATTTATGAATATCTTTCGAAATATTGTCAACACAATGAGGAAGGTTAAAGCCGATAGCAGACGTAAGTTACCGAAAAAATTGCATCTCCGGAACGTAACCTCCTTCTTCCTAATGTTATCTCCTTCTTCTAGAGCCTAGAACCCGCTACGAACATGGAAATATGCCGAAAAGAATTCCGCAATTCTAGAAGCGACGAAATATTTCACCCGTCTCCCTTTACATCCGTTGGGAAAATCCATTTAAAATAACGGAATACATCTAGACGTGTTTTTCCTCTTCTTTTGTCGATTTGAGTTTGTTGATGCAGAAAATATTACATTGAAAAGCTTCCATCTTGGCTCGTATCGGGGGGATTCATCCATCCAGTTCTAATTTGAATAAGTCCCTTGGTCCAACTTTTTACTTTGTTCCCAGATATTATTTTTCTTGGAATGAAGGAATTCGATGAATATTAAGGACGAGATTAGGCGGTAGTGCTCGTTATTGGTCCGAATTGAAAGGATGACGACTTTTGTTGGCTGTTGACTGAAAGCAGGGCAAGATTTACTTCTCTTAAATATTTCCATATTGTGTAGTTCTTAGGAACGTATTTGAAGCTGGAAAGGACCAGTCGGCCAAAGCAAAATCTTCGCTATCGAATCATATCCCATTGACAATAACAAATTGTTTTGCTTCGACATTGCTTCTGAATATTAGTTTTTCTTAAATTTTTTTTCAAACTGCATTACTTATAACAAGTGATTTTTTAACTATTATCTTTTTGGCAACATTGATTTCGACAGTTCACACACGATTTGTGTTTTATTTCACATCAAACATCATCAGTTTGGTCCATAATTTAACTATGAATCGTCTTAACAAATGAACAAACAAAATGCGTGCTTTGTTAGGAAAGTCCATTTTTCTTGATTTTATGTGTTTTTTAAATTCGCATAGCTTTTAAAAAATCACCCATTTTATGGTGAATATGGAGTGATTCATGAGGTACGTTCGTTAGAATGAATAGTTCAAAGAGAGATTCAAGATGAACACTTGAAACTAGTAGTGAAGCTTTGTTAGGAGAGATGACATCTTGAAAAAAAATTTCATATTGATCGAGATGATGTCAACTTTCGTTTTTTGAATGTATATAATACCAGTTTTTTCATTGTTAATCAGGAAATCCATCGAATTCTACATAATTTTAATGTATCACCTACATATTATTCTCAAAAATTCGTTTGGAATCTGAAAAACCCATAAAATTCACTCAGATGAGGATATTCTATCAGAAAACACACCAATTAAACAAAAATTCCATTTAACATATAGGGTATTTCTATTTCAGTATTAGACAGTCATGAAAAAACCTTTTTAATGAGAACCCATTTCTGTAGAATTGATGATACAAGTGGCAATGGTATTCTTACACGAGTTTGAAATTCAAAAACGAGTCCCGAATTGTCGAGTATTTGAATGAGCAATTGTGAGAATGGGCCTTCTGTACGAGTATCATACATTATGGTTTTTATTTCAATATCGTAATGAGTTCATTACAGTACTAAAAGTAGTGCTGTAATGAAACTCATTACAGCATTGTTTTCAGTTATATTTTTCGTTTTGTGGTTGTCAGTACTGACCTCAGATCCTCTCAATTTTCAAATCATATCAATTCAAATTCCGTAATCTGCCAAATTTTGTTGGTCACATCAACTGCCAAGATGCAATACAAAAGTCACTTATCTGAATTTTAATTTGAATTTCGACAGTATTTCACAAAAATTGACTGAAATAGAGAAAATATCGTCTACTACTCGTTGCAAAAGGCAACTCCAACACTAATGCTTTCGAAAACTAGCTCATTCGTCGCTCGTTTTCGGATTTAGAATTCGTTTTGGAATAGTAGCTCATTCTGTAACATGTTTTAGAATATACTATTCTCTAATTCGTTGAATTATTATATTTCTATGAATATTGTTAAGTGATTTTTGCAAAAATATTGATTGGCAAAACTATTTTCTCTTTCATAAATTCGACAGATAATAAATGAATTCGTGGCAAGGGGCCAAATGTAATGAATAAATATAAGGTTACATGAAAACAGTGCAGGAATGAAATAGGGGGTGATTCTTCTCCAAAAGACCCACACTAAGGAGTACCTTGAAGAGGTTGAAGTCTCTGGAATGGAATGGCCAGCAAGAAGTCCAGATCTCAATCAGATTGAGCAGGTTTAGGACAACCTCAATAGAAGGCTGAGAAGTTCAGAAAATCTCTTAATGACTTAGGAATCCAACTCGGAGAAATCTGGAAAGGATTAGATCTGAACATTTTAAGATCACTCATTTTGAGAGTTTTGAGAACATTCTTGAAGAGTATGTAGTGCCATTTGCCCCATGCATTGGTGAAAATTTCATTTTTATGGACGATAATGCCACAACCTATCGTGCCGAGCTGTAATTAACGCAATAGCAATTATTAAATCACTTATCAGCATTTCAGTATTTTGAAAATTGTTCATTTCTCTTCTTTCACATAAGATTCGGTGATATCCTGAATTTGTCTTTTATTAAATGTGTCTCGTTTCGTTCAAAACCTTCCCGAGAGAACATAGAAAATAAGTTATAAAGTCAATGTAGTGTAAACTTTCATTAAAATTGAGATTTTCAGAATGTGCGTCAATTTTTTTGCGCAGTGAATAATAGATTATCCATGAATATCGATAGCTTCTGACAATCTGTTAACACATATTATGTCAACCACGCTTTCTACTCAAGAATATTCACTTACTTGCAGTTTCGAACTCAGCGGAGTGTCATTCTGAAGTATTGGAGTGTTAACTGAATACTAAGTTATCTGATTATTTCTGAGTTGCTATTTTCATGATGATTCTTCATGTTTTGTACCCAACCATCCTTTCATGAGACGCCGAGACACAAATCTGTTCTTGTTCTTGTGCAGATCAAACCCAAATCGCAATTTTTCCCCCTTCCCCTGTTCCATAAAAAGGAATCATCAGATATTTTTTCCATTATTCAAATGGAAGCCGGCGTTTCGGTTATTCGAATACGCAAAAGAACGCTGAAAAATGGTTTTGTATAATGTATATCGCTTTCCTCTTAGCATTCCCCCAGTGATCCCGATACACATTTGTCTCTTACACGCATGAATTCTCCAAAGAAGCAGACCATATTCGGGATGGTAATGAGGTGTGAATGTTTAATGCCGCAGATCTCGAACTGGAGTTACATCTTTGAAGTAACGACGGCAGATGTATCCGTGTGTCATATGCATAATGGAATATTGTGGCAACGCAGCTTTCTTCGCGTGGAACGTGAAGGGGCTGCTTGAGCAGTTGGAGACAAATGTTTTTTATTGAAGGGTACAAATCGATCTCGAAGGCAGGAGGGCAAGCCGAAACGATCAATAAGAGACGCGGAGGAAGAGTGTGCCAACCAATCTTGGCTAAAATTGTTCCTGATGATACCACAAGAAAAATTTTCTGGTTGTAGAACAGTCCCATATTCATGAGTGACAAATTGTTTAATAACAGTTTAGTTGCATAGAATAAGTAATCCAAATGAGCTCAAAAAAAAGTTAAGTAGTTCTTGCAATTGAAATGTTTTTATACTCTAATATTATCTATAGTTATTCTTGTTGATAAAACTCTACTTGGGTTTTGTTGGGTGGTTAACGAGAAAGCGGCTTTCCGTCGACCAAGGAATGTTATTGAAAAATCAACACAAGATCAACTCTTTTCACCTCGGAGAAAGTGTGGGAAAAGCCTGATGCACGAAGACCAGGACTTAGTATCAAGTTTTTCTCGAGGAAAGTTTAGTGTTGGGGTTTTAATTGAAATCATTGAAGTAACTTACATAAATATCTATTATGAAAATGCAACAACAAAAATATAACATGAACCATTTTTACATGCGTTGTCTTCAAATCAGATTAAATAAAAAGGTCTTTCACAAGTTAAATATAGTAATCCGATCAAATGCGAAATGAGAAAAAATATCCAAGTAATGAAAAAATTTCAAAATTGAAATGAGAAGAGAGGTGATATTTCAGGACTATGGACTCAAACTTTCTGGGACATTTGAAATTGAAAAGCTCGGGCATTTTTCCTGGTTTTCTTCCAATCTTCACTTATCGATTCTTTCTTACGACGAAATAAACTACTCC
The DNA here is from genome assembly GCA_038502775.1 of Hippodamia convergens. NCBI lineage: Eukaryota > Metazoa > Arthropoda > Insecta > Coleoptera > Coccinellidae > Hippodamia > Hippodamia convergens. Next base: position 1,706,911 of record CM076607.1, read on the forward strand.
ACAAGAGTTAGGGCTAACGTATTCAATCATTTTGAAAAGTATGTAATCTTCGAAAAAATCGCTGTAAAATCATTCAAAACTCAATAACAATTGGAATCAGTATGAGACATTTTGTCAATCTGATCGCCTTCTTTCTGAAGTTTGGTTTTTGCATATGCTTCATGAATGTTCTTATTTCGAAATGGAGTTACTTTATCAACAGCTTCGATTTGAAAAGAGTTTTCTGAAAGTGCCAAGACGTAAGTGCCATACTCTTACTCTACTATCTGAGTGAGTTCGTGAACGCTGACCTCTCGACTTCCAGTACGAGATCAACAATAAAATTCAAAGCCATCTCCCGAGCATCCTTCTCGTTCCACGAGAAAAATTCATCCCACTCAGACGCGCCGCCACTCGTAAATTCCCGAACCATTTTAATCCAATGACTCAGCCAAAATTCAATTCGTCACTTTTTATCTTCAAGATCACCCCCAGCATCCAGCCATATTTGCACTAAGGCCACAATCCAGGCGAGTGCATATGTTGGCAAAAAGCCTAGAGGAAATCCATTATCGGGGGTGGCCAAGCCGTAGGGGCGTTTCTATATATCTCCCCCAAGACATGAATTACAGGGATTCCATGTTAACACAAACTTATTCCCGTTTTCATGATCTTGTCATCCGTTTGAACGATTTATCGTGGTCTAAGGAGGAGGGATGCTGCGAAAATACGAGATGAACACGGTGTAAATACGGGAGGAATACGAAATAGGGGTGTTTTCTATCGATATGAACCCTATTTATGTTTGTGAAAGTCCATTCGGGGACCGAAGGCTGCAGGAACCCTTATATTTTTCCTACGTGACTTTCGGGAAATAAACCACGTCATGATGAGAGAGAAAGTTTTGGGAAAATGTTGATGTATTTGAACTGCTCTACATGAGTTAGGAATATTGACTTAAATTGCAAAAAAATATGGTTCTAAAGAGATTTTGTGATGAAAATTCATATTTATATGATTTCAAGTTGCAGGAAATAAAATTAATTTTATTCCCAAAGAATTCAAGCACAAATGTATGGCCTCCACGGGCATCAATAACAGCTTGACATCTTTTTTGCATACTACACACGAGGTTGTTGAACATTTTTTGGGGAATTTGGTTCCATAAACGGGGCAGAAGCTCTCTCAAATCATTTAAGGATTCTGGGGTAGGTTGATGATTATCTAATCTTCTTTGGAGCATATCTCATGCATGTTCTATGCAATTCAACTCTGATGATTGCGAAGGTATACCCTTATCCTTCGAGAATCTGAAAATCGTCCATATATGGATTCATCAGTGAAAAGGACACTACGCCATTGATCGTTCCAATTATATATATATTAACTCTTGGCTATAACAAACTATCAACGTAGATTTCTAATCAGGTACGGGTACGAAAAACATTTATTGTGGGACTTCTTATGTCTCGATTTATTTGAACTTGAACGGACCATTCTAGGTTCTGCAATAGAGTGAGAAACTCTTTTCGAAACTTCATTATCTGGTAAAGTTTTCTTTGAGCTTCGTTTATTCAGTGCTAGCAATTTACAATTTTATCAAATTTATTAATCATTGAAGTAATTCTTTCCTATATTTTTTTGCTACTCGACCCCTTTTCCCAATTCAAAAATGAGAGCGGCTAAAGGTTGCAGCTGGAGGGGTAGTGATATCAAACTCATCTGAACTCTCTTATTTGTCCTCCTTTCAACAAAATTTGACCTGTCCGAGCGTTTTTTCGTTATTCCATCCCAAAGCTCAAAATTCGGGGTGGAAAGTTATGGATGGCCCACCCTGTATATATTTGTACAAGTCGAAGACTCACCTTGCATAAACTATCGAGGGGAATTTAATTCAAAATGATGAATTCTAACAGAGTGAGGAGTAATTAACTTTTTTCCATCTACCGAACATTCAATTGAGTAGATTTTATAGAGTTTGTTTTTTTTATAGAGTAGAGTATCTTGATGTTGCTTGAAACTTTGAGAAACACTACTTGTTTGTTACTTCAGTTTTGTAGCTTTTCTCCATTTCGTGGAATCTGGAAGTGAAGGCCAGGCTCATTTTCATCAGAGAAAATATTTTTTCTGAAAAAACTATTCTTGTCATTCCATGAAAGGAGTAAATATTGGGAATCAAAGTGATGAGAAATTAACGTTGATTTTCCAATTACACAATATTCGATATTGTGAGTTTCTTTATTTTATGGAATTTTGTACTTTCAAGTATGTTCGAAATGTGTGTCAAAGTGTGTGTCATAAATCAAGATACTCCTTAAAAAAAAAACAGATTCCCGATTTGGTAGGGAAACGGTTTTGACCTAAATCACTCATATTGAAGAAACAATTTTGAACAAAATTTTCTAATTTAAGTTGGCGATTTCGAACTCTTTTGCAGCTTTTATTGCAATTTGTGTTTGGAATTGAGGATATATTTGTTGTTTTGAAAGATTGATAGATATTCTATGGTTACTACTCATAATTTTCTATCACACTTATTTTCCTTCATGCATTTTCTATTCATATTTTTTTTAAATTTTTTACAAGGTTCATTATTTAAATTTATTTACTCATAATGTTTATTCGCAAAACTATAACACAATGTACGAAGAGCCTAATGATGATTCTGCTTATCTGGAAGTAACAGCTCAAATTTATGATACCAGATAGTATTTTTATGACACAGTCCATGCGACGTAACTGAAAAATTTACAACAGGGTTCCTACTTCTTGAGGCCGCATCTCTTCCATAGTCCCAATACACACACACCGGTTTCTAGTCGGCCGGTTTCGTGCCGGTCATCCAAATCGCACGCTAATTGGTGCATGGGACCTTGCATTTACGCCGGCACCAATCAGCGTTCGATTCGGACCACGGGCATGAAACCGGCCGACCAAAAACCGGTGCGTGTGTATTGGGGTATACCAAGACCATTTATTGCCGACTATGCATATATTGTCAAGTACTGATTGCAAACTTGTTTTTTCTAATTAAGATTCCTTCGTATTTCATAACTCTCTCGGAATTATGTATTCCAACTGCTTTGAAATTTTACCAACTGCTTCGAACTTTTTCCAACTGTTTTGAAATTTTTTCCCAATGCTTTGAAATTTTGCATTCTACATTGGAATTTTTTCAACCCTTTTGAAATTTTTTTCAACTGCTTTGAAAATTTTCCAACCGCTTTGAAATTTTTCCAACTCCCTTGAAAATCTTCCAATTGCTTTGAAAATTTGCCAACTTCGTTCAACATTTGGGGGGGAGGGGGGATCATCCTCCTCCCGTGGGCCCGTCCCTGTTCCTCCTTTCGCAGAAAAGTATTGTTCTTTCTGCACGTGGATAGAAACCGCCCCTGGTATAAACGTCAACATATGACAAACGACTTGACACTTGTGGTGCGTTCCGGAAGCAAACAGGGAAAAATTATAATTGAAGAAGACCCGGATTCATTTTTCTCACTTCGCCAATCCATCTCTGACAAATATCGCCGGCGGAGACGAGATTCTGACCCTGTCGTGAATCACGGACAGAAAGTGAATTAGTAATGGCAACCGAGCGTGGAACGAAGGGACGACTTGTAATTTTTATCGACAGACCGCTTCATTCGCAGTCGGAACGTGATCCCGCAATCAAGAAGGCCGGTCACGAGTTGGGTCACAGCATAAACTGAAAGCTGGCGATCCCTTTTGCCCGGAAAAAAATTGCCGACTGCAATTATGTCTTAATCCGCTTATCTCCACGCGTTTTCGGCGCATTAGCTTCGAAAATTGTTGAGTTATGGCGTGGGAAGGAAATGCTGATGTTTAATTCGAGGAAGAGATAGAGTTTAGAATATACTGCCAGGATGAAATATTGAAGCATGCACCTCAACCTTCTGCCCAGGACCAAGCTGTTCATCGGATCCATTCGGACCATTTGGTGTACACTCGAGGATCTGAAATTGTCTTTCTGCCTGGCTTTCATATTCTCCAGAAAAACATTTACTTGTCCCAGATATCCTTAATAGCAGAGGAAAGCTTTGTTCAAGCCTTTTCTAGGTTTCTGTAATCATGGTGGTGGTCAAGTAAGAGCAGCTCATCGGCTTCTTGGTGTCGACCAGCTTTCAGCGAGACTTTGTAACTCTACATACATAGTCCTCGAATCAGATCAAATGAAACAATTCATTCAAAAAGCATACTGAATCGATCATATGCGTACCTGTTCAAAAACAAAAAAAAGAATTAAAGATTTCAGGACTCTGGACTCAAACTTCATGAGGTATCAAAAACTGAAATGATATGACCCTTGTTTCCCTCATCGATATGGGTGCGTGAAGTTAGCAAAAAGTTGGAAGCACTAATTCTGAAACTATGTCAAATATTTAGTGCTCAATTAGTGCCTATTAATGCCGTTTGAATCAATAACAACACCATTGTAGTTTTCGAGTTATTGACAGTTCAAGTCTGAGCGTGAAGTCAGCACCATAAGTTTCAAATGACAATGTAATTTATATGCCATTATTTAGTGCCTCATTGGTGCCTATTAGTGCTTTTGGAACCAATGAAAAAAACTGAATAGTTTTCATAATATCCGGAATTATTTACTTTGGTGCTAACTTCACGCTCAGCATCAAGAGTTTCAAATTACCATGAAATTTATATGCCAGTGTTTAGTGTCTAATTGGTGCCTATTAGTGCCGTTAAAACGGCTGCGATATCCTTTTTAGTTTAATAGTAATCGAGTGTTGTTTTTCTGCAAGTGTGAAGTTAGCGAAAAGTTGGAGCACTAATTCTGAAACTATGTCAAATATTTTGTGCCCTATATTTTTTTCGCATGGGCAGATTCTAACTTCCTCACAAGCTCTTCATGTTCCTAGATAGACATTGTTCGAAGTGAGCTCACACTGCTCAAAAATCCAAATTGACACCTGATAATAATTAGATACGAATATTTTTCATCGTGTGTGGACCACTTTAAATTCGATATTGACGAGCAGATGTTCGAGCCGGCTTCGTCTGACTGGCATTTCGCATTCCTCTCAATAGATGGCTACGAGTGCTACGACGTAATTAAACATATAATTGCTAATAACTAAAAAACTCGCTCCTTCGTCGGTCGTTTTCGAATTTCGCATTCCTGTTGGAATAGGAGCCCATTCTGCAACTTGTTTTGGAATATACCATTACTTAACATTTCTGACTCGGAGATACTCTATTTTTCCAATTCAACATGTGGAAAAATAGCCGCGCTGATCTACATGGAACACAGATATCATACAAGAAACAAACAGAGCCAATATTCATTAACTTAACAATGCAACATCTATGTGTTATTCATATCTAGCACTCAGATTCTTTTCTTTACTCCCTCTAGCTAGAATATATAGATATAAACTCCGCTGTGCTCATCTGAGCAATATTGAAAAATTATTGTTGGTGGAACAACTACCAATGAATTGTTCACCAGTATGTTGATATTAATAACATGTCTGAATCTTTTTCTCAATTTGCATATGTTTGTTCCATTTTTTATCTTCGTTGTCAAGTTTTTCTGTTCTTTTTAATTTTATTATGGATATTTTTCGCCATTAAACATTCAACCGATGTTGTTACTTTGTTGTTCATATTATGTTATTTGTTTGCTGAATAGGGGTACATCCTAGATATTTTATTTTCCCGTGCTAGTTCAGTTAGGTAAGTTTTGTATTCTTCATTAGCATTTATTCTTATGTGAAGAAATATTTTCGAATGGAAAATTTAATCCGATTCCAAGGTATGCCTTTAGCGGATTTTTTGTCACTGTTGATGAATGGAGATGTAATTTTAGTAAAACCATGAATGAATTTATTTCAAATGAAAGAATCGAGATGGGTTCCACGAAACTTTGATTGCGTGATCAAGCACTGTCAAATTGATCGAAGAAACTGATATTCATTCATATTTCAGATTGAGGGCCAGTTTCATAATGAACCCCTAAAGTACACTTTAGTTAAAGTGCACTTTAAGAAAAAGCACACTTTAAAAGTTCACCCAATTTCATTATGAAATTAAATGGAACTTTACGTAAAGGAGACTCTAGGTGAAATGTTGTATGTTGGCATAACTGAAATAGACAGTTGCAGTTGTATTTAACCACAGCCATCTTAAGATTGAAGGAGGTTATGTTATTTTCAAGTTCTGTGGATATAATGTTCAGGTTCAAATTTAAAATATACACCTAGAAATTTGGCGGAAAAGACCAATCCCAAACTAAATATTACAAAAAAAAAGGAATTGATGATTGCGGCTGACAAAAATATAAAGTGGCTTTAAGAACCTGAAATGTGTAATGAAACAGAAATGTTGAACTTAAAGGAGTTTTAAAATTAAAGGGACTTCGAAATTGATTATGAAACTGGCCCTAAGTGATTTGATTGGTTCTAATTTACATAAGGTTTTTTGATCGCACAATAAAAGTCTTGTGAACCCCAAACCCCACCTTTAAAGTTGGTTTGTATCTTGAAAAATGTGGATTTCTGTGCCTTGTTTCTAGTTATTCTGCCATCAGAAGATTGAATAGAAAAGGACACAAGACCTATCTTCGAGAAACACCCGCTTCCATCTATACTCGTTGTTGATCTTGTGCTATGCTCACTTCTAACCGCTCCTAGATTAATTCAGGACAAAAGCCTCTTCCACACCAGGATCGACGTAAATATCGCTTCAGAGACTGATTTGTACACAATACGATAAGTCCATGTCAGCGATGGAAAGCAGAATAAACATGGATGTAAACAAAAACGAATACACCGATATCTACTTGTAGTTATGAGTTATGGAAATGCTGAATGAAACTGAAATTTCATAGGATATCCCGCTCTGCAAACTGAACTCGTCGTGTTTATATTGGAATTTATATTTGTTGACGTTGCTTTTATTATTTCAGCTTGCAAGGGTTGCGTTCGATTTACCGAATTGTGATACAATAGGATTGTGGAGTGTTGGCAAAAAAAACAGCATTCTGGGAGAATTGGAGTGTTAATAAAACGATGAGTTATTTTTTGTTGTCTCAAAAATCAGGTAGCTCTGTTTGATAGATTTCAGATTTGGATTGTTCCAATGAAAATGAGTGTAAGGACCAGAAGGAAGGACTTCAGGAACAAAACCAAGACTGGTCCTCACCACAGTAGCGCATTTTACTTTTTTCGGACGAGTATTGGGCAGATGATCAAAAGAAGAATTTGGATTCAGTTGTGAAATAACTATAATTAATCAAGAATAAATAATCGATAAATTCCGATTTTTCTTATTTTGCCTCATCATGCATAAAACATAAAGCAAAGAGTAGCAAACAAATAATTTGTATCGAATATATTGCAGTTGAAATATTGATCTCCTTTCAAGAACATAGATCGTTCATTTCTTGAGAAACTTAGAGGGGGCCAATACCTTTGACGATGTGTGTATATTATTTTTTTCTCATATAATAGTATCAACTTCAGAAAGAAGGTTTACCCATATTCAGACGAATTAGTTGGTGAGTCACTGAAAATAAAAACTTGAAGAACAAAAAGACTCAAAACAAATTTCAAAACAAATTTTGAACACAAAAAAGTAAGAAAATGATTTCGTGAGTATTTTTCTACAAATTGAATATTTTCAGAGTTTTCCCCAGAAATTTAAATGGTTGTGAGTATATTATATTATCGTAATGATCTGCTTGAATTTTGAGTAGTGTACCATTTTTCTTTTCATTAAACATAGGAGAACTTTGAATGATATTTGTAAGAGAATATAATTCTATGTATACACTTCGCACAACAATTAAAGAAAGAGAAAAATTTTCGAAATATTTTGGTGATTTTCTACAGGCTGTATCTCAGTGAAAAATGATCGTATGGAAAATAAAAAAAAACTTACTTCATAATGTTGAAGACTCTTATTTCTGAATTTATTAGTGAACACTTTTTCAGAGTACCAAAAGCCATGCAATCTTCAGATAAATCAGGAGGGAAAATTTTTCAAATTTTTATTTTTGCTCTACGCGCATAGAAAATTTTTTTCGAGCTACACCGATGCAACAGTCGCATAACCTGTTCATTCAGCTCTAATTTGCTTTTTACCACTCTCAAATATGACCATTCGTCTTTGAGATATCTAATTTCGAATGCAAAAAGATCCTTTTTACTCAACTGCCGATATCTCCAGAACTACTGAGCGCCTAGCGAGCTGACAAGCGTTTTCTTTTTCTGCAGAAAATTTCCTACAGAAATCTCCCATGGTTAATTTCTTTCGCCTGTAAAGGTTAACGTGAAAAAAGAGCAAAAGAATGCCGTTTTGCTATTTTTGGTTAATGGATAGTATCTTCGTCAATAATTGCAAAAAAGCTTAGGTTATAGAAAAATTTTACAGCCTGATCGGATCAGCGGTTTTCTTGGGCCGATTGATTGATTTTTTGAAAAATCAAGGGAACAAGGTTTTTGTCCCCTGAACTAATCTTCTTAAGTCTATGTTCTTACCGAATTAATCGAAAAGTTTTCAAGAAAACTGTTTTTTAATACTTTGTGGCTCCGCAGAAAACGGAAAAATTCTGTCGCTCAGAATTCCGCTCAACGTGCACCGTGGGCATCTTAGAGTTATCAACTTTAAATTTATTCAATGATTTTTTTTCTGAGAAAAATGAAGGTTTGAATGTGTCCATAGCTTCAGTGGAAATGAAGCAGAAATGATATCTTTTTTTAATTAAATTTTTTTTTCAAATTACCGAAATTCTTGAAATTTTTTAAACTTTTTGTTATAATTTATCTCGTAGTTTATCTTAAAAAAACCAAATTGAGTAGAGAATGAAGAAATAATGTAATTTTCTATTGATGATAAAGATTAGGTCAAGTTTGCCTAAGGAAACTTGTTCCCTTAAATTTTTTAAAATTTCAATCAATCGGTTCAACAAAATTGCTGAACAGATCGATCTACTGATTTTGGAGGGACTTTGGGGAAAATCGCGCTGTAAAATTTTCGTATAGCTCAAGCTTTCCCCCCAATATTGACGAAGATACAGTCTATCAATCAAAAAATGGCAAAATGACATTTTTTGCTATTTATTTACGTTAACGTTGCAGGCAAAGAATTTTTCCTCTGATCAAACATAAAAGATTTCCGTAGGAAATTTTCTGCAGATAAAGAAACCGTCTGTCAACTTGCTAAGCGACATGTAGTTTCGGATATATCAACAGTTGAGTGGAAAAGGAACTTTTCGCATTCAAAATTGGATATCTCGAAGAAAAATGGTCATATTCGAGGGTCGTAAAAAGAAAATTAGAGCTGAATAAACAGGCTATGCGACCTCTGCATCGATTTGCTTCGAAAAAATTTCTTCATGCGAGTAGAGCAAAGATAATGATTTGAAAAATTTTGAAATTTTTTTTTCTGATCTATCGGAGGATTTCATGACTACCGGTAATGCGAAATTTCTTTAACTAATTACTAAAGAAACTAGAGTCTACAAGCTTCAAAAGTAAGTTTTTTTATTTCCAATACGACCATTTTTCACTGAGATACAGTTTGTTAAAAATCACCAAGAAATTGTTGCGCTAAGTATATATTGAATAGTTTTGTAGTTTTTGTTTCAGGTCTTCAGGCTTTTTTTGTCAGAACTTCAATTTTAGTTGTTGAAAGGGAATGATGATAAAATCAAAATAAATTCAGTGTCAAAATCAACTTTCTTCATGTCAGGAAAACACAAAAAAAGGATCACGCAAAATTATCCGTACTTCTACAGTAAAAAACTTTTATTTTATCCATAGTTACGAAGGATGCATACATTTCAAAGGTACTTAAAACTATTACTCTCATTCGGACGCCCTGTGCACGTTTGACCTCAAAATATCCTCGCTCCTGGTGAAAGCGTTTATCATTTCGAAAGCGACGAACGGCTGATCTGTCGGCACCAAATGTCCAGCTTTCAACACCATGACTTCCGTCAAATTTCCAGCCCGTTTCACGTACCCCGCGATCTCCCCCTCCCTATACCAGATGTCCCTCGTCGCCACTTTGTATTCTTCGGCCGAGCCGAATTTCAAATTCAGCAGATAATTGACAGTTGTGGGATACGGCACGGCCAAATCCAACTGGCCGCTATAAATCAAAACCCTAAAATTGGCCAGTAGGTCTATCAACTTGTCAGCTACGGAAACCATCACGTCCGGTAGTAAGGCGGTGTCCACAGGTTCGTCCGAGTTGAACGTTAGGTTCCCGACGTGTATGGCCGCCCTTACGTCGGTTTTCTGCACGAAACTGGTCATTATAGACTCTATCTCTTGCTTGCCTGGATAGAGGTAGTTGTACATATTCTCGTAACCACTCACGTTCTTCAGTACTTGTGATATTTTCCTCTGGACCAGAGTGGAATCTACAAGCTTCCCTTGACGCAGAAGAACTATGGATTCATCTCTATACTCGTCCATGAGTCTTTTTGCGTTCACGTCCACCAAACCATGTTGGAAAGCATATTCGCCTATATTCATCTGGTTGATTGGATCCAACCAACCGTTGCCAATTACCACCCCCTTCAAATTTATCTTCAAGGACTCTGGCAAATTGTCGTTCTTCTTGAAAACAGCATGAGCTACAACTGGTACATATTTTCCTGCGTAAGACTCTCCAGCTACAAAGAAATCATTGCGACGGAACTCTGGAAAAAGTAAGAAGAACTGTCTCAAAGCCTCGTACAGCTCTTCCCCTATCTGGGTTTCCTCATGGGCCAAACCTTTATCTTCAGTAAAACTGTATCCAGTGCCTACAGGATTGTCGATGTACAACACGCTGTGGGTTTTCGTCCAAGAAGTTTCTCTAGGAAAAAGAGTATCGTTCACTATTTCAAATGGACCCATCTCTGCAAATAATCCGAACATGGAGGTCAAACCTGGTCCCCCCTGCAGCCATAACATCACAGGATCCTCTAAATTCTTAGACGGGAAGAACCATCCAAAAAGATTCTTGTTGTACGTGTAGTTAACAGTAAAGAAGCCACTGTAAGACGAAGTATTCAAAAATATGTCTGATGGCACTTCTGCAGCCTTACGTCCTTCTTCAATGAAGCCTTGCTCTATGTAGGGAGTCAGGAAGAGAGGTTCTTTGGATACCACGTTTCTTGGAACGTCTTCCTCTGTATCATCGGAAGGCGATGTCTCTCTCTTCTTATGGCAACACTGAGTCGACGAGAAACTGACGAAAACGAGAAAAATTATAAGACGCATTTTTCCGCCGTTATAAGTTCACTGACTGATCGAAATATTTTGGTTCTATTTATGAACTCATTTTATCTGACTACGAAAGTTCTCATTGTATGCTAAACGCGCCGATAAGTTTGCTTTCATAGAACGGTGAGTTTAATCGTCTAATACGTAGTGTGAGGAACACAATGAAGAGTTTAAAGAATGGGTTAGGAAAATTGCGATAACAATTTTGATGCATTAACGCTTTCTTTGTCCTCTGATAATGTTATCCTGGTGCTGGCACTTTGCATGATTAGATGCAGCGTTGTTTGCCGTATTGTTCTCATGATGTTGTTGCATAAATTCTTTACGTGCAGTACGTGGAATGTAATAAAAATGCTGATTTAAGTATTCTTAGCTACGTGAGTTGCTTGGATATTTGTCATTCTGGAAAATATGCGATTCTAGACTTCATTTATAGTTCCTACTGTTGATTAGAATTTTTATTTCAATAGCGTTCAATGGATACAGACCTCTAAATAACATTTAACGATTTAACAGATGCTAATTTGAACCATCGAAGCTTTCGTTATAGTATATGTGTATTCTTAAATTCTTCATGACCTCTTATCGATTTTAATTCTTGATAACATCGAGACGCGGCTGATGAACTGTACCTGATTTCCTGATTACCTGATTCCTATAGCACTTCAAAACAGCGTTGTCATTGTTTTGATCAAATCAACCAACTTCCTGGAGATCCTGGATAATTTTAGAAATATCCACACGAAAATAATTTAGAGATGTTGGAAATTATTAGATGAGTTTCATAGGTTGAACTAAATTATGGGTATTTTCGACCGAATATTTCTAGGCTCATTCGATAGTAACTGCAATTTCATGAGATATCATTGGAACCGAAATCGTGGGAATAGAACGTATTGCAACATTTCAGTAAGAATCTAGTTTGAAATATTTGACAACCCAAAAAAAATTCATTGAAAATCCTGGATTTGAACTTCCTTCAAAAAAAATGCTCTACACATGGAATTCAGGAGAGATCTCTGGTTGAATTCATGGAAGCTGTTGGAGCCATTATGGTACATCTCATTACTTAATAATTGCCTCAATGTCAGAATGAATGCATTGAATTCTAGGTCTATTTCAGATTTATTTTAGCTTTATAAACATCATTTCACAATTTTCTGTTGCACTAATCTCGGATAACTCAGTGTAGGTACCATATTAATTCGCTTAAAAGTCAGGAGAAAACATAGTTCATTTTAAAATCTATTGTATAGTTACTCTTAACTCTAGCTGAATTGAGTTCGAAAAAAAATTTGAAAAAAATAAAACTGACCTAAAAAAACGAAAAAAGTTCGAAACAAATGAATATGAATATGCACTAAGAATAAGAAATATTTGAATAACAGTATTTGTGTATTATTCTTTCTATTTTTTTCATTCAATTTCATTTTGGATAACTCTCAAACTTCAAAAGTTATAGAAAAAAAGCATTGTCGTGCACATACTTAATGCAAATTTAAGACGTTTTCTCATTGATAGCCTTGTCAGAAATTGACAAAATTGAAGCAGTTTTCAAATGAAAACTCATTCGAATCACGTTCTCGACTAATTTTAGTCTTTGGTTCTTGACTGCTAAATGTGTTTGTCGATAGTAGAATAATTAATAAAAGTGTTGATTTGGTTGTTCGCGTGGATATTGAAGAGTCTGTAAGAAGAGCAACTTCGGAACACCTACACAAACAATCATCTCAGCAGTACAATATTGCACATACCAATTTCAAAATATAAATTGAAAATGTAGCCAAAAAATTCCAAAAAATTAAAAATTCTCACACATTAAAGGTTTAGGAACGAGGCTGCAGATGAGAAAAACTTGATGGTTAAGGTTGCAACTATTTTCGGAACATTTGGAGCCTGTCGGCGTGGACAATTGTTCAATTTATTAGTAGAAGATATCGAAATAATAAACAAATCATTGATCATGAAACTGTCAAACACAAAAACGTTACCTCTATATTTTTCGACTATATGTCGACTTTTTCTATAAGTACATTGTACTGCAACTACTGTTATCAATCATCGTCATTTTTTCCTCAAATACATACATTATTGTTGACGAATTTCTCAAACTGCTAGAACCAAAGCAAAATACAAGCCTCTGTTTTCGTATATCCCCTACTGTTTTGCTAGCAGAATCAGGAGTACAATATGATGGAGATAAAAAAAATGAGGTGAATAGAAGTCTACGACTTTAAGCAAGGGCTATGTTGATCTATCCATTGCTTAACGAAATTTTCTCAATCCTACCAAGAAGATGTGCTGCAAAGCTCTCCAACATGGAAAGGTATTAATGCTTAGCCATATTTCTGGTTCTGATTGTATGGTTGATATTTAAATTCATAAGTGATGATTGTTAATAATATTGATAATCAACATATTTGATTCTTGAAATTATTTTTATCATATTATCTGATTTCATTATATGAATATGTAACTTAAAAAAATGTTGAACATGCTCCAAAGTAAATTAACTCTTTAACACATCAAGAGTGTCACTTTTAACGACAGTCGTATGATTTTTTTTCCAGTGAGTTCACTCTCCAGAAATAGTGCTTATCCAGACCTGCCTCTGCCTTAGATTTACGAACAGCATCCAAATCCAATATCCTCAGCTTGTATCCCAGCACACACACACATCAAAGTCGGTTGTTAATTGATCTCTTCCTTAATTAAATGTCATCGCTTGCTTCATTTCGCATCTTAACTCAAATGGATGCATAATTTTATTTGGCAATAGCGAGTGTGTCTGCTGGGAATGCTGTTGGTTCGATTTACACCTCGGGATGAGAGTGATATTGATGATTATCTAGGGTGCTCCAAAGCTCGTCAATCAAGAAGGGACGTCTAATGAAGTTGGATATCTTCGTATGCGCTAAATTGTTACAGTTCGGTTTATCCATTACAGATATTTTGATGATTTCGAGTGATCACATGCTTGCTATCCAAAGCATTCACTTCTGAATAATTAATTGATTATAGCTCTGACACTTTCGCAGAGCCCTTAATGAAGAAAATTAATTTTTTCTAGTTCAATATCGTTATGAGTTCATTACAGTACTAAAAGTAGGGCTGTAATGAAACTAATTACAGCATTGTTTTCAGTTACATTTTTCGTTTTGTGGTTGTCAGTACTGACCTCAGATCCTATCAATTTTCAAATCAAATCAATTCAAATTCCGTAATCTATCAAATTTCGTAAGTCACACCAACTGCCAAGATACCATACACAAGTCACTCATCGGAATTTTCATTTGAATTTCGAGAGTATTTCACGAAACTTGACTCAGATAGGGTAAATATCGTTTAAAACTCGCTCCTTTGTCGCTCGCTTTCGAATTTAGCATTTGTGTTGGATTAGGAGCTTATTCTGCAACTTGTTCCAGAATATGCTATTTTTCAATAAAAAATTTTGGCCAAGTAGTGAAGAATAATGAAGTCGACAAAATAGCTCTGATGAAAGGGTTGAATTTATTCGAAAAGTTCGTTAGAAAAATATTAAGGTAATACTGCTATTGGACAATTCCAAGACAATATCCGCAAATGAGAAATTTTCCATTGCAAACTCTGCAAGTTTATATTGATAAACTCCTTGAAATATTGATTCATATTTATAACACGGTTATTTGAATGAATAATACAGGATGTCCCATCTCAGACGAGCCATCTCGTATATCCCATAGTGATTGGGAAACTTTCCCGAAACATGACGAATGATTCTGTTAAGTGGACATCTTTCGACTTGTATTTGAGTAGGAAGGTTGATTTTGAAAGCTCTTGGAAGCCTCTTCACAAAGGTGTATGAAGAACGTAATTTCAATGAACTGTTTTTGCTGCAATCAATTTTTAAGCGTAAATAAGAAATTTTGAATTTTTTGATTGATTTCATAATATACAAGCTCATTTTTATTAAGTCCCTTTTACAAATTAAAAAACTTGAAGTTCAATTTTTCCTCGAATAAATGGAAACTATGGATGAAAAAATCAAAACCCCATACTATATATATATATATATATATATATATATATATATATATATATATATATATATATATATATATATATATATATATATATATATATATTCAAGATTTTGACCCACAAATATTTTTTCCGTAGTATATGGATCAAGATTTATGAGTAAATTTTTCACTTCATTTCTGAAGGACCTCAAAATATTGATTTTTTTCACATTTTCAGACAATTCATTGAATAATTTTATGGCTGCATGAGATGGATGTTTTCCACTTAGTTTACCTGTTCATTAGGATTTAATGTGGGAAACCATGGGAATTATTGATTTTACAATTTACATAGTTGAAAATGAACGTAAATAGAATGTCGCGAACGGGATTATCAGAGAACTGATGTCCGATCCTCAATGACTTAGATAAACGAATAATTTTCTTTCCGGACTCTGGGAAATAAAATATTCTCCAAACCTTTTTATCAGTTATTATAAATAGTCGTACGAACAGGGCTTCACTTTGGGATCTCAGCAGAAAAGTCGTGAGATGAAAAATTTTTGCTGAAACGCAAAATTGAGTATTTGGTCAATAATCGGGAACGCCTTATTTAGAGAAGAAGAAAAAATGTTCGACTTCAACCAACCTGATTGGTACTATCCATTAAGTTAAGGTTGGAGACCACCCACCAGAGGTGAAAAGCAAATTGGTTTCCTAAGGGAGCATTTAGTAAACTGGGGACGACGGTTTCGTGAGGTATTCCAGGTTGCTCGGAGGAAGGTCGGAAAGTGTAACTGGGGATTCCGGGCAGGACAAGACATCCTTAGATAACTCGGTCGGCGGTTTCGGGAAAACAATAAAGTCCCAATTTTGGTAATAGGAAAATGTTAGGTAGTTTCGAGGATCGAAACGGGAAACGGTTGAAGTCCGTTGAGGGAAAAAGGGAAAAGTTTTATTTTTTAGGTTGACGAAATATAAGGTGGGTTCAAGAAGTGAAAAAACGAAGTAGTAGTTATTCGTGTTGTTCAGTTAGGATTTTCGAGTCAGGAAGTGCAATCCGAAATTACGGTAGTTTCTACGAAACGGGAGTGAAGCGTTTCGGGAGTGGTTTATTTCAGAGAACTAGAATTATATTTCTATGAGGTAAATCAAAAAGTCAGAACTTTCCAATTTCAATTGATGAGGATAGTTCGAGTCCAAAAGTCTTGCCATCTCTCACCTCTCATCACCTCACAGCTTATTTTCTTATTATTATGTTATTTGGATTTTGGGTAATTAGGTAACTCAGTGAATAGTGAACTTATATTTGTATGAAATTGTGTTAGACAGTCTGAGGTACAGACGTATGGATCAATCAGTTATTTTTTCTATCTTTTTGTTCCTGTTGGTTTTTGAGAAATAGATTTTTATGTAAGTTTCTTCACTGGTTTCAATTATCCCAAGAAATTGAAAACTCTCTACGAGAAAAATAACACTGTGTCCTACTCATTTCTGCAGAAGGCCTTACTCATCCTGTCTCCGAGGTGGAGAGAGCCTAATTTAGTTGTTAGATTGACGTGAAGCCGCTCTTATCGTCAACCCCCTTAAAATCTCGACAACCCCGTATGAGCAAAGTCACTTTTTATTACAAAAAGGACAAAGATCATATAGGGGTGTCTATTACACAAACATATTACATATATTCAAGATTTTGACTTACAAATATATTCTTCGATAGTATATGGCTCAAGATTTATGAGTAAATTATTCACTTCATTTCTGAAGTAGCTTAAAATATTGATTTTTTTCACATTTCCTGGCAATTCATTTAATAATCTGATGGCTGCATAAGATGAATGTTTTTCACTGTTGGGATAAAATATGTTGCAATTGCATTTCCAACAAGACGGAGCTCCTCCTCACGAGGTACACTCTCAGTTCTCCAATACCTCAATTTGCGATACCCTGACCGTTGGATTATAAGAAAAAGGCCCAAGGGTTGGCCTGCCATCTGTACTTCTTCTGGTGAGGACATCTTAAGTCCAAGATTTTTGTGTCTCAGCCTGAAAATTTGGACGAACTACGCCAATGAATTGTGAATGAGTGTCGTCGAATAACTCCAATTATGCTGAATCTTGTTTAGAGATTTTTAGTCAAGATTGTATTATTGTATGGAAGCCAATGGAGGACAATTTGAATATTTAATTGAAAATCACAGATTTACTTCTTTTCATTTTAAGCATGAATGTATTTTGAGTTTGTGAGAAGGGTTTATGAAAAATGCAGATGTAAATGACTTTTAGATTGTGAAAATAACCAAAAAATCCTAGGTGGCTCGTTAGAGCTAAAAAAATAGTTTTTGGCAGGAACGGTTCATCAAAATTACGTTTTCCTCATATCTTTGTGGAGGGGCTTCCAGGACTTTTCAAAACAAGTATCACTCAACCCCTACTAAAGTGTCAGTGGTTGAACCGCCCCCTTTCAGACAGTTGCTCGTTCAAGCCTCGAATATTCGTCAAAAGATGTTCCTCAAACAAGATCATTCGATATGTTTCAGAAAAATTTTCCAATCACTTCAGGATACGGGATGGCTCATCTGAGACGGAACACCCTGTACATATAAAAACACATTATCAAGAAGGAGCCGAATCACTTGCCGAAATAGCAGTATTGTCTTATTCGAACCTCAATCCAGCAAGGATTGACATCTTCAAAATGGCCGACTAATCTCCCCAACGATACGAAACAGATTCTCGTTCAGCAGCTTGGGGGTAGAGGGGGTGTTGGAGCTGCTGTACAGTCGTGTCATTTGTATCAGTAATTAGAAGGGGATGGTAATTACATGTAGTAGACGCCAGATGACGCTGACATTGTGTTTGCTATTCTTGCTCATCCTCTGCGAAGACAACCAATTAAATATCGCCGCACGTCAGGGAACGGACAGCTACAATCGAATATAAGCTTAGCGGGGGTGTCCGAAAAATATCAGAAAGATAGAAAGACCAAACGGAATTTAGAAATGTTGTGTTCAAACCTTCAGTCATCAAGGTGCACTAACTAAGTGAACTCAATGAGGTAGGCGAGAAAAAAAGAGTCTCCGGTCATTCGGGAATCAAAAGAAATGAAGAGGCGATTACACTTGCCAAAAAAGGTGCCAAGAACTTTTCTATGGTATACGACAATGTACCTACATAGAGTTTCTGGAAAAGGAGAAAGCTGGAAGGGAAACACTCTTGTGGAATCTCCCAGACACTGACAAGTGTAGATTCTGTGGGAAGGAGTAAAATCCTCCCATACATCAAGTCACGAAATGCTTTACGAATGGAAGCAAAAGAAAATGATGCCATCGTCAAGAAACTTTTAGGAGTCAGGAATTAGCCTCGTTGAAGTCTTCACAGATATTGCATATCATGAAATCTCTAGAAAATATTTTGATATCAAAAGGAAACAATATAGAGACCTAAATTAGTGTATTAACGGTCAACTGTAGATTTGTCATGAGAAAGTAACATTTTTTTCTTCCATTATTTCCTTCCTTCGTTTCCAGGGTACAGGGTGTCAAAAATTTAAATTTTTTTTCAGTCTTTTACTAATATATCAGGAACCGATTGGACTACAGAATTGAGTTTCTGTACACACATCGTTACTAATAATAGCTACTTTCTTGCAATTTAATTGGTTTTATTGGACATGCTAGTGCCGAGGATATTGAATTTGCACAAGGTTTTACGCCCTAACTCTTACACCACTGGACGAACTTGCATATGCACAGCAAATTCTGATGCGCCAATGTGTTTCGCGTAAAGAACGTTCCCTAGGTTCATCGCTCCAAACTGAACTGTTTTCTAGAAAACCTGCATGATAAAAAACAATTTGCTAATACATTGTAAATTGGTTGTGATTGGAAAAATGAGTTATGATAATGAATTAAGTTTATTAATTTCAACAAAATTGGATTTCAAGTTTGAATAACTCAGTTGTCAAATTTTGTTGAAATTAATGAATTCGTTAATTATCACTATTAGTTCTAGCAATTACGAGAAATTAACAATGCATTAGCAAATTATTTTTGATCATCAAATGCCAGTTTTCTCGAGGTAAGCCTTAGAGCTATGAACCAAGAGTAACTTTTTATGTAAAACACATTGGCTCGTCAGAATTTGCTGTGCAAATGCAAATTTGTCCAGTTGTATGAAAATTGGAGGTGAAAACATTTGTGCAAACTCAATATTCCCACCATTGGCACGTCTTATAAAACCGGTTGAAGTGCAATAAAGTAGGTATTATTGGTTGAAATGTGTCTACAAAAACTCAATTCTGTAATCCAAACGGACACTGAGATGTTAGCAAAAAACTTAAAAAAATACAAATTTTCGACACCCCTTACACTTGGAGAGAAGACCCAGAAAAAAAATATTATTTTTTCACGACAAATCTACAGTTTACCGTTGATACACTTATTTAGGAACACCCTGCATAATGTGAAGTTTCTATGACAGAATCATATTTTCTCTAATTATGGGTCAAATCTGTTTATTCTGCCACATCTCGTAGAACAAAACAATGCTAGAACATTTCAATTAGCACTGGTTTCACTAATATTTAGTGTTCACATAATGGCCTCCTGCCACGGGTTTATTTAACATCTGTTAAATTTATGAAAGAAAAAACCATTCTGCCAATCAATATTTTTCAATGCAAAAATCACTAAATGATATTTACGGCAATATTTCATTAATTTCGATAAAAATTCAGCGAATTAGAGAATAATATATTCTAAAACAAGTTGCAAAATGAGATCCTATTGCCTTCTGCCACGAATTTTAGACGATATTTTCTTTATTCTCGAATTTCATTGAAAAATTCAGATTAGTGACTTTTGCGTTGTATCTTGGCAGTTGGTGTGACTTACGAAAATTGACAGATTACGGAATTTGAATTGATTTCATTTGAGAATTGATGGGATCGGATGTCAGTACTGACAACCAAAAAACGAAAAATGTAACTGAAAACAATGCTGTAATGAATTATTACAGCACTACTTTTAGTACTGTGATGAACTCATTACGATAGTGAAATAGAGAATAGTATATTTTAAAACAAGTTGCAGAATGAGCTCCTATTCCAACACGAATGCGAAATTCGAAAACGAGCGACGAAGGAGCGAGTTTTCGAAGCCATGAGTGTTGGAATTGCCTTCTGCAACGGGTTTTAACGATATTTTCTCTATTTCAGTCATGTTTTGTGAAATACTCTCGGAATTCAAATAAAAATTCAGATTAGTAACTTTGGTATTGTATCTTGCCAGTTGGTGTGACTTACGAAATTTGAATTGATTCGATTTGAAAATTGAGAGGATCTGAGGTCAGTATCGACAACCACACAACGAAAAATATAACTGAAAACAATGCTGTAATGAGTTTCGATACAGCACTTCTTCAAGTACTGTAATGAACCCATTACGATATTGAAATGGAGAAAATAATGTATGATACTAGTACAGGAGGCTCATTCTAACACTAATTCATTAAAAAAAATCGCCAATTCATGGATCGTTTCTGTATTTTGAACTCGTGTAAGAATATCAATCTGCACTTATATCATAAATAACTATTTACTACACTACACTCATTTTAGAAAATGAGTACTACAGACTTTATTGGGTTTGTACTGTCTTCAGAGATGAAAGACGCGCGAAAAGCCGTTGTAACTTCAAGGCACAAAATAGTTTCTCTATTTTTGTATCGTAATGAGCTCATTACAGTACTGAAAGAAGTGCTTTAATAAACTCATTACATCATTGTTTTCAGTTATATTTTTCCTTTTGTGGTGTCGGTACTGAACTCCGATCCTATCAATTTTCAAATCAAATCAATTCAAATCCTGTAATGTGCCAAATTCACACAAAGTACCAGGATACAATACAAAAGTTATTAATCCGAATTTTCATTTGAATTTCGAGAGTATTTCACAAAACTTGACTGAAATAGAGAAAAATTTTCTCTATTTAATATCGTCTAATACTCGTTGCAGAAAACAATTCCAACACTCATGCTTTCGACAATTCACTCCTTTGTCGCTCGTTTTCGAATTGCCGATTCCGCAATTTGTTTTAGAATATACTGTTACGTGCGCCACTCTATACTGCACGAAATAGTGTACGCCTAGGCGAGTACTTGCGATTTTTTGTCACGCGACTGAAAAGTCGCAATCGCCAAGAAAGCAATTCAAAAATGTTTCGTGCGCGCACTTACAACTAATAAATCGCAACTACATTCAGTAATAACATGGATTTTCCTGAAAACCACTTGCATTGTAGCTTTACTCTTACAAGTCCAATAATATTAACAATAGGACTTCATAAAGTCCCGAAAAAAAAAATTCACACTCGCACCAAGAAGTTCAGTCTTCGGCAGCAACTGAAATGCGATTGGATTGTCGAAGGTTTGTCTCTTTCTGATTTGAGACAATCGCGTGGCTTCAAGAGCGACTGTTTAGTCGCAGCGATTATGAAGTCGCATGTGCGTGCATTCCCATTTAACTGTATGTGTTTCATTTTTGCGACTAAACGATCGCACGAAAAATCCTACCCTAAGTGTGAAGGTACCTATTTAGGATAACCTGCTTTACAGTACTAGAAGTACTGTGCAAAATGCACAGAAATCTAACGTCAAACGTGACGAGTTGGGTACGAAAACAAATTGAAAATAATGAAAATTGAAGTATATGATCCCGTGGAATTTCCACCAACCCCTATACCTCCTTCACTCCCTACCCATCGACGAACAAAGACATGTAAACGTCATCTGGCAGATATTACAAGATACGGCACACGAAACACTCGCAATAGCGGAAAAGCGACTCGCTCCAGCCATAGAGTCCGGGAAAACGACTTCATCTTCAGAAATCGACGTCGATTTAACTTCCGCGCCGAAGGCATCTGCATACCCGTCATCCTGATGGAACACAATAACAATTTCTGGAACAGTTGCGAGCGCTGCAGAGGAAAGCGACATTAGGAGGATCAAGTGGCCGAGAGCGAGGTTTTAGGTTCTGATTCGAGTTGGGGACCGTTTCGTGAAGTTGCCACGGAAATTTATTCATTCGGAGTTCGGCGGATGCCTTTTGGATGTTTGGAGTGGCGAAAAGTTCCGAAGAGAGCGTTGTTCGAATGGAGGAAATGATTACGTCATATTCGGCTCTTTCAGATTGCAGCGGGATCATAAGTTGGAGGACCATCAGAGAAACTTGCAGCACGAGTTTTTAAGTCTCTACAACTGAAAGAATTTTCTTACATTCATAAGATTGAAAAATTCATAGATATCAACGTTTATTTTCAAGAAGTTGAAAACGAAACCACGCTCTATTCCTCGAGCGAAAGTATTGAAGACCCCAGTATTAATGACACCTTTCAGTTCCAACCGTATAACCTATAGCTTAGATCTCAAACCGTCAGCAATCAATTCAATTTAATACTGAACGGTTCAAGAAAGAGTAATATAATGTATATGATCCTTCATCAACTGGTTCTGAATCAGTTAACCACTCCCGAATAAACAGTCACCTTCTACAGGGTGATTCATAACTATTGGAACGTAGGCTAAGGGCTGATTTTTTGGATCAAAATATGGCGATAAGACCGAATATACCTCAATAAAATATTGTTCATTATCATTATCTATTATTATTTTATCTTCTTCTACAGCAATATTTTTTTGAGGTATATTTGGTCCTATCGCCATATTTTGGTCTAAACAATCTGCCCTTAGCCTATGTCCCAATAGTTATGAATCACCCTGTATACAAAGAGAGCTACACTGCTCAAAATTGATGTGGACAATTTGAATACCTACATTTTAAGTAGAGAGAAATGATCAATTTTGTGAATGAAATGATGTACAGTGTGAAGATAAAGTAATATTTCTGAATTTTTTTCTCGCCACTCAAAAAATATCAGATAGCTGCCGAGACATCCGATAAATTATTCCAATCATTTTAAGATAAAGTAAGGAAAAAAATTTATAATTGTGTTATCAAATGTTTTCATTATGGCGTACAAAGTTTACTTATTAATTTTAGTAGACTTACCACTATCTAAATCCTAGTATTACTTCAATGATGCCCTGAAACAATTTGAGGAACAATTAGAGATGTAAATCTTTCTTGAGAGTAGATAAAAATCAACTGCAGAATTTATTTCACAAAAAAAAATTTACGAATAAACAGACTTCGTTGAAATCGTATTCATGCATAACATGAAAAATTCATAATGGAAATGACTATTTAAAACAATGCCAGAATGGCGAAATTAAGGAAAAAGCAAACCGGACATTGGACTAATACGTGTTGCCAAATTGTTAGATTCTTTCGATATTCATGGATATTTATGAACTGGGATTGAGGATTGAAGAACACACACTTAATGGTTGTGTTACTGTGTATGGAGAATGTTACGCATTTTTTCTAGAGGTAATCTACTCAATGCTATGTAAAAAGTTGCAATGAATCCTAAAAACCATGTATAAGGCTAAAGTTCTACGAGAGTGTTGATTAAATAAAGTTGAAGGTACTCTCGAAGGTTTTGGCTAGTTAAAGAGCACGAGAGCACCGTATAGTTCTGTTTAGATAAGTTTTAAGATGAATTCTTCTACTCTGGACAATGATTGAACTATACTAAAAAAAACGAGAGTTACTTTCTATCGCTAAATCAAGGGACGCTCTGAGATGGAAAAATTGATGTTGACCAAAAGAAATCCAGTCCCATACAGCTACGACTGGTTGTGTGGGCAGGTACTGTATGTCGATTTCAGAAATCGAGCAGAAATCATATCATATATAGAGGGTTCTTAAGGTCATAGATCTGCGTAGCGACTATATCGCTATATACACATGTTCTCAGAACGAGCAACCAAGGATGGCCAAATTCTCTACCTTCATATCCCTCTTACAACATCAGCTAAGTGTGTTTTCAGAAAAAATTCCAAGACAATGAAGAAAGGGAGGAAGCCATGTTGATTACAAACAAAACGAGTATGAGAGAACTGCGTGGTTGACTATGGCTTCATTGATCCCTCTAGTCAAAGAGTATCGTTAGCACCACATGCAAGGAGTATTGGAGTTTAGAGGGACTTTGTTAGAAACCATGAATCTTCGGATGGGATGAGTAATGTTAGTGCTCTGCTGATGCCAAACTCTCATAGCTCTATTCTCGAAGAAACCAGGAGCATTGGCGCTCTATCCGTAACTTGTACGAAGGAGGGTAAAGAGTTGCTTGGATTGAATCAGTGTTCTTGAGATTGTACCCAAGCAGTTGAGGAGGGATTTTTTAGTTGGTTAAAGTCCAACACTTGATGACACCTTCAAGAATGGGCAGGTTTCGGAGGCTAGACTATTGAGCTTTTTTCCATTCCTCAAGGCCACCATAAAGGTATGTCTAGGTGTCTTGAAACTTTGAATCAAGTGCAAAACTTCAGTACATACACTTCCATTTTTGAATAGTGTTTACTTCAGATATTTTGATTCTTCTTCATTTTGAGCAGTTTAGAATCATTTCACAATCCTTTTCAAAACTTTGATATCTATGAATATCTATTAGTATCAAATCAGAAGAATCAATGTCGATTATCAGAGTCACATCAGTTAAGTTACCTAACATCAGTCGAACCTACGTTTTAAAATCCTTTCATCCAGAAGAGCGGAACATTAAATAACCCCTTGAAAACTCGTTGAAAAAACCTCTTGGGTGTACCCCAAAAGCATCGAGCCCATGGCACCGAATAAATCGGATCCAACTTTTCAAATCCGACAAAGAAACATCTTGGTTCCCGCACGATCTACCTCCATTCAGCTAATGAGGAGGTATCAGAAAGAGTCAACTGTACTTCCCTTATTTAATTTCTGCCCGACTTTTCCTCGAATTTTCCTTTCATGGTAAATTGACCGATCATTCCGTTGATATTCGCCGCTTCCAAAGGGTGAGAGATAAGGGCCGGAATATGGCTGTGAGAATTGTCGTCTGAGTCGGTTGGGTTTATAACGTTCAGTGATTGAATTTGTTAGACTTTTTTTCTTGAAAGAATTTTTCGTATAGAGAAAAATGTATCGTTCTTTCTGAAGCTTGAATGATATTGTTTGATACGATGCAGTGGCGTCTCTGAATGAAAGAAAAATAACCTCCTTCACTGCCTCTTCATGATACAACAATCTATTTCTCCAAAAATCCCATTACTGTACAGATCACAATATTTAGATTTTTTTCATAAGGAGCCCACTGTTTACCTCATGAAACCGAGAAAGAATTCGGATGGACAACTGAAAATTTTCAGTTCAGGAACCCATAGAAAGGCCCAATGGGTATTTATATAGGGTTGGCAAAATTGGGTATCTCCGAATCTCAACTTTTAACCGTGAGAGATAGAAGAAAATGAATGGCCTATTCTGTATTTCTTTCTTCAAGAAACTTACGATGACATAAACTGCGTTCCTCTAACTCCTTTAATTTTTCAGTTTATTCCGACAAAATGAATTTTGGGACATTTCAACATTATTCAATATCTCCGTTTCTGTTCATGTTACAATCTTAAACTATAAGGACTCGAGAGAGTCTGTATAGATTCTCTCGAGTCCTCGGACGCGAAGCAGATTCAAGGAATAAGGTTAGCACAACATTCAAGTTGAAGCTGCAAATTAGAACTCCATCCAGAGTACTAGAACTTTATTGAAAAACTTGAATCTTCCGATCGGATGACCCAATGAGTAATATCAGTACCCTCATAGCTCTAGGAGCCTTGACTCTCTACCTGTAACTTGTATAGGGGAGGGTGCAGAGTCGTCCAAGACTTCACTGAGGATCTACCGAATTCAGTAACCAAGAAGTGCTGACACAGGAAACGGTCGAAGAGATAACAGTCCCTCCTTACAACGAAAACTGTGAAGAAGATGACTTCGACTTCGAGACTGGTTATGAACCTCTTTTCGTAACCTAGTAAACCTGGATAGCAAGTGAGAGAGTGACCAGGACCGATATGCTGGAGATTATCATAGCAATTGGTATACCAGCAGCCGAAACAAGTTGCCTGGATGTATTTGGTGTCCTTGAGATTCCAGCCAGGCAGCCAAGGAGAGTTGTCTTCTAGTTGGCTAGAGTTCAGCACTGGCACCATCAAGAACTGGCCGGTGCCAATAGCAGCTTGACTATCGAGCTTCTTCCTTACCTCAAGGCGACGGGAAAAAAAGCTTTAGCCAACAAATCCGTACTCCAAGAGTTCGATGTATACATGCTTCACAATACATCGTCTCTCTGCTTGCTATCAAAGATCATAACGTTAAAAATATGGAAATATGGAGAAACTACAATTATGAGCACCATCTATTATTTCAAATATCAACTACAATATAGAAATGTCAGCACTTGCAGCAATTACAAGATGTCAATGGCATTCCTAATTTCGAAGTATGTCTCTACTCTCGTCTTCGTTTGGAATGGGTTGCATGAAGAGAACTGTTTCAGCTAGAGGATGTTTCATCCTGAACTAGAATATTTTAACTGAACCTACGAAAATGGAAATGTAAGTATAGAAAGTTGACTTGTGTATCAGTGTTACAGTATATTTCTTTGACTGAATAAGAAAGCAATGGATAACCTTAGGTTCAATCAGAAAAAAAATTACCCAATGTCATTGAGAAGGAATGCCGAATTTAGATTCTTCTCCGAGCAACAGTCATTTCAGGGCTCGAAATCTAAACAAGCAAGCTGCTCTGCCTCACCCTGAACAATCCAGAAGATGTTAGCAAATCTTCAAAACATTCCAATATAACCCTCGCACCCAAATTATTATCCAAAAACCATCATTCTGAAAAATGAACTCATCAATCATTCCGCATCGAAGCTCTTGTTGCGGAACCCCCCTTCCTCAACATTAACCCTCGAATGATGAACGCTCGGCGCGAAACCATGCATCGTATCATTTTACAGACGAGCGGAATGAGTGGTTATCTTGTTTGCTAAAAGGGTGGATAGACATCAATACATGGTATGGTGACGTTTGCGAGACTTGATTATCGTTGGAAATAGTATAAATAGTATGTTGTTGGGGGTTGCCAATGTTTATATTATTAAGAGACGAATTCAATTTTTCCTCAAATTTTCTATGAGTTTTTCTCAGGATTGAATGAGAGATTGATGAAAAATTCCAGGGAAATCCAACCATTCGAAAAATTGTAATTTAGTGTTTTCTGAAGCCTCATTGATGAAACACTCTGTATTTTTTTCCTCTACCTTACATTTTTCCAGAAGTAACAAAAAGGCTATTTTCAGCCCTGCGAAAAATTAAATCAGAACGGAAAATTTTATTCAATTATTGGATGTAAAAACAAGCGGGCGTTGAAAAGACAAAGACAAATTGAAGAGTGGAAATTCAAAAGGGTCTAAGTGCTACTTTCACGAAATTTTAGATTTCATTTGTTATGGGGTCTATGTGCCAAGGCCAATAGCCTACGAAACGGTTCATGAGCCATCCGCTTCAGGCAGTCATCATTTCTGATGAAAAAAACTATTTTTTTTAACTTCTTTCATCAGTTTGAGGGCGGGTTTCACAAAGCTTTAACTGTACATTAAAAAAACTTTACCTAAATTCGAATCAATCGAATCACCCGTTTTGAAATTTCAACGAATCAGGATTGGTCCAATAAATTTGACGGTACAATCAAAGTTTTGTAAAACCGACCCTGAGACATGTTTTATGTAATATCTCAGTTCGATTTTTTTGGCACTTAGACCCTTTTGAATTTCCACTCTTCAATTGTGTTAATGATCCAAGAGATGTTCAAAGTGTCGACCTCCTCCTCTGGAACACAAAGCGATCCGATAGGTGAATGACCCGGTAACCCTCATAAGCAAGACTGGAGTAATGTGTAACGGTTCAATTTACTAAATTCAAATCTCGGAAGTTTCCAGATCGTCTCGGATCGGGAACGTGCCACCTCAGACGCTAGACGAAAGATTGAAAGAGAGAGTATTGAAGAGCATTCAAAATATGCGAAAATGTGGGGGGTGTTCCATTTGAAAAATCACTCATTTGTTAAATAATTTTATTGTATATACGGAAATAATTGCAGAATTGAAAATGAAAATACGAAGGGAATGCTTTACAACTAAATTTCTAAAACGTCTGGTTTGGCAGCTAAGGAAGCCTAACGCACTATTGCAAGACCCTGTATAATAAAACTCATTTGATCCAGATATGCCAAAAAAAATTAATTTCTTCAATTTATATTTTCACGACTAAAAAACATCAGAAGAATATCCACCCATAAGCATCATGAATGTTATGCGATGCAAAATTTGTACAAGTTCTTATATTCATAGCATAATATCTGCCCAATGTACTACATATAGGACACCAGTTTTTAATCGTTATCATAACAATCAAAAAACTTTATTCGATCAATTTCCATTGTAAATATCATTTGCGTATGCTATACTATTTAATCTCATTCAATAAACATAACTCATATACTGGAAAGAACTCAAAAAACAACTTAGCTCACAAACCTGATGCCGAATTCAGCCATCTTCATGTAACCATGCTTTTCAGCTTCTTTTTTCGAGGAAATCATGACAAGAAATTCAACCACCAGATTGTGATCGACGAAGCCTGTGTCTGCACTACCCAAGAAAGCGATTTTTTGCGATATGTCGCAGGTCATAGCCAACACATAACGATTTCGAAGTGAACTACATACAGGGTGGCCATTTGAAAACGAAACAGACGAGAATACAGACGAAATAAATTTTTTCGATAGAAGTACTCGGACAGGTCGATTTCTGTTTTGAGGGGGACAACTTAAGATGTAGGTTACGGACGCATAGCGCTTCAACCCTTGCTACTACAACCTTCACCCCCAATTTTTGAATAGGGAAGATGGGGTTAGTGATACCTCATTCGAAAGGTATTTTTATACTGATTTCAGCACAGTAATTGTTTTTTCATTTTATGCATCAGTTCTCAAAATACAGGGTGGCAATTTGAAAACGAAACAGACGAGAATACAGACGAAATAAATTTTTTCGATAGAAGTGCTCGGACAGGTCGATTTCTGTTTTGAGGGGGACAACTTAAGATGAAGGTTACGGACGCATAGCGCTTCAACCCTTGCTACTACAACCTTCACCCCCAATTTTTGAATAGGGAAGATGGGGTGAGTGATACCTCATTTGAAAGGTATTTTTATACTGATTTCAGCACAGTAATTGTTTTTTCAGTTTATGCATCAGTTCTCAAAATACAGGGTGGCCATTTGAAAACGAAACAGACGAGAATACAGACGAA
The DNA here is from genome assembly GCA_038502775.1 of Hippodamia convergens. Lineage (NCBI taxonomy): Eukaryota > Metazoa > Arthropoda > Insecta > Coleoptera > Coccinellidae > Hippodamia > Hippodamia convergens. The sequence continues at coordinate 1,736,458 of CM076607.1, forward strand.
ATAAATTTTTTCGATAGAAGTGCTCGGACAGGTCGATTTCTGTTTTGAGGGGGACAACTTAAGATGTAGGTTACGGACGCATAGCGCTTCAACCCTTGCTACTACAACCTTCACCCCCAATTTTTGAATAGGAAAGATGGGGTGGGTGATACCTCATTTGAAAGGTATTTTTATACTGATTTCAGCACAGTAATTGTTTTTTCATTTCATGCATCAGTTCTCAAAATACAGGGTGGCCATTTGAAAACGAAACAGACGAGATTACAGACGAAATAAATTTTTTCGATAGAAATGCTCGGACAGGTCGATTTCTATTTCGAGGGGGGCAAGTTAAGATGTAGGTTACGGACGCATAGCGCTTCAACCCTTGCTACTAGAACACTCACCCCCAATTTTTGAATAGGGAAGATGGGGTGAGTGATACCTCATTTGAAAGGTTTTTCACAAAAAAACACTACAAGTGCCATAAAAACACCACTTCATTTTCAAATGCTTAGTCAAGAATATTTCGAGAACTAATGCATGAAATGAAAAACAATTACTGTGCTGAAATCAGTATAAAAATGCCTTTCAAATGAGGTCACCTCGGGTATCACTCACCCCATCTTCCCTATTCAAAAATTGGGGGTAGTAGCAAGGGTTGAAGCGCTATGCGTCCGTAACCTACATCTTAAGTTGTCCCCCTTCGAAACAGAAATCGACCTGTCCGAGCATTTCTATCGAAAAAATTTGTTTCGTCTGTAATCTCGTCTGTTTCGTTTTCAAATGGCCACCCTGTATATATACAGGGTGTACCAAGTTCGACGGCCTATTAAGCGTTTCTGGAGAACCGGACCTATTTGAAATCTGAAAATTGGGATTATATTATTGTTTGACATTATCTACCGATCTAAAATATTCTTGGAGCCGGATTACTTTCAGTTATACAGGGAGTGAAAAAAAAATTTAGTATGCAATTCTGAATACATTCGTACTCAAATCGTTGCATTCGTCAAAATACTTTCCAAAATATCGAGAAGAAACTGAAGAAAAAAGGGAGATAAGTGTATTCGGTATTATGTTTGTTATTCCTAACCTAGATATCGTAAGCACAAACCGTTTTCCCATTTCTGAAGGCGAAGAATGTGGAAATATTGTACATTTTCAGAATTTTGAAAAAACCGTCACAGGGTGTTCCAAATGTTGGTTCAAAAATTGGGATCAAAATTGACCCATAACTTTCGTTTTCCAAATTAGAACCCTATTTTTTTATGATTGCGTTGGATTGTACGAAGGAAAATGATGATAATCTTCTAACATGTTAATGCTCCTGAAATTAATAATTCTTGAGTTATTCAGTATTTCCTGATTTCATGTCGTACGTACCATCAAATTCATAGAATCTGTTTCATATCAACAATGACTTTGGTAGTAGAAGATAAATTACCCAAATAACTCACTAGTGACTTCCTCTTTTCTGAATTCATTCATCATTGTTGATGTAAAACAGATTTCATGAATAGAAACAGAAAATCCTAAATAACTCACGAATTAGTAATTTGAGGAGCATCAACATGTTGGAAGATTATCATCATTTTTCTTCGCTGAATCCAACGCAATCATGAAAAAATAGGGTTCTAATTTGAGAAACGAAAGTTATGAGCCAAATTTGATCCCAATATTTGAACCAACATTTGGAACACCCTGTGACGGGTTATTCAAAATTCTGAAATTGTACAATATTTCCACAGTCTTCGCCTTTAAAAATGTGAAAACAGTTTGTGCTTACGATATCTAGGTTAGGAATAAAAAACATAATACCCCATACACTTATCTCCCTTTTTTCTTCAGTTTTTTCTCGATATTTTGGAAAGTATTCTGACGAATGCAACGATTTAAGTACGAATGTATACAGAATTGCATATCTATCAAATTCGAAAACGAAAAAACAGAACAGAAAATTTTTGAAAATTTTTTTTTTCAGTCCCTGTATTACTGAAGGTGGTCAGGCTCCAAAAATATTTTAGATCGGTAGATAATGTCAAACAATAATATAATCCCAATTTTCAGATTTCAAATAGGTCCAGTTCTCCAGAAACGCCTAATAGGCCGTCGAACTTGGTACACCCTGTATAGGACATTGGGCATACCTCAGATTTAAGTGAAAGAGATCGTATTGGAAAATTAATGATGATCGATTATGATGATTGTGTAAGGACTCATGACGAAGTGTGTCAAAACTTAAAATTGTCTGTTCCTTAAAAAAATTTTCTCCTTGTATAAAGTTTACGTGAAAATGCCTGTTTAAAGTCAGTGCTTTCCTGGTTTCTTCTGCGAATGTTATCCGAAGTTCACATGCGACTTACATCACGTGTGAACGTCAACCGCCTTTCATAACCCGTCACCCGAACACCCTCCGATTCCTTCTTTATCCCGGCCGAATTCAAAGGCCAATTCAATAAAAATAAATCCGGGGGGTATACGCCCCCGAATATAACAGGCACCGCTGGATCTGGACCGGCATCCCGCACAGATTTATGATGTTATCTGGACCCGGTCAAGAACCGAGGCTGCTGAAGGCCTGAGGCGCGGGAGGGGCGTGATTGGGGACATGGGCGCCCGCAGAATGTTTTCTCAGGGGGGGCAAAAAAAATCGTCGAAAAACGAAAAACGATGCGACATCAGTATTCCATTTCGATATTAATTATAAACAAATTAAAAAAACTTGAACAGACAAAACTTGTTTATAAAGTAAAGAATAATTTATTGAGGACACAAGCTAGTTTGTTCATAGTGAATGAGGAGCATACCTACAATGTAAGAAGTAAAAATGAATTAAGAAAAAACTTTGCGAGAACATGTATCGGACAAAGGTCTCCAATGTTTCAAAGTATAACAGTGTTTAATTCTCTACCTGTAGAAATTATATGCCATAGGAATGTAAGAAAAATGTGCTTTGACCTCAAGGAGTTACTTAGACTTCAATAATTTTTCTGTGTATGTATTGGGGATAAGTAGTTTTTTTTTTTTGCAGGGATGATATAAATTATTGTTGTTTATGTAAAATAATTAATATGAATGTAGGCTCTGATACCAGCATATTGCTGTTTAAGAGTCAGGAATAAATAAATAAAATAAATAAAAATAAAAAAATTTCTTTCTATTTCGTTTTTTATATTCATGCATGAGCGCCCGCAGAATTTGTTGAAAATGATTAAGTTTTTCACCTCAACATTTTTTTAACAATAACATTTTTTTAACAATATAAGGCAATATGTATAAGATAATACGGTAACTGTTTTCTAAACAAATCACAATCCATGAAAGAATATTAACAGGAAAATGAAATATAAATAATATGAAGAAAGGAATGAAATAAATTGTATGATTGCTAATAACTACAGATACATCAACCAGTAATAACGAAATAAAAACAAATATACATATACGCTCGATAAAATGATATTCATAAAAACCATACATGAATAATAATGAAATATGAAATATAAATTAAATGAAACAAACCATAAATTCAAAACTAGACACTCAGAGATTATTCGAAATAACCCAATATAAATATATTTTCAACATGAATTAATTATAAAAAAAGACACAACACACACAAAAATAATAATAATAATACTGAAAATAAAATACCGGAATCGTAATACCACGCATATTTCATTCTGAACTAAAAACCAGCCTGCTGTTAGTCTCAAGAAATTCAATAGGAAGTTAATTCCTATATTTTTCTTAGATTGTTTCTTTATCAGTACACGAGGAATGAGTCTGCATTGATGTATAAAGTTTATTTTTGGGTGTCTTATAGCGATCGTCATCGGCATTCGATCTCCTTTGGAAAAATTTTAGAATATCCATATTTTCCAAAGGTAAATTCATCAAATTATAAAAATATATGAAATATATATAGAAACATAAGTAAAATGACTCTCAAGAAACAAGAAAAAACCAGTCTTCTGGGACTGCCGATAGAAGTGAAATCTGAGCAACTTGTAAACTGGATCGTCGAACTATTTGGTCATCATTTTTGAAGTAATTTTGGTTTACAAAGGAGTGTTTATGATCAGGGATCAAGGAAGTTCAAATTGATCATTAATACTTTCTTACAAATCAAAAATTATTCGCAAATAATAATCTAATGGGTCGACGCTCTACGATACAATTCACTTGTTACTTTGTTTTCACTTCTATCCGCAGACCCCAAAGGCTGCCACATTTCGATTTTTTTTACATCAATTTTTTCTTATCAATAATCTACAATTATAATAGTTGAAATTTCACATTGAGAGGCGCCGAAGAAAAAATCATCTACGTAAATAACCAAAGAAGTTACCCTCGATAACAAAATTTGGAGTCAAAGACACTAAAAACGAAGAATACTCTCTGAATAGGATTACATCTTTCTCTAGAATGAAAATACTAATGAAAAGATTCTATATTTCCGCCTTCTCGGAAAAAATATTCTGATTGGAGAATGGACAATAATTATTGAAGTATGAGAGTAGTCCCACTAGTCGCAGGAAGAATCCCCCATCAAAGAAGCCGCCTAAAAAAAACCGGTCATAAAACGAACAATGCTGGATGGAACTGAGCAAAGTTTGTTTCAAACACCGAATGAAGGTGTTTTTAACTGAAAATATATTTTATTCTATACAAGAATTTTTAGATTTTGAATTTTAAATTTTGATGCCCTACTCTTCTTATGCCAGTTGCTATTGAAGTTTGTCGTAGATGTTTGTAATTTATTGTAGCTTATTGCTATTTCTTGTAACTTATTGTGATTTATTGTAACTTATTGTGATTCATTTTATTTATTGTGAATGATTTGAATAATGAATAATCAATTTTCTTAATTTTGACGCACCTTGTAAGTTTTTGAAGGTTAATTGATTTATTTGTAATATTGAGAGCAAATGAATTCTATTCTATTCTATTCTATTTTAACATCTGGTAGCGATTGAAGAGAATGCCGATAAGCATGGGGTAGTTTATGAATTTATTACTTCGTTTTAGGTAAACAAAAACATGAAATTCATCGTCTTCGAAAACTTTCCATGATTTTTTTCACCCAAAAAGTGCTCAACACGCCTCAGGGAGTTATCAACTCGATAGAGGATCAAAATCCCTGGCCCCCCCCTGCGGGCGCCCATGATTGGGGATGTCGATGGCAGGCTGAGATCCCTCCTGAGCCTCCAAATGCGACTATATCCTTTTGTTGGGAGCTTGAAGCCTGCTCTACTGACCCCGATGTGATCCCTTCTTCTAGGGGAGTTCTATATGTTTCCTTTTCAAAGGAATTATTCCTTCGTGGACGTCTGAGAATGTCGTTCGTTGTAAGAATTCATTCGGGGGTTTCGGCAATAATGGAGGAGTTATAGGGGGATCCCTGGATCTTCTCGGGATAAGGAGGTTTTTCATCAATGGCGAACTATATTAAAAAGATCAGTTTCGCGGATTAACTGCGTTTGCTGGGGATTTACGAGGATATTGGAGGCTTCTGGTTCTTCGAGAATTGTCCAAAGGATTTCGGGGAGGAGGGATTGTTCTGACTAGAATTGTTGTGTTGCTTCTTCGGGCTGTTATTGTCGGTTGATACATAATTGAGAGTTGAGAGAAAAAGATATTGAGTTCTTCATGGATATCGCACCATAAATGTCTCTGGAGTTTGAAATCCAGAAGATTACCTTTCGAATTAGAAAATTAAACCCCACTAATATTGATTTTAAATGAGAATTATCCTTCAATTCGGAAGGAGTCACTGCGAGAATAACAAGTGTAAAATCATATAGAGAGGGACGTATTCTTGCTAATAAATAAAGTCAATAAATTCAACACCCTAATCCTAAAGATCACCCCTCTCAATTTGATAAATGTACATTGTTGCATAATTGGATTATGCTCTGAAAAAAATTGATACCAAACAGAATTTTTCTACGAGGATTATCACTGGTACTATCAGATCTTCATCTCTTCCTTGGTTACCAGTCCTTTCAAATAATGTACCTTCCCATTCGCAGAGAGACAACAAACTGATGTAGTACAATATTTTTTTGTACAATCAGTTGAAGTTTGTCGAAATGAAGTACTCCACATGAGTTAGGGATATCGACTTAAATTGCAAAAAAATATAGTTAAAATGAGATTTTGTGAAGAAAATTCATGTTAATATGATTTCAAGATGCAAGAAATAAAATTAATTTTAGTCTGTAGGTCTGCAGCGTATACATGGTGGTTAAGAAAACTCCCAGAGAATTCAAGCATTTTAAGTAAGACTATCAATACAATGTATGGCCCCCACGGGCATCAATAACAGCTTGACATCTTCTTTACATACTACATAAGAGGTTGTTGAACATTTCTTGAAGAATTTGGATCTTGGATCCAAATCTGATCTCTATCAGATAATTGAAGGAATCTGGGGTAGGTTGATGATTTTCTAATCTTCTTTTTAGCATATCCCATGCATGCTCTATGCAATTCAAATCTGGTGAGTGCGGAGGTATTGGTAAATGTGGAATACTTATCTGCTAGATGAGGCTGTCATATTTCCAGGACAATTGTGTAGCTCTGTGCGCCTGTTGAAACATATCCCGACCCATACCATAACACTATCCCCTCGGAATGGATGGACTTCTTGGAAAAAGCGACGATTACGGGGTATGCGGGATTGTCCATACCCTTGTTTTTCGAAAATCTGAAATTCGTCGATATCTGGATTCATCAGTGAAAAGGACACTACGCCATTGATCGTTCCAATTGATATGTTGCTTGTCCATTCCAGTCTTTTACGCTTATGGTCACGTGTTAATGGAACTCCTCTTAATGGACGTCTAGAACCCAGATTCACCTTCTCAAACGTCTTCTGATGGTTTCGATGGAAACTTGGACTCTATCTGCATTTTGAAGAGTATTTCGTAGCATTATACACGTAGGTGTAGGCTTTCTTCTCGCCGAAACGGTGATGAAACGATCTTAAGCACGTATCGTTTTTCGTCGCACACCAAGCTTTGGTCTTTCCAACACGGAACATGTCTCCCTGAACCTATTCCAAAGTGGAGATATCACACTTTGGCTGACTTGGAGACTTTCCGCTACAACAACTTGAGTTAGGTCACCTTGTAGCATTCCGATAGTCTTATTAGCCTCAGCGTTAGTTTATTTACTTCTTGGCTTTTTCAGAAAACTTGTTTCAAATCCAATCCGTTGATAAACTGACTCCATTTCAAAATAAGAACATTCATGAAGCATATGCGAAGAATTTCTCATACTGATTTTTGTTGGATCGATTCGAGTTGTTATTGGGTTTTAAATTATTTTACAGCGATTTTCTCCAAGATTACATACTTTTCAAACCAATTTCATACGATATCCGTAACTCTTGTGAAGGTGTATATTAATTTTGAATGTTTGGTTCGGCAAGAATTACATTATAAGTTGAAACAATATTGGCTTAAAATTGAAGATTATATGTTACAGCGTACTATTTGAGATAACATAGGAAAAAAAATTTGAAAACAATAAAACATTTTAGCAACAGAAGTTCGATACTCATCACAGGTTATGTATTCTCTCGAATAATAGGAAAGGCAAAATAATTTGAAAAAAACATGACTTAGATTTTTTCAATATTTTTATGATAATAACTCTGACTCAGCCTATGACCTGATTTCATCTCGACGTCGACTTTTGGGACACCATGTAAAACGATTAATTTTATTTTGATCATTCATGGGGATGTTATCATTTTTCATTAATTAATTCCGGTTGATTTTTTTCATGTAGAGGAAGGTTTATTGATATTTCCCTCTATCTAAACTCTAACTGTAGTAATAATAATAATAACCCTCCTAAGGATCCACTCGAAACGTAGTTTTGTTGAATCTCTTATTCATCATCGTCTTCTACATATTCATAATAATTAATTTTCCTCTTTCAAGAGAGGATATTAAAGCATCCTTGTTTACTAGCAAACAATCTCTAATTCAACCACAACCGATTTATGCGATCGGCACAGAAGCTTTCCCGTGGATCAATCCAAGAAGGCGACCACATTCATATTCATTAAATTCCCTGCTGGAATCCGGCCTCCGTATTGTTCCAGCTTCCAGGCAATGGGTCGGAAATTGGAAATTATCCAATATTAAATTCTGCAGCCCAGACCCCGATATTTATTCATGACAGGCACGAGGCAAATACACTAAATTAATTACCACTTGGAGAATACATTATTTACCAACTTTAATTATGCCATTAATGATACGGAGATAAGCTCTCATAATCTGACCCGCCAGATCTCCAAATAATTACTGCACAGAGGCCTTGGAGCATTGTCCCGTTTCCTCCTTAATTCTCCATTCGTTCTTACAATTCTAGCAGCAAATGAAACTCTTGAGATTTCTCGCTACTCAAGAAGAATAACCCAAATAATTAGCAAGAAATACACGGCGCGAAAAATTAACGCACATTATGGAAATCTCAAATTTATTTTACAACTGAATGATAATTATTTTTATCAGAATGCATATGTTATCAACTTTCAACGTTTTTCTTCAATACAGATGTTTTTTTCCAGCAAGAATAAAAAAAGATGATATCAGATTTTGAATGTATTGGCTCCATTCTGAAATCAGATGTTCTCGATCAATTCTAGTGATCAATAGTTTTTCTTTCGTTTGATTTTCTACACTCGATCGCTATGCAACGTGAAACACGCAATTTGACCCGAAAGGAATGTGCCCAAGCGGTAGTTTTGCGAGAAGAAGGGTGGACATATACAAGAATTGCAGAAAGGTTTGGAGTTTCCCATACAAGTGTGTCCAGAATGTTGCAGCGATTCAGGAAGACAGGTATGAATGTCTGAAGACCAGGACAGGGTACACCACGAGTAACAACTGCCATTCAAGAACGTTACTTTTGAGACAACGGTTTGCAACCGCTCGCCTCCTTCAAAATCAGCTTGAGCAAACTCATGGGGTGCAAATTAGCAATCAGACAATAAGAAATCGCCTCAGAGAATATGATTTGACGCCTCGTGTCGCGGCAAGAGGCTCAGCTTTTACCCCAGCCCATCGAAGGGCGGGTTTGGATTTTGCGAGAGAGCATAATCATTGAGAAGAGGCCGATTGGGAAAGAGTTCTCTTCACAGATGAGTCTAGATTCTGCCTCTACCATTGTGATCGACGTTCCCTTGTATACAGACGTCCACATGAAAGATATGCTCAGTGCAATTTCCTGAATACTACTGGTTTCGGGTGATGATCGATTATGGTATGGGGTGGAATATCTTTGACTGCTCGTACAGACCTAGTTGTCGTTGATAATGGAGCTATGAATGCTGATAAGTATATAAGGAACATTCTTGAAGAGCATGTAGTGCCATTTACCCCATACATTGGTGAAAATTTCATTTTTATGGACGATAATGCCAGACCCCATCGTGCGTGCATCGTTCAGGAGTACCTTGAAGAGGTTGAAGTCTCTCGAATGGAATGGCCAGCAAGAAGTCCAGATCTCAATCCGATTGAGCAGGTTCGGGACAACCTCAATAGAAGCTACTCTCAATGACTTAGGAATCCAATTCGGAGAAATCTGGGAAGGATTAGATCAAAACATTTTAAGATCACTCATTTTGTGTATGAACCGTCGTTGCCGAGCTGTTATTAACGCAAGGGGTGGAAATACCAAGTATTAAATCACTTATCAGCATTTCAGTATTTTGAAAATTGTTCGTTTTTCTTCTTTCACATAAGATTCGATGAAATCCTGAATTTTTCTTCCATTTAATGTGTCTTGTTTCGTTCAAAACCTTCCCGAGAGAACATAAAAAATAAGTTATGAAGTCAATGTAAAGTTAACTTTCATTAAAATTGAGATTTTCAGAATGTGCGTTAATTTTTTTTGCGCAGTGTATTAGGCCTTCAATTTGCTCTGAACACGAGATATTTTCGTGAATATAAAAACTACTCCAAAACCATTTATATACTGTGTCCAAACGAAAAGCATCAATGCTCGATATAACAAGCAATACACAAAATGAGGAAAGCGCTTTAAGGACTCGAAAGTGGAGTCAAAATAACAAACTTTTCAATATCCCCTTTTCTATCTCCACAGTAGTAGTCGAGCCTCACATCAAAACCAAAGTATATAGAAAATAAAGATGGGGAAAGAAGTGACTAAAGTGCGCTAGCTCTCTTTCGAATGTAGAACTACACTATTTTCAATTGTAATTCAGAAATTGTCAATTGACATTCAGAAAACATCACTTGCATTTCAGATTAGTCAACTGTTTTTCAGAAAACAACAAATGTAATTCAGATCAGTAATTTGAATTTCAGAAAACATCAAATGTATTTCAGATTAGTCATTTGAATTTCCAAAATAATCAATTGTATTCCAGAAAACATCAGATGTAATTAAGATAATACACTCAATTGAATTTGAAATATGGTCTATTATATTTCAGAAATGGTAATTTGAAATTCATTCCATACGCACATTGATACCAGATTGCATTTCAGATATTATCAATTGTAGGTAATTCAGAAATAAAACAATGATAATAAATGAACTTTAATTTTCACGTGAAAAATTTAATCTTTAACACAAAACTGAAAAAATTTGAAGCCATACAGGCATGTCTGCCATCCAAATTGAATCTCAGCTCGGTCAATAATATTTTCCAGGTATGTTAGTCATTTTTCAATAACCCCCGGTGGTACACTGTTTGGAATTGTGAGGTTTGTTTTAACGTAAGTTCCTATTTTCGACCATAAAATGTCAATTGGATTGAGCATGGTAGAATAAGGGCTCTTCCGCAGCAATACTGCTACTGTCTGGGTGATTACGGTCTGCAATCTCGAATGGAGCATTATCACAGACGATCACTCAATCTGATAACTGGTTCCTCATATTTTGCCACTGTTGCAACAAACCCTCAACCCATTCGTTTGCTGAAAGGGCTGTGAATGAATTTCGTAGTCTCTCCATGGCTAAAACACCAGCTGAAGACACTGTTGGCAATTGCATCTCCAATTAAATATGTACTCAATTTGACTAATTTTCACTAGGTGATATGTGGTTCCTGAAGCTACGGTGTTAGGTGAGGAATCGATTGAGGAGATTTAGCATATATTTTTTTCATCCAGTGTTGAAGAATAGAAAGAGCCAGCACCAAGAGATTTCACCAGATTATATTGGTTTTGTTTATACATGGGAACATACCTGATTGAATATGATGATATATATGATTGACGATATGATAACCATTAAGAAAATGAGTGATATATGACTCAAAATTCGACTTCAAATCAAATGATATTCGAACTTTCTGTATTACAATTAAGATTTCCGAAATACAATTGACTATTCTGAATCTTATATGATTTCTGAAATTCAATTGACGCTTTCTGAAATTAAAGTGACTAATCTGAAATACAACTGACGGTTTCTGAATTACATTTTGAAATGTTGTAGTATTGAGAGAGTTGAACCTAGGGATTTGTTTACAGAAACTCCACAATCGAGTAATGCTGAACGATCAATTTTGGAACAGCTGATGAATCATCAAATAATAGTTTTAAGTTCTTCAATATAGTAGCATATGTTTTGAATAATGTGTAGGTAATTATATGTAAAATGAGTTGTTAAAAGTTTACTGTAGGATTTTCCTAAGAACATCGAAGCCTATACATTCAACTCAAGGTGAATTTCAAGATAAACATTGAATCATCAAATTTTACTGATTTTCTCCAATTTCTATTGTCCCATCTGGAATAGAATGAATAGAAAAACAAGATATGGTTTTAAAGCTCATCCATTATTTTCCTTCCAAGATATAGAGATTGAATAACACCATCATACACAACCATCATTTGAGGTGGGTTTCAGAAAACTTTGAATGTGCGATCAAGAAACCTCACGTAAATTCGAAATAATCAAATCACTTGATTTTAAATTTCAATGAATCTTGGTGACACCGATCAACTTCACACTTCTTGATCGGCAATCAAAGTTTTGTGAAATTCGCCCTAATTGAACAACATAGTTTTTAATATCCATAGTTGTACAGTGTGGAAAAGCCAAATGAAATGAATTAATTAGTTTGGTTATTATTCATATTAATAGAAAATCATGAAACAAATCAAATTTAAATATGAAATTGTCATTCTCTATTCAAACATTTTCATGTTTATTACAAAAATCGAAAAATTAAAATGAAAAAATATAATATCCAGTTTTTATAAAACGTTTATACATTTGACTGTCCAACATACAACTTGTCAATTGAGAAAAGCTCCCTTGAATGCTATCTACATTTTCAATTTTGCCCACTAAAGTTGGGACAGATCTCTCGTACACTTCTCAATTTATTATTTTCTATTTTTTGAAATTTACAACAATGAATATATTTTTTGCTTTTTTTATTAATATTCGTATTCTGAAAATTGTTTGTGGTTATTTTTATTATGCTAATTTTGCGCTTACCCACCTATGGGTCACATTCTACACCTCTGTAGGTTTGGATTTCTGTCAAGAGCTTGTATTGTAACAAACTATATTATTTTCTTTTTTTATGATTTTTATTTCAGGCTCCTTTGTTACTTATCATTCATTCATTTTATGTTATGTCCAGATATATGATATATTTTCTGATCAAATCTATGGTTATTTGAATTTGTATTGAATTCAATTTTGTTAATTCTTCTGCTTCTTCTTCTGTTTTCCTCCGACAAAACGAACGAATTCATCAATTTTTCTTCCAATATTGAATATACTCTGTTGTTTTTGTGCACGGTCCTCTACATTCAAGCAATAGCAGCGTTATTCCCCATTGGGGTTTCCAACATTAATTTCCCAATTTTTCAGTATAAGTACGAGAAGTTTTCTAATATAAAAATGTATCTTCTTGAAATTTGCATCATCATGATGAAAATATTTTTCGAAACCCAAGTAAGGTTTCAAGAATAAAAAAATATTGCTATTTGGAAACGTCAGCACCAACATGACCTCATGAAGACTATAATTAACGATGTTGCAATGACTTTGAATATTGGTCAACCTTCGAAAAACTTCGACTCACATAAAAGAGACGGAAAAAACTGATAAACGAATGATTGCGATGCAAAACATTCAACATAATCAAGAAAATGTCATTCGTTTTTAGGTTGAACAAGCTGATTGCTTTTTTCTGCATTATCTTATACTTCGAACAACAGAATGAAGCAATTTGTCGTATTTCAGCTCACCGATTTCGAATAATCGTTATTTTATTCTGATTCAGAGTTTCTGCTCGACAGTCCTACTCAATATGCAAATGTTAGGCAATTGACTTTCCACAAATCGAACTCTCGATGGTGTTCGAGAATCAAAGGGTTCTCGGTTGAAAAAAAAATTGAAACGCTGAAAATGCTCTTCGATTTCAGCATTCACATCTTAGCATTAGAATAATGAGTCGGTATTTTCATATGAGAAAAAGTCTCTTTTTTAGGCAGTAGTGGAAAACCACAGCATGCATTTTCAGTTTTTCACAAAAGAGATGACAACATCTATAATTGAGATAATAACAACAATAATCGCTGTTCAAAATCAGAGTCCATATCATTTAGTTGTTCAATATTAATTATGGAAACAGACCTGGATTTTATGCTAAGATAAACAACGATATACATAAATAATTAATGATCTCCAATTGTTAACTTAACACATCGTGTATTTCATAAATTGCTGTATTTGTGAATTCGTTAAAAATTACACAAATCTCGATGTTATCATAAATCCTTTGACATTATGAAGGTGTCTTCTAATTAACAAATTGGGCAACACATTTCTGGTGGTATGATATAAATGAAGAATGTTGCATTGGATGCAGACAGTGCTTTGGTAGGTGGACTAGTCGAAGACAAATATGACGTTTATCAAAAGTTTGTTCGCTAGTTGCTTGGTGATCATTTATCTCAGCAAGGTTGAGGGTGTTGGTAAAGATTTACGTGAGTATTTTCGAATGAGTAATACAATTTTCTTTCATTATCAAATTTTATGTCACAAGCGATGTATTTTATTTCCATGAAATTGTATTTCGTGATATTATCAGATAATGCAAGAAAAGTGAAGAGTTAACTGTTTCTCTTATTTCTACAAAGAATCCCAAAGCAATATACTATATTATTATACCGAACACTTGAAAAAATGTTTCACAATATGAAGTTGAATGTACGTTTCTTTACGAAGAAGATTAAAAACTTGAAATTGAAGTATTTCAGAAACTCTAACATCAAGTGATGCTGAACGATCAATTTTGGAACAGGGAGTTTTTGTACAACTGCCATTAAAAGTGACACTTTTAAGACAGCAAACAATTGATTGTTAACGTGGAAGCGTGTTAAAAATATTTTTAGCACTCCATTTTCTTATGATGAAATCAGATGAGAAAAATTCAGCAATTGCAAAATTTTTATTACAAATGTTCAACAATCATTACTAACATTGATGCCCTGTGACGTCAGGGAGCTTCGCAACACATTACATTATTAGAATCCTCAGCACCATCAGTACCATGAATATTGGATGATGATGATCCATAATCTGTTGAGGTTGGGGGAATTTTTTCAGCAATGACATTTCTATATGCAATGGAATGATCAACATAACCCTCGGCTACCGTCGTAGACTTCCATCCACCATGAGGATATTCGGAAACAGTGTCCTGTATATTGCTTTGATTCTGGCAGTTTGAGGAATTCGGCAACAATAGATGGAATTTTCCCAAACCAAATGTATTAATACCAACTGGATTGGCAGTGCATTTATTATTCATGTATTTCAGCAAAAAACGACGATGCTTGATGACAGAACGGCGCAATGCAAAGTACTTATGAAACTATTCTACATACTTCCCAATAATACTGAAAGAACGACTGACTTTCATTTTTGTATTGGGAAGTTGTATAACTGATGATTTATTTGTTATTTTGATGTCTTCCATTGATAAATTACACAATTCTTCACGCCGACAAGCTCCAAGTAATCCGAAAATAGTTGCAACCTCAACCATCAAGTATTTCTCATCTGGTACCTCCTTCTTAAATTTTTCAACTTGTTCACGAGTGAAAATTCTCG
Organism: Hippodamia convergens; assembly: GCA_038502775.1. NCBI lineage: Eukaryota > Metazoa > Arthropoda > Insecta > Coleoptera > Coccinellidae > Hippodamia > Hippodamia convergens. Next base: position 1,751,572 of record CM076607.1, read on the forward strand.
AATTTTTGGGACGATATCCTTCACTTTTCCGTTTTGAATATGCTATTACCTTAAAACATCCACACCATTTGTAACAAGAGCGCTTGGCTTTATCATTGAAAATTTGCTCCACAAAGTTGACGAACTCCATATTTTTTATTTTTCATCTAAGTATGCCAGGAAAACAGTTTGACTGAAGTTCCCTTCTACATTTTTCAATTCACACCAGGCCAGGAAATTGTTATATGCAATATCGTACTGCTGAACAGATTTTTCAGGTAGCAGTTCCAGATTTGCTCTTCTTGCAGACTCTTCAATATCCAGAGGAACAACCAAATCGTCACTTTTATTAATAATTGGACTCTCGACAAACATATTAAGCAGTCAAAAACCCAAGACGAGAATTGGACAGGAACGAAATTCAAATGACAGCATCTTTTCTAATTTGTTAGTTATCATAACGTTGGCAACGTTTGCCATTCACAACAACCTTTTGATTATTTGAATATTAAAATGCATTTTGAAGTTTTTTATTGCAAATTCGCCCATTTCATTATCAAAATAGGGCAGTTGTACAAAAAACATTGTATGGTATTTGTGTTAAAATTTATTATATTTTGTTCTTGAAATTGTTCAATTCGTTCCGCTCATTTCACAAACTTTTTCACTCACAAAATAAAACGTCACTTTCGACACTCATATCATGAATAACTATCATTCTATTTGGCTTTTCCACTCTGCACACTCGTATATTGTAGAACTATCTGAAAAAATCAATTTTAAACAGTTTCCGAAAAACTGGGACGTTTCTAAACGATGTTTTTTTCAGCTGACTATTTCCCCCGCTGTCATCGTTCTGACCCCAAGCTGAATGAGTGCTTGTTGAAAGCAACGGAACAGGTGAGACCCTTTCTGATCAAAGGGGTCCCTGAACTGAATGTGCCCAAAATAGAGCCGTTCACCCTTCCTGAAGTCAGCCTGGAACAAGGCAGCAATCTTTTGAACTTCAAAGCTAAACTCAACGATATCGTCATCACCGGTCTTTCCAACTATAAGTTTTCCCAATTTGAGTGAGTGCTTTTGTGAAAATCTCAGATTGGTGAATGGTATAGTCTCTACAATTTCAGAGTTCTGTAGAAATCTTTCTGAATTATTTTGCAACTTAATTGTATAATATTTGACATTTTGCAGTTTTGATGTGCCCAAGCTTCACTTTAATTGCAAAGCCTCCATTGATGAACTGAAATTAGCAGGAAAATATGACGTCAAGGGAACCGTTTTGGGTGCTCCCATAGTTGGAAAAGGAGATTTTACTGCGGAAATAGGTAAGTTCAATAACTGCCGCACAAAGTTTCTTTGTTGAGTGTTTGCAAGTGCCTTTTATATGGACAGAAACTTTAAGATATATCGAGACTACCTGTGATATAATAGCTATGTATGAAACAAGTGCTGATAGCACTCATATTCTTCCATGAGTCGCGAAGTATCAAGTTTTTGAGTGAACGAGAATGAGCTTTTTCTAATTCTCTAACAAATTCGTTCATTCTGTCACATCTTGTCGACCAGAATCGATTTTGTTGAAATTTTCACGAGGTATAGTATCGAGTCTTGTTATATTAAGCTGAAATTTACTTTGCGAAAATACATCTAGTTCATCCGTTTACAGGCTGAAACAAAACCTTGTTTTATACCTTTCATTTCTAAACACCCTGTGGTGAATTTGAGGCGGAAAATTTGATATCATTCAGTTTTAATTTGAAGTGTGACCCTTTCTTAACAAAATATATTTTTGATTTAGGTCAGTATCGGCTCTAAAAAAAAGATACACATTCTCAAAGAAAGTATTGCATTTTTTCAATTTTCATAACAATGTGAAACATTCCTTTACCTTATCGACTAGTAAACATGAACAAACATCTGAAAATTAATAGCTTGTATTTCCACCTCGCTTTCTCATCAATTCTACCATTCGACGCGGTATATTTTCAATGCATTTCCAAATTGCTTCTGGGGGAATATTTTCCCGTTCTTCAAGAAGGGTTGTTCGTAAATCGGGCAAGGTGTTGGGCTGCCGATTTCGAACACGTCTACTTAGCATATTCCATACATGTTCAATTGGATTTGAACCCGGACTTCTCGCTGGCCACACGAATCGTTGAATATTCGTCTCTTCAAAGTATTCTGTTACAACGTGCAACGTGAGGCCTAGCATTGTTCTGCAATAACAGAAATTGTTGCTTCGCCCAGAAGCAATTCGTAAATGCATTGAAAATATGCCTCGTCGTATGGTAGAAGTAATGAGAAAGCTAGGTGGAAATACATGCTATTAATTTTCAGATGTTTGTTTATGTTTACTGGTCGATAAGGTATTTTACATTGTTATAAAAATTGAAAAAATGCAACACTTTCTTTGATATTGTGTATGTTCTTTTTAAAGCAGATACTGACCTGAATCAAAAAACACTTTGTTAAGAAAGTGTCACATTTCAAATTAAAACTGAATGATATAAAATTTTCCGCCTCAAATTCACCACAGGGTATTTAGAAAATGAAAGGTATAAAACAAGGTTTTGTTTCACCCTGTATAAGGGATGAACTACAGGTATTTTCGCGAAGTAAATTTCAGGTTGATATAACAAGACCCAATACTATACCTGGTGAAAATTTTAATATAATCGGAGAATCACGAAAGAAGATACGGGGTGTTGAATTTGACAAAAATTTAGCCTCTCCGGAGTATATATTCTGTTCTAATTCCCAAATAATTTTTGTACCAAAAACAGGTAGAAAAGTTAGAAGAATCCATGTGAAATGCAATAATTGCACTTCATTCATATTCTTCCGCAGAAATGCGTTGATAATTTTTTTGAGCAGACCCTTAACGAATATTCAGAAAGTGTACATTCAATTAGACATCCTCATTTATCAGAAAAGTTGTCCCTTGGTATTTGAAGGATTTATAAGATTATCAGTTTGTCCATAAAGTTTCACAGCGTTCAGCATTTGGTTGATATTCTTTAGCCAATTAGCGTTACCTTCCAGTGGGTATTGATACAATATGGTAATTTGTTGTATGCCAATTCTTTTTCACATGTCGCTCATATTAATTTCTTGTTGAAAAATTAAGAAATAGAAGTATTTCTTCAGCAATGCATACTAGTCCAGGATCCACCTACCATTTTTGCACATAATTACTGTCAAGCTAATCTTCCGTGAGTTCTATTTTATGAGACACCCAACAATTTCTTCGATCTGTTAATTCTAAAAAAATTATTACTAAGTGGATTATGTTTTGTTGTATTCCAAGATAATTATCTGAATCATTTGAAAAAATATTTGGGCTACAAAATCTATGGTTTGATAAAAGAATCCCCTCCTTTCAACATGAATCGATTAAAATCGATTAGGAACAAGCTGATTTTTTTCACATAGTTAATACCTATACAATTTAACAGTCATTATTATCCTGCACATTGCGTGGTAAGTTATCCCGATCCTATGCCCAAATATTGTTAATACCACAAGACCATTTTTCTAATTACTAACTGTGAAACAAAAATATCTCTCAATGAGTTGGTTATTAGTTTCTAAGAAAAGTTATTTGAATTGTAAAGAAAATGTTTTCACTGTATCTTATGTTACGAATAGAAAAACAAAAAACTAAAAATTCTTGTCGGACTAGTGATATAGATCTGTTTTCTTGTAGGACATTGTTTTATTTGGGCACCGATTATGTGATATTTTTGTCCTACAGTCATTTATGAGAAAAATTTTATTGTGGTGTTAACAATTTCTAAGCGCGGGAGCGGGATAACGTTAAACATAAAAAAATAATAAAAAAAAAATTGCTGGTCAGTAATCATTTTTGATGACCTCGTTATCGATACATGTTGGAAGTAGGGGACTGTTTGATCAAACCATAAACTTTGCTGGACAAATATACAGGGTGGCCATTTGAAAACGAAACAGACAAGATTACAGACGAAATAAATTTTTTCGATAGAAATGCTCGGACAGGTCGATTTCTGTTTCGAGGGGGACAACTTAAGATGTAGGTTACGGACGCATAACGCTTCAACCCTTGCACTACAACCCTCACCCCTAATTTTTGAATAGGGAAGATGGGGTGAGTGATACCTCATTTGAAAGGTTTTTCACAAAAAAACACTACAAGTGCCATGAAAACACCACTTCATTTTCAAATGCTTAGTCAAGAATATCTCGAGAACTATTGCATAAAATGAAAAAAACAATTACTGTGCTGAAATCAGTATAAAAATATCTTTCAAATGAGGTATCACTCACCCCATCTTCCCTATTCAAAAATTGGGGGTGAGGGTTGTAGTAGCAAGGGTTGAAGCGCTATGCGTCCGTAACCTACATCTTAAGTTGTCCCGTTCGAAACAGAAATCGACCTGTCCGAGCATTTCTATCGAAAAAATTTATTTCGTCTGTAATCTCGTCTGTTTCGTTTTCAAATGGCCACCCTGTATTTTTAAATAATTCAGATGATCGTCTTGGAATTCAACAGAAATAATTCAGTAATAATTTTTTTAGAATCATCAGATCGACACATTTTATCCTTGCTACTTCGTTAGCTACCAACGATCGTTGGGTTACTCACGCAAAATTAGCTTGATTGTAATGAAACGCAAAAATAGCTTGATGGTAATGAAATGCAAAAATGAACGGTGGAACCAGGAATATACTGCAGCATGTTGCAAAGAAGTTACCCACTGAAAAACTTCATGATATCTTCTTATTCAGGCCTGTTTCACAGCAGAAAGAAGAAATGCACTTCAAGATAATTGAGAATCTAATATTGCTTATGAGTATAAGCAATAGCGTTTATTCATTTCGTAGAACAAAATAATCCTGGGAGCAGACTGAACGATATTTATGGAAATATTTCATAAATTTCAATGAAAATTCAACGAATTAGAGAAAATAATGTATTATACTTCTTTATTCAAAAATTCGTGTTAGAAAAGCAATAGCTTCTGCACTTGTATCATAAATAATTCTTCCACCATTGTTATCGGTCTAATGAATATTTTACAATCGAAGCTCTACTTGCATGAACTCAATGAAGATTATATTCTCTCATCTAAAACTTTCTTTGAAATTCCATGTACCTTGTATTTGTAGGGGACTCCAATATCACAGTCTTCCAAGCGATCGAAATAATCAAGAAAAAAGGAGTGGAATTCACCAAACCAATCTACACAAACAGCACCATTGCGGTAGGAAAACCCAAAGCCCAACTCTATGGACTTTTCGACAACAACGAACAACTCAGTAAGCATTTCCGCTATCTGTTGAAAAAATGAGAAGCATAAATCCAACCGAAGACACTGATGTATTGTTATGTTTTTCAGCGAAGGCGACGAACGAAGTGATCCAGGACAACGTTGACAAACTGTTCGAGGACCTGAGGCCAGTTATCGAAAAGGTCATTACGAGCCTGATAGAGGACCTAATTTTCAGGGTATTGGCCAATAATGTGCCATACGACAAACTATATCCGAAATGACGGGAAATGAAAACATGAGAGTTGATATTGAGGTCAATGAGATTGTGATCGATGCAGTATTAACAGAGCAATTTATACCGTTAATGTCCATTATCCACATCATTCATATTATGTATGTAGATTGTCCATACATTTTGAAATAGAATTCAGAAAATTTAAATCTTTTTTATTTCCAATAATGTGTGTTACAAATTTGACACTCTGGTGAGTGTCACTGGTGTGAACATCCACTATATTACCTACGTTGAAAAATTGAGTCGGTTTCATTCGATATGGAAAGAAGAGCCTGATCATTAAAAAATTTTATTTTTTCTCAAATTATTTCACCGGGAGCTTTCTCTGAGATTTCTGAACTTGAACTATAAGTGACATATTTTTCTTCAACACGTTTTCTTTTGTAGGAGCCGAACATTTTCTACAAGAAAAAACGTGTAAGTTTCTAACCTTGAGCTTTATTGAACACGTGAAAACGATGACTAAGCACATGGTTTCCTAAAAGTATAAATAGAACAAAATGTGTTGGAATATTTGAAATACCTTTTTCTATACTGTTGCTAGGATATTGTATTGTTGTAGCAGATATATTTTGCCAGCATGTAGTGCAAATACTTACGGTTACAGCAACAAAAGTTTGCAGATCATATCGAACGTGGATATTTTAGGTTCGGAGTAACATGTCAGGATTGTTAACTTTCTGAACTTATTTTCATGTTAATGCTGTCGTGCCATTCTTGAATGTGTTACGAATCGAGTAGTAAAAACCAGATGTACTCAAATCTAATGGTTTTTTCACCATAAGTCGATAAAACAAAATTAATTTTTTGTTCAAAGATTCCCCTTGGTTTAAAGTTATCCCATTTTACCGAAATTTTCTGATCAAGTATCGGCTTTAACTTATAAGTTGTTCTCAAGAGGAAACAAACTTCGGAAAAAGTTTTTCGATTTTGTTCATGCCTGTCATGCATTTTGCAGGCACTCGATGCTTGTACACATTCTGAGGTGTACAAGGTGGGCAAAATTGGTGATACTTGAACTACAACATTTTAACTGTGAGAGATAGAGGAAAATAAATGACACGTTACGGTGGTCTTTCTCAGAGAAACTGATAATGCCATCAACTGCATTCCTCTATTTTCTTTTGTTTTCGAGTTATAGGCCAAAATTGAAATTTGAGCGAATTCAACTCTGGCCATTATCTCCGTTTCTGTTGGTGCTAGGATGTTGAAATGAAAACATTAAACAGGCACTTTTTCTTTAGCAATCCAGTACCGCACTTCTAAGCTCCTCGCTCGCATTCTCAACTATGGTTGCACGGTGCGGTCTAGCGTTATCGCCTAGAAATTGAAAAGTTTCACCAATAGCAGCGAAAAAATTGGGCAAAACATCGTCAATGACATGCTCTCTATAGTGTGAGGTGGTCAAATTCCCAGGACAAAATTGTAGATCTTTGTGACAGTTGAAACTTATTCCGGCCCATACCATACCACAACCCCCTCGGAATGGATGAACTTCATGGACATAGCGACGATTACGGAGTATGCGTGGGATTTTCCATACCCTTATTCTTCGAGAATCTGAAAATCGTCCATATCTGGAATCATCAGTGGAAAAGACACTACGTCATTGATCGTTCCAATTGATATGTCGCCTTGCCCAGTCCAGTCTCTGAGGCTTATGGTGTTAATGGAACTCCTCTTAATTGGAGTCTAGAACCTAGATTCACCTCTCTTTGATGTCGTCTTATGGTTTCGATGGAAACTTGGACCCCATCTGCATTTTGAAGAGTATTCCGTAGCATTCTACACGTAGATGTAGGCTTTCTTCTCGCCGAAACGGTGATGAAACGATTCTGAGCAGGTGTTGTTCTTCTTCGGCCACCAAGCCTTGGTCTTTCCAACACGGAACGTGTCCCCCTGAACCTATTCCAAAGTCGAGATAACATACTTAGACTGACTTTGTGCTTTTCCTCTACAACAAAGTGAGTTAGGCCACCCTGTAGCATTCCGATAGCCCTATTGGCCTCAGCGTTTGTTAATTTACGTCTTGGCACTTTCAGAAAACTCGTTTCAAATCGAAGCCGTTGATAAACTAGCTCCATTTCAAAATCAAAACATTCATGAAGCATATGCAAAGAACCAAACTTCAGAAAGAAGGCGACCAGATTGACGAAATGTCTTATACTGATTTTTATTGGATCGATTCAAGTTGTTATTGAGTTTTAGATGATTTAACAGCGATTTTTTCGAAGATTACATACTTTTCAAAACGATTGAATACGATTGAATCCCTAAAAAAACATCAGAAATAACTATGTAGTTATTTCCCATCTGGGTTAACTCGTAACATCATCGTTCGGTTCGTCTTAAGCTTTGCATTTTAAGAATCCGTTTAAAAAACGGGTACGATTTTAAAAAGGACCCGATTTTCAAACGTTTTTCCGTTTAGAACGGACAGAGTGCAATGTATGGACTGTGATTAATCAGTTTTTCGAACGCATCCCAATTCTTTTCGTCGGATAGTAGAAACAATATATATTGAAGAAGAAGAGAAATATATACTAGTTTCGTGTTTTGTGCATCAAAATAGTTATAATGGATGTTACCGACTTTTTGTTATTAAATTTGATGAAAAACATTGCGCGTATATGTTTTCTTTGATCCACTTCCACTACTCATTTTTCTGGGTAACTACAGATTTGTGAATAGATTATTTAAATTGGTTGAAATAAGATAGTAAAATAAATAATAAAATTTAAACGTAGCTTATTTTCAAAACCACGTGCTACGAAACGGATTGTCTCACTATGCGGTCCGAATTTTAATGAAACACGTTGATTAGAATCGGGTGGTGAATCGAACGGTACCGATTTCATTTCGGATCCGTTTGTTTACAATGCACATTGATTCAATTATAGGCTTTCACTATTTAACTGAACGGATCCGTTTTATATACGGAAGCAAACGGATTCTTAAAATGCGTACCTTAACGAAGCAGCAGGGCGATATCCTCCCACGCCCCAAACTTACCTCCGCCACTGCGATCTATTCAGTATTCCCCCGTTTTCCCGCGTTATTACATTCACGCTGGACGGAGCGGGAAATTGCATTGGATGCGGAAGCCCGGAGACCAGATAACTGAACACCTTCCTGCATATCTCCCTGATGGTAACGTCAAAAGATGGAAAATGGACCCTCTGGCGTGGGAAATGGGGTTGTTGCGGCACATAATGGACCGCTCCATAGCCTACTGCGTCACGTACGTGCCGCAACAATCGCCAGGAATGACGGCCCTGAATCAAGAGCTGTCAGAGTACCTCTTCGGATGGACATTGTTTGGTTTTTTTCGACAAGAAGTCGGGTGCTATTGTTCAAGTCCAGTTCGAATGTTCATCGCTAGGCTGACTTCAGAAGAAATATTCCATTGATTCTGGTTCTTAAGTTGTCAGGGTGCGGTGTACCCAGCTAGGGTAGGTTCGGTCAATCGTTATTCAGCAGATGGATGGTGATGTAATAAATGGGGAAATTGGTAATTACCTCATTAACAATTCAATACTGAAACCTCTTAATACGGCACTGTATCCAAGGAATGCATATCGGTTCCACAGCTCCGTTATCATCAATCAGTCAGCACGCATTAAAATAATTCCGGTCAGCGCTGTCTAACTACGACACGCAAAGAAATCAAACTGTGACAAATATAAACTGTTCACTCCATCACAATAAATATTAGAAAACGGTCGTTTTCGAATAAGTTTATTATAAATAAAAGTTGTGGATTTATTAGAGTTCATGATCTTCAAACTCATGAAAACTAACACTTCCACACTTAAGAAAAACATAAGAAGGTATTATTTATGATTATGGGTCAAAAAGGATATCTAGAACCGTGGGACTTGAAAACGGCCAACTAGCATCATTTTTTGATACTCCCACGAAGAGGAAGAACCTTTAAAAAAAGGAATCTTATTGGTAATGCCAACTTTTGAAGGGGGAAAGAAACACCCACAAGTAGAGAAATAGTTAATTTTTATCGTCAAGGGATAATCAGTACCGTTTGGGAAAAGAACCAAAGGGGTCCATCGACGTGCTCGCGAAGTTCGGCTCGCGGTTTATTTTTGGGAGTGAAATAGAAAATTTCACAGTCAGTTTTTAAGTCTCAAGCGGAGACTTGTAAATTTTGTATTGTAAAGTCACGTACTCGTCGGTAAATCACGAAACCGAAACGGAAGTGCGTGTAGGGAAGACGGTGCACGAAATTTGATCAAAGAGGAAGGATCGTTTCTTGGATACCAGTGGAGAAAAGCCAAATTATAAGAAAGAGATCAAGGTCAGAATTTTCCAATTTTTTTTTATGAGGAGAGTCAAGTCCAAAAGTCTTGTCATCTCTCATCTCCTGTCTGCTCACAGCTTACATTTCATAGTATTAGGTTATTTTGGATTTTGCGTAATTAAGTACCCCAGGTAACAGGGAGACTTATATTTTCTTCATTAAATTTTGTTATACAATCTGAGGTACAGACGATTACTTTGTTACCTCAGTATATTCTGTAGGCATTTTGGAAAATAGATTTTTTTTTGTTAAGTTACTTCAGTGGTTTCAATTATCCCTAAAACTCAGAACTCTCTGGAGGAAAAATAACACTGAGACCTTCTCATTTCTAGAGAAGGCCGTACCCACTCAAATTTTGTTTATTGGGTTGACATGAAGCCGCTCTCATTCGTCAGCCCCCTTAACATCTAGACAATCCCTTATGAACAAAGTCACTTTTTATACGAAAAGGACAATGCTCATATAAAAGGGGTCTATTATAATGAATTTTACACTGGAGACTCATCAAAGGTGTTTATTTCTTAAGCCATGTTGCACACAATGAATGAATCATTCAATCAATGACTTCAGTTCAACTCTTTTGTTGATATTATATATTTACATTGTTTACTTGTTGTTAAAACCATATCATGAATTGATAAATATGAACGACCATGGATACAAACAATGTGTATAGAACTTTATCACGTTTTTATGATGATGTAAAAGGTTACTCAGACGGTTGGGACCTTGTGGTCTCAAGTATAAAAAATATACATGTTCCTATTGATACATACTACAAGGGGTTTGAAACTCCGTTGTGAGAAAAATATAGCTTATCAGCACCTTGATAAATAGATTGAGGCTTTCAAGGGAGAGTATATTTTTATTTCTCTGATCGAGGGTAGTTCTAGCTTGGATCAGCCTTCCGAGAACTTCGACCACGAGAATCTTTTGTTCATTCGAATCCCAAGGAAGCCGCCAATGGCATTGATAAATCCAACCATATCCTTAGGAGCCTTAGCTGATATCTCATGAGGATCCAGAACCGACTTCTCCATGTGAATGATTTTTAGTTTCGCCAGCTCTAGACACTTGCAAAGCATATATTCCTCTGATCCACATAGCCTGCAATTTTCATCTGCTGACTTTCCATGTGGTACAAAAGATATTTGTATCGGCATTGTCCAGTCAGCAGACCTATCACTAGCGGAAGCTCAGCTTGTGTCAGCTTTATGAGCTTCCTGGTGTAGGTTAGGTCAGCATTTCCTGAATTTCTCTGCTTGAGCAAGTCAAGGATTATTTCTCCATAGAGTTGTTCTATTTACCGCTTCCCATTGTTGGACCGCTTTCTTATATTGGTTCCTTTGAGGAAAACCATGGAAATTATTGATTTCTCATTTCAAAAAGTTAAGAATGGGAAGTAAATACAATAGATTTGATTTTTCCAATGTAAAAATTCTGGACAAAAAAAATAATGGACTGATACCGCATCCATGAGTTTGACCTACCATAATTTCTTGAATGATGAACGTAGATAAAATGTGTCAGATCATCTGCACTGAGTTTGTAATTGTTTTACGTATTTTTTCATGCGTTGTTATCATTCAGTTACAATAAGATTCTGAACACTTCGAATTTGACCGCTCTGATAAGATTACTCAGACACCATTCCTTGTGAATCTACTGATATGGAAAAGATTTTCCAACAATTTTATCATCAAAATTTTTAATCTGGGGTGAGGACATGCATCGTGTACAGTATATTTAATATACATAAATGATAATTGACTAAGATTTCCATTATTCTAAAGTATTGTGTTTTTTGTTGTTCATGTTCATAACTGTTGAATTTCAACTGTTTCTGATGTTATATTTTCCATATATGTTTGTATAGTGTGTAGTTTTCACAGATGCCACTGAATATCGTTTTTGTCTGTTTTTTTTCAGCAAGAGAAAGGCCACAAATTGGCCGATAAAGATTAAATAAACTTCGCAATTCACATTGTTCCTTGAGACAGATAATTACTTTTCAAGTTATTCAATGTTATTTAAAACTCCTCTAATGGAGGGAAAAGGACGTGTACGACCTCGATTGATCCATCGCTCCCTCCTCATATTAGCTTCATTCGGGTCCTATCCAAAACTGGCAATCATGCGCCATATACCCAAGGGGGTCTTCTCTGTTCATATTGTCCTTGGACCAACCTATTCAACTGCTCATGTATCTCTTGGACAGAAAGTGTTTAATGATCTACCATCTGAAATAATTCCTAATGGACCACGGCCAATAAACCCGGGAGACTCTAACATAACTGTACCTAAAATTCCATAGATTATTTTCTGTATGATGATTGTTTCAACTGTTATTGCGCGAAACAGGTTTAATTAGCTAATTAATCATAGAGTTATTTCACTAGTCTTACTGTTTTTTCGATAGTTGAGTTGAGGTGATTGTCCTCATATTTTGGTTGCATAAATTGAGTTTAAATTTTATTTATCAATCCTGAACCTTTCTTCGATCAAATAAACTATATTGTCACCAATAATCTACAATCAACAATATACAATTCTTAATATACGAGTATGTAGACAAAAACCTCGAAACTTAGTATTAATTATCTTATTAAGATTCAGTATGTGGCCGCAGAATGAACAACAGGCACAAAATGTCATTATTCAAATTCAAATGAAGCTTCATGCAAATTGAGCACAGAAACATTACATGTATACGAATTTTATTCTTCTCAGAAAAAAAATAATGACAATTTATTTTCTTAACTTGTACAAATAACATTCAATCAATGATATTTCTAGTTTTCTTACTGTGAATGAAAAAATTCGAAGAATTGCTCCTTCCGAATATCCCAAAAAATATTTATTTCAAGGCATTGATGTTATTCAAGGCTGCCATGCCTAAGAAAGGGGGTTTCAATTTGAAAAAAATTGAATTTTCACGTTTTCGAAATCGCTTACTTTGAAAACGCATTTGTGACCTCCTGTATTATAAGTTTTAATTCTGGCTATTGTTACAGAATTACTACTCTTATATCTTACGGAAGCTCAAAAATGACATTTTTCCAATGAAAAATCTTGAAGATATTGGTGGAGAGCTCCATTTAATTTTTTTTTTTTGGTAATATCACGTTATGAAATAATTTCCAGACGGAAATTTGACTATTTGACGTTGAAAGAATTCAGAGTTTCATGAGCAATTAATTTCTGTCTCAGAATATGGGGCTTTCCGTTTGAAGAACAAAAGTTGGTGTTTGAAATCGGAATCCAAAAAAAAATTACAGGGGTCGAAGCTCAATGCCGAAATTGTAAATGTGAATTTCGACTCCTGCCAAAAAATATTTTAAAGAAGGCAGTTCGAAATATTTCGTGCAATCGATGGATATTTTCAAATTACTTTCGATTCGGGGCTTCCACCATCTGTTGCTTTTTTACATACTGTTTTGTGTTTAAATTTTTTGTTTCGATGAAATGAGGAACCGGACAGTCGGAAACGGATAGAAACACAATAAAGAAGAGAAAGAATAAGTGAGACCGTCTCCGGAAGGACTCCATCAATGCCATCCTCGACTACCTTAATATAACTCTAAAGCGAACTTTCATAAGAAACCTGTCAACAATAAGCACGAAACAATAATTTTCACAGCCAAAGCTACTGCTCCACATCGGGAAGTCCACAAAGAAATAAACGAATCTACTTCGAGCTGACTGACTGGAAAGAACTCGAAACATATTTCCTCAATTCGTCCGCCCATACAGGGATACACTTCGGACGTCAATGGGCTAGCTACAATTTATTTCCGAAGTTCGTAATAAAAAAACTCGCTTCTCCGATGTGGATGTAGTTGTGAGCGGGAGGAAAACAAATACACTGCACCATTCGCTACGGCATTCGTTATCCAGCATCATGCACAATCAGCAGGATGGAGAAGACAGGGAACAGGGAGAGTAGTTTGGGCCTTCCTAGAAAATTAAGGGGATTGCAGTGGACAGAGATGTAGGGGAACTCCTCCACCTCCTTGAGAATCTCTTTCATTTTTCTGAGTACCATTAGTTACATATTCATTGTTGAGATAAATTCAATCATTGTTGTTCATAAATGATCTACCTTATTATATTGCAGCAGGAAAATTATTATATTTGTCGACGACACATCATTTCTTGTAAAAGCAAAGAGTGTGGGCGAGCTTGTTAGTCTCTGTGAAATTTTTGTAGAACAATTCAAAACTTGGTGTCACACTAACAGACTCATTTTAAACGTTGAAAAAACAGAATTAATTAAATTTGAATTGAGGCAAAGCCCTCCTCTAACCCTTAATTGTGGTTTGGACGTTCTTGTCTCTACGGAGCTAAATTCTTGGGTCTAGTGGTTGACAGTAGATTGCGACGGACTGACCACATCTCTGCTTCTTACTATGCTATCAGTAGACTTAGGAGTTCGCTTCCATTCAGTGCTTTAATATCAGTCTACTACAGTATGGTTTATAGTCATCTAACTTACAATATTGAGATCTGGGGTGCTTTTAGTGAGTTGCAAAGAATATTTGTGGAACAAAAACGTATTTTGAGAATGATATTTGCAATAAATAACAGATCGTCCTGTAAACCAGTGTTTATAAAGCATGAAATATTGACACTTCCATGTATTTATATTAATAAAATTCTTCTCTATGCCAAAGAAAATGAACAGAAGTTTGCCAACTTGTCCGGCTTTCATACTTATGGTACAAGAAACCAGCATATTTTATCGGTTTTTAACCATAACACAAGCAAATTTGAGAAGTCACCCATGTATCAATGTATTAAATTGTACAATAAATTGCCAAATAACTTGAAACCTTTGAACATATTAAAATTTCGTAAATCTGTGAAAACTATATTATTATAAAAATGTTATTAAAGTGTAGAAGAATATCTAAATGATATTCTTTAGCTTAGTTATCATTGACATGTCCTATACATTGTTAAATGTCTTTCAGGACGAATAAACTATTCTATTCTCTCTTTCCCCTAATAAATGAGTTGGAGATTCACTTCTACAGATTCAATAGAAAAAGAACCCGAAATTCATTTGTTAGTCGAATAAAGAAAGGTCCAGGGTTACGAAAAACTCAAAAATTGCCAAAAAAGCAAAAACTACTTGGACATGGCTGACGAAAAAAAACTTACGTTATCCAAGAAGTTGACGATCCGTTATTTCAGGGACGAAACCTCTTCTATTTCGACGAGTTGAAACCTCCACACTGAAAAAGATGAGTGTATGAGTATAGCTCACCATTTGGTTTTTAAATATTGAAATAATTTATGACTTCATCCAATTGCCGAAATTTGATTTTTAGGCTTTACAGATTGTAATCCGTTTGCTCTGTTAATCCGAACAACGGTTTGTTGTTGGTTGTTCGGATTGACTAGGCTCTAATGTACCGAGTGTTAAAAAATAGGGTAGAAATATTTTGGGTGCGAGATCTAGACCTAAAAATAAGTAAACATCTTAATATATAAATAAGCCATATTGTTGGTTACACCATTTATAACTCAAGATTGGATGAACTGTTTGTTATGAAAGTTATTTTGTCGGATTCTTTTACGGCGGCTTTAACATGAAATAACATAAAACCCTGAAGAATTTGATGAAATGGAAAAAAAATTGGAAATAATTTTCTTTCTTGCGAATAACGCCGATTGGTGTCGCTACGGTTAAAAGTGTTCTCGTGAAAGTATTATGTTTGATATCAATTCGGTGAACTACATTTTCTAATAATATTAACGCATCTGAGTCCATATGTTATTTCACCTATCGTTCTTCCGTCTTGGAAACGCGTGATATTGTTCTTACGCGTTGCAATACTGGAGAATTTCAACCAATATATGAAACAACAGCATCATATAAACGGATGCTCTGCAATACCCGCTAATGTTTTGGAGAGGTGATGATGGATATCTTCAATATCAAGATGATAAATCCATTGAATGGTGAGTACCTATATTAAAATTTTAAATTTCTACTTAATACAAATTTGAATTATTTGATTTTAGGCCAAGAAACCACCAAGAAAGTTAGCTCGATGAATTATTTTTCATTTCGTTTAATGGTTCGTCAGAATGCTGATAACTATTTGCTGAGATTTCGTCGATTGTTGCAGCAGTATTGTGGAGACATGTATTGTAAAATTGAAACAAAGCACCTCACTTATATCAAACCGAATTAATCTCTACACTACGTTCAGTGGAATATATTCATTTACGAGATGCAATCGCCACCGAAGGAAATGCAGCTAATGTAGGTAGACTGACAATTTTACCAGCGACGTATATTGGCGGCCCGCGTCATATGCATGAATATGCAAAAGATACAATGACATACGTTCGAAATTATGGTCGTCCTGATTTATTCATTACATTTATCTGCAAACCAAAATGGTGAGAAATCACTCAACTACTTCTTCCCGGACAAACATCAGTTGATCGACATGACATCACTGCACGAGTATTCAAACAAATAGTGAAGTCACTAATGAATTTTATTACAAAACATCATGTCTTCGGGGATACTCGATACTGGATGTATTCTATTCAATGGCAAAAACGAGGCCTGCCACATGCACACATTCTCATCTGATTAGTAGAAAGAATTCGACCAGAACAGATTGTTGCACATTGCAGTTGCACAATACTCAAAGGAAAATATGAAGGTGAGGAAGTTCTTTTTCTCAGATTTCCGATGGTCCCAACAGATATGCCATTTGAATTTAAGAGATTTCAATTTCCAATTCGTCTAGCGTTTGCTACGACAATTAACAAATCCCAAGGCCAGTCCTTGAGTCGTTTTTCTCATGGCCAGTTGTATGTTGCGTGACACATTCACACATTCTCATCTGGTTAGTAGAAAAAATTCGACGACCAGGATGAGCCTCTGCATAAACACGGAGTACTTCAGGACCACTTCAATTGGCAAGGCCATACATCAAGACCATTTCAAAATTGGGAAGAGGAAATTATTTTTTTTTAAAACAATGTGAAAAAAGTAACCAATACTTTTACTCAAAAAAAAGTAAGTAAATGTCTTATGAAAAGCAAATTTTAATTGTTGATTCAATAAACAAGACATCTAAAAGACATAGAAGGAAATAGGTGAGGGGCAAGGAGGGAGACACAAACAGAAACCATCGTAATAGAAAATACTGGTGTATGAAGTTGAAAATCAATCCCAATTGATAGAAATGCGAAGGGAATTTTTTCTGAAACGAGAGATCTCCGAAGATCTCCCGTACAGCTTCCGATGGCAATTCACATCGGAATGTCAATACAAACTGCAAGAACAAGATGGCGGTATCTGACTCCATTCGAACAGCGTAGGAAAACTTTTCACTTCCGGTTTTGTTTCAATTTGCTGTTGGTAGTATTCTAGATAGACGTGGGATGGGAAATCCAAGTATTCAGTTACAGATTTCACATTACTCAAGGGTTGTACTTTCTTTTTACTGACTTTTTTTAGTCTTTCAACGAGAGTTCACTCCACTCTGAGATCTTTTTTTTGGAAAAAACGAAAAGCAAAGTCCTGTGATTTTCGCGATTTTCAATTTATCGAGGTAGAAGTCAGTTCAAATAATCCAATGGGGAAAGACATTGGTTCGAATTACCCAAAAAATCGGATTATCGAAAATTCTGATCTGATCTGAATTTTTCGTTATGGAATCCTTCATCTTCAAATAAAGTTGA
Organism: Hippodamia convergens; assembly: GCA_038502775.1. Taxonomy (NCBI): domain Eukaryota; kingdom Metazoa; phylum Arthropoda; class Insecta; order Coleoptera; family Coccinellidae; genus Hippodamia; species Hippodamia convergens. The sequence continues at coordinate 1,769,126 of CM076607.1, forward strand.
TATTCCCATCGAGAAATTCCTGAAATGTATCGAAGTCCCACAATTCTCGCAGGAGCAAAATGGGAATATGAAAATTTCTTCGAATTTACCACCTTCGCGACATAACTCGCAATCATAATTCACTGGCAGGTGTTTGTGTTCACTCTAGCTTGGTCTCAGAGCTCCTAACTCAGGATTATGTCAGCAGCCTCGCTTGCAGTTGCTGCTGTTAATCTTGTTAACACCGCAAGGTTCAACTGGTCTCGCCCTCAAGTGACTATAAATATTGACATATATGCTGCAAGAAACACGAATGGAAGTTGCAAGCTTTCCGAGTAATTTGTTAATTCGAATTCATACAATACGTAAGACGGGGTAGAATATCCCTATGTCTAGTTTTTTTTTGTATTATTATTATGAAGAAGTAGAGAGCAGCTATAGGTACAGGGCGAGTCTTCCACTTGTACATATATTTCAACATTAGATTGATCCATATGATGGATTTTCTTATTATCTTTTATGTTAATTTATTTTTATTCGGATGAAATGTTTAGTTATTCGTTCATTTTGTCATTGTTCTTTATTCTCCTTTCCAATATGAATTTACGAAGTAAGTTTATGTGTTCATTTTTATTGTCAAAGTACATCAGTTATCAATCGTTATGAACCCCTCCCCTCGAAAAAAAAATATCTCTGGCGTCATTGAGCCATGTAATTGAGAGCTGCCAACACAACAATTGTATAAAGAATCATAACGGGAAATTGCACAATAAAAACTGTGGTTGAGTTTATTGAAAGAAAATTGTATTTGGTGTAAATACACATGAGGCGTTTTACGATCGCTTCATTTTATCTCCTTATTCAAAATGTAGGGGCAATTTCCCTTAGAATTCTTGTATATTTTTTCGAAACTTACAACAAACAGTCCTCCATATTTATCAATTTTCAGACCACTAGCATCAAAATTGGCAGAGGTCTCATATAAACTTTTACATCCCCCGGTTCTAAGGGTTGGGGGGTGAAAGTTTCAAGTTTTCCGTTGTTTGTGTACTGAAACTAACTTACATACCAAATTTCAACTTGATTGGACATCGGAAAGTACTCTAACAGTTTTTTTGATCATCAGTGAGTGAATGACGGGTTTTTAGATATCTATAAAATCTGAAGTGTACGAGTTTTGAACTTGAAACTTTGCACGTTTGATGAGTTCACTACTGGAATTATATCCTGAGAATTTTGTTCATTTACTAAATTCCAAACTCAAGTTATGAAAGTTCAAAAATACAACGAAACACTTGTTCTCTTATTTTTCTAAAAATTCAATGAATCGGTTCAACAAAACAGCTGAACCGATCGATCCACCGATCTAGGAAGAACTTTGGGGAACATCAGGCTGTAAAATTTCCTAATAACCTAAGCTTTAACCCTAATATTATGAAGATACGGTCCATCAACCAAAAATAGGCAAAATGGTATTTTTTTTGCTTTTTAATCAAATCAACGTTACAGGCGGAAGAAATTTTTTTTAATAAGCATAGCGGATTCTTGTAGGACATTTTCTGTAGAAAAATAAAACGCCTGTCGGCTTGCTAAGTGGAAAAAAAATTTTCCATGCGCGTAGAGCAAAAATAATAATTTGAAAAATTTTGAAAATTTTTTCTTCCTGATTTATCCTAGGGCTACCGGTAATCCAAAAAATTTTCAACCAAAAAATTAAGAAACAAGAGTCTTCAAGCTTCCAAAGTAAGTGTTTTTATTTCCGATACGAATATTTGCCATTGAGATGCAGCTTGTTGAAAATCACCAAAAAATTAAGAACATTTTTCTGTTCTTTAATTGTTGCGCGGAGTATATATAAAATAAACTTGGGGTTATTTGTAAGGAGCAGAAGATTAGCTGGGATGAAAGAAAAAGATAATACGAGACAGTAAAAAGATATTCGACAAATTTCCTGTAAATGACGATGAATTCTGCCTCTCCTAAATAGAAACTCAAATTCCTCAATTCCCTCAAACTCCACAAAGTTTTTCATTCCCCCAAATACATCATCCATTCGTTTAATCGAATCTGCGAAGATGCAGACTCGAATTCTCCACTTCTGCCGTATCTAGAGGATTCAAACTGCCTTTTTACATCTTCGACTAATTAGATCGAACACAAAGGCGTTTAGTTTCCAGTTTCGCCAGTGCAAAGTTTCCGTTTTATTGGCAACTTTGATCGAGTTTGTTCTACTCGAACGGTATTTTATTACTGCGATGGAATTTGCCGGCGATGTTTGAATATCAGACAGGTGCTGTTCATTGCTGTGCTTCGGAAATGCAGCGGAGCTCAGGATGCTTCCGATGGGAAAGTTGCTGGATCTAATCTGCGAACTGAATGGAAAAACGGAGGAAACTTTGGAAGATCTCAGATGATATTTTGTTTCGTAGCTTTTGTGATTTCGAGGGTTTTAGCGTGGAGCGTAGTTTTTTGTTGAAGAGAGATTGTACATGGTTGACAACCGGAAGAGGAACACTCTGGCAGAATCTCCCAGGGATGGATCACTCCAAAAATTTCCTTTGGAAATTTGAAACTACAAGATCTAAAAGGTATCTGGATCTTACTAAGAACCAACAACACCTCCTGACCGGTTTTCTCACAAAGCATTGTCGCCTCAGAAAGCATCTACTGAGAATGGGCTTATCGGACACTGACGAGTGTAGATTCTGTGAAGAATAGGAATAAACGCCTATTCACCTAGTAACGAAATGCTTTGCCATTGTAAGACAAGCCTCCCCAGATTTTGTACCCCATCAGATCACTGGAACTGAAGGCCAGCTATAAAGGGTAAGGTGAGAATAGCTTTTTCAGGGCGCAAAATAGACCATAGGTCGCAGTGGACACTTACCCCTCTTAAACTGAACTGAACTAAACTAATGGTTGACCAACCTCTATCGGATATTTGAAACCTGCAGTCGCCTGGGCAGAAGATTCCATTTTAATTTGGGATCGTCTGGTTTTCAAGATTCTTACGTCGGAGAGGTTGTGGTACTGTTCTCCCGTTCTCGAGTGATCTAAATTATCTGTGGCGATTAATAAATATCGGTGAGTTAATCAGACAACCATTGTTTCATTTTTGCTTATAGTTCGTTTGTTTCATGTGAAGTGAAGTACTTGAGTAGCTAGCTTGGGTTCTGCCATTTTGAGAATCGTGTGATTTTCCATCTGATTCCCCCAATCATCTGATGAATAAACTTTCCTTCTAGATCACTTTATCTATGTTATAATTGATTGATTGAATTTGAACATTTCGCAATTCTTTGATCCTCTGATTCTCAATTTCTCGATTTATCTGTGCCAGTGTTTCGTACACAATTGGCCACACAATTTTCCTCGTGCTAATACAATTGGTGACCAACGTGAAAGGACCTGATTTTTCTTTAACCTTACAATTTCTACGCCGGAATTCAGAAGGTCAGAACTATTCAATTTCAAATGGTATAGAGAATACTCCTGCAGCGTCGTGCTCGACAACTTCGCGGACTTCAAAAATATGTTTGAAACATTCAAGGAAGATATGCGCAAGCAGATGGAAAACCTCAATTCGAAGTTTACTGAATTGAGTGAAAAGTTGAATATTGTTGATGATGTTACTTCGGTTCAGTTCGCTGACAATATCGTTCGTGAGGCGGCGGATCGGATGGGCAGAGCAAGAAATGTTTTCGTGAGAGGCGCGGAGGAGACTGCCGGTGACGAGGCCGCAAAGAGCGCTCATGATGGGTCCATCGTCCGGGAAGTACTGAGGACCGTCGGATGTACTGCTTCTCCGGTCACTTTCTACCGTGTTGGTGGGCCACACCGTTCGGAGAAATATCCCAGGATGCTGAAGGTTATCATGAATAATGAATTCGAGAGTCGTTTCATTTTGAGAAACAAAAAGAGGCTTCTGGAGAATCCGTCTACTAAAAAGTTTTCTCTCATTTGCGATCAGACACCAATGCAATTGCAAATTATTAAAGAGCTTCGAGAGACCTTGGAGAGGAGAATACAGAACGGCGAGCCCAATCTCACTATAAGATACAAAAATGGCGTTCCGGCTATAGTAACTAAAACCAACTTTCAGTAATAAATCGTTTACACGTCAAAAACATATGAACTGGCACATTCTCTACACAAATCTAAGCTCATTGAAGTCAAAATTTTCTGAATTCTTGTGTGACGTACAATCCCTGAATCCCAACATTATTTGTATAACGGAGACCTGGCTGAAGTCGGAAGATCGGGACGGTCTTGTGGGTGTGGATGGTTATACGCTCTTTAGATCGGATAGACAAAACCGTGGTGGAGGTGGAGTTTGTGTTTACTTGGCTAATAATATTGTCTCTGCATTCACAGTATCACAAACATCCATAGCGATAACTGGTGTAGATGTCATACAGCTTTTAATAAAAAATACCTCCTTCACACTTAACTTAGTATGCATCTATAGGCCGGGAAATATCTCGCACGAGAGCAATTCCGACCTCATTGATTATATGAACCGGGTATCTACTTCTGAGAATCTCGTCATATGTGGGGATTTCAATTTTCCTGACATTGATTGGCCTATCGTTGATTTTCCTGAGGGTGGTTCAAGTTCATGCTATTTCGCTCGATTTTTCCTGGAATCTAACTTACACCAACTTGTATCTGAACCTACAAGGTTCCGTGTAAATAACTCGCCGTCCATTCTGGATCTTCTGTTCACCAACGATGAATACCTCATTTGCAATGTCTCCTATCTACCTCCCATTGGTGTTTCTGACCACGTTGTGATCACAGCTCAACTTCAGATAAATTTCCCCCAACAGCCATCCACTTTCAAAAGCGTCACCACCACAAATTTCCAGGCACTGTTTGCTGAGCTGTCAACTGTCGACTGGTCCCCTTTTATAAACTCGACTGATGATCCATGTGAAATGTGGAAGATATTCCATAACCTCTTACTCGAATTGATAGCCAAACACTCGCTTTCTAGAGTGTATTCAAGGAGAGCTCTGAAGCCCTGGATCAGCTCTGAGGTCTTATCCCTTGTGCAACACAAAAGACGCCTTTGGAAAAAGTTCAAGAGGTCAAACAGCATTACTGATTATCGAGCGCACAGAGCATTTTCCGAACATCTAAAAACAACTCTGAAAGCCTTGCGTGGGGAATATGAGGATGCTATTGCAAATTCTGAAGACAGCAGAGGGCTGTTCAAATATATTCGCTCAAATCTGAAATCGAAGGTCGGGATCCCACTAATGAGGGGACCGGATGGCGAACTTTGTCTAACGGATTTTGATTCGGCAGAAATTTTGGCAGATACATTCGCTTCCATATATACAAGAGAGCCCGATAATGACAGCTTGCCGCGGATCCTGACTCCACGCGTGTGTGACAGCCTGACTTCTGTCAGTTTCTCACCGGAGAAGGTCAGGAGTCAACTCGCTGGTCTTAAGAAATTTTCTTCACCGGGTTTGGACGGCATCACCTCCTTTGTTCTCGGGGGCTCCTCCGATGCTTTGTGCAACCCCCTTTCTACGATCATGTCTGCATCCTTCGACAGATCGCGCTTGCCGGGCATTTGGAGGAGGGCGTCAGTCACTGCCATTTATAAAAAAGGCGATAAAACGGATCCACTCAACTACAGACCCATAAGCTTGCTTCCGATAGCCTCAAAATTGATGGAGTCCATAATAGTCGAGGAATTGTCGAATTTCCTCAGGAGAAATGCCATCCTTCCACCAGAACAACACGGTTTCATCAAGGGAAGGTCGACAACAACAAATTTATTAACCTGTGTGAGTGATTGGACTGCGGCCTTCGACCAGAGGATTCCAACGGATGTGCTATACTTAGATTTCGCGAGAGCGTTTGACAGGGTACCGACGAGACGCCTTCTGCTGAAGCTTGAAATGCTTGGAATTAGGGGCCGCTTGCTGGCATGGATTAGGGAGTACTTGACGGGTCGGAGTTTCGTTGTGCGAGTCGGGTCTTCCTTTTCTTCGGAGAGAGACGTGACCAGCGGTGTTCCTCAGGGTTCAGTCTTGGGACCTTTACTTTTCTTAATTTATATCAGTGATCTTCCTTTACACATAAAAAATAAAAAATCATTTTACGCTGACGACACAAAGGTATATGGAAACCCTCTTCAAAACCATGAATCCCTCCAGGAAGATCTAGACGCGATTACCCGGTGGTGCCGCGATTGGCTGATTCCTGTGAATGTGGATAAGTGCGTCGTGCTGCACATAGGAAAAAACAATCCGTATTATCCGTACACTATCTGTGGAATTCCGCTCCGTGGAGTGACGTCGCATGTGGACTTGGGAATCACTATAAACCAAGACCTAACCTGGTCGGAACATATAGTGTCCATCTGTCGACGAGCCAACTCGATGCTGTACCTCATCAGGAAGACTTTCGTTCGTGCCTCGTTTGCAACTTCCATTCGTTTATACACGACTTATGTTCGTCCAATCTTGGAATACGCCGGACCGGTGTGGTGTCCTGTGCTGGTGCGCGACCGTGATCTGTTAGAGGGGGTGCAGCGTCGGGCTACGCGATTGTTCCTCGGACCTCGAAGACCCTCATATTTCGACAGACTTTTGAGTGCCGGTCTTTTGCCATTCGAGAGGCGACGTCTAAGGGGTGACCTGATACTAACGTTTCGCATAGTGAAATTCAATTATGCTGATCTAAGAGACATATTCGTGTTCAACGACGACTCACGCACCCGAGGTCACCATTTCAAGCTGAGGAAGGAAAATTTTTCGACGAGACAACGCCAGTACTTTTTAACCAACCGCATATTCGATCATTGGAACAATCTGTCCGCGGAGACCGTAGGGTCGCGCTCGCTCAGTGTGTTTAAGGGAAATATTGATCAAATTTTATTTCGGGTTTGAATGTCGTTTTTCTTTTTCTGTTTGGATTGACAATGTGCTGTTCAGTCTTCGTTATTATAATACTGTGCTGAAATAGGATTATATAGGACAAGTCCTCATCCTTTATCAATTTAAATAAATAAATAAATAAATTTGAGCCCGAAAGTCTTGAAATCTCTCCCCACCTCAAATCTTCTTTTATTTCTCTTTCATTTTGGGTTTTTGGGGAATTAGTTGATCAAGTTAGTAGATTTTTCTGTTCATGATTTATGTTAGTCAGTCTGACTTGAAGACGTATGTACAATTAGATATCTGAATTTTTTGTTGCATTTTGGAAAATGGATATTTATGTGAAATATTTCGATGGTTTCAATTTTCCCCAACCAACAAAACTGAACTCTCTATGAGAAGAATATCACTACACTAAGCTCTGTTAATTTTTTCAACAGGCCTTATCCATACCCTCTCCGAACTGGAGAGAGTCGAATTCATTAATAAGGTCGACGAAAAGCCGCTCTAACGTCAACCTCTGAACATCTGGATAAACTCATAGATACAAGTAATTTTTTTTCACAAGGGTAACCAAAATATCTATGTATTTATCACAATAGAATATCGTCAATACACTCATGCTCTACAAATTTCAGGAGTTATAGAAAGAGTACCTGAACTTACTCATCCATAACTGGAGTAAGTGCCAGACTGAACAGTTTGAAAAATAGTATGTCTGGTACTTCTCTTTTCCTCAAGCATACTGTTGGAAATTGACAATAACTGATTTGAAAGTAAACAGAAAACCTCATAAGTTGCCACAAAACCAGTACCTAGGACTAGGCTGACGAAAATGGTGCTTCATTATTCAAGGCATAAAGCCTTATTTTTATGAATGAGCAAAATCCGCCAGACTGAAATAGATGAGTTTACATCTAAGTTACTTATTTGATACACCTTACTCATTTTGTGTTCGAAATATATGTTGGACCTGATTCATGACTTCATGAAATATTTTTCTCAAATAATGCAATTATTTTTCTTCCCTGTAGACTGTACGCAACGAAAGTCCGAACAGGGATTCGTTTTTTGTTCGGATTAACGAGATTTCACGGTATTTGGAATAAATATAAATCGTTCTTTTAGAGAATTACGTTACTGTTGTAATTTGGAGATTGCCATGATCATAACCAAGGCACTAAAAACTCAGGCGATGAAAAGCCAAAGCTAGGTGACAGACCAGAGCACGGCTTCCTCAAGGTTGAAAACGTTGATACAGCGATTATCGAACTTAAAAATGCAATCATTGTGGCCTTGGAGAAAGAGGGGATACTTTTGACTGCATCTAGACCCATCCAGGGATTCTGACTGAGTTGAATATGCAGCTTTCATTGGTATTATTAACATAAGAAGTAACAGTGTTGAGGTTAACATCTACGATCTCAATTAAATATCAAAAGGAAAAGCACGATTCCACTGGAAAAGAATATCCATCAAATATGATATCAAATATCAAGTCCAGAATAGCAAAAGTGATACTTTTCACAAAGCACACTCACACTGTATGCCACTTGTGTGTTATGTTGTCACCTGACGGACTCGTGGTATAAATCCATCTCGCGTGCCTTATTCCCAACATAATACACTAGTACCATGAATTACTATTATGGTTTGCCAGAGCACTTACATGTCACAAGTGCTTTTGAGTTTTTCCGGAGAAGAATTGAAATTTATCCACTTCAATGTTAACCCTTATGTTTGAAGGAATTTCGTAAAGAACGACATAACTTTGATTTTCTGTTTTTTTCCTCGTTTAATTTGGCCTACATGTTGATGTGGAAACTGAAAGAATACATTTCATTGCTGTGAAATGGATTATTTTCAATGTGATAAGGGTTTTTTTTTAGCTAGCATGAGGCATGACGAATTGAAGACTTTTGATGTTCTGGTTCAGGTAGTTTCAAACGCAATTAACGGCATACGACTTTTCATCGAGAAAACATGCAGCGAACAAGCCCATCCAATAATTGGACGTTGACTGCCATGCCTGCAGATGGCAGCAGCCATTTTTCGGTGTTTTATATCACAGCCGAGTCCGGATATATTCATTTCTCCAAATGAACGCGTACATATCTGAAGCGGCCCCTGGTTATAATGGAAATTCCTCACAGTCGGAAGATCTGCATTGCCTTCGTTAGTTTGCAAGCGCAGCAGATGGCCAAAATAGTCGAGTAGGTATATTTATTTTCGCCATAACTCTAATTTGACTTCGCAGCGAGCTCGAGAAAATTTAATTGAATCGGGACTGCGTACCGACTGCAGTCATTCTTTTCCTCTCGAGATGTGAAAAGCTTTGAAGTGATTCCTCCGAACTTTGTACATAATATGAAGTGTTGTATGCAATATGAAGTATTCATTAGAAAGGGGTGAAATTGAAAAAGTTTAATTCATCATATTGGAATTCTTCGATAGCTCTCGACTCAGATAAGGGATCGATCACAATATGTTGAGGTTAATGCAGAGTTATTTTTGTTCTTCTTGTTATTCAGGAAATCAATAGTATGAATTCGATTAAGAACGATATATAATGAATATATTGCCCTTCATTTACCTACCAGCCAGGTTAGTGTTATTTAATAAGTAGAACATCAAAAATAAAAGTTATAAAATATAAACAAAAGGTTAATTAAAAATATAATTATACATAAATACATCTTTATAAACATGTAAAGGCATATGAAGGAGACTACCGACTGATCTAAAAAACTGTTCACAAAAAGAGAAGTAGAGAATTTATTTCTCTACAATATTTATGATATAGTAAATATCTGATAGAAAAAGAGATATTTAAGTAAAACATGCAAAAAGTCGTTTTTTTTCACCTTTGACCCTTAGAATTTTATAGACGCGGACACCCTAAAGTTGGTAGGATTTGGAACAAGTTTTGAAATGTCGAAGTAAAGGCTTTCCCAAGTTCTCTTGGTATATTTAAGAAAGCAGTCACTACTTTTTCAAAAATTTCAATATACTGTGAATGTGTACTTGAATGATAATTTGGAAGATTTTGTGAATTAATTATTGCCTGTTTATGACTTGTCCTATACATAACATTCTTATGTCTGAGAGGATCAATAAATTATATCATTATTATATTAATTATCTCGAATTCTCAGATTTCTACTGTATTTTGATTAAAACGCCAGGACTATAATATGGAGTAGTTGTGAAATAACTATAACTAATCAAAAATAAATAATCGATATATTTCCGATTTTTCCCTATTTTGTCCCATCCTGTATGAATCAAAGAGTAATGAAAAAGATTTTCAATCAAATATATTGCAGTTTTAAGAGATAAAAATACTCGTCTCATTATCAGAACATAGATTGTTGATGTCTCGAGAAACATAGGGGGCACGACTTTTGAAAGTTTATATATAGACATATAGGAAAGAATGTCTTCAACTTGAAAATAATAGCGAATGGTACAATCTATTATAACTAATTCTTTCAAAAACTCAAAAAGTCAGAATGAAAGTTCACAATAAAGACTAAAATAACGATGATATTTGGTTGGTAAACTATTGAAGTGAAAAATTCTGTACCATTTGAACTTATTGTATTTCATTAGCAGCAATTAAAAGCTTCGCTCTGCGGAATTCATCGCTATCATGGGTGCCCGCAGAATTTTTTCTCAGGGGGGGCAAAAAAAAATCGTCGAAAAACGATAAGGCGCTTGCGACATCAGTATTCCATTTCTTTCTATTTCGTTTTTTATATTCATACATGAGCGCCCGCAGAATTTGTTAAACATGATTAAGTTTTCCACCTCAACATTTTTTTAACATCAACAATATAAGGCGATATGTATAAGATAATACGGTACCTAACTGTTTTCTAAACAAATCACAATCCATGAAAGAATATTAACAGGAAAATGAAATATAAATAATATGAAGAAAGGAATGAAATAAATTGTATGATTGCTAATAACTACAGATACATCAACCAGTAATAACGAAATGAAAACAAATATACACATACGCTCGATAAAATGATATTCATAAAAACCATACATGAGTAATAATGAAATATGAAATATAAATTAAATGAAACAAACCATAAATTCAAAACTAGAAACTCAGAGATTATTCGAAATAACACAAAATAAATATATTATCAAAATGAATTAATTATAAAAAAAAATAAAAAAGACAACACACACAAAAATAATGATAATAATCCTGAAAATAAAATACCGGAATCGTAATACCACGCATATTATATTCTGAACTAAAAACCAGCCTTCTGTTTTCTGTTAGTCTCAAGGAATTCAATAGGAAGTTAATTCCTATATTTTTCTTAGATTGTTTCTTTATCAGTACACGAGGAACGAGTCTGCATTGATGTATAAAGGTTTATTTTTTGGGTGTCCATATTTTCCAAAGGTAAATTAATCATATTATAAAAATATATGAAATATATATAGAAACAAAAGTAAAATGACTCTCAAGAAACAAGAAAAAAACAGTCTTCTGGGACTGCCGATATAGGCGAAATCTGAGCATTTTGTAAACTGTATCGTCGAACTATTTGGTTATCATTTTTGGAGTAATTTTGGTTTACAAAGGAGTGTTTATGATCAGGGATCAAGGAAGTTCAAATTGATCATTAATACTTCCTCACAAATCAAAAATTATTCGCAAATAATAATCTTATGGGTCGACGCTCTACGATACAATTCACGTGTTACTTTGTTTTCACTTCTATCCGCAGACCCCAAAGTCTGCCACATTTCGAATTTTTTACAGTTCTTATCAATAATCTACAATTATAATAGTTGAAATTCCACATTGAGAGGCGCCGAACGAAAAAATCATCTACGTAAATAATCAAAGAAGTTACCCTCGATAACACAACTTGGAGTCAAAGACACTAAAAACGAAGAAAACTCTCTGAATAGGATTGTTTCGAATTCGAATACATCTTTCTCTAGAATGAAAATACTAATGAAAAGATTTCCGCCTTCTCGGAAAAAAATATTTTGATTGGAGAATGGACAATAATTATTGAAATATGAGAGTAGTCCCACTAGTCGCATGAAGAATCCTCCATCAAAGAAGCCGCCTAAAAAAACCGGTCATAAAACCAACATCTGGTAGCGATTGAAGAGAATGCCGATAAGCATGGGATAGTTTATGAATTCATTACTTCGTTTTAGGTAAACAGAAACATGAAATTCATCGTCTTCGAAAACTTTCCATGATTTTTTTCACCCAAAAAGGGCTCAACACGCCTCAGGGAGTTATCAATTCGATAGATTATCAAAATCTCAGGGGGGGCCACGGCACCCCCCTGCCCCCCCCCCCTGCGGGCGCCCATGATCGCTTTGGATTAAATCCATAACAACCAGACAAGCGAAGTCGCAAGCAACAAAAGGCTAGTATTTATCGATATTGAATTCCAGATCATAATAATTTAAAGTTCGCTGTTGTAGTGCTGTTTGGCCTCTAACCCGAACTCTGATAGCTATCTGAAATTTATGCATCACCTCCATCCAAACGATCTTTATGGACAGTGATTTCGCATCAGGGAAACACAAAAAGGGTTGATTGAACCCTGATTTATTCTCCAATTAGCATGTAGAATGTAATTACTGATATATCTAGTCCGCAGGGTCCACGGGACTGTGTTCATTGCTACAGATACTGTGCGGGCGAATAAAGCTATCGGGCCTATTCGTTCAAATCCTGACACCAACACCTGCTGTCCAATGAATATTTGATTTAGTCCACAGGGATTTGAGGCAGCGTACATGCTTGATGGACAGGAATTCATGTAGTAGAAGAACCCAACCTGAATCGACCTTCACCGTGCTGATAATGCAATGAAATCTATTTTAAAATAAATTTCGTATATGAGATAATACAGGGTGGCCCTTTGAAAACGAAACAGACGAGATTACAGACGAAATAAATTTTTTCGATAGAAATGCTCGGACAGGTCGATTTCTGTTTCGAGGGGGACAACTTAAGATGTATGTTACGGACGCATAGCGCTTCAACCCTTGCTACTACAACCCTCACCCCCAATTTTTGAATAGGGAAGATGGGGTGAGTGATACCTCATTTGAAAGGTTTTTCACAAAACAACACTACAAGTGTCATGAAAACACCACTTCATTTTCAAATGTTCAGTCAAGAATATTTCGAGAACTAATTCCAAAACATACTTCCTATTAACATGTTTATCTAAATGTCGTTGATTTAAGAATTCTGCGGTTCTATTCGCACATTGATTGTTTGCAAAAAAAAGTGAAATTATTTCCACCCGCTCTGCAATTGAATAAACCATGTCAAAACTAAGAATAATTCACATGTCAAAGAACCAGTAAGCCAATTTAATGATCTGTTCTAATAAATAAAAAATTATCGATTCTCATTTTTTTGAAAAAGATATGAATTCAATAATCAACAAAATGAAAACATTATTGAAGCCAACTTAGAAAACAATTCATAATTAAGTCGGAAATCGTTTCACGAATTGGGACTGGAATATTTCTGTGGCATCATTAATGATTTGATTTTCTTACCTGGTAATCTAATTAGAGATATGTACCTATTTGGACTTTTTGGAGATTTCTATCGATCAAGTGTTATCGCATGTAATTGGAAATACTGCAAATTATATCGAAGATAATTTAGATTGAGTTTCAGCAAGATTGAGCTCCTTCGCAATACGCTTTGTTTGTTCGACATCTTGATTAAAGATTTCTATGTCAATGGATTGGAGGAAGGAAGCCACAGTCATGTTTGTTTTGAAGCTCAAAATGTCGATTTTTCACAAAAAAAAACACTACAAGTGCCATGAAAACACCACTTCATTTTCAAATGCTTAGTTAAGAATATTTCGAGAACTAATGCATGAAATGAAATAACAACTACTGTGCTGAAATCAGTATAAAAATACCTTTCAAATGAGGTATTACTCACCCCATCTTCCCTATTCAAAAATTGGGGGTGAGGGTTGTAGTAGCAAGGGTTGAAGCACTATGCGTCCGTAACCTACATCTTAAGTTGTCCCCCTCGAAACAGAAATTGACCTGTCCGAGCATTTCTATCGAAAAAATTTATTTCGTCTGTAATCTCGTCTGTTTCGTTTCCAAATGGCCACCCTGTATATTAAAAATAGGTTGTGCAGAAAAATCCTTGACAGAATAGTTTCATTAATTTTTTGAAAAATGATTTTTCATACTGCACCTTCTGTATGAAACATGTAGGATGTGCAGACATAGGGTTGTTTATTATTCACCTGGACAAACAATTGCATTGCCAAGTATCAAAAGGTTTTTCGATACCAGGTACTTTCACTTATGTGAAAAAAAATTTTATATCAGCATAAGCACTGTTTCATTGTGAACACTTCGATGTATGGTTGTCTGCAGAAAATTGGGTCCTAATATCAGCAATTCAGAGGTAAAGTGTGTTAAGTTACATTTTTTCAGACACGATCTATCCGCAATATTGGATTCACATTAGTGAATTCTAGCTAGTGGAATACATTTTTGACTCCCTACGTATATCAAGTCGCCAAATAATGGCAGTACACATTCTTTGAAACAATAATCGAACTGAAAACGTTCTTTTATCTAATTTTGATAATGTGACTTAACACAGTTTACCTCTGGGGTGCTGATATAAATTTGCTAGTTTTAAAGATTTAAATTTCGACGCGTGTGGAAATGAATGACAGAGAGGTCCGAGGTAAGTATACCGTGTAATAAAAAATTACCGAACATGGCAGTCGTGCCTGATGAATGTAAGACAGTGTTCTGTACGTAAACTACTACCCTCCATTTTGTGAACAGTACGGCGTAATTCTAGAGCAACTGTAGCAAGAATATATTTTGTACTTACTGAATACTTTTTAAAAAAAATTTTTAATTCTTTATTGTATTCTTTTGCTTAGAAGTAACTTTTTTGTAACACGACGATTGGTAACCAACAAAATCGAGTTCTGCTTAGTTAGTTTAGCTTTATGATATTTAAAACGTTGTTGTCGATTTTCTAGTGTTGTTTGTTGCCTATCCTTGTTGAAACTAAATGTGTAGAAAGAAGAAGAAGAACTACTAGCACATATTGATGTAACCCTCGATGTAACCTCACCGATGTTCCCTGTTGTTGTATTCTTGTGTAATTACGTTTTTTAATTTTTTAATCTTTGAAGAAGCCCAAAATATTAGGGCGAAACGTCAGTTATAATAAAATTAAAGCCTTCTTTATGAAGTTTTATTATCTTTGGTCAGGAGAACATATAAGGATTTTTCAAACGTTTTACGTACGTGACCGATAACCTGAACCTAGACTTTATGATATTTAATTTTATTCACGAAAAGCTAGCCTAATCGAACAATTTTAGAAAGATTCATCAGTAAAATCACCTGCATAATTGTTCCAGCGACACAAAAACACTTTTTAGCCATTTTTATATCATAATACAAAATAACACGTGTTTTGGACTGAATTCAATATTTTAAGTCATTAACTACTCTATGATGATGCTATACTGTTTAGAATATGAGAGGTAGTAGGGGTTACCTAGTTTCGCACTGTCTTACATTCAGGGTCCCATCAGAAAGGACTTTGAAGGTCGGTCTTTTATTATTACCCACTATATTAGGACGAATTTTTTGCATTCAACCCTAAATCCACAAAGAAAATCGCTGGTATCGACATACCTGTTCAAACCTGGCAACCTAGTAGTCCATCCAGGTAAATAATAAATAACCCTATGCCTGAACCCTCTACATGTTTTATACTTCTAAGTTCATTATAAAATTTTCTGATTATCTTGATCCTAATTATTTTCACAAATTCTTCAGATTATGAAATATACTGCCCCTAAATCGTTTGGAAAAGTATGTATTCTCCGAGAAAATCGCTGTAAAATCATTTAAAACACAATATAACAACCTGAATCGATCCAATAAAAAGCAGTATGAGACATTTCGTCAATCTGGTCGCCTTTTTTCTGAAGTTTGGTTCTTTGCATATGCTTATCCCGTAATCGTCGCTATGTCCAAGAAGACAATCCATTCCGAGGGGGTAGTGTTATGGTTTGGGCCAGGATATGTTTCAACGGGCGCTCAGATCTACACATTTATCCTGGGAATATGACCGCCTCACACTATAGGGAGCATGTCGATGACAATGTTTTGACAAATTTTCACGCTACTATTGGTGAAACTTTTCAATTTCTAAACGATAACGCTAGACCTCATCGTGCAGCAATAGTTGAGAATGCGCGCGAGGAGCTTGGTATTTCACATTTACCAACACCTTCGCACTCACCAGATTTAAATTGCATAGAACATGCGTGGGATATGCTCCAAAGAAGATTAGATAATCATCAACCTTCCCCAAAATCCATAAATGATCTGTGAGGGCTTCTGCCCCGTTTATGGAAACAAATTCCTCAAGAAATGTTCAACAACTTCGTGTGTAGTATGCAAAGAAGATGTCAAGCTTTTATTGATCCCCGTGGAGACCATATATTTTATTGATTGTCTTAAAATGCTTGAATTATATTAATATGAATTTTCATCACAAAATCCCATTTAAACTATATTTTTTTTCCAATTTAAGTCAATATCCCTAACTGTGGACCAGTTTTGTATTTCTTCTCATCAAATGACTCGTTCCTGAGGTAAAACCATATACTTATCAAAAAGGATACAAGGACACATAGAAAAACGCTTACCCTATAAGTGAGTTACCAGAACGAATTGCTTTCTGAAACCCATTTTGAGGAACATATCCCCCAAACACTACCTAAATTTCAGCGGGGAATTTTTATAAGCCGATTTCAATTTTATCGAACGTTTACCTCACACCGATCCCCCTCCGCGCTCTATAACCGATATTTTATTATACAACTCATCCTGTCGAAATGAAGTCTAAATCTCAATAAATGCTGAAATTTTCAATATTATGAGTAACGACTGTCGTCATCTTCCCCCATTTTATAACGGCCATAAATTTTTATTTGTAAAGCGTTCAAGAAATGCAGTACAGAGAAAGCTGACGCGACATATTCCTGATCGGAATAGGTTCTGTGAAATGGGCTGGCAAGGTGTTCCTTATCTTTATTCAACTTTCATCTTCGACTTATGTTATGTTCTGTTTTATGAAGTCGTGTAATTTTCACCGAATCGCTGCTAGAGATTTTTGATGCATTGTTATTATTCGCCAAATTCTTATTCAGAAACTCGCCCAGAATAAATGAAAGGCACAAACAGGGCTCTTTGAATTTGAAACTGTTCAAAACCAGTTCTATAATAAGAAGTATAGTCTCTTTTTTCTTGAAATGGTTTTAAAAGGTTTTTTATCAAGCTGCTTTTCATTCACATCCTTCCTAGATCCGCCATTATTTTACTTCGAAGGATAAATACCGAGAAGCTACTGGACACTGCTATACCGGGCGACACAGACTCATGGTACACCCCCAGAAACTCCCTTCTTTCTGTAGCTATATTTCTGAAATTTGGAACATTGCATATACTCACTAAAGGCACTTTTTGACATATTCAGAAAAAAAAATGCTGTTTTTTCCGGAAATCACATCAACTTTCGATTTTCAAATGAGACACCCGGTATGTTATTACATTTTTGAAATCTCTATAATTTTCTCAATCTAATGATACTTCATAGTTGATATTTCATTCGTCAGAACGCCCATTTTATTTTTCGATCTAGAGAGCCTTGAACTCCCTAAAATTATTCCAAATAATCAAAATAATGTTACACTATAGTTATTCAAATTTAAAAAGTATCATGGTTCGAAATACGTACCAAAAGAGTAAACCAAACCCTTTTTTCACTCGAAACTACGTTTTGTCAAATGGTAGCATAATGGTACTCTGACGTCATTCAAAAGTACCATCGGTGGGGTATCCATCCATATCAACTTTTTTTCTGTAAAACCAATACGAACACGATAATAGAGTTTAGACAAGTTTAAGTATCTTCTCGGTTCAATCCAAAGTTGATGTCATTTCCGGAAAAACCGGAAATTGGATTTTTTTCTAAATATGTCAAAAAGTGCCCTATAGTGAGTTTATTCAATGTTCCATATTTCAAAAATATAGCTTCAAAACCAAAGCGTGTTTCTGGGGGTGTACCATGATTCTGTGTCACCCTGTATAGGCGCTCTTCAAGCTTTCAGTTCCTAGTTTACCGAGCAAATCGATGCCATACCGTTAGCATTTAGACATTCCGTACCCGTATTTGGCAGCTTACGCGAATAGGCGCTATGCCATTGGTCAGACGAGCACGAATTGGTAACCAATCATATTTCAAGTGCAAAATATAGGTATAATAAGTACGATAAGCGAGAGTTCAGCTTTATTTATAATTTTATTCACCAACTACTTATATGGGTTAATTGAAAGTGGGATTTTTTTCCAATTGATGAATGAATTTTTACTAGCATGATGTTTTTCAGTAGATATAGTTGCCAGACAAATTTTGTCGGCTTACCTTTACTATAATATAGGTAATTTATATTCTGCAGTATCCAAATGGAATATTTTTGAGATAGAAACATGGTACCAAGTTCTATAATAGAACTATTTAATTTTGAAGCAATGAACTGGAAAGGTCTAGATTGATGACTGCACTTACAGTCATTTCGTACGTTTTCTGAACATGGAAATTCGATTAATTTACTTTCTAGAAAAAAACCGGATACAATCTTGATTAGCTTGGTGGGTTGGGATTGTTGGGTTTCAGATCAGACTGAAAACATCTCTACCTTATCGATAGATGAAATGAAGATGAGAATAAGTAGAGAACTATAGTAATTTAATTAACTAGTATATTAACGTGTGAATGGAGCGAGCGTATTAAAATTCAATATCATTAATCGCTAGATTGATAAACGAGGGGATTGCAAAATTTCTCCATCGGTCAAAAATAATCAAATGAAGAAATTCTAACATAAGAAGTATTTCATTCTTCAAAACATGATTTATGAGTTTAGTTTAACCAAATTGAATGAAACGATTGACGTATCTCACCTAAATATCATAATTCCATTCAGAAATGAAATTATTCGTGAGATTTCTGAATTTTCTATGATCAGTTGCTCAAGACAATTACGCATTAAAATGCGAAATCAAGCATTAATAGGGGTATTTAATGGAAGAATTCGTGTGCGTTAAACTTGACTATTGAAGAGTATTGAAAGTGTGGAGGAAGTTTCAGTTGTATTCATATTAAATCGCACCAAGTTTGTTGAGGAGAGTCTTTTGAATTTCACATACATTTGAAAAGAAACATGAAAAATACTGAAAACAAGAAAATTATCCACAGATCTTTAACCTTTTCCAATATAATTTTATAGCAATTCTTCATGATTTTTCAAGAGATTTCTCTGATTTTGCTTTTGACATTATTTCCATTCTAGCAGAACATAACTTCAAATTTCAATGCGTATATTTATTTTCAATTCTTTCTTCGTTTTATCTTTGTGTAGATTCAAATGTGTGTTATCGAAAAGGTGAATTATCAAATGTGAAGTTCAGTTAATATTGGCAAAAACTACGACTTGGGGAGATAAACACGTAAAAGGTTTAGCGCGGTGCTATAGAAACGTTTGTTTCACTCGCACTAGAACAAGGATGGTTTCGAGTCTACCAATGGCGTAGCGCTATACGCGGAAGGTGCCAAATACGGGTACGGAATGTCTAAATGCATAACGTTACGAAGTTTCGAAGTGTCGTCCTTTTTATGGAAGAGAAAAATCTCCTTTATTTTCGGTCGTGCTCTATCATAACCTCATTTGAATGTTTTATATTAGTAATTTCCGTGTTTCGTTACAGTTGAAATTAAATAACGGTTTCCACAGTGTATGTGGTACAAACCAACCGAGAAAGAATTCAGAACAGCGCACCTAGTCTCTGAAACATAGATGAATTCAAAATAGTAATCATCGAAATGAATACCATTTTCAATTACCAGGCTCAGAGATCTTTTATCATGAGGTTGGAGAAATGATATTAGATTTTGTCACTGAGATGAGAGATATACCGGTTTCGGCCTTGTTGGGCCTCATCAGTATCCCGCACATCTCAGGACAAAATCTTCATAAAAAACTTCAGAATTTATAGCAATTGGTTGTGAAGTAATGAGTAAAATATCACAAAGTACTGAGGTGGTGACATCCAATTGCGTCAAAATGAAGTTTCACATCTCCAATCAAATGCAAAAAAAGAAATCTGTACTCCTCTTTCACTGAATGAGATTTTAGCAGTGGCTCTATTCAGGGCCCGCTTGCTAGTTTCTCAAAGTGATGGAAACGCCTAATTCTTTTTGTGACTGTGAAGCCTGATGTTTTTAAGAAAAAGAAAATTCTTTGCCTTTACAAAGGCACATCGAGAACATTTCTGAAACATAGATGAATTCAAAATGGTAATCATCGAAATGAATACCATTTTCAATTACTAGGCTCAGAGATCTCTTATCATGAGGTTGGAGAAATGATATTAGATTGTGTCACTGAGATGAGAGATATACCGGTTTCGGCCTTGTTGGGCCTCATCAGTATCCCGCACATCTCAGGACAAAATCTTCATAAAAAACTTCATTTCGATGATTACTATTTTGAATTCATCTATGTTTCAAAAATGTTCTCCATGTGCCTTCGTAAAGGCAAAGAATTTTCTTTTTCTTAAAAGCGCACCTAGTGCCTCATTTTCCTATATAGACGATCGAGAATGAAGAATGCTTGTTTTTATTTCGTTGTTTAGCATTCTCGTTACGTCAGACCAAGGCTGGAGTTGATCGAAAAGTGTGGAAGTATAAAAATGACTGCACATAAACCCGTCGGATGCTGCGTTCCAGTAATGACGCGCGTGCTTTCGCTGGGCGACAAGCCGCATACGAAGCAGGACGTCGTTCGAGCAAATATTTCCAGGAAATGTCGGAGATAAGGGGGAAAACCTGGATCTGGATTTTCTCTCCCCTAACGTTCATGAGGTTTCGAAGTGTTCATTAGATTCTCTAAAGTCGATCCGAAGTGACGTATTTCCAAATGATGCTATTTTTTCTCCTTTGGCATCAAGAAAATACAAGTCTTTCATGAAGCCGAAAGGTTTTATTCGATTGAAAACATTATTTTCGATAAGCAAATGTTCCATAGTGAAGTGATAATGTGGGAGATTTGTAAAACGCAGGAAATCGATGAAAAGCAGAAAACATGTGAATTGAGAAATTGATAATTCCCATGGTTTTTCACAGTGGCCAGCTATAGACAATACTTTGAATCATAAATAAATAGCCAGTTTTTCACAAGAAAGCCTCTATTATCAGGCGGAAGCAAATTTTTACACCTATTCCATGGTGTCTCATTTGAAATATTGTAACTTAATGTTACCAAGCTTCCCATAAAGTGAGTCTTCGACTTGTACCTACATAGGTTTATTGTAATGGAAGATTCTTGAGGTAAAGAAAGAAACACTTTTGTCCCCACCATTTTCTCTGAATTATGCATGCATTATCCACTTTCAACGTTTTTCTTCAATACAGATGTTTTTTCCGAGCAGGAATAAAAAAGATGATATTATCAGATTTTGAATGTATTGGCTCTATTCTAAAATCAGTTGTTCCCGATCAAATCTAGTGATCAATAGTTTTTCTTTCGTTTGATTTTCCACACTCCATCGCTATGCAACGCGAAACACGCAATTTGATCTAAGAGGAATGTGCCCCAGCGGTATTTTTGCGAGAAGAAGGGTGGACATACACAAAAATTGCATAAAGGTTTGGAGTGTCCCATACAAGTGTGTCCAGAATGTTGCAGCGATTCAGGGAGACAGGTATGAATGTCTGAAGACCAGGACAGGGTAGACCACGGGTAACAACTGCCATTCAAGAACGTTACTTGAGAGACAACGGTTTGCTCCCCTCACAAAATCAGCTTGAGCAAACTCATGGGGTGCAAATTTGCACTCAGACAATGAGAAATCGCCTCAGAGAATATGATTTAAGGCCTTGAGCATATCCATTGGGAAGAGGCCGAGTGGGAAAGAGTTTTCTTCACAGATGAGTCTAGATTCTGCCTCTACCATTGTGATCGACGTTGCCTTGTATACAGACGTCCACATGAAATATATGCTGAGTACAATTTCCTGAATACTACTGGTTTCGGGGGAGGACCGATTATGGTATGAATTGGAATATCTTTGACTGCTAGCACAGACCTAGTGGTCGTTGATAATGGATATGAATGCTGATAAGTATATAAGGAACATTCTTGAAGAGCATGTAGTGCCATTTACCCTATACATTGGTGTAAATTTCATTTTTATGGACGATAATGCCAGACCCCATCGAACGCGCATAGTTCAGGAGTACCTTGAAGAGGTTGAAGTCTCTCGAATGGAATGGCCAGCAAGAAGTCTAGATCTCAATCCGATTGAGCGGGTTTGGGACAACCTCAATAGAAGGCTGAGAAGTTCAGAAAATCATCCAGCTACTCTTAATGACTCAGGAATCCAACTTAAGAAATCTGGGAAAGATTTGATCAGAACATTTTAAGATCGCTCATTTTGAGTATGAATCGTCGTTGCCGAGCTGTAATTACCGCAAGGGGTGGAAATACCAAGTATTAAATCACTTATCTGCATTTCAGTATTTTGTAAATTGTTCATTTCTCTTCTTTCACATAAGATTCGGTGAAATCCTGAATTTTTCTTTCATTTAATGTGTCGTGTTCCGTTCAAAACCTTCCCGAGAGAAAAAAAAATAAGTTTTAAAGTCTATGTAGAGTTCACTTTCATTAAAATTGAGATTTTCAGAATGTGCGATAATTTTTTTGCGCAGTGAGTATCTCGTATAAGCATATTTAGCTTGTTTCGATCAAATGTTATTTAAAGTTTCTGGATATAACATTTCTAAAATGTCTTATCCTTCTATTATCTCTTTCTGTTTCTGGGGAGAAACCCCCGATCTGTCGATATTGCTGAATAGCACACGCGGTTCTATGGACCGTTGGCAGTAATGGCCTGAAATAATAGTCCTGCATTATTCCCGGAAGTCCATTAAAACCTCCATAACTACTGGGGATTCAGATGAATCAAATTCAAATTATGCCAGGTACTTCGCAAATGGCGAGCAACATGCATTAAATATCAGTGTTTGGCTTGCCTTGTGTGATCCACCTGTTCCAACTTCGCTATGACGTTTTGGGAATCGGATAAGCTTGCATTTCAATTATTTATGGGAGCAAGGATGATACGGATATAGCTATTTCTAACTGAATATATAACAATTCGTTGTCGATTTGGGACATGTGAAATTTAAGCTCCGATTAGATAAAAAAAACGAAATAAAACACGTATTCAACTCATAGAAATAGGGGTAAGGTAGCGTTTATCCACTCGGTGAATTCAAATACACGATTATCGAACGTATAACAGTTATTACTGCCATTATTAATAACATTTTATAAGCTGCGCAGATTAGACTTTTGCCTGGAAATAATTGGTGGAGTTTGGGAAACTGTTTCAATAATTTATTCAAACCTCTAATACGAGTAGTTTTAGTTTTGCACCAATTTCTCAGTGGAGCGTATAACGTGACGTTCGAAAAACTTCGAAATTTTAGGATTTTCTCGGAAGCTCATAAACTGAACATTTTATCAAAAACTCTGTTATATTCAAATATGTTCAGCATTAAATTCTCCTTCGAAAAAGTACTACGACAGTATATTTTGAACAAGAAGTTCCATAGAAATATAGCAAATTTTTACACTTTTTGAAAGGAACCATTTTTTTACTCTAAAACGTAAAATATTTGTGAAACTGCCAGGTTTAGAACGAAATGTCATGAAATGGGAGTTGTAGACTATCATATTGTGGTAAAAACGTAACCCCATCCTGGGACGGGCCGAAGCCAAATTTTTGGGTAGGGAAATCCATCGAAAATTTTCCAACTGGACATTGAATTTACAGGAAACCCTTATACATTATGCTATAATATTTGTTCCGTTAAAAAAATTCAAAATGATGAATTTCAACAGAGTGAGGCGTAATTAACTTTTTTCCATTTACTGAACATTCAATTAAGTAGATTTTATGGAGTTTGTTCTGTTTTTTCATGAAGATTATCTTGATTATTTGTTTGTTTCTTTAGTTTTGTAGCTTTTCTTTATATCTTGGAATCTGGAAGCGCAGGCATGGCTCATTTTAATCAGAGAAAATATTTTTTCTGAAAAACCTATTTTTTGTTATTCCGTGAAAGGAGTATATATTGGGAATCGAAGTTATGAGCAAGTAACGTTATTTTTCCAATTACCGAATATTCAATAATGTAAGTTCCTTTTTTATGGAATCGTTTTTTTTAGAAATACCTTGAAGTATGTTTGAAACTGCGAGACACACTTTTTGTTTCATTCTTTGATTTAGCTCAATTTCATTCTTTGGTGTATGTATCTCAAAATTTCAAGAATAATAAAACAAGATATTCTTCATGAAAAAAGAAAATTCCATAAATTAAAGAAATATACATGATTGAATGTTGGATAGATGAAAAAATTAATTACTCACCACTTTGATGAGATTCATAATATTGAAACTGCTCGTCCCTAACAAGGGCCCATTTCACAGAATAATAGGAACAAAATGTTGAGAAAATATATTTCGTTTGATAAAAAACTGAGCCCTACTTTTGCTTACAGATTCCATTGAATAAAGAAAAGCAACATAACTAGGGAATAAAACAGAAAATGCATGTCAAAGTGTGAGTCATAAATCAAGATACTTCTTGAAGAAAAAAAGATTCCCAATTCAGCATGGGCGCCCGCAGGAGTTTATCTCCGGGGGGGCCAAATAAAAATTTTCGAAACACGATGAGGCTCAGGCGACATCAGTGCTTCGTTTCTTTCTATTTCTTTTTTTATATTCATGCAGAGGCGACCGTGAATTTGTTTCCAAGTGGGAGGGGTTAAAGTGAAATTGTTTATTTTCTACCTCAACATTTTTTAACGTCAACAACATAGAGTTATGTGTATAAAAAAACGGCTACTGTTTTCGGAACAAATAACATTCCATGAAAAAATATTGACAGGAAAATAAGGAAAATAAAACATAAATAATATGGAGAAAGGAATGAAATAAATATTATAATTGCCAATGAATGAAGACAAGTAATAACGAAATGAAAACAAATAATATACATATACGCTCGATAAAACGATATCAATGAAAATCATATAATGAATAATAATGGACCATTAAATGGATCAAGCAATGACTTTCGAAACAAGAAACTGAAATATTATCTGAACAATCCCAACAATATCTAGGATGGGCTACTTCGCTATTTAACATTGTGGTTTGAAGGGGTGGAGTTACACTTTTAACACAATATGATGATCTGAGACTCTTTTTCTATGACATTCAATTCTAAAGCTTGTAGTTTCATAGATTTTTTAATTTTGTAATGCTGATCACTTTTGAATAAAACAAAGTTTTTGATAAAGTTTTTAGTTTAGAAGCTATTCGAGAAAAACCTAAAATTGTCTGAAAATTTCGAGGTTTTTCGAACGTCATGACATAAGTTCCACTGTGAAATTGGGTCAAAACTCAAAATACTCTTAACAGAGGCCCAAATTGATGATTAAAACAGTGTCCCAAACTCCACCAATTATTTTCAGGTAAAAGTCTAATCTGCTTAGCCTATAAAATATTATTATAATAATGACAGTCATAAATGTTATACGTTGGATGAACGTATTTTAATTCACTGAGTGGATAAACGCTAAATCATCCTCAATGCCGATAAAATTCTTGATATTCATAATTTTGTAGTTTTCAATGTTGCCTTTGTTCACTATTATTTGATTCTTTAGTTAATCGCCATTCTTTCAAAATTTATTGTATTGGCAGCATTCCTGTTCGACTGAACCAAATGATTTCCAGATAAACATACACTCACAGAAACTCACTTGTTTGTGGATTACGCATTTGAAATGAATAGGGCTATTATGTGGGGATCGATCGATGTCTGGTTTAGTATGAGAGATGGATCCCGGACGTGATCCAATGAGATTTTCCATATCATCGGTTCCAATGCTGCGTTTGAAGGATTAAACCCTTGATCTATGTCCTGATCCGACCGGGCGATAGAGCAAGGATTTGCGTTTGCACATTCAACACGCGAAATTTGCCGATATATCTATATTCGGATGAAATTATACCTAAGCGCTTCAATTGATCATTAGAACGACTAGACTGCCATATAGGGTGTCTACCGATGTCGGGGGATTTTGTGGTATCTTAAGTACAGGGTGATTCATTTATCTTGGTAACCCTAATTTACTCGAAAACGTCCGAATATTTTTTCATTCTGTGAATGGCGTTTTGAACAAGTCAATGTCGACTTTAGATGCGCATAAAAATCTGCGGAATAAATAAAGACGTCAGGCGTCGCGGCGAAAGATAATTTCATGCAGAATTTCTTTTTCGAATACAATTTTGATCCATTTCTAACCGTCAGCGATCTGCAGCGTGTTTTATGTCAAGTCTTTTCCATTTATTTCTTTCTGTATAGTGGTAGTATGCTTTTATTTGGAGACATAGATATGATTATTCGCCTTAAAATCAAGAAGGCTAGTTTTCTAGTCAATGTGCTCCTTCAAATAAAATGAAATATGTGACTACAGCAAGATGGGACTCCATGTCACAACGCTGCCATTATGAAAAGATATTTAGATCAAGAATTCGAAAATAAATGGATAGGAACCAATAGACCCATCAGGTATCTGCAGACTCAAAGCTCATGGATTACTTTCTAAGGGGTACGCTCAAAAATATTGTATACCAAACTGATTCCACTAACTGGGACCATTTGAAAATAAAGATAAGAAACGCAAGTGCCAAAGTAGACCCTTATATTCTGACCAAAGTAACTTATAATGAAATAAAGGAATCATTTAACTTAAGTATGGGTCATAATGGCCGGTATATAGAACATATGATTCGAAATGTTTCGTTTGTTATCAAAAAAATGTTTATTGTTATAAGATATAATATTTAATGAATACAATAAAAGAGAAATATTTTGTTACAGAACCTCCTTCATTTTACGAAACGGAATCATATCTAGGTCATCTAGCCATAATGATCAATACATCATTTCCCTATATCATTGTAAGTTACCTTGGTCAAAATATAAGGGTCCATTTATTTTAGAATTTTTGATCTCAATATCTCTTCACAATGACATAGATCCCCATCTTGCTGTATCCACACATTTAATCCCATTTGAAGAGGCAGATTGTTGGGAAAACTAGCCTCCTTGAATTCAAGGCACAAAATCATATCATGTCTCCAAATAAAGGCATAGTACCACAATACAGAAAAAAATAAATGAAATAGAAATAACATAAAACACTCTGCAGATCGCTGAGGGTTAGAAATGGATGAAAATTGTATTCGAAAAAAAAGTTCAGAATGAAATTATCTTTCGAATGACATGATAAAAAAGGTATGTCCCTGGGGAAAATTTTGATAGCGCCGCGACGCCTGACGTCTTTATTTATGCCGCAGATTTTTATGCGTATCTCAAGTCGACATTGACTTGTTCAGAACACCATTCACAGAATGAAAAAATTTTCGGACGTTTTCGAGAAAATTGGGGTTACCAAAATAAGTGAATCACCCTGTACACCCAGGAGTAGAGTAAGTGTGATGTGGATTTAGCGAATTGTGTTTTATTTTGTGAAGCCATCAACTTCTTTTCTTTCAAAATCACATTAATGTATGAGCTATAAGACGCCAGACCAGACGATTTGAGTAATTGCCAAAAAATAAAAATTTGATGGTTACTTCATTATCAGAATGAACATTCGAAACATTCCTCAAGAAAACAATACAGGGTGTCCCACCGGGAGTGCCTATTAGAATTTTATTGGGAAATGATTATTCGATCAATTTTGTGTGGAGATATAAGATGAGTAGACCTTAATTCATGATATATTTTTTTTAATATCAATGACTTCCGTTTTCACCGGAAATGGTATCAACTTTCTCATTTCAAATGGAACACCCTGTATATTATCAGTTTTTCGGATAGATTTCTTAGAGTCGTTTTCGAGTTATTCACTGTTTTGTGAAAAAAAAATACAAATTGAGGCTTGTACAACACTGAGAATTCAATGAAAGCGCAACGCACAATCTCAGATCTGTTTTTTGGAATGGGTAACCGAAAAGATATTCTACGTCACTCTGTAGAGAAAATAACGTTTTGATATATTGGGAGGTGAAATGAGAGTGTTAAAGTTGGAATTAGGAAAAAGCCAAAAACTCTATTTTTTTAAATAGAAACCGCATTTTTTTCACTCACATATGAATTTGTGTGGTAAAAAAAAGTGGAGTCTATTCATGGTTCCCTATATCTAATTTCGAGATATCCAGAAATAACTGCTACGAGCATAATATAATATGATCTATGTTCGGCCTTTCATGAAAATCTTTGACGTTATTCGGAATATTTTCCTATGCTTCTGTTGTTGATATTCCTCAAAACTTATCTCATTGTTCACAGTAAACGACCAGTAGTTTTTACTGCTCATAATGAAAATAATAAGTAATTTTTTGGAAAATATGACATAGAAAGCTTGAATTGTAATGCAAAACTTATAAAACAAGTCATGAAACCTCCAAAACTTTCTTTCACATATATCAGAATAAAAAATTGAATCGTAACACAATTCGAAAATTTCATCCACCTACTTCCAAACATTTTTGCACCTTCTCAATATTTCCTGGTTGGTGGATTTCCTCATTCATTCTGAAACATAATTCTGCCAATACATTGCACGATTAATTCTTCAGTTGGAACAATCCTGGATTATTTCTGAATAAAATCATACAGAATCTTATGAAAGGGTGAACATACATCATAATTGGAACTTCGCTCCAACGATTCTTCTCGATCTGTAGAAGTTGTATGATTATTGTATTAATTGTTTAACTAGTTCAATAAAGTCGATTTATTATTATTATTATACCTCACATATTATACTCGTAATATGCTCGTTGCTAACAGTTATTCATGAATATCTCGATACTGGTACATTTAAGATATAAGAAACCCTCAAAGACTCTACTTATTTCTTCCTCACAAATTGAAATGGGAGTTTCCATTTGGAAAAATCAAATTTTTGCCTTTTTTGGAATTCAATTTGAGTGAAAAAAAAATGGTTTCCTTTTGAAATTTTTTTTGGCTTTTTTTGAATTCCAACTTTGACACTCTTTTTTACCTCCCAGTATATCAAAACGTTATTTTTACTCCAGAGTTATGTTGAATATCTTGTCAGTAATCCATTTCAAAAAACAGATCTGAGATTGTGCTTTGCCCTTTCATTGAAATCTCGTGTTCTACAAGCCTCAATTTGTAATTTTTTTTACTCTTCAGTACATATACCTATTTATTTGTTATGTAATTTTTTCTGAGTCGGCTTTTTTTGTTAAAACTTTTATCATTTCGAGCTAACAGAGTTGTGCTGAATAGGTTGCTGCTATACAGCAAACTCAAACAAGCCCTCGTAAACTGTTCTGATATTTTTATATCAACTTCAGCATCCAGCTACAAATCAAATCTCGAGACTACGTCTCCCCTTGGTTAAACTCACCCCCCGCCTACCCAACAAGTCGAAACAAGATATTTTATTTATTCTTTCCGACAATCGAACGTTTCCCTCAATAAATTCTAGGATACAATTCGAGATGCAGTTTCGGACAGAAACACGGTTCTGGGGGGCGGATTATGTTGTTTATACATTCTGGGACCCGGATCTTAACCTCACTTCGGTGTATTATTCACTGAACACGAGTCTCTGGAAAGCGATTGGTCGACCGAAAAACTTTTCATTTCCTAGTGTTCATCGCCGACAACAA
This sequence comes from Hippodamia convergens, assembly GCA_038502775.1. Taxonomy (NCBI): domain Eukaryota; kingdom Metazoa; phylum Arthropoda; class Insecta; order Coleoptera; family Coccinellidae; genus Hippodamia; species Hippodamia convergens. Next base: position 1,798,942 of record CM076607.1, read on the forward strand.
GGTTTCTCAGGAAACGTATCCGCTGGCGAAGATTTATCGTGCCCGAATCGAGGATTTGGTGTGTATGGGAAAATGTTAAGATTTTTCCAACGTCATGTTATTGTATTCCTTCATAAGGTGCATCGATAAAAACACATTCAATGTTGTTATTTTATTCTGTAGCAACAAGCATCAGTGAGCTTACTTTCGAGAAAAGAAACGGAATGTAAATAAAAAAATCTTCATTTTTCGTAGCAAAATCTTGAACCCATATATTCATACAATCATAAAGATATGGAAAAGAAAGATGCCTGAAAAAAAACAAAACAAATTTCTACCTTTTTTCGACAAAATATTCATTTAGAGAATACGGTTCTAATTCTTCTTAAACAGGGCGTCTGATTGAATGTAGGAAATCTCTCGAATTTACATAAAATATAAAAAACTAGCAAGTTTCCAACTTTTTTTTCTAGCGCTTCCCCCCCTACGTAGATACGGCCTCCTAAATGAAATCCATTTTACTGAGATAAATTTTAAACTACTCAATATAATTCGATGAAAATTTTATATGATAAACAGAAGTGGGGACCTCTTAAAATACTACCCTTAAATTTTAATAAGTTTCTTCAGTTTACCAAGGGCGGACTAGGTTCTACATTTTTACGCTTGTATTTCTAACACCTTGTGTATGATAAGGAATAAAAATAAACAAGTGTGGATGCTTTGAACATTAAACCGAAGTAAAAGGTATTCATGTTTATTGTCTGTAAAATTAACGGATTCGATAAACAAAATAACGAAAGAAGTTATTTCTATTAGAAAGAACCATGAATTCTAATTTTTTTTTTCTGCAACAAGGTGTGATGTGAAAGTTATTCAAGGACCAAAAGAGTTTAAGTTTATGTTATTGAATCCGACAAAATTATAAAGATCCTTAAAAATTCAGTTTCCGTCGAGAAAGGCACCTTAACAAATTTTGTCGTATTAAATATCACGGAATGAAACTTTTCTGTTCCTTGAATAATATTTGTATCACACATTTTCGCAGACGAAAAGAAATTAGAATTTATGCGGTTCCCTCTAACAACTGTTTTTTTTTGCGAGCGCGGTACGACTTAAATTTGTTAAGCTATCTTTTATCACAAAATTAACAATTTTGTGATTGGTGTCAGGTTCTTATTTTTGAAATAATAGACATCAAGAAATATCCCCCAACCCGCCGATTTCTATTTTAGAAGTTTGAGAAATACATGCAGTTTTGAAGTTGGAAAGATGGGGGTTTATAGACTCAACCCTCCACAATATTTTTCTCTTGAAAAAATCTTGCTTTTGATATAGGTATCTCATCGAAGGTCGATCGATGACCAATTCATTTCGTGAACGAAAATAAAATTTCAACTTAAAATTCTCGCATTGAAAGTTGTTACGATGAAAAAAAAAATAATAGGTAAATTCAAGTTGAAAAGAGCTGCGGATTAATATCAGATAGTAGATCGCAAATAAAACAATAAATAGATTAATACAATCTATACAGGGTCTTTCACGAGGAACCTCACCCATATTTATACGGGAAACTACTGAACGTATTTTCATGAAATTCAGCACTTATAAGTATTTCACGATGCTGATGAAATCTAAAATATTTTCAAGGCATGAGCACCTCCGGTTTTTCCGGAAATGACGTCAACTTCCGTTTTTCAAATTAGAACACCATTTTTTTATTGCAGAAATAGATTCCTTAGAAAATTTCAAGTTATTTTGATGTAACATTTTTCAGTTTTGGTTGGAAAATTCTCTCTAAGCGGGAAAATTCGAAAAAAAAATCGAAAATAGAGCTCCGCTGAAACGAGAATAACTTCGAGGTTTTTGGATGGAAAATTTTCATTTTTGGAATTTTTCAAGATGTAAGATTGATGTATTCACTTTAAAAATCGAAATCGCGATTCATGATACAGGGGGTGAAAAAATCGCTTTCAAAGTTAGGGATGACAAAATCGTGAAAAATCAATTTTTTCAAATTAGAACCCCATTTTTTATGGCAGATATTGAATCTACGTTAAAAAATAATGTGAGTGTATGCATCACACCCTTGCCCTAAAGTGGATATTTTCTGAGTTATTCACAAAAAACTGTTTTTCGTCTTGAATTTTCAGCTATTTCTTTTCCCTTCACGCCAAAACGATGAAATTTTCAGGAACTGGTACTTAAAGCATGTTTTAGATTTCACTACCCTAATATGCAAGCGAAAAAAGTTACAGGTTGTTCCTAAATAGATGGCGAATTTTGATTCGAATTTTTATCGGAAACTTCTTTATTTCAACTAATCTGCCATCGGTTTTCTCTCCAGTGATAAATAAATAATTCCTTATGAACCATATGCAAAAAATATTGTCTACTCAACTCCCCTGACTGATAAAGAGGACTGCATAGAACGAGTTAGAAATGCGTTCAGGTTTGTTTAGATTTTTAGATTCACAGTTTTGAAACTCAATTTGGTTTTTAAACACTTTTGCAGATCTCTTCTTCCCGATGAAATAAGAAGAGCAACGCACGAAGCATTCCTGAGACGTATAAATAAATGTCTAGAAATTAACGGTCAAAACTTTGAGCATCTTCTCTAGTTATAACTGCGAGAGTTTGCCATGGTTCTCCTAATAGTAACTTGAAGTCGGTTTCAAGAAGAGGTGAAAAATCTACAGCATGGTTCAAATAACAGTTCCTGAAAATTTCATCTTTTTGGCGTGAAGGGATAAGAAATAGCTGAAAATTCAAGACGAAAAACAGTTTTTTGTGAATAACTCAGAAAATATCCACTTTAGGGCAAGGGTGTGATGCATATACTCACATTATTTTTTAACGTAGATTCAATATCTGCCATGAAAAAATGGGGTTCTAATTTGAAAAAAATTGATTTTTCACGATTTTGTCATCCCTAACTTTGAAAGCGATTTTTTCACCCCCTGTATCATGAATCGCGATTTCGATTTTTAAAGTGAATACATCAATCTTACATCTTGAAAAATCCCAAAAATGAAAATTTTCCATCCATAAACCTCGAAGTTATTCTCGTTTCAGCGGAGCTCTATTTTCGATTTTTTTTTAGAATTTTCCCGCTCAGAGAGAATTTTCCAACCAAAACTGAAAAATGTTACATCAAAATAACTTGAAATTTTCTAAGGAATCTATTTCTGCAATAAAAAAATGGTGTTCTAATTTGAAAAACGGAAGTTGACGTCATTTCCGGAAAAACCGGAGGTGCTCATGCCTTGAAAATATTTTAGATTTCATCAGCATCGTGAAATACTCATAAGTGCTGAATTTCATGAAAATACGTTCAGTAGTTTCCCGTATAAATATGGGTGAGGTTCCTCGTGAAAGACCCTGTATTTGTATTTGAAAAAAACCGAAGAGGAGTGTGGAGCATAAAGGGTGAGAGATTTCGAATTCAAAAAAGAATAGGGCAACCTGCTTTCGAAAATACAAACTCAAGGATTCATGGAATAATAATAAGTGAAAGAATAATGCTGCAATCACAAATTATTTCCTGATTTTTTCATAACACACGACTGAATAGGTTAGTTCCATCTGATATATCACAATCCATAAATTTCCATTTTGAAAAATATAGTAGAGGGGTGTGGGGCGTTGGGGGTGTGAAATGTCAAATTCAAAAAAGCATACGAGAAATTTCTGTGTGTAGGTGTAAACTGCCAAAACAGTTGTCCAAAATCTTTGGCAAAGATGAAGAAATAATTGACAGTGCCGACAGCCACTCAGAATCAGATTAATTTTTTGACACAAAAAGTATTAATTTCATAATTTTTTTTTAATAATAAGTTCATTTCGGAAAATAAACGAAATACATCAAAGAGGTGAATGATATATTATATGTTTGAATGATACTTTAATTTTGTTATTTTGAACAGATCGAAATTGCTTCTAGGGGAATCAAAAATAAAAATAACTGAAAGTAATAAAATACTGTTATAAAATTTATTGGAATTAATCAATTATTATTAATAAAGACCCATTTTTACAAATTTTATGCTAGAAGGGGGTGGTTTTTACGGCCTTGAAGTATATGAAGACCTTCATTAAACTTCATAAAACGCTACTGAGGCACAAAAATTACTTTGCTTCACGTAAGAACAAGTTACTTCTAATTTTGGATAAAGGGGTTATTTTCACCCCTCAAAAATAATTAGTATAAATCGGCATAGGGTAGGAGTGTGAGACAAGTATAGCTTATATCCAAAATTTCATCAAAATCGATGCATCTTGATAGAATTCGGAGGTAATGCCCAATTTCGCCCTACTGACTGGACCAATTGTACAGGACAATTTTATGTCCACTCTCAAGGTACCTATTATACCATAATAGTTTATTATAATATTAAAGTTGCTTCTTTATTCATCGATTGAGGCAGTACGAAGTCTGCCTAGTCAGCTAGTTTAAAAATATATCATAAATGAAGGTCCACTTGGCTTAATCTCCACACAAAATTTGAAACTGATCGAATTATTAATTCTCCATAAACTTCTAATGGGCACTTCTGATGGGACACCTGTATACAGAGCTATTCTTAGCAAAGCCTGATGCTTCGTTCACAAAATTCTCTACCCAGAAATCATAAGTTTTCATCGCATCCGAAATCCAGAGTATATTGAAATCGATATATATTAAAATTCCAACCCTACCACTCAAAATTCAACTTCTTGAGATGCCCTATGTTGCTTGAGAGTTAATCAGACTCCCTCCAGCAATATATTCATCTCCACATTTCATGACAAACGCGTTATTGTTTAGGAGGTCCAAATTGAATTTAAAAGCGCTTCGACTTGCGTGAGTTGTATGAATTTCATTAAATTTCGTTGGTAAAGAAGTCACGACACTTAACAAGTCACGGCGTGTAGAAATTGGCAATTCATCACTGCCTCCGCTTGTGCAAACGCACGAGCAATTAGCGGCCTATTCGAGCAAGAAGCCTTTAACACTTTCCAACCATAAATTACACCAAGAAGGATATTTTCTCGTCTTTTCGAAGATACGCTGTAAGTCTCGATAGTACTGATTTTTCCTGGAATAATTAATGAAAAAGAAAATTCTTTGCCTTTACGAAGGCACATCGAGAACATTTTTGAAACATAGATGAATTCAAAATAGTAATCATCGAAATGAATACCATTTTCAATTCCCAGGCTCAGAGATCTTTTATCATGAGGTTGGAGAAATGATATTAGATTTTGTCACTGAGATGAGAGATATACCGGTTTCGGCCTTGTTGAGCCTCATCAGTATCCCGCACATCTCAGGACAAAATCTTCATAAAAAAATCATGATAAAAGATCTCTGAGTCTGGGAATTGAAAATGGTATTCATTTCGATGATTACTATTTTGAATTCATCTATGTTTCAAAAATGTTCTCGATGTGCCTTCGTAAAGGCAAAGAATTTTCTTTTTCTTAAAAACATCAGGCTTCACAGTCACAAAAAGAATTGGGCGTTTCCATCACTTTGAGAAACTAGCAAGCGGGCCCTGAATAGAGCAAAATCTCATTCAGTGAAAGAGGAAGTACAGATTTCTTTTTTTGCATTTGATTGGAGATGTGAAACTCCATTTTGACGCAATTGGATGTCACCACCTTAGTACTTTGTAATATTTTACTCATTACTTCACAACCAATTGCTATAAATTCTGAAGTTTTTTATGAAGATTTTGTCCTGAGATGTGCGGATACTGATGAGGCTCAACAAGGCCGAAACCGGTATATCTCTCATCTCAGTGACAAAATCTAATATCATTTCTCCAACCTCACGATAAAAGATCTCTGAGCCTGGGAATTGAAAATGGTATTCATTTCGATGATTACTATTTTGAATTCATCTATGTTTCAAAAATTAATGAAAAAGTTTGGAAAGTTTTATCTGCATTCCATCCCGAACCACATTATTCCTGAGAAAAACCTCAAGATACATATTTCATTCATTACAATTGAAACAAAGGAGGACTGGATTCCTGATGTAGTCAGCATCCTATCAGATTTACTGCCAATAAACTATAAAGTTTGGAGTGAATTATATCTTCATAGGAATATCTACCTGTTTCGATAAGGGAAGTTAACAGGGTTCTGAGAATAACAATCAGTGAGGCAAACTGCTTAGCTAATCAGTTAAAGTTTTACGACTAATTCCAGAGGGGATGTAAAACTGGCGTAAATTTGACGATGTCATTATTTTTAGGGGAACCCATAAACATCGAATGGTGTCGCTACCATCCATACTTAGCAGCTCTATCGATAATTATGTAGAGTTTACGGTCATTTTTAACTAGTATAAAAAATATATATTCTTCATGGTTTTCACAAAGTTCTACCCGTCACAGTTAGTATAAAATATCCTGAGGTTATCTGATTCAAGCCAAATTCTTAGTATGGACAATGGAGATCCATAAGATATCCGCCAACAGATATCTACTATTTTATCCTACGAATGTCTATATAATATCTATTGGAAGCTTGTCATTTGCTCCATATCATCATTCAGGATCATGAATGAAAAGATTTCATATTACACCTATAATTTTGTTCGTGGTTGATCTTCAAAATTTTTAAGAGAAAAGTATGGACTCTTAAAACTGAATTTTGAAGAAAAGGAAATACATTTACTATTTTTCACATACCTGTGACGTTACCAATTCCATACTCCAGGTAGGAAACAAATCGTGGATAAAATCTGAAATTCAAATTTTTTTTTGTAAAAAACGATGGACTTTTTTCTATTCGAAGTTTATAATTATAACATTCATATCAACAATAATCTAGACTTATCGAATAAACCCCTGAATACACTGCTCCACAAGAGTTAGTGATATCGTATTCAATCGTTTTGAAAAGTATGAAATCTTTGAGAAAATCGCTGTAAAAATTAATTAATTAATTAAAACTTAATAATAACTTGAATCGATTCAATAATAGTATATTCTGAAACAAGTTGCAGAATGAGCTCCTATTTCAACACGAATGCTCTATTTCAGTCAAGTTTCGTGAAGTTCTCTCGAAATTCAAATGAAAATTCAGGTTAGTGACTTTTGTATTGTAGCTTGGCAGTTGGTGCGACTTACGAAATTTGAGAGATCACGGAATTAGAATTGATTTGATTCGAAAATTGATAGGATCGGAGATCAGTACTGACAACCACAAATTGAAAAATATAACTGAAAACAATGCTGTAATGAGTTTGATTACAGGACTACTTTCAATACTGTAATGAACTCATTACGATACTGAAATAGAAAAAAATCAGTATGAGACATTTAGGCAATCTGGTCACCTTTTTTCTGAAGTTTCATATGCTTCATGAAATGGAGTCAGTTTATCAACGGCTTCGATTTGAAACGAGTTTTCTGAAAATGCCATTAACAAACGCTGAGGCTAATAGGGCTATCGGAATGCTACAGGGTGCCCTAACTCAGGTTGTTGTAGCGGAAAGGCTCCAAAGTCAGCAAAGTGTGATATCGTGGTGGAAAGACCAAGGCTTGGTGGGCGACGAAAAACAACACCTGTTCAGGATCGTTTCATCACCGTTTCGGCGAGAAGAAAGCCTACATCTACTTGCAGGATGCTATGAAATACACTTCAAAATGCATATGAAGTCCAAGTTTCCATCGAAACCATCAGATGACGTTTGAGAGAGGTGAATCTAGGTTTTAGACGTCCATTAAGAGGAGTTCCATTAACACGTGATCATGAGCGTCAAAGACTGGAATGGGCAAGGCAACATATCAATTGTATAGGTCTGTATAGGCTACAGACCTACAGGCTAAAATTAATTTCATTTCCTGCAACTTGAAATCATATTATTATGAATTTTCATCACAAAATCTCCTTTAAACTATATTTTTTTGCAATTTGAGTCAATATCCCTAACGCATGTGGAGCAGTTTATATAAATAGCTCCTCGCTTCTGTTGTGAGTGATGATTGACCTCCTTGTGTACCTATCTGCTGATGTGAGTTGGTTTTTCACAAACCCTGTGTGCTAGTTTTCTATTATGCTTTCTAGTAACTAAGACATCTAGAAAGGTTATAGTACCATCTTTTTCAATTTCCATAGTGAACTGAATATTTTGGTGCCAATTGATGGATTCAGAAAGCATCCAATTCTCCGTTACTCCAAATGACAAAAGTGTCATCTACATGAAGTAGATATGTGTATGATTTTTTTATAGAACTTTGATCGAATTTCTCCATAAATTTGCAATTGCAGGGCCTAAAAGGTTATTTGCCCATGAAACTTGTCTCTCCACTGCCTGGTACTCAGGAATACTACACTATTATTTTCGAGAAGGGATTGGAGTCACTAACTGCATAATTTTAAGCTCAATATATCTTTAACTCTCCGAAAACTTTCAACAACCCTAAATTATGTCACGAAAAATCAATGGTGGTAGGTTAAAGATTATCTCAGTTCCTGTTAATGTATAGGAACAATGCTTCATGAACCTATCCCGAATGTTACTCTGAATTTTTGGCAAGGCCAACCCACGTCTTCATTCGGAAGAACGTGAAGGAGAGAACCGTATACCTGAATCAAAAACTCAGGTCGTTTTTTCTATTTCACCTACGCCTTCGCATCAATATTGCATAAGTCCACCCTATTGTACGCGTGCTGAAAAATATGGCCACGATAAGTTCAACTGTGCCCCCTTTATATCCGATATCGTATTATGTTGAAATATACGAAACCCCAAGAATTTTTTATGCCGCGACTCAGACGTATGCCGGTTTTATGTATCTAGAGATTTCACGTGACCCTTATAAACATTTTATAGTCCGTATAGATTCCTTATACCTCATGATGGTATGTTTTTGTTATCTTGGAGTTATACGACTGCGCTGCGTATTTTGGGAGCCTATCATCGAAGAGTGTTTTGGTAAATTTTATTATTCAGACAGGATCCAATGAAGATATTCGTTTTTTCGACCAAAAGTGTTTCAATATTTCAAATGATGGCATCAAAAATACACGCATTTGGTGAAAAAGGCATTGTTAATTTTTCTTTATAGTATAGAAACTAGGGTTTCCGTTTTAATGAGAAATGTTTGAGTAATGATCTATTTCAATCAAGCATCCTGTAAAGAATTAAGAGATGATAATCACTCATCACTATTTCTCAGAGCAGACCAATTTAGAGCGTTCATAATTTTTTTAATTCTATCCAGGGTGCTTCATTTTAATTTTGACCTACTTTATCGCATTGTTGATTGAATACCTGAATAATTGTGAATATAATTGTAATTGTACGACATCTAGTATCATTTCGTGGATTTCATGTGAATAAGCATGTTTTACTTTCGCTCAACATGTAATTGTATGTGGATTTTTTAATCCAATTCTAATGTGTGTGACACATATGATGCAGTACTCTCTAAATACAAATTGTAAATGATTTCCTAATTTTTTAATTTATATGAGTATGTATATTCTTTTGATTCAGAGAGCTGAAATAATACAATACATATTGAAAAAAGTACCTAGCTTTATCACAGGGAAGCCATACAGGTCTCTAGTATGAGTAAATGAGGAAAGGGAAAAACCTCAGTTGAAAAAAATCCTGACCTCGGCCGTGATAAAATTCAATAAAAATATTAAATATCAGAGAAATCATGAAAGACATCAACGTGATCTAGGAGACATCTTATTGTTAACCTTCTATGGCCTCAGATAAACAGATTCTTCACAAAGCGACTCTCAATTCTTAATCTGAAATGAAAAAAGACAAAAGCAGAAAAGGAACCAATTATTCATTTTTAAATTAACCACCCATTTCAGGAATGCATTTGTTACTCGAAACTATCTTGAAATTTATAAATGGGATAACTATTCATAAGATGTTCTATAGTCTCATTCTCCCCACACTCATAACTAGGGCTCTCAACCGAATTCCACCGCAAGAGCATGCTGTAGCATCGTCCGTAGCCTGTTCTAATACGATTTAGAACAGATCATATTCTCCTGAGAAGGGTCAAAACCAGGAACTCTGATGGAAGGATCAGAAATACATAAGAATTTTATTGAAAAAATTGGATACATTACATTCAGATTGCCAAATTTCCTTGTCGCTTCTATTCATACCAATTAGAAAATTTGACCAAAAAGGATAACGAGACTTCAATCTGGGGACCTTATTATCTGGAATAAATGTGGGTATGGAAAATGAATTTGGAAAGGAATTAAATTTGTTTTTAATGACACTACGAATTCTACTTTTCTTCACTTATCTGAAGAGTTAATTGAATTATCTTTCATTTGATGTATCACAATACATATATTCCCATTTGAAAGAATGAAGTAAAAGGCAGGGTGAGAAATATCTAATCAAAAAAAGCATAAGATAAATGGCTTTGCAATTGGAAATGACTTCGTGCCTACAAGAATTATTGACGAGTTACGTTACTTTTTTGGCACGCTGTATAATAATTATATAACTCTACCCATGGACCACTATCAGAATTTATGTAAAACATTGTCTATCACGGTTCTTTTCAATCATTAACTGCAAGATTTTCTTACAATTCTGATCGGCAGTTATATTCTACGAAGAAACAGGAAAATATCCTAGTTCGATACAAAACCAAAGCCTACTCTACCGTGAAAACTGCTCGTTCTCACCATCGCGAAGAAAAAAGCACTGAATGATTCATCGTTCGTAACTCCGGAAGAAAAGACTTTAATTATATGGGCTTAAATATTTTTCCTCCTTTGTTTTGCGCCGTTTCCAAGCCTCGGTCGGTCGGAAATTTAAATTAATTGATTCTTTTGTGCGGCGGGGATGAAAGGAACCGATCCACGATGCGCAGTTGCAGGTTGTTGAGTTTTTCCGGGATAATCCGTAGGAGCTGGATATCAATTTTCTTGTGTTGCAGGGGAGTGATGAAAGCTTGGTATAATGAATGGATATTTCGAGAACTCGAAATTTATGGGGAGAATTTTGCAGATTGGGGTTTGTTCTCGACTGGCCAAGATTTCTTCATTTGATTATGCTCTCGAACGGAAAATGAGCAGTGAGCTGAGTGCTGCTTTGAGAGCGCAATATACAGGGTCTTTATCGAATAGATTTTTTCAACAGGGGTAAATCCATCCATTTTTCAAGAAATCGCTTATCTGGGAGTTCTATAAGTTCTATGCTATGTCTAAATATTTTGATTCTATGAGTGTAACATTCATTCATTCATGTGTTTTCTGACCATGAGTAGGCCCTAGAGAGAATACAATTCAAAAAATTTTTTCATCAATTTTTTAAATTGACTGCATGCGTCCAAAAACGAATAAGAAATGAGGTATTGAATTTTGAAACCTCAATGTACGATTAGTTTTGAGCAAATAGTAAAATTTCAATGAAGATGTATATATATAGATGTATTTTCACTCATCACTTGTTATTTTTTTTAGTGTGTCATCGAAAAGTCAGTCAACAACCTGATGTTTCAGAGAAAAACGATGAAAATCAAAAAATTTTCTCTGAAAGAGTCATATGATCACTTCAGATAATAAAGAGAGAGTAAATTTTTGTTAAGGCATGTTCATTGTTTCAAGAAACATCAATAATAAATAACAACTATTTTCTTCTTATTTGGCAGATTAAGTCGAACTTTCTCCAAGTCTTTGTTGTTTTTCCCTAGGATAAAGGTGTTGAATTCAACTGGTAACGTTGGTATTTTAAGCACATGACTGTGATGTCCTGTGTGGTTTTAGGACGTTACTTTTGATCAAAATTTGTTTTTGTTATTAACTGATAACGTTGCTATCTTGAGCCCGTGCCTGTTATGTCCTGTGTCACTTGGGAACGTTACAATTGATTGAAATTTGTTTTCGGTTTCAAGCTCTTGTCTGTAATGTGTGTGAGTTGTGAACCTTACATTTGTTTTTCTGAAAACTTAATTTGGGTTTTCAGTCCCAGTCTCTGAAACAAGAAACAATTAGAAAAAATTTTCTTATATTATTGAAATTTTTTTATTGTTTCTTGTTTCAGTAGATTATGTTTTAATAATATGAGAAATTTCTTTTTAATTGTTTCTTGTTTCAGAGACTGGGAGAGAAAACCCAAATTAAGTTTTCAGGAAAATGCAGGCAATATCTCAATAGAAACCTTACAGTTGATTTCAATTTATTTTATGTTCCAACTGGTAATGTTCATATTTTAAGCACGTGACTGATGTCTTTAGTGGCTTCGGATAGTTACAGTTGATTAAAAAAATTGTTGATGAGAATTTGTTTGATAGTAGCTGATCAGCATTTTCTTGATGAAGGATGATTAAACTTTGTTTTTTGTTGGATATTTCAGTCTGAACTTTATCGTTCAAGAGTATAATGGGTGAATCTGGTATTCTGTGTGTCTTTACTATGCGAAACAATAAAAGGTTTATATGTAATTTAATATTTGTGTTTGCTTTCGTTGGATAATCTCTTGTTATTCTTGGCTATGAAACTCCGATGGGGACATTTTTGATGTGTGAGCATGAAAGCAACTATGAATTTCTTCTCGCGTGCCTCTTTTTTTTTAATTCATGCTGTAGCGAGAGCCAGAGAATCGAAGAGTCTCATAGTAAACGAAATGGTTAAATTTTTTCATGTAAAGTTTAATAGAAATTTTCATTGTTAGTATGACTATGTTAGCAATTGTTAATTTTAATCACTTTCTAATGTGATGATGATGTGCATATGAAAATATAAAAAAAAAAACTCAATGGTAAAATTAGCATCTTATCATATCCAGAATTTTCTCTGGGACCACTTTTGGCTCTATGCTACGTTGTTATCAGTTGTTCTCGCCGATATAAGATAAAATTCTATTAGCGACAAATATCAATAACATATAGAAAGGAAACGAAGAACACAGATCTATAAGTGCGCAGATAAACCTATTATGATGTATACAACCGAAAACTTGAGACACAAAAGCTAAAATGGTGTTAACAATATCAGAACTGAAAAAATATCTAGAATGAACGGAGAATTTTTGGTAGTCAGAGGAAATAGCGGAAATATCAGACGGATGTACAAAATATATAATGCCGTTGAATAGATAAAATATAACAAGCACATTTCAGAAAATAAAATTGTTGGAAAAACAGTTTCTTCAGCGTGGAAAATTTGTAACATTAGAATAAAAAAATTAAACCTGAATAATTTCTATCATTGTGAATTAATAAAAACCCACAATTTTTAAATAATTCCTTTTCTAAGCCATCAATCTCGGTTATTTATTGAACCATAAGCAGTTGAAGTGTATATCATTGACTTATGTATACGGAACAGAAATAGTTTAATATGCTCTGTGTTATTGGCGCAAATGTATTAATTCAAATATAATATCATAGCGTATTGAATACTAATATTTCTTTAAATAAAAATTGATTATTTTTATCATTCAAGATTTCATATTCTTCGAATAATATCATGATAATTATTCTCCTCATACAAAATCTTTAAATGTTCAAAATTATCACTTTCAATTGTATCAGGAAATAGTTATTTATGATACAGGTAAATATCGTTAAGTGATTTTTGCATCGAAAAATATTGATTGGCAGAACTGTTTTCTATCTCATAAAATTTGAAAGATGTTGATAAATCTGTGACAGGGGGCCAACATGCCATGAATAAATATTACGGAAAACAATGTTAGAATGAAATATTCTAACATTGTTTTGTTCTACGAGATGTGGCGGAATGAACTGATTTGACACATAATTAGATGAATACTATTGAAGCATTCATAGTAATTAACGCTTTATCGTATTAATGATGTAATCAAATATAATGTCAAGTAATTGTCAATGCAGAATCTCAATGAAATTACGTAGAAACTAGGATTTCATAACTATCGTTATCGAATATCAGTGCAATTACGTGGATGACATAACAGATGTTAACTAACGTTGAGAGACATTACTAATTTTTAATTCCAGGATGCTGCAAAATTTCAATGCACAGCGAACATTTGCTGGAATCAAGATGATAATAATATGACAACTTTCTTGCTTATTAATTCGCTCATTAATAAATGTAAAACCTTCGCAGTCTCGAAAATAAAATGAAAAGTCATTTCGAATAACAACCCTAATTTCCCAGTTGAGAAGCTGGGGGTCCTAGCTGTCACCTGAAGTGGGTTAAATGTAGGGATGACATTTTAACGTCAAAAGATATCATTTCAGAAATGAAAGCTGACATTTTAGGGATATTCTGAGAAAATGCATAATTATGGAATTATTGAATGAATTAATTAGCTCTACCATACTGAATTTATTACAAATTTCTTCAAATGCTTATTACTCTCACTAGACGAAACATTTCCACCAAACTACCCAGATTCCGCATCGAGAAACATCTGCTCTAATGGAGGAAGTCTATTCGTTTCCAGACGAAAAGTCCCGTTCGATTTTAATGCCGGAATGAAAATTTCAAAGCTGAGCAGACTTGATTAGCTGAACTGTGGCAGACGAAAAAACCCGGTCAATCGAATTTGATAGATGAGCTTTCCGCTTTTCCCCATTCCAGGGTTGGACTCCACTTTTTGTCCAGAGATAATGAGAGAAAAGCACAGTGTGGGATTCTCAGTGATTTTCTGCATTTCCCTTCTGCTGAATTTGTGGAATGTAATCGTTATTTTGGAGGTCTCTCCTATGTTTCTTGAAACAAGAGCTCATTAGTTTTTAAGCTATTGCATATCTTTTATCTCAGGCTTTGATCGCGGCGACCGAATGTAGAAATTCAGTAACGAAAAAACCTAACACAGCTGTGTATCGTCGGTTCAGTTCCACAGACTTCGGCACGGTGTTTGGGTGCTTGCGACTAGATGGATGCGTGCAGCCACTCTAGCAGTACAAAATGGAGACGGCAATCTCGCTGTTCCCATTGAATTACGAACGGAAAATATTTCATTAACATCGGATAGAAAATGTATACCCAAACGCAAACATTTTCCATTAACTTAAACTCTTGCTCTAACTATACATAAGTCGCAAGGTGAAACTTTTGACAAAATAGTATATGAGTATAGTAAATCACATTCTCAGGAACTCGTCCATGTTGCACTCTCTCGGGTGACTTATATTGAAAAATTGTAAATTACGACAAAAAAAATGATAATTCTGCATTTGAGTTTTATCTTAATCGAAGGCAAGCTGCATCGACTGCATCTTTGTTGCAAGAATTCAGAAGACGATAGCTCAAAGTGTCTTTAATTTCATCAGTAATACAAATGGCATTTCAATAATGACTTTCAATTGCCAAAGTCTACATAGTCACAAATACGATTTACAAGATTCAGTTACGAGACAAACCAATGTGTTACTTCTTGCCGAGACATGCATGACGCGTGATAATCCGATTGAAATACCTGATTGTTCAATTCAAACGAGATACTGTTCCAAAGGGTGGGGCAGCTAGTTACCAAAATAGTAATAATGTTATTAATATTATGACTCTGAATATTGAAATAAATATTGAAGACGTTAGCGATGTTAATGTTAGACGCTCATTTGTTGGAAATATTTGTGCATGAAGCAAACTTAGAAATGGCCTACACATAGTCATGGTAGCAATTTACATTTCTCCGAATCCAAAATTGGACGAGGTAGAGCATTTTATTTACGCACTTTACTGGAGTACACTAAAGAAGGGTCGAAAATACTTGGTACAGATGGTAATAAATTTCCACTCATCTTGGCTGGCGATTTCAACATTAACTTCGCTGATAAAAAATCAGAGCGGTTGACAACTTTTCTTTCAGAAAAATTGAATTTAAAAATGAAAACTGATCCACAAGAATCCACAACAAAATATGGGATCATTATTGACGCGGTATTTTCCAGATATTTAGAAGACATTAAGTCTCACACTTATGTTTCTTATTTCAGTTACCATTAACCTATAGTTTCAATGATGAACATTTCTGAATAACCTACATGTATTGTAAGATGAAAAAAAATATTTTAAATCAACAATATTATCTTCTTATTTTTGAATAGATGGTATGCAATAGCTTTACCGCGGCAGTCCTCGAGTGCCACACGTGTTTTTTTTTGTTTCAGTAACAACATGAAAATGGAGTTTAATGAAACTTGAGCAAGCAAAATTGATGGGTTAAACTTTTCTCAATTAAAAAACTTCAACGGTTAACTATCTATGAAATCATTATTGTAGAAGTTTTTTTATTGGGATCAGAAGTTTAAGTTCAAGAAGAACCTTTCGAAGTAGGCCTGAGATACTGTTACTATAGATCTGAAATCTTCAAACTACAGAGCCCAACACTGCACAAGCCCCTGAATAAACGAAGATGAGCATCATACGAAGCGATTCCAGAGATAAAGTGGACTGCTAAGCCAAAATAACAAGCAAGGAGCTTGGGGCCGTTTGTTGAGATTGATTGATATATATAAAAACAACAGTAAAATCTCCCATTCGATCCCGGAAACTTTCCCGAACCGACTTGATTTAGATGGGGATTGTATCTTGTACAACTGTGCTAGGAAGCATTTGTCACTATCGATGAATTATGGCCCTAAAAAAATTTCAGTTTGGAGATTACAAGAAAAATTGAGAGTTTCAGCGTCGATACAAGTTAGTATCCTCAACTCGTTACTGTTGTGGAGTTCTTTTCTGTTTCAGATCCATCAAGGAATACGCGTTTGAAGATCTCCAGATACAACGTACTTTCAGAAACATCATCTACCAGAAAGTGCTGAAAACTACTACTCAACCATGACTCAGAGTCATCATTATTAAATGAAAATGGATTAACGACGTTCATAAACCATCGAAGAAAATGACTAACACACTGCGCAAAAAAATTAACGCACATTATGGAAATCTCAAATTTATTCCACAACTGAAGGTGTTCTCATTGATGATTATTTTTATCAGAATTATGCATGCATATGTTATCCACTTTCAACGTTTTTCTTCAATACAGATGTTTTTTCCCAGCAGGAAAAAAAAAGATGATATTATCAGATTTTGAATGTATTGGCTCATCCATTCTTAACTTAGTTGTTCTCGATTAATTCTAGTGATCAATAGTTTTCCTTTCGTTTGATTTTCTACACTCGATCGCTATGCAACGCGAAACACGCAATTTGACCCAAGAGGAATGTGCCCAAGCGGTAGTTTTGCGAGAAGAAGTATGGGCATACACAAGAATTGCAGAAAGGTTTGGAGTTTCCCATAGAAGTGTGTCCAGAATGTTGCAGCGATTCAGGGAGACAGATATGAATGTCCGAAGACCAGGACAGGGTAGACCACGGGTAACAACTGCCATTCAAGAACGTTACTTGAGGGTTTCTTCGTTGAGACAACGGTTTGCAACCGCTTGCCTCTTTCAAAATCAGCTTAAGCAAACTCATGGGGTGCAAATTAGCACTCAGACAAAAAGAAATCGCCTCAGAGAATATGATTTAAGGCCTCGTGTCGCGGCAAGAGGCCCAGCTCTTACCCCAGCCCGTCGAAGAGAGAGCATATCCATTGGGAAGAGGCCGATTGGGGAAGAGTTCTCTTCACAGATGAGTCTAGATTCTGTTTCTACCATTATGATCGACGTTCCCTTGTATACAGACGTCCACATGAAAGATATGCTCAGTGCAATTTCCTGAATACTAATGGTTTCGGTTAAGGATCGATTATGGTATGAGGTGGAATATCTTTGCTCGCACAGACCTAGTGGTCGTTGATAATGGAGTTATGAATGCTGATGAGTATATAAGGAACATTCTTGAAGAGCATGTAGTGGCATTTGCCCCATACATTGGTGAAAATTTCATTTTTATGGACGATAATGCCAGACTCCATCGTGTGCGCATCGTTCAGGAGTACCTTGAAGAGGTTGAAGTCTCACGAATGGAATGGCCAGCAAGAAGT
Source organism: Hippodamia convergens (assembly GCA_038502775.1). NCBI lineage: Eukaryota > Metazoa > Arthropoda > Insecta > Coleoptera > Coccinellidae > Hippodamia > Hippodamia convergens. The sequence continues at coordinate 1,816,837 of CM076607.1, forward strand.
CCATATCTCAATCCGATTGAGCAGGTTTGGGACAACCTCAATAGAAGGCTGAGAAAATCAGCTACTCTCGATGACTTTGGAATCCAACTCGGAGAAATCTGGGAAGGTTTAGATCAGAACATTTTGAGATCACTCATTTTGAGTATGAACCGTCGTTGCCGAGCTGTAATTGATGCAAGGGGTGAAAATACCAAGTATTAAATAACTTATCTGCATTTCAGTATTTTGAAAATTGTTCATTTCTCTTCTTTCACATAAGAATCGGTGAATTCCTGAATTTTTCTTCCATTTATTGTGTCTTGTTTCATTCAGAACCTTCCCGAGAGAACATAAAAAAGATGTTATGAAGTCAATGAAGAGTAAACTTTCATTAAAATTGAGATTTTCAGAATGTGCGTTAATTTTTTTGTGCAGTGTAACAACGACTAATGAAAATCTAAATCATGACAAGCACTGCAGGAACGTGCTGTCATCGAACCAACGTAGCAATAGCCTAGTTTCTGGGTTGTTACCCGTCATCAGTACTGCTTAACGTCTTAGTCGATGTCAATCAAAATGAGCCCCAGACCTATATTCAATGCTGTTAGGTACTTTCCAGACATGAAAAAAAAAGTGCCATCTAGCGGAGAAACGTCTTCACCACACTCCCTCATAATCATCATTAAATCCCAACTATTGGGTTGATATACCCTTATTCCATAATTTTGTGAACTGATATTTTATGACCACGTTTAGTTCAAAATAGTGCATTTACGGCTCATTTTAAAAAAGGTGCGTCAACTATCCCTGTTTTACTCTAGTAGTAAACTTTCCTTCCTGTTCGTTTGTGTTCTGGGGATAGTTCTTTTGACTCTGAGATTAAGGTCTCGCAAAATTCTTAGTTTTTCTTTCCCCTCGAAACAATCTTTCACAATTTAAATGCGTCCATTCGTTTATAATATAATTTGCATCCCGACTGAATTCTCCCGTTGTCTGAAACAAAAATAAGTCGGGAAGAAAATTGAGAAAATTACTCCACGGTATTGTCGAAATCAGCATCTCCTCTCAGCCCAAAAAAGATGCTGGAGCCGTCGAGACCGATATTTATGTTGGTTCCCTCGCAATTAGCCCGAAGGTATGAATCAAATGTTGGCCCCTTCTTATTTTATCTTTCCGCTTGATATTTACGATTTTGGCATTCATCTCGGGTTGATCTTGTTGTGAGTCGAATGAAAATCCAGATGGCACTGAAGGAAGTCGTATATCCCGTTGTATATGAAAGAAAATTTATGTTCTTTGAATATTTATGAGGCAATTTTGGGATTGGATCGTTTGTTTTTGAATTTTCATTCGAGATGGTTAAAGAAATTGGATCTCGATGGGAAAGATATGATATGTTCATCCCATGAAAATTTTCGAGTATCTCGTTTTCATTCATAGCAATAAATTGTTTTCTGAATATGTAATGAAATGGTTATGATACAACAAGAGAGTTATTTCCAAGAATAAGAGCACAGTATGTAAACAATACTTTCAGGAAACACCCACAAGAGCCATATGGTTCATCACTCCTGAGGAGAAAATGGAAAAATGAAACAACAACTCAAAAAAGAATTACGAAAAAACAACAGAAACTGTAGAAAATAACGAATCCATACAGTGACGGAAGGAATGAGAAAAAAAATAGAAGCGATTTTATATAAAAGAAAAGTCATTAGAAGACGAAACACCATGCCTTCTACATATGTTGGAGCATAATACGCAATCAAGAAAAGACTGAAAAAACACGCCTCGTTAGCAACTGAAACTATACCTTTTCAACTTCAAATTGAGACTAATCACATTCAAATTGGGATTAAACAATTTCAAAATGAGAATGACCAACTTCAAATTGGTAAACACAATCGACTTGGGAATAAACACATTCAAAATCGGATTAAAAAAACTCATATTGGGGAATAACCTGTCTTTTTTTATATATCAGAGAATTTTCACGATTCTGAAGACTTTCATGAATGAACGTTGCTACAATCTTTTAAAATTCGAAGTGATATTTCTTTTGCTATTGAAAGGCAACAAGCCTTTAAATAGATTTTGGCCTTTGACAAATTTGTTCACAATTTTTACACAATGGCCTTTCTTGTATTATGTATTTTGTCTGGGGAATGGGACGGAAAACCTTTAAAAAAATCATGCAAAATATTGATTCCCACATTTTTAACAATATCGTTCATAAATTTATATACACCTCTGAATTTTTCCTCATTTCGATTCTCGCTTACTTCACAACAATTCTCTACAAACATGAAATAAAACGAAAAACTACTTTTTCCAATATGGAATTGTTTAATGACAATATAAATGTGTTTAAATCCAATTTGATTGTGATAACCATTTTGAAATTGTTCAGTCCCATTTTCATTTTGAAAGTGTTTATTCCCAATTCGTATGTGTTTACCATTTTGAAGTTGCTCATTTTTATTTTGAATTTGTTTAATCCTAATTTGAATGTTATTAGTCTCAATTTGAAGTTGAAAAGGTACAGAAACTAATTTTTAATTCTATTGAATTTGTACCACAAGAATAGACAGTTGAATAAACAATCATGATTTGATAATTTAGAAATAGAATTAATTACTTGTTGAGCTTTGTATATAATGGTAAAAAATCGTTTCTTCAATTATGTGTTGAATTCCTTTCTTCTAGCAAATCACAGCACAGTTTTCTTGGAACTATTTATTGATTACATGTTGGTCTCTTTTCGCGGATTTATACATTATATTTCAAATTTATGAGAGAGCAAACAGTTCTGCGAATCAATATAATTCAATGCAAAAATCATCAAACGAAATATTTCATTATTAATTTCGATAAAAAATCAACGAATTAGAGAAAATAAGATATGATACTCGCACAGAAGGCTCATTCTGACACTAGTACATTCAAAGACTCGCCACTTCGTGGCTTGTTTTTGAATTTTGTACTCGAGGAAGAAAATAGCAATGCCTTTTGCACTTTATCATACATTGATAATTATTTTCTAATTCTGTGGCAAATATTTTCAATGCAAAAATCACTAGACTATATTTTTGAAAATATTCGAATAATTTCAATGAGAATTCAATGAAATAGAGGAAATAATATAAAATAATACTCTAAGTTCTAACACTCGTTCATTCAAAAAATCGCCTTCTGCTAACTGTTACGAAATTCCAAATGAACTAAACTACTATGAAAGAAGTCTATGTTGTCTCTGAAACCATCACCATGGAATGGAAAAAAGATTTCATCTCGTATCGATGTGCCTAATATTTCAAATTTGAAGTTGAACTCAGCGTGAAACGTCACTCAAAGTCGAATAAGACGAACTTTTCACACCTACTGAAGTTTCTTTTCAATCGACAGCGATGAACAATTCGAAGAAAAGAAAAAGCGAAACAACTATAGATAAAAAGCGAGACATCCCGAAAGAGAAAACTTACATTTCCAAGGAAGTAGAAACATCAATTACAATTCTAGAAAGTCCTGAGATAAGTGTAGTAACTGACGCTTTGTTATTTCTCTCGAAATACGCCGATTTGAAGGATGAGAACTTAACACATCTTCAGAAGAAGGGTATTCTTCCAAAACTCTTGGCACTCCTTAAGAAACCAATACCAATTATACGACTTAGTTTGAGACTGGTATCCATTCTCCTTATCAAAAACGATGCAGTTTATGAACTGGACAATGAAAAGTACGACGATATCCTCTTAGAAATAAACGACATGTTCATCAACAATCCAGACGCCCCAACCAAAGAGTTCTGCGCTGGAATTCTAGCCAAAATGGCCAAATCCACCAGAATCGTGCTGTTGATCTTCAAGAGTGATCTGTATACCCCAATATTCCACCTCATACGGTCATCCACGAATCCTGTACTACTCGCAAACGTCCTAGAACTTTTTTTTAACCTTTTGGACGCCCCAACAGCAATATCCATCTTATCAACAGATAAAGCTTTCGATCCTTTCATCCTCATCGAGAGGATGAAGGAATATGATCCAGTTATGACCAAATGGATTCTTGAGATCTTCAAAAGGCTAACCTATGCGAGCATCGACCAGATCATGAAACTTCTGCAAGAATGTCAGCTGGTAGAAAATTTGTTCAGAGTATTGCTGGAACCTTCAAGGGCTGTATATTACCCTATAACCTTTGAAATAATCACGAACTGCATGCAGAATCCAATAACAAGTAGCTACTTCGTCGAAAGTGTAGAGTTCCTGGAATTCTGCAAATGGTCCAAGTATTGTTCTGGTGTATACCTACTACCATGTGCTACCATCTTGGAGAAGATCACGAATATCCCTTCGATGAAGCAAATGCTATTTGATCTATCCGTGGAAGACTCTATTTTGTATTTATTGAGGAGCAAAGAAAAACAAGTCTTAGCTATAGCTTGTAGTGCTATTTCTAACCTGTCAACACACCGTTACTGCTGCGAAAAAATGTTAACACCTGTAGTTATAAGAGAAGTGCTAAGACTAATGGAACTTGTAGACAATACTCCCACAGTCTACAACGAAGTAGCAGTGGAAACCATATACAATTTCTGCAAACGAAACAGTAGAACAATAAACCTACTTGAGGCTTACAGGGGAATAGACTCGATAGTTAGGTATTTCCACGCAGGTCTAGATCATATACCTCCAAAAACCTACAAGCAGATCCTCGAAATGATCATCTTGATCATATCTACGCCCTCACGTCAGCAAGGTATCCTCTCGAATGAATTCTTCACAACCATCATCAAAGGTTTCCAATTCGATCACGAAGAAACCAACCTCTTATGCTTGGAGATCATGACGTTCTGCATCAATCACAAAGCATTCAGGGACAATTTCATCAGTATGGGGGGCACTGAGATGATGATCACCCTTTTGAAGTCCTCCAAGAGCAAGACTTTATTCAAGAACATACTGATCTTCATCCATAACAATTTGGTGTACAGGAGGATGGCGGAGATGTTCTTAAACCAAAATCTAGTGTTGGTGTTGAAGAATTTTCCTAGGGAGATAAAGGAAGAAGTGCCGTTAGTGTTGAGATGTTTGAGCCTTTTATACTCGCTGTTTCTGCCTCTGAAATTCTTCGAAACTGGGAGGTTGGAAGTGTCTGATAGATTCAAGAACAGGTTTTACCTGATAAACCAGCCGTGGGACTTTCCTTTCCCTTGTTTGGAGGTGTTGGAGTCCCAGTATATGTGTACCAGGAAGACCATTTACTTGGTGGACTATAGGGTTGAAAGGATCGATACAACTGGATCCTTCTCCAGCTTGAACAAGCGCCAGATGAAGTTGCCTAAGAGACTCAGCCTGCAAAATTCGATCAGTTCGAAGCCTCAGAACGAATTTGATCCTTTTAAACTCGCCTGCGATCCCTATCTCCTAGATTATATTCTTTACATGAGAAAACATCTAACCAAGGACTTGAACGTTGAGGATCAAGTCAAGATCTTAGCCATATTCGTCGACGCCCAACTTTGTGGCCCAAGGAGAGACTACTCGCACCCCCAAAAATTACACAGTTTCAGGTTGCACATAGAATCCTTGAAAAAAAAATTAATGAGCAACATCATACCCATCGGATTTCTGAAGGTTGGTTTCCACTGCGAACGTTCCTTGCTGTTCAAGGCTCTCTGCGATAAGGTCTGCATCCCTTGCACCCTGGTGAGAGGTGCGGATTCCATTTATTGGAACGAGGTGCCACTTATTCGGCCTGGAAGAAATAGGGGCAATTTGCAATACTACGTGGTGGATTTGATGGAGCACATAGGGGAGCTTTACCCTGTGGGTTCCAGAGACGCGAATTGCTATTGCAACATAAATTAGATTGATTAGATGGCGAAATACGTTAAATTAACTTCCTTCTGGTGACAGAGTTGAAGGGATGAAGTCGGATAATACGAGCTGGAGCCCCATTGCATTCGAAATGAACCTATAGAATTTGACAATCAATTGATATAATAAAGTATCAAATGCAGTTGAGAATTTCATTGATATATCATCTGGAGAATTCTCTCATAATTTTTTTTTCCAAAAACACAAACCTCCCTCTGAAGATACAATACAAATGAACTGAAAACAAAAGTTTAGTTTTGATTCCTGTGCATTCTTAAATAGTTATTTATACAATGTGTACATGAAGTATGGAATAAATTCATTTTTTCGCACTGAGATTGGAAAAAAGGCTGGAACACGTCGATCTACTTTTAAGAGAGGCACATTTTAGGCATATTACCTTGTGATAAAATACATAGATATTTTGGTCACCTTTGTAAAAAATAATTACTTGTATCTATGAGTTTATTCAGATTTTGAGCGGCTTTCCATCGACTAAACAAACAAAATAAGGATCTCTTCAACTCGGAGAGGAGTAGGGATTAGAAATATTTTTCTTGTAGAGTTTAGTTGTTGGGAAAAAAACTTTCATAAACATCTATTTTCTGAAAAAAAAAGAGCAAAATGAACAAAAACTTACTATAACTAATTAACCATACGTCTTCATAACAGACAAACTTCATTCACATAAACCTATTTACTTGTTTAACTTAAAGCTTAAAATCCAGAATGAGATAATATCAAAAAACTCAGCTGTGAGTTGATGACATGGGAGACTTCAAGAGATTTGGACTCCACAACCTTGCATCTAGCTTCACCCACTGGACTTTTCATAATGGAAAGGAAGTTGAGTGATACCTCAATTTAAAGTTCTGTCGCTCCAGATTGGAGCCCTTGAGTTTGAAGTTGCTAGTGTTATCTTTGTTAACATGACATTCCATATTTCATTAGTTTTCTCAAGCTCTAATTCTCATTTGTCGTGTAACGTTATCTTTACTTCGCCTGAAATAGATCTTGCTTTCAGTTTAAAAAGATTTTGAATTCTCACGAATTTTCATCTATTTGTATTATCATTTTTATATTTAACTACACTGCGCAAAAAGATTAACGCACATTATGAAAATATCAAAAATTATTCTACAACTGAAGGTGTTCTCAATGATAATTATTTTTTTCATAATTATGCATGCATATGTTATCCACTTTCAACGTTTTTCTTCAATACAGATGGTTTTTTCCCAGCAGGAAAAAAAAGATATCATCAGATTTTGAATGTATTGGCTCCATTCTAAAATCAGTTGTTCTCGATTAATTCTAGTGATCAATAGTTTTTCTTGCGTTTGATTATCTACACTCGATCGCTATGCAACGCGAAACACGCAATTTGGGCACGAATGTGCCCAAGCTGTAGTTTTGCAAGAAGAAGAAGGGTGGACATACACAAGAATTGCAGAAAGGTTTGGAGTTTCCCTTACAAGTGTGTCCAGAATGTTGCAGCGATTCGGGGAGACAGGTATGAATGTCAGCCTGAGCAAACTCATGGGGTGCAAATTAGCACTCAGACAAAAAGAAATCGTCTCAGATAATATGATTTGAGGCCTCGTGTCGCGGCAAGAGGCCCAGGTCTTACCCCAGCCCATCGAAGGGCGCGTTTGGATTTTCAGAAAAAGCATATCCATTGGGAAGATGCCGATTGGGAAAGAGTTCTCTTCATAAATGAGTCTTGATTCTGCCTCTACCATTGTGATCGATGTTCCCTTGTATACAGACGTCCACATGAGAGATATGCTCAGTGCAATTTCCTGAATACTACTGGTTTCGGGGGAGTATCGATTATGGTATGGGGTGGAATATCTTTGACTGCTCGCACAGACCTAGTGGTCGTTCATAATGGAGCTTCGAATGCTGATAAGTATATGAGGAATATTCTTGAAGAGCATGTAATGCTATTTGCCCCATACATTGGTGAAAATTTCATTTTTATGGACGATAATGCCAGACCCCATCGTGCGCGAATCGTTCAGGAGTACCTTGAAGAGGTTGAAGTCTCTGTAATGGAATGGCCAGCACGAAGTCCAGATCTAAATCCGATTGAGCAGTTTTGGGACAACCTCAATAGAAGGCTGAGAAGTTCAGAAAATCATCCAGCTACTCTTAATGACTTGGGAATCAAACTCGGAGAAATCTGGGAAGGATTAGATCAGAACATTTCAAGATCACTCATTTTGAGTATGAACCTTCGTTGCCGAGCTGAAGTTAACGCAAGGGGTGGAAATACCAAGTATTAAATCACTTATCAGCATTTCAGTATTTTGAAAATTGTTCATTTCTCTTCTTCCACATAAGATTCGGTGAAATCCTGAATTTTTTTCCATTTAATGTGCCTTGTTTCGTTCGAAACCTTCCAGAGAAAACATAAAAAATAAGTTATAAAGTCAATGTAGAGTAAACTTTCAGTAAAATTGAGATATTAAGAATGTGCGTTGATTTTTATGCGCAGTGTATTAAAAAATGTTGGTGGAGGTGACTCGAAAAATAAAATATTTTCCTTACAAAACGAAAAAAAACCTTAACCATTTGAAAAAAAAGTTGCGTTGTCATAGATCTTCAAGAACAACCTTCATATCTAATTGGGAAACTCTAATCTTTCCTAATTCTGTATGCGAATTCCTCAAGTTTTCTCATTTCAAGAACTTGACGGAGAGAATACAATTTTTTAGCAGCTTCGGGTCAAGAAGCCTCTGAAACATCATCATTCTTCGTTTCCACATAAATTGCACATCTAATGGAAATATGATGTTGAAACTGAACAGATGACATCCTTCGTAGTGGCATAATTAATTCAGTAACCTAGAGTATGTCGTTGGAGGTTGATGGGCGATTAAATCTCCGAAGTTCCATGGAGTGACCTAGGTCATGCAGCTTGCGTCAATCCACAGCTAACTTGATTAGGCGTGTTCATCAAAACGATAAACACGTACATGATTTGCACAACTTGAGAATCATGAAAATCAGTTGAAGTTCATTATATAAGGAACTGATGAATTTTATGGAAGTGGAAATGATTCGTTCAAGTTCGAGGATGAACAGAAACATTTCCTTATTTGGCACGAATAATAACACTTACTGTCGACTAAGTGTGTGCTAATGTCTTTTTTTAAAGAACAAATTTCAAAATAGTTATCATCAGAATGAATGCCATATTCAATTCATAATTTGACAGATCTTTTATCATGAGGCTGGAGAAATGAAATCAGATCACTAAGGGAAGAGATATTCCGGTTTCAACCTCATTTAGCATCATCAGTGTACCTTCTCTCAGTGACAAAATCTGATTTCATTTCTCCTGCCTCATGACGAAAGATATGTCGAAGGCATATACGGTGCGGGACATATTTTGCGACATTTTTGTACAAACCATGTGTATTCAGAGAAAAAGGTCGTCTTGAGATGGTAAAAGCATCTTATAATTAAATGACAAAGATGTAGAAACATAAAAGTATGGATGAGAAATCAGATTAAAAAAAGAGAAGTTGAGTGTTTTCTTATAGCATGCTCACATAATGATCTGAGAACCGAATAAGAATTCCTAACAGGCTGAATAGATTGCAAGAGTACAACAAATACTACGATATAACGTAGCTCCGTAGCAATACTTTTCTACCTATTGTAGGGTGTCCGCGTCTATAAAATTCTAAGGGTCAAAGATCAAAACACGATTTGTTCACATTTTTTTCTTGAATATCCCGGTCGCTATCAGATTTTCTCAATTTTTATCTATTATGAATATTGTAGAGTAAAAAAAATCTATAACTTTTGTTCCAGAAGTTTTTTTGTAATTTGAACTATTTTTGAGATAGAGGGGTAGTGAGCATGCAGTGTTTTACTATGTCTTGTATCATTATAGAGCTTTATCGGTAGTCTCGTTCAATTAAACTGCTCCACATGAGTTAGGAATGTTGACTTCAATTGCAAAAAAATATAGTTTAAATGAGATTTTGTGATGAAAATTCATATTAATATGATTTCAAGTTGGAGGAAATAAAATTAATTTTAACCTGTAGGTCTGCAGCGTAACAGGGTGGCTCAGAAAAATCGAATTAAATAACGAAATTTTATTCTCAGAAAATTCAAGCATTATAAGACTATCAATACAATGTATGGCCTCCACGGGCATCAATAACAGCTTGACATCTTCTCTGCATACTACACACGAGGTTGTTGCACATTTCTCGAAGAATTTGGTTCCATTTACGGGGTAGAAGCTCTCTCAGATCATTTAAGGATTCTGGGATAGCTTGATGATTATCTAATATGCTTTGGAGCACTTCCCATGCACTGACATGCTACCTATAGTGTAAGGCGGTCATATTCCCCGGATAAATGTGTATATCTGTGCTCCCGTTGAAACATATCTCGGCCCATACCATACCATAACACTACTCCCTCGGAATGGATGTACTTCTTGGACATAGCGACGATTACGGGGTATGCGTGGGAATGTCCATACCCTCATTTTTCGAGAATCTGAAAACCGTCCATATCTGGATTCATCAATGAAAAGGACACTACGCCATTGATCGTTCCAATTGATATGTTGCCTTGCCCATTCCAATCTTTGACGCTTACGGTCACGTGTTAATGGACGTCTAGAACCTAGATTCACCTCTCTTAAACGTCGTCTGATCGTTTCGGTGGAAACTTGGACCCCATCTGCATTTTGAAGAGTATTCCGTAGCATTTGACACGTAGATGTAGGCTTTCTTCTATCCGAAAAGTTGATGAAACGATCCTGAGCAGCTGTTGTTTTTCATCGCCCACCAAGCCTTGGTGTTTCCAATACCAAACCTTTTTCTCTGAACCTATTCCAAAGTCGAGATATCACCCTTTGGTTGAGTTAGGCCACCCTGTAGCATTCCGATGGATTTATTAGCCTCAGAGTTCGTTAATTTACGTCTTGGCATTTTAAGAAAACTCGTTTCAAATCGAAGCCGTTGATAAACTGACTCCATTTCAAAATAAGTACATTCATAAAGAAGTTTATATATCGTCGGTTCAATTCCAAAGTCACGCATGTTCTTTTTTGATGTTTCGAGAAAAACGCGTTTTAAAAATTGAAGATAGTGCTATAAATAGAGATTTCATTTTGTGGCATTAGGCTAGAAGTAGGAGAGAGGAATAGCAAACTCTTTAGCGATTTTGGCTATCATATTACGAATATAATTGCGACATACTGCACATATGCGGAAAGCACATTCGTGACTTTCGCATTGGACCGACGATATGTCCTCCGCTCGAATGATACTCAACATTCTGAAGCAAAAATCGTGGAGAATTTATTGATGTTCAATATTTAAAATGAATGAAAATAGCGAAAATCTGATGGGAACCGAGATATCTGAGAAAAACATGCACAAGTAGTCTTTTAGACCTTTGACCCTAAGGATTTTATGGAGGCGTACACCCTACATTCGGTAGGGTTTGAGACGAGTTTTGATATGTCGAAAAAAAGGCTTTCACAAGTTTACAGCCAATTATCTCAAATTCTGAGGTGAAAACCCTAAAATTACAGGACTAATCTGGCTATTGTTAAGAACAGACTTGGAGTCCTCATATTCTTCATGTTTGTAATGAAGTGAAGCAGGGTTTGAAGATCTGATTTCTGAGCCTATGCGAATAGTATCGATCGTAGACCCTATTCTAGGTTCCTCCACATCTCCCAACAGTTCAAGATTCCGAGCAGCTCCCGCCTCTAACTGCCTCCACAGAAAATGAACGACTGCAAGGCATGACCGGCCATAATTCGAAGATGCGACCGTCGGACCACACGGATGTCGACTACAAAAGTGCGGGGGCCCTCAACAATCACTATATCATGCATGTTCGGTCGGGTCCACAGCGTATTATCTTCATACAACGCTACGTGCATTGTCCTATTAGCAACTGGGCGGAAGTGATAACAGCCACTTTATTACGGAGATATGAATCGGGAATAATTCGCGCCAGCCCGTAATTTTACATCGTCAAGCTAAATAGAGCAATTCGCGGATCGTAGATCACGCCCCGAACAGGGTTGGAATAAGGGTGGTAAATGCGGGAGTTTCCAGATGAGATGGCAACACCGTTTATTTTCGGGAATTTATGACTAACGTATGCTGAAATCAGCTAGATATATACTAACTGACAGAGAAACTGCAACTCCCAGAAGGATCTGTTTGAATTTTAATTTTTTCGCCAAGCTACTTGTGCTTCATATTTCAATTATACAGATTAAAAAAAATCTTTATAGAAACATAGGAATACCAATGTTGAATTCGAATGATCTCCGAGTCTAGTAGAACAGTGAAAGAATCGAAAGCTCTTCGCGATTCGATAACAAATATGGGACTGGACTGTTGGAATGGCAAATCTCGGCAGGAGGTACTGCCAAGGTAAAATGATACTTCGGTCGTCAATCTATTGCGGAGACAATAATTTCTTTCATTGTCGTCTTTTGAGATAGGCCGATACCTTCACGTTTGGTTATCTCCAAAATAATCGAAAAATTCGAGCAATGTGGATGTATACAAACATGCCGTCATTGCAGAATTCATAGACCACCGAAGACCATCAGTGAAAGTCGTTTCACGCATGAAGTGAATGTGTGTGCTGCTGTTGAAATCAGTTCACCTTGTTCTAGCGGACAAATTGCTGAACAAGTCGCGCTGGAACTGTTCGGAATATTTTGAAAAGAAATGGTTACAGATGTTATAAGGTACGATATTCTCAAGAAGTTTTTCCAGAAGACCATTTCAAAAGAATGGAATTTTGTGAAATAATGATGGAAAAAGAGAATGAGAGTAGTTCATTTCTGAGCAATATCTTATTCACTTATGAGTCATCGTTTTCATTGAGGAGAAAATATGACCCATCCGTAGTGAGATATTGGTCTAGGAAGAATAAGCACCTGAGTATTCCTGTGCGTACCCAGTATCCTAAGAAACTTAACGTTTGGACAGGAATACTGGGGAATTAAATCATAGCGCCATTTTTCATCGAGGGTAATCTAAATGCTGCAAAATATTTGGAGCTTTGAAAAAATCAAATTATTCCGACAGTTTGACAGCTACCAATCAGGGGTGGATCCAGGCCCAATTTTTGGAGAGGGAACTTTTAGATCTTCAAAGCCAAAGGGTACTGGCATTTTGGGCGATGATAAATGTAGCAGCTCCCAATCAAAACGCCATTTGCTAAAATATTTATGCAATTATTTTAGCCTTAGTATGTCAAATTCTAGGGAGAGAAGCAAAATTTTAGAGATTCCCGGGCCATTTGGGGGGGGACGGAAGGTTCCCCCAGTTCCCCCCTTGGTTTCAACAGGATGGCTGTCCCAATCATAACGCGAGAATAGTCACTGAATATCTGACCATGTCATTTCCAAAAATGGGACGAGCAGATGGCCCTCCAGATCTCCAGATTTATCTCACAATGCTTCCCATCTTTGGGGATATCTGAGAAAAAGAGCGACGAACATTATTGAATTAAGGTCCAAAATAATCCAACTTTGTGCCAAAATAGCAAGTATGCCTAAATCTTCTCAGAAAAATGAGATTCTCTCTTCATAAGAGATTTGGCTACTGTTTGACACAACAAGGTGGATTATTTGAACATTCGATTTGAATTTATCGATCTTCAATTTCGTATGTTTAAGAATTTGTTTTTGTTCTGCTTTTTTATCTTCATGGAATTTTTGTTTTTTTATTCCTCTAGTAGAATGTATTTTTGTTTTTCAATGTTTTCCTTTTCTAGAATTTATTTTATTTTCAAAACAGTTTTGGTGAAAAAGAACCTGATTACTAATTTGAACAGGAAATTATTTGTATCATTCCTCGCGTCAGAGTAGAATAAAATTGTCGTGTTCATCTACAACAGATATGAAATCACGCATACCGCGTTTGGAGTGTTAATGATTTCATTCGACACTCCGCGGACCATACGTTGTGCTCTACATCCCCACCCAACCGAATCTGTCTACCCAGCCGTTTTTTCGATATCACTTCCCTCTGAGGTTTTGATTCTGCCTTTGTTCCACTAGAATATGACCCTGTTTAAATTTACTATAGAAACTGTGATGTTTCCAATTCCCGATCTGTATATCATGAGCAGTTTTCATCTTGAAAACGCAATAATTTCGAAATCACACTTTAACCTCCGAAGAATTTGTATAAAAACAAAACAACAAATCAGAAGAAAATTTTTTTTTGCCAAATTTAGACAAGGTTTTGGTAAATTGAGTGACAAAGACTTGCTAGTTTGGGGAATCTTCGAGTGCCAGCTGCCCTAGCGATAATAGGCGCGTATGCAAAATGCTCGATGGTTTTCCAGATACGCTTCTATCGCTAAAAAAAATCTCCTACAATAGAAATACCCCCTACCTTTTCTGGACACACTCTATATAAAAAAACTGAAAGCACCCAAATACGTCAATTAAAATTCCTTCTGTGGCCTGTGAATTTGAGGTCCTTTTGAATTCTGATTAATTGAATATGACGTTCCCGAAATGAGTGAGAATTCGTCATTCTTTCCTCATAGTAATAAAGTGAGAGGAAGTTGAACCAAGCTGACAAAAAAATTGATGTCTCTTCCTGCATAAAAATGAAACCGTAAAATCTCGAACTTTCCTATTCGACAAACCGTATTCTGGAGAAACGCCAAATTCGGGTTGGATCGAAGTTTGATGTGCTACGGTAGATGCTACTTGGTCGGTATCCAGAGGACAGCGGCGTAGATAACGTCGGGAAGATCTTTGACCGGCTCATTTGGATATTTCTTTTCTTATCTCGTTTCCTTTCGAAATGCTAACGTTTTTCGATGGAAAATGGACTAGCTACTGAAAGCTCTATTCAGAGTCACAGAGCGGAAAACAAATCGATTTTAGACCAAGAATCCTCTGAAGATGCCCACCGCTGATGTAGAAGAAAGGTTAGGCCAATAAGCCCTGAAGAGAGTCTTAATGTCTTTTATTGAATGTGATTCCTAATATTCATGGGATTTCGGAAATAAAATAAAAGCACATGGGAACTTTCGTAACTCAAGATTTATTATCATTAACATCAATAAAATTGTGAACTTTTGAACGGAAAGAAAAAATTTTCTACAATTTTCCCTGATCCAAAAAAATAAAGGAGAAACATCAAGACCTTTAAGGATAGGTAAGTAGGCGAGGTCATGAAAACAACATAAAAAAATAGAGATGATTTGGTAGAATGCCCACATTGAATAACAATATGCAATATAGATAATTATTTTTCATTTTTCTTGCAAGTCTTATGTAACAACTGAATGAATAAATTTGATTGATTGATTCGTTCCTGTTTTTACACCATTTCAGAAATCATACTTTTTTAAGGTTTTCCTTTGTCGAATTTTCAGAAAAAAGTTTAGAAATATCATTCAATTTTCAATAAGATTTCTCCTTTATTTCAATATCGTTGTGGAAAACCATGGAAATTATTGATTTCTTAACTTCAATGGTTCAGAATAAATACAATGTTGCAATCGGAATTGACATTAAAAGAAATACTTTTAGTTGCTCATCAGTTGTGTAAACTGAAGGCAAGAAAAATGAGAATTAATAATTGCCCAATCCACTTGTTCTGAGAATGGACATCCGAACTTCAGAGAGTTAGCGGAGTTTTAATTACCCGCCGTCCGAAGATTAGAATATTTTCCAAGCCATTAACCAGTTAGTATAAACAAGTTTTCACGCCAAATTAGCAGAGAGAGGCCGTGAGACGGAAAATCTTTGCTGAAATGCAAAAATCGAGTACTTGGTCGTGGTCCGAGCAAGCCTGGTTTAGAGAAGGAGAAAAAAAAATTTCATTTCAAAAGACCTGATTGGTACTATCCAAAGATTTTAGGTGTGGGAAGACCACCCACCAGAGGAGGGTAGCAAATTGTTTTCCTAAGGAAGCATTCAGTGTATCTGGGAATTCCGGTCCTGAAAAAAAACCTTAGAGAACTCCGTTGACGGTTGGAGTCCGTCGAGGAAAAGTACTAACTTTGGTAATTGGGAAATACTAGGTAGTTTCGAGGAGCGAAACGAGTAATGGTTTAAGTCCGTTGAGGGAAGAAGGGTAAAGTCTTTTATTTCGTGGTTGACGAGGTTGTTTCGAGGAGTGAAAAAACCGAAGTAGTAGGTTTTTGAGAAAGAGAAATTTCTCTTGTTATTCAGTTAGGATTTTCGAGTCCGGAAGCACGATCAGAATAATTAGCTATTTAATTTTTTCTTTCATTTTTTTGTTTTTGGATAATAGATTTTCATGTAAGTTGCTTCACTGGTTCAAATTATCCCTAGAAACTGAAGATGAATATCACAAAGTCCTACTCTTTTGCAGAAGGCTTTATCCACACTCTCCCAGTTG
This sequence comes from Hippodamia convergens, assembly GCA_038502775.1. Classification (NCBI taxonomy): domain Eukaryota; kingdom Metazoa; phylum Arthropoda; class Insecta; order Coleoptera; family Coccinellidae; genus Hippodamia; species Hippodamia convergens. The sequence goes on from CM076607.1 coordinate 1,833,098, forward strand.
GAGAGAGCCTAATTTTGTTGTTAGGTTGACGGGAAGCCGCTCTCTCGTTAACCCTTTAACATCTAGATAACCCCATATGAACAAAGTCACTTTTTATTACAAAAACGATGAAGATCATATAAGGGTGTCTATTACATCGTAGTGCTGCAATGAAACTCATTACAGCATTGTTTTCGTTTTGTGGTTGTCAGTACTGACCTCCGATCCTCTCAATTTTCAAATCAAATCAATTCATATTCTACCTATCACATTTCGTAAGTCACGCCAACCTCCAAGACATAATACGAAAGTCACAAATCTGAATTTTCATTTGAATTTCGAGAGTATTTCACAAAACTTGACTGAAATAGGAAAAACATCTTCTAAAACTCGCTGCAGAAGGCAATTCCAGCACTCATGCTTTCGGAAAGTCGCTCGTTTTCGAATTTCGCATTCGTGTTGGAATATGAGCTCATTCTGCAACTTGTCTTAGAATATGCTATTTAGTTATTATTAACGATTGAGGCAAAAATTAATTCTAGAAACTAACCATGCAATGCTTTTCTTTCCGGTAGAAATTTATCTGAGCAATATTTGAAACCAGGAAATTAGTTTTCTCTTTTACGAGTGTTCTTCAGGCCTAAATATTAGCAATCGAAATATGTCAAGACATCAACCTAGAGAAAAGCACAGAAGTGCTCCAGATAGTCAAGTCAGTCGCGGATCCAGGGGGGGGGAGGGATCTGGGGCAACTTCCCCTCCTCCCAATTTGCCTAGGCTACCCTTAAAATTTTGCTTCTCCCCCTAGAATTTGACATACTGAGGCTTGCGGCTTTTGAAGATCTGAAGATTAATATTACTCATGAAATCTACAATATGCTATATTATGAATGATGACTGTAGCCACAGACATAGCCTATGCTATGCATTCCCATGACAATGGCTAGAAATTGACGTTTCTACACACTCTTTCTCTCAACGAGATTTCGTGTACAAATGTGTGATTTGTTGAATGAGACTTCAGAAGGTTTTCTTGTATTAGCTGAAGGTGTGATTATATAGGCTCAATCCCATAGCCACTATATCCTGCTGACACACTGCACTGCGAGGAAAATCCTTTTTTTCAAATGATCCGCACAGCATAGAATTCTGAAAAAGATCATGTGCAGAACCTGGCCATTTTGCAACAATGTTTGTAATTTTCAGAGATGGATCATCTACAGTTTGTACATTCAAGGAAAAAAACTTTCAATGGTTCCTCAATAGTAAGGCTTGATCACCTCCTGGCAATTGAATTTTTATATATGTGCATGCGATAGCACCTCTGCACCTCGGAAACCTGGCATTTTAATTAGTTTCTGGTAGGACCAGCTATCCAATGTTCTATTTGGTTTAGAATATTCAGCATACGCCGAATAAACAATAAAAAATGCAGCTTTTCGATAATCTGAATCTTAAAAAAAAATCAAAATCGTCGTTAGTTTCGAAATTTTTTTTATCTAAGATGCATCACTTCAAGTCTACGACATTACTCTCCATCACTGCCAAAAGCGTTGATATCAAATTCTATTAAATCAATATTAACAAATCTCTAGTCAGAAATCAATTTCTTCAAAACAAAAATTTTCGAATCCGAAAAACATTTTAGGTTATATATGTATACATGATTCTATGGTGCTTAAATTAACTTCAGGTTTACCCACACTTTCGGTGTTGGTAAAGTTAACTGATAGTTAACCACGTTTCGCGGGATTGTAAAACGCCTAACCTATAAAATTTCCTTAATCAAAAGTCAACCAAGCGATCCCGAGTGGACTGTAACGTACCCCCTTTTAAACTAAAACTATAACCCACCAATTCAATATCCTACGGCACTGTCTTACGGATTGAACTCAGCTCCGTCGCTGTCTCCAGGCAGGTAATAAAAGTCAGACGAAAGAATAGGATGTTCTTCTACCCCTTCATCTTGCCAGAACGGTTATTCAACTATGTATACAGAAGGAAAAATTGATGACGCGGCCAACATAAAGGCTAGAGCGATAGCGTAAATTCAGTTGATCCTTTTTTATTGACCTATTTACTCGAACATCGCAATAGTTTTGAATCGAATAATGCCCACCGCTCCGAACTTTATATAACCTGGTCTATGCGGGGCTTAACCAGTATTCAACTCGATATTCCCCAGAAATTCATATTCACGTCAGAAACGTCAATGAATATTACTTCACCATTTCCAATTGTAATTCAGAAATTGTCAATTGACATTCAGAAAAGATCACTTGTATTTCAGATTAGTCACCCATATTTCAGAAAACATCAAATGTAATTCAGATTAGTCAATTGAATTTCAGAAAACATCAAATGTATTTCAGATTAGTCATTTGAATTTCCGAAATAATCAATAGTCATTCAGAAAACATCAAATGTAATTATTCACATAACACAGTCAATTGAATCTGAGATATGATCAAATTATCTTTCAGACACACATTGATACCAGATTGCATTTCAGAAAATATCCATTGTAGGTGATTCTGAAATAAAACAATGATAATAAATGAACTTTAGTTTTCATGTGAAACATTCAATCTTTAACAGGAAACTGAAAAAATTTGAAGCCATACAGGCATGTCTGCCATCGCAATTGCATCTTAGCTCTGTCAATAATATTTTCCAGGTATGTTGGTCTTTTTTCAATAACCCCCGGTGGCACACTGTTTGGAATTCTGAGGTTTGTTTCAACGTAAGTTCTTATTTTCGACCATAAAATTTCAATTGGATTGAGCATGGGAGAATAAGGGATCATCCGCAGCAGAACTGCTACTGTTTGGGTGATTACGGTCTCCAATCTCGATGGCATGGAGCATTATCAGAGACGATCACTCAATCTGATAACTGGTTCTTCAGATCTTTACAATGTTGCAACAAACCTTCAACCCATTAATTTGCTGAAAGCACCATAAATGTACCTGGTAGTCTCTCCATAGCTAATACACCAGCTGCAGACACTGTTGTCAATTGCATCTCGAATTAAATATATACTCAATTTGACTAATTCTCATTATTTTTCATGTGCTTTCTGCAGCTGCGGTGTTAGGTGAGATATCGATTGAGACGGTTCAGCATATTTTTACTAGAATCCAGTGTTGAGGAAAAGAAAGAGCCAGCACCAAGAGATTTCACCAGATTATTTTGGTTTTATTCATACGTGGAAATATACCTGATTGAATATGATGATATATGATTGACGATATGGAAATGAGTAATACACTGCGCAAAAAAATTAACGCACATTATGGAAATCTCAAATTCATTCTACAATTGAAAATGTTCTCAATGATAATTATTTTTATCAGAATTAAGCATGCATATGTTATCCAATTTCAACATTTTTCTTCAATACAGATGTTTTTCCCAGCAGGAATAAAAAAATTGGCTCCATTCTGAAATCTGTTGTTCTCTATCAATTGTAGTTTTTCTTTCGTTTTGCGAGAAGAAGGATGAACATACACAAGAATTGCAGAAAGGTTTGGAGTTTCCCATACAAGTGTGTCCAGAATGTTGCAGCGATTCAAGAACGTTACTTGAGAGTTTCTTCGTTGAGACAACGGTTTGCAACCGCTCGCCTCTTTCAAAATCAGCTTGAGCAAACTCATGGGGTGCAAATTAGCACTCAGACAATAAGAAATCGCCTCAGAGAATATGATTTAATGCCTCGTGTCGCGGCAAGAGGCCCAGCCGAGGGCCCAGCTCTTACCCCAGCCCATCGATGGCGCGTTTGGATTTTGCGAGCATATCCATTGGGAAGAGGCCGATTGGGAAAGAGTTCTCTTCACAGATGAGTCTAGATTCTGCCTCTACCATTGTGATCGACGTTTCCTTGTATACAGACATCCACATGAAAGATATGCTCAGTGCAATTTCCTGAATACTACTGGTTTCGGGGGAGAATCGATTATGGTATGGGGTGGAATATCTTTGACTTCTATGAATGCTGATAAGTATATAGGGAAAATTCTTGAGGAGCATGTAGTGCCATTTGTCCCATACATTGGTGAAAATTTCATTTTTATGGACGATAATGCCAGACCCCGACGTGTGCGCATCGTTTAGGAGTACCTTGAAGAGGTTGAAGCCTCTCGAATGGAATGGCCAGCAAGAAGTCCAGATCTCAATAAGATTGAGCAGGTTTCTGACAACCTCAATAGAAGACTGAGAAGTTCAGAAAATCATCCAGCTACTCTTAATGACTTAGGAATCCAACTCGGAGAAATCTGGGAAAGATTAGATTTTAAGATCACTCATTTTGAGTATGAACCGTTGTTGCCGAGTTGTAATTAGCGCAAGGGGTGAAAATATCAAGTCTTAAATCACTTATCGGCATTTCAGTATCTTGAAAATTGTTCATTTCTCTTCTTTCACATAAGATTCTGTGAAATCCTGAATTTTTCTTCCATTCAATGTGTCTTGTTTCGTTCAAAACCTTCCCGAGAGAACATAAGAAATAAGTTATAAAGTCAATGTAGAGTTAACTTTCATAAAAATTGAGTTTTTCAGAATGTGCGTGAATTTTTTGCGCAGTGTATATGACCTAAAATCCGACTTTAATTGAAAAAATATTCGAACTTTCTGAATTTCCAATTGAGAAGTCTGAAATACAATTGACTAATCTGAATTTCATATGACGTATTCTGAAATTCAATTGACTAATCTGAATTACATATGACGTATTCTGGAATTCGATTGAATAATCTGAAACTCAATTGACGGTTCCTGAATAACATTTGGAAATGGTGTAGAATAGTAGTTGTCCACTCGGAAATATACTATTATCAGAATCAATCTGTATCTCATCTCTTTTTTTCTAGTGCCCCCTCCAGATAAAAATTCAATCGACGCCCTTGCTGTATCTTGCATCGAGCATCGTCAAACTATGCTAAACTTAATCTCGTCCTTTCCCACCATCTTGCGAGTCTTATCGCTAGATATCAATTTCATATAATTAGATCAATCAAAGTTCTCTCGGCCAGAAGACGTGACTGATCGCTCTAATACCCGTTTTGACAGCTTCAGAAGGATATCCGATACCCAACTAATTCAACCAATCGGAGTTGTAATAAGAGCTTGTGTATGTTCAGACCAACTTTCTCGAACTGATGTTCTGAGATGATTTTCACCCCAAATGGGTTGCCCTTACAATGTTTGTTCTTGGATGGGATGGGAGCTGATAATGCGAAAGTTAACGTTCATCAGTTTGATGTGTTTGATTAATGGTCGAATAAAGGCGTCAGAGCTGTGAGAACATTAATCTAATCGGGGATGGTTATGATTCTATATTATACTGAGCACTTTTTTATTTCGATTGGATATACTCGGTACAACTGCTATTCAGAATTATATCACAATAAACCCTGTTATCATTTGTTCTCTTCCTTCTTCTCTATTTCTTTTCATAAACTTCGTCTCACTTTTTTCTACCTCTCATTCCTCATCATTTTTTTTAATATTACAAAATTAGGAGGAATTATCCCTCCTGAATCAACTTCTTTTGAGTTTTATACATTACCATAAAAAACATGTATAGGAAAGTAAAGAACGAACACGATCTAGCTGTAACTGTTGCCCAAGTGTCAAATTCAATTTTACATAGATTCAATTGTAAAATAATTTCTCTATTTCAGTATCGTAATGGGTTCATTACAGTACTGAAAGTAGTGCTGTAATGAAACTCATTACAGCATTGTTTTCAGTTATATTTTTCATTTTATGGTTGTCAGTACTGACCTCCGATCGAATTAAGTTTCGAATCAAAACAATTCAAATTCCGTGATCTGTCAAATTTCGTATGTCACACCAACTGCCAAGATACAAAACAAAAGTCACTAATCTGAATTTTCATTCAACTTTCGAGAATATTTCACAAATATTGACTGAAATAGAGAAAATACCGTCTAATACTCGTTGCAGAAGGCAATTCCAACACTTATGCTATCGAAAACTCGCTCCTTCGTCGCTCGTTTTCGAACTTCGCATTCGTGTTGGAATATGAGCTCATTCTGCAACTTGTTTTAGAATATACTATTCTCTATTTCAGTATCGTAATGAGTTCATTGCAGTACTAAAAGTAGTGCTGTAATGAATTCATTAGGTACTGCATTGTTTTCAGTTATATTTTTCATTTTTTGGTTGTCAGTACTGACCTCCGATCCTCTCAATTCTCAAATGAAATCAATTCAATTTGTTAAATTTCGTAAGTCACACCAACTGCCAAGATATAAAAGTCACTAATATGAATTTTTATGTGAATTTCGAGAGTCCTTCACAAAACTTGACTGAAATAGAGAAAATATCGTTCAAAACTCGTGGCAATTCCAGCACTCATGCTTTCGTCGTATTCGTGTTGGAATAGGAGCTCATTCTGCAACTTGTTTCAGAATATACTATTATATGCTACCCCAGTCTCAAATTCGAATTTACATAAATTCAATTGTACAACGATTAAAGTAAATTCGAATTTGACACTTGGGTAAAGGTTACCACTAGATTGTACATCAGATGCATTTTGTCCTTTTCATCTTACATTTTCTTCAAATCTTCATTGGATTATTAAACAGCTTCAGAAGTTATATTTGCTCTGGGATATGTCAGAACCATTGTAAAAGTAACACTCGTTTGAAATATGTAGTCTAAAAATGACGCACAGAAAATTAAAATGATGAGTTATGAACCTGTAGACTTCAAAATTGAGTTCAACGTTTTCTAAGCAGGTTCAGATCGAAATATTGGCGCTAAAATTGGAAACCACTCACTTTATTCGATTCTTTGTATCAATATCTTAGAAAATTTAAAAAAACGCTGGAACCATCAACAATTCGAATGGCTACAATTGTAGAAAATCAAAATATGTAGAATATATTCTTACTCTATTATTATTAGGACTTGTATGGTTTGTGTTACAGGTCTCAGGTTATTGAAGAGCTAAAAATAAGAGGTGTTTCATTTCGAATGAAGAGAACTGACACGTGCTTGACTTTCGCCCTGTATATTTGGATTTATGCTTAACAAGCGCAACATTGAATTTGACACAAAAATTTCTATTCCATAAGTGATAACTACAGTGTTTTCTTGTTAGTTTGCAGAAAAAATCCTTGACCAACTTTCAAAAATAGTTGAAAAAACTCACCTGAGTCTTTTTATAATACTGCTGCGCCAGAAATAAGTTGTTTCAAAATCCATGAAGATCAAACACTTGCACTGAAAACAGTTTTTTGAGGAAAACATCACATGCTGAATGTCAATTCGGAGATAAATTCACTAAACACCCTTCTCTCCTCAATCTGATCACGATTTAAATATGAACAGAAAAAACTAATTTTTCTCTAATACATTTGGATGTTTTCGTTCGAGAAAACGGAGATAAACAACGTTAAATATGCAATGTAGCAAACTGAATTCCAGATTGTAAAGGCATGTTCGAAAAAAACATGTTCTACAGATGTTACGGCGGAATGAAACGGTTTCATTTATCGATCGATAAGTCATCCTAATGCAGTGCCTACTGATTTTTGACTCATGTGAGTGGACGTGAATGAAACAATTAACGAAGAAAATCTGTGAGGCCCAAATAAAACTATAATAATACGATTGCAAATCAAAATACAAAAAAATATTCGCAATTATATTTTTAATCGTTCCGTGAATCGTTTATAGAGATCAAAAGATCTTTTTCCAACAGAATTTCAGTTTAAGAAAGAGAACATTGAAATAACATTAAAACACTTTGCCTTGACGAAGGCAAAACATTTCTGGAACTAGATGAATTGAAAATAGTAATCATCGAATTGAATACCATCTTCAATTCACAGGTTATTTTTCCCAGTGATGGAAGTCTCGAATTTTTTTGATTGTAAAGCCAAGTTATTTAAAAAAAAAGAGAAAAATGAAAAAATTAAAAAACTTGCACGGGGGCTGGTATCGAACATTTGCTTATTATAATAACATTTGCGTACTTTATTGAGTATTTTGCATCCGATTCGAGTTGTTCACTTTCTTTCACGGTTTTATTCCTGAATTTTTAATGCCCTATTCTGATACTGATATGAGTGATGAGGTTTTCATGTATGGCCATGCTGAGGGAAGTGGTCATCAAGCACGTCCCCTATCTGCAGAGAGCTTATCCTGATCGTCAACTTCCTTCTCGTGTAACGTTCAAAAAAGTTTTTGGACGATTTAGAGAAACTGGTTCCTTCGAAAAACGCTCGTGATACTAGACGTCCAAGATCTGTAAATATTCCAGAAGTTGAAGAGCAAAGTTGAGACTGGAAATCCCGGTAAAAGTGTATTTAAAATTTCAGAGGAAGTAGGAATAAGTGACCCCTTTTCTGTCTGGGGAATTATGCATAAGCAACTTCTCCATCCATTCCATATTCAACAAGTTCAAGCTGTTCATCCATTTGATCATCAAGCCAGAATGGCATTATGTCAATGGGTTTAAACCCATTGCTGAACATCCGCATTCTACTTCTTCTTTCCTCTTCACTGATAAAGCCAGCTCCACGAAAGATAGCATTTTTAAATAACAAAATAGCCATAATTAGGCGGATGAGAACACAGGCATAGCTTCAGTATAACGTTTAGATCAAACATTTTCCAGAAGATGGATAGAACGAGGAGGCCGAGTGCCATGGCGCTCTAGATTTCCCGATTTGAATCCTTTGGACTTTTGTATTAGATTGCTTAATGTATGCAAGGTTAGTGAGTAACATCAAAGAGTTGCAAAGTGGGATTAAACTATCCTGTTAAACGATCCGAGCACAACCAGTTCCTTTATGCAACGATTTACTGCATTGAAATGGATGGTGGTAATATGAAAAATCTTCTGTAAAACACTAGAAGTCAAAAGTATATCGAATATCCTAAGAAAAAGATAAACGGAGATCCTGAGAAATAAACGAAGAAAAAATGAGCACAGACTAAATAAAATTGCTGTTGCTTCATAATTCAATCTAGTTTCAAACATTTCTTGTGAATATTTCAACCAAAGATTATATGATAAGTGTGAGATGAGAAGTAACCAGAAAATCCAATTTATTATTGAAGGCGCCACGAATTCCACATGTCACTGTTGAATACGCCATGAGGTAGTGTAAATTTTTTATGGACCCGGTATACGAAAAGCCTTATAACATGGATGCAAGTGAAAATGAAGCAAGCAGAGTTGAAAGATCAGACTACATGTGAGTGAATGAATACATCGAATTCAGTCTCATTGAATATCCTCATGTGTTGTAGATTATCTTGGAAGAATGAAGAAATCAAATTTTTTCTCGTTGATTCACTTCACAATTATCCTTAGCGGCTTCAACACGCTGTGGTACAATTCCGGATGGAAGGGGAAATTGTTTAAGGCGTATTGCATCGTGGCCAGAACCATTTTCATCATTCAATTGATACTGATCAACCTTTATGTTAAAGCGATTTTAGATATGGAGGATTGGAAGGAATTTTTCTTCTTCATGGCAAGCACCCTAACTATGAACATTTCGGTGTACAAATCGTTTCTTTTCGACTCCCACATCATCAAGAATCTAATAAGGGAGGCTTTCCTTCACGATGCTTCAGTGCAGAAGTCCAATATTAAAGTCAGAGAGGACTTGATGAGGCATGGGGAAAACTGCAGAAAGTTCATAGTGATTTATATTATCATTTTTCTTTGTATTTTATTCAGTTTGTACGCAGGTAATGTAATTCTTTACGTGTTATCGCTGAGTTGTAATCCAGACGTGGAAACATGCACCATGCGTTTCGCTTGGAATTCTATTCCTATTTTTAGCTCAGAAGAGCAATATGGACTGTCCCTGGTGGTCAACGCAATAGGTAAATAAGCTTTGGTGTCAAACTGAAATCATTTTTAATATAGCCCCAGCTATATAAGAACTTATTATCCAGTAAAAAACTCAAATTTCGAATATCAAGATCAACTATTTATTTGGTATTTTTGACTGTCAGGTTCACGGTCTATTCAACTTTTCTTCAGTTTTGAAATACCAATATTCTGTTTCAATATTTTGGAAACAAATTCTAGACCTCAAAATAAGTACCCACACACATTTCAAATTCAGTAAATAAGACATCTGCATCATGAAATCGTACCTACTTTGCTCTAAAATTTTCTCGAACATAGTGAAAAATGTTATATGAACGATTCTTGGTATAATGACTTATTTTGATGAGATCTTTTTACCTGTCTTAAGAAGCCTCACCTTTGGAAAATTCTGTGTATATATATACAGAACACTAAAGGACCTAAGACAGAGCCTTGTGTGACCCAATTTCATTATTTCTCCGCAGAATAAATCAATTTTTTCTACCCAAATCCTAAGCACCTTGTTATTGTGATTATATGATTATTATGTGATTTTTTTATTGTCCCTATAATGATACATCAACTGAATTATTCTGCTCGTTTCAGGAATGACGTACTTGGGTCTATTCGTTTTAATGTCGAACATAACCCTTGCATCGCTCTGCATTTTTCCTACATTCAAACTAAAGCATCTGCAACATGCTCTTGCAAATTTTCAATACTATGCTGAAATTCTTACCGAATCAAAGGGTATTTTGATTCGAGAAGCAGAGTACTGCGTCATCAGAGAATGTATAATAGAGCATCAAAAAATAATTAGGTGAGAGATAAAAAAAAAATTTTAAAAATTTCCATTTTTGCGCACTTCTTCCTATGATCATAGGCGATATCATTTCTCTTGAATATTTAGTCGTTATATTTACTGAGAATGGATTTATGTTATTCAATTATTAACTGCCATCAGTGAATATAAGTAATTTTGATTGTCGATAAAGACTTGAAGCATTAAAAATGACAGACACAAATACACTAGTCTGAGTCAACTATACCTACCTACATCAATCTGCCTATGAAAAAATGAATAAGCGCACAAAACGTTCCGACATAATGGCATTGCTTCCTTCGAATTTTCCCTCGAATTTTGTAGTGACTTCGAAAAATTGAAGGGATACACTCAAACTTTATTTCTGTTGGACTTCATCACCCATGCCCTTCAAACTGCGCCCTACTTGCTGATTATAATGGTGAGTATCAAATTCTGGACCTTCTAGGTTTGGATGTTGAATATTTCATTATCTCTTGACGTTTTAAAACGACAGTGTTCAACCTATAGCAACAATGGTAAGTTGTTGTGGATCGTTTTTTTTTTCAATTCACTTATGAGAAGGAAATGCCTATATTTTCGTTGATATCTTTAGATTTATTTTTCTGCAACAAAACTTTAAGCACCATTAGCCATGTCCCTTCAAAACTGCCAAATCTGTCCCAGATTTATGTGCTAGAAGAAATTCTTCGACTAAAAACAATTGAATACTCAAGCGTCAATTGATGCGATAGTGGTCTTATTGAAACTAGATTAAAATGGATGAAACTAAGTGAAAAAGCACGTAATCAAATGTTCATTCATAAGAATAAATTAAATTTTTTCTCGTGTATAAACATTCATTCAATTAATATGTTGTTTACCGATTATACTATCTTCTAATTCTGAATTAATTCTTCTACACATAAACAAATACGAATTTGATTCGTTATTTTCTGGTTCGTAGGCTTCTGACGGTACGATAGATTATGTCATCACGATGACAGTGTCTTGCTTGGGTTTCATGCTTTTCGAGTTGTTCATGATCTACTGGTTTGCCCAAATGGTCGTGGATGAGGTATGTGTAAACTTACAGGGGATGTCATCCAGAGATTGTAGAGGTAGATAGATTGGAAACGAAGTGACTGGTGTTTTCAGAGCCATCTAGTCTTTCAAATGTCTACTAAATCAAGAAATATTGTTTATATCAGCACGTGCAGCGATTACAAAATAGCCATGACCTTGTACTGTTTCTACGGTCTTTATAGAATACAAAATTCTGGATCTAAAACTTCAGTAAACACGATTTCAGTGCCATCTAGTATTTAAAATGTCTGACAACCGAAATTGAAGTCGGTTTTCAGTACAAGATAAATAAGGCCGTTTTCCATCTTTTCACTTCACAATCTTTAGATTTCATCTTTCGAATCTCAACTTACAGAGTATCAACATCGGAACAAGTGTCAGCCTGTCCAACTGGTATGAGGCAGACATAAAAACCCTAAAATTGATGCATTTATTGATGATTCGCTCCAGTAGAAGATTAGCCTTAAGAGTAGGCCCTTTTTATGATATGGATTTGAATGTTTTTCTGAAAGTGAGTTGGAATTGTCATCTGAAATCGCTGACAAGACCTTAATTTATCATTCTCTGTCTGTTGCAGATTTGTAAAGGAATGTACTCTGTGGTAACACTTTTCAAGAGGAATTTGTGAAAGAATATCGATGATTCGCTCGAATTCATGCACTTCTTCTAAAAAATTCAATCATGCATTCGATTCGTCCTGGGTTAATAAGAAAAGTTCAGGCACAGCGCTCTCCTTGGATTAGTTTCGCTTCTTCGTAGGCAAATATTGAGTAGCAATATGTTATATCGATACAGATTTTATGAAATATATTTTCCTTTCTAAGCAAATTTACACGAGGATATTTCGAATCTGTTTTCGAACACTTGATATATTCTAGTTGAAAACCTAATCTGATAATATATACCTTATCTGTAGACTTTTTAAATTAATAACATTCACCGTGATAATCCTATGAGGTGATTCGATTTCGTTGATTTGTGGAAAAGTGCATCTATAAACGGTGAAAGTTCAGGTGTTCATTCATAGTCAATCTAAATAGCTGAGTAATTGATTGCATAAAAGTCTGAATGATAAAAAAGTATAGACATTGTATTCAATCTGATTCCATTTAATAACTCATAAAATTAAAATATAAAAAAAGGTATGAGGCCTTACCTCTAATTGTGCAAGATCCAAAAAAAATTTGGATCTCAGTAAGAACCAACTACACCTCCTCACTGGCTTTCTTTCAGGGCATTGTCGCCTCAGAAAGCACTTGCTGAGAATGGGCGTATCGGACACTGACGAGTGTAGATTCTGTGGGGAGGAGGAAGAAACTCCTATTCACTTAGTTACAGAATGCTTTGGCATTGTAAGCCAAAGGAAACAATGCTTTGGTCAAGAGACCTGTAGGAGTGGGAATTAGCCTCACTGAAGCCCTTCGAGATTTTGGATTTCATAAGATTTCTGGGACTGAAAGGCGAGCTGTAAAGCTTTGTCAGGGGGCACAATAGACCATCAGGTCGCTGTGGACTGTAACCCCTTTTAAACTATTAACTATTACCCCTAACTGTCCTTCAAATACATAGGACGAAAAAATGAAAAGCTAATAAAATTACAAAAATGACGAGATTCAATTTATCCAGTTGAAATTGGTTCTCAGTTAAAGGCTAAATTTTTTATATTATAATTCTTATTCATTGCTTCAGCCTTTGGCAGGTACAAACCAGTTATTCTTCTGAAAATTGCAGAAAATTTTATATTTCAGCACGAAGCTGCGAACATTTGAGTGTGGGTAAGACACTTACTATAGTAAAGGCTCGTTTATACTGGCCCTTATACCATTACTTTTTTCGGCAACTTCTAAACAAAAAAACTTTTCAAGTATAAACCTTAGCAGTCGATTTCTATGTTTCAATTCTTAAGTTGAGGAACAGTTATCGGTATTGAAATCAAAATTTCTTCTACAAGCACATGAAATGAATTGAAATTCAAATGTTTTTGCATTGCTAACCAAAAGCCTAGTTAGAAACTACACTTTCAGGTAGCATATATTTCTATTATAGAAATTTATCAGAATGAAATAAGATTTTAGAAATCAGGAGGAATATTATGTTGCATATTCCCAAACCTATTCATGTGCTGTTTCAATCGTTGGACCCTTCATCTCTCAATATCTATTAATCAATCGGCATTTATCTGATGGTCTTACGCTTAAGTCATCGTATACTTTGTCCCTCGAGTTACTGATAACATTAGTTCATACCTTATCGTAATCACTTATCAGCCGAAAAGTGCATCATATATAAGCTACACCTCGCAAACATTGCGGTAGATCTTCAAGAAGGTTCCACTTGAAACATCGAAGATGGTGCAGATTACTGGTAAATACCAATTGGTTAAAAGCGAAAACTTCGCTGCCTACCTCATGGGTATAGGTAAGTATTTAGGATATCATCTGAATTTCGCCTTTTAAATGTTACTCATATTTCTCGTAGGTTTGCCCGAAGAACAAGCTAAAGAAGCCGAAAAGCTTTCTCCCACCTACGACATCAAGCATGATGGAGACAAGATTTGCGTGAAGGAATCTGGTGGGCCCGAATTTCACTGCGAGTACATCCTCAACAAGGAAATCGATGAAAAATTACCCCATGGTTACACCGTCAAGGTAGGTTATATAACATTCTTCAAATTCGAAGTATAGAAGACATTTTATTACAGACCACCACCACAATGAAAGGAGATGACACCATCGTCATGAGCACCAAAACACCAAAAGGAAGAACTGGAACAAGAACCTACAAATTCAGTGGAAACGAAGTGACCCTTGTAAGTACATTTTTTCTATGCAAGGCTATATCTTTCCGTACTTATAATATTAATGATTTGCACATAGTTTTTTCATCATAATGGTAATCGAAAAATGAAAAAATTTAGAAGGGAAATAGGCGAAATACAATAATGATTAAAAGAAGAAACATTAAATACATACAGCATAAGTGAAAGAAATCAAAATTAGATTTAGAGAAGAAATAGAATGGCAGGAACTGCTAGGAAAATATTGTCTTAAAAACATTTTCATGATGAGATCTGAACTTTTTGTCGTGGCATGAGTAAGATCTGAACTGCATTCTGAAAACCTAACGTTGCAACAGAAGTAGATGTAATTCTGCAATTTCTGGAACTTTTTTGAGTTTTCACAAAGCTTCAAAAAAACTCGATTAAATTTTTTTGTTTACTTGACAATGTTTCGAAAGATCAGTTGTCAGTCAAGTTACCACCATTATATTACCATTATACCATTATAAATATTGGTAGTATAATTATAACAGTTATGAAAACTTTGGTCTTTGTGTTTTGATTCTTGAAAATTACTTCTCTTTTCAGGTGTACAAAGATGATGATCCCAAATGCCCAGTTGCAACTCGTGTGTTCAAAAGGCTGTGAAATTTTCATTAAAATATGATGTACAATAAATAAACATATTTTGAATTGAATTTTGAATATTTTCAACCCTTGCCTTTGCGAGTATTGCGCTTTTATTTTGCAGCGTAGATATTTATTACTGTCATCGTTAACGATTGAGTCCATATTTTTCAAAATTTTCTTTTATAGAGGAGAAGGTGTGGATACCTTGTTATAAAAACCATCTGGTATCATAAATTTAAGCTGTTACTTTCAGATAAGCAGAATCATCATTAGGTACGCTTTTCGAACATTGTGTTATAGTTTTGCGAATAAACAATGTGTGTTAATGAATTTAAATAATGAACCAAAAAAGATTTAAAGTGAAGTTTGAGTTATGTGGTGCCTTATAAAAAATTACAAGAAAAAAATGTTATGAACAGAAAATGCACGAAGGACAAAAAGTGTGAGAGGAAATTATGGGTAGTGACCACAGAATATCGGAAGTCACAACGAAAATCGTTCAAAACACTAAATATATCCTCAATTGCAAACACGAATTGCAATAAACGCTGCAAAGAGTTCGAAATCGGCAACTCAAATTAGGAAATTTTGTTCAAAATTGTTTCTTCAATACCTGATTTAGGTCAAAACCGTTGCCCTACTAAATTGGGAATCTGTTTTTTTTTAAAGAAGTATTTTGATTTATGACACACACTCTGACACAAATTTTCTCTTTCATTCCTTAGTTATGTTACTTTTCTTTATTTTCTAAAAATTTTGTTCCTATTATCCTGTGAAATGGACCCATGTTAGGGATGAGCAGTTTCAATATTATGAAACTCATCAAAGTGGTAAGTAATTAACTTTGATTTTTCATCTACCCAACATTCAATCATATTTCTTCATTTGATGGAATCTGCTTTTTTGTGAAAAATATTTTGTTTTATGATGCTTGAAATTTTGAGATACACCAAGGAATGAAACTGAATTAAATTAAAGAATGAAACAAAAAGTGTGTCTCAAAGTTTCAAACATACTTCAGGGTACTCCTCACAAAAAAATCATTCCATAAAATGAAGAAACTCACATCATTGAATATTGGGTAATTGGAAAATTAATCCAATCACTTTGTTTCCGAATATTTACTCCTTTCACAGAATAAAAAGAATAGACTTCTCTGATGAAAATGAGCCGTGCCTTCGCTCCCAGATGCCATGAAATAAAGAAAAGCTACAAAACTGCAGAAACAAACAAGTAGTGTTTCTCAAAGTTTCATGCAACATCAAGATACTTTTCATTAAAAAAATAAACTCCATGAAATCTACTCTGATGAAATTCATCATTTTGAATTTTTTTTACCGAAACAAATATATACCATAATATATATAACGGTTTCCTGTTAATTCAATGTCCTGTTGGATAATTTTCGATGGATTCCCCCCCCCTTAAAATTAAAACGTTAAAGTCCCTAGGTCCAATATGATATCAACACCTTCATTTATTTCAGACCTTCGTAGAAATGATCGAACAAACTACTTTTCGGCGTTTATTTAGCCTAATATATATTTTCCTTAAAAATTTGAACACTTTCAATCTTTATCATAGGAAATATTCATAATTTTTTTGTACTTTTTTTTATTTATATTCGTAAATTTTTTGTGATTGGGTTGATCAACAGCAGCACAATGAAGGTGGTTTTTGGTTATTGCTTCACTTTTAGATCATACAGTTATATTGACTATTTAGGTATATCAATATCGTAATAATGATATGCGCCGACCTATCGATATTTCATTTTTGGCATGAATCCGAATGAAATTCTTTTCGAATGCACGAGTGAAATGATCAAAGTCCGCATAATTCGTTTCGAACAGACAACCAAGCCGAGTGGAACATTTTCAATTTGAGCGAATATAAAGGAATGATATTCGAAAGTTCAAATTGTATCCTCGCGACTTCGAACAAAGAAGGCACTTCATTAGTGCAAACTGGGGATGATTCCCAAGTCCTCTTTATGCCGTCATATCTGCTCTCCTCGCTTTGAGGATTTTTGGCTATCACGTTATGCAGACTTCTCGCAGTGACATCCGTCCATTCTTGTGTGTTCCGATAGGATTGTGCCTCGAAGACGAACGTAATTTAATTTCTTGGAGTGAATTCATGTTGGGGTAATTAAGGAGAGAGTCTTGAAGTTCATATAGGATTAGGAGATGAATAATAAATATTAATTCACTTCCGTTCATGAGTAATGAGATATTAATGTTTTATATTTTTCACTGACGCGTTTTCCTTCTTGAAAAGAACAAAAAAAATCAAGGATATTGATGCTGAAGTTTGTGATGTCTAGTGAAAATAGATAAAGTAACGAGAAATTTGGTATCCCTGCTCGGGCGCAACTTTTGTGAATAGGTGTTGTGGTAGGTCTAATTTCGGCCCACTAGATATTTAGTTACTCCCATCTCAATGATATTCTACAGATTTTTTAAAATTGGATGGAGGTAGAACTTAAATATGTCAAAAACAGCTTCCGTCTCAATCTCTGATGACATATAATTTTGATCATTTCTACAAGAGTGTTGAAAACAACTGCGCGAAAAAATTAACTCTACATTGACTTTATAACTTATTTTTCATGTTCTCTCGGGAAGGTTTTGAACGAAACAAGACACATTAAATGGAAGAAAAATTCAGGATTTCACAAAATCCTATGTGAAAGAAGAGAAATGAACAATTTTCAAAATACTGAAATGCTGATAAGTGATTTAATACTTGGTATTTCCGCCCCTTGCGTTAATTACAGCTCGGCAACGACGGTTCATACTCAAAATGAGTGATCTTAAAATGTTCTGATCTAATACTTCCCAGATTTCTCAGAGTTGGATTCCTAAGTCATTAAGAGTAACTGGATGATTTTCTGAACTTTTCAGCCTTCTATTGAGGTTGTCCCAAACCTGCTCAACCGGATTGAAATCTGGATGATGGGATCTGGAATTATCGTCCATAAAAATGAAATTTTCATCAATGTATGGGACAAATGGCACTGCATGCTCTTCAAGAATGTTCCTTTTATACTTATCAGCATTCATAGCTCCATTATCAACGAGCACTAGGTTTGTGCGAGTCAAAGATATTCCACCCCATACCATAATCGATCCTCCCCCGAAACCAGTAGTATTCAGGAAATTGCTCTGAGCATATCTCTCATTTGGACTTCTGTATACAAGGGAACGTCGATCATATGGTAGAGACAGAATCTAGACTCATCTGTGAAAAGAACTCTTTCCCAATCGGACCATTCCCAATGGATTTGCTCTCTCGCAAAATCCAAACGCACCCTCCGATGAGCTGGAGTAAGACCTGAGCCTCTTGCCGCGACACGAGGCCTTGAATCATATTCTCTGAGGCGATTTCTTATTGTCTGAGTGCTAATTTGCACCCCATGAGTTTGCTCAAGCTGATTTTGAAGGAGGCGAGCGGTTGCAAACTGTTGTCTCAACGAAGAAACCCTCAAGTAACGTTTTTGAATGGCAGTTGTTACCCGTGGTCTACCCTGTCCTGGTCTTCGGACATTCATACCTGTCTCTCTGAATCGCTGCAACATTCCTGACACACTTGTATGGGAAACTCCAAACCTTTCTGCCATTCTTGTGTATGTCCACCTTTCTTCTCACAAAACTACCGCTTGGGCACATTCCTCTTGGGTCAAGTTGCGTGTTTCGCGTTGCATAGCGATCGAGTGTAGAAAATCAAAAGAAAGAAAAACGATTGATCACTACAATTGATCGATAACAACTGATTTTAGAATGGAGCCAATACATTCGAAATCTGATAATATCATCTTTTTTTATTCCTGCTGGGAAAAAACATCTGTATTGAAAAAAAACGTGGAAAGTGGATAACAAAGGCATGCATAATTCTGATTAAAATAATTATCATTGAGAACACCTTTTGTTGTAGAATAAATTTGAGATTTCCATAATGTGCGATAATTTTTTTGCGCAGTGTAAGACCTAGAGGGATGGGGAGTCATAATTTTCGTGTTTCTTTGTTTCGTTTTCAAAAAAATCAAAGCAAAAAGTGATAATGCGTAATTTAAAAAAATATCTATTACGAATGCTCGATTCAACTGAAGTTATATACCCAGAAGGCCTACATCGTGAATACTGAATGAAGGAAATGTTAGCAGAGCAGCTATAGGAATTTCTGAAATTCTTCCGAAGCCCACCCTGTGCTTACATATCTCAGTTCCTCAACCGGGTCTATCTATTTTCAATAAGAATTGCAAATAGCGATTTCGCAGTCAATATTATGCAAAGTGTTGAAACCCTAAGGGAAGAAGGTGCATGTACCTATGTGCAAGACCATCAAAGAGGAATTTCCTATTTCCACTATCTCCGCGGAAGAATTCCGCCGATTGTAGGAAAATGAGGAATTTTCAGCTATAAAAGACTCTGAATTTGGTGAGAGGAATCACGCAATAAAGGGTCTGAAAAAAATTAAAGGTGTCAGTTATGTTTCTATTGACAGAGGGCATTCTCTTTCTTAAGTACTCCCAAGTATTCATGTTTTACTAGACTAAAGGCCATTTCTTTAAACGTGTTGATTCAAGTTATTTTAACAGAATTAAATTCAAAGTTAACCCTTTCTTCGACTTTGCTATCAACTGCTACAATTCGAAAGGAGAAGAAATTAACAAAAAAACTTCTGAATGCTCATGTTTTAATAGTTAATACTTTGTATGTAATTTTATATCAATGAAAATGTTTGGTTGATCAGCAATGAAGTTTCAGGACTGTTGACAATGCTGGTATGGTCTCCTTCTATTATATGTACAGCAAGGGTACGTTTGGAAGCCTGTAAAAATAATTCAATACTGAACTCTTTCTCCAATATCATAAACAATGTAAATTATTTCAATACCCACAAATACAATGTGCATTGAGAAAGTATCGATAAACTACTTACTGCTAAAAGGTCACAACCATCATGTTTACTGCAACCTGATGGTCTCAACAGGTATATTTCTCCCGATAAACTTTCCTCTGGTTGCTTGTAAGAAATTATGTCCTTCAGCTTGTCTCTCAGGTTAGTGAGAGCTTTCTTAGCTGCTGATTTGTCGTGTAATCTCCCAGTGAACTCTTGTAACGCTAATGCTACTCTTGAATCCCAGTCTGCTATGTTACTCAACTTTTCTATAAGCTTGAATTAGGACACAATTTTTAGAATTTTTCTTGTTTGATGTTTCTAAAACTTACCGATGCTTCGTTGATTTTGAAGTACCTGGTGATTAGATTAAGTTCTACGTTATTCGCGGTTTCTCCCAAATTCATCAATGCCATCTGGAGGGTTTTCGGCGCACCGTCTATAAGATAAACGTGGATGCTAGCCTTCTGCTGGTCTAATATCCTCGCTATCTCCATGGTCAAAGCACCTCCCCAAGAAACTCCCACCAAAGTGTACGGTCCCTTGGGCCAAATCTCTTTCATACGAGCTGCAAAATCGTTCGCCAGCTCTGAGATGTTCTGGTTTTGTCTAGAATAAATAGCACAGTACGTAGGATACAAGAGCTCTAATGCCAAATCTTTTATTCTGGAATTATCTGTCAGCCCTGGAATCACGAATATCGGAGCTAACTCCCTGATCTTCCTTGGGCCTAGGGTTGGAAGTTGAATGAAATCTGGCTTCTTAGGTGCTTTGATATATTGGTCAGTCAGTTCTTCTATAGATGTTGGAAGGATGTAATCCAACTCTGAAAGAAGTAACAGTATTATTAAAGTGCATCCCCACAAATAAGATTTCCTTACTTTTGAATAGAACAGCAGCTGTTTCTTGGTTGAAATCTTCAACTTTATCATCCCTAATCATGATATTCTTGACCTTGAAAGAGAGAATAGCGTCCAAGCTGTAGAGGGCAGCACCGAAGTCCAACCCTTTGTCGTACTGGATGTTGTACGTGTTGAATCCAGCTTCTGCTCTAGCTTGAGCTAAACCAGCAGCGCTGTTTATGAAATTCACGAAGAGAGCTTTCGGTGCTGTTGTGCGTAGTGCATGGTCGGTGTACTGAACTGTCCTGTTGTCGTGAGATTTCGAGAGGTTCGTTTTGCTTGGGAGCAAGAAGACCATGTGAATTGTTCCTGAAAAAAATATGTCGTATAAAATGAAAACAGTTATATTGAATCAACCTTACCTAGAGAATAAACTTCGGATAGTAGTTCAGCTGCCCCTTCTCTCGAGTGAGGTTTTGTTTGTGACATTATTATTTCGGCGCCGAAGTAGGAGAGCAAAAGGGACAAACGCCTGTTGATGTGGGTCTGCTGAGGTTTGGAATCAGAAGCAACGATGATTCTCCTTGCGCCTCTCAAGATCAACCATTCTGCTAGATCAGTCCATGCTTCAGCACTTCCACCTGTAATCAATTCATAAATTTCAATTATAGAAGTACAAGTAAGTCACCAAGCCTTACCATATATCAAGTAAGAACTCTTGCCGTCGCAGATGAACTGGTTTGACTTTTTCACGTTGAATTTGTTCATCTCCAAGGTATTGCTTACTTTGATGACTATCTTTCCAATGTTTCCGTTATTCCTCATGTTGCTGCAAACAACATTCGATCAAATAACCCCTAATACATAAATAATGGTGTAAACAACTTACTTCAGGATCGACTTGACATCCTGATGATCAACAACTTTTCTATGCAGAGGCCTCACCGCCAATTCTTCCAAGCCATTCTGGACCCAATCCCTGATCTCTTTCTTAACACATTCATCTTCGTTGAGAAGATCGTTGAAGTCGACGACATAGAATGATACGTTTCTCAAGAAGACGAACATACCGATTGAGTTATTCTCCTCGACGTCATATTTTCCGTATTGAATGAACCGTCCGTAGTCAGCCAAACAACCCATGGAGGCTTGCAGTAGAGGACCTGAGAGACAGTTCATAACTAAGTCAGCTCCTGCACCTCCTGTTGACGTAAGAATGGCAGGTTCGAAGGTTGAGTCGTTGCTGCTCAAGATGTGACGATCTTTCAACTATAAAAAGAAGGGGAGTTCATGATTGTATATGATTTCAGTTGGGAATAGATTCTCTGAACTTACGAAAACAAAGTGCTTCTTCAAGAAGGCCTTCTGTAGGTCATTTGCTACTGTGGTGTAAATATGGCAACCATAAGTGGAAGCAATGCAGATTGCCGCCATCCCTATACTAGTACAGCCACCATGGATAAGGACAGTGTTACCAGGTGCAAGATCTCCCTTATATTTCAACGCATAGTAAGCCTGGAAGTATTGATTCAATTATAAAACTCAAAGTAAAGAGCTCAATGGTACTTACACAGGCAAATGCGTTTGGTACAGTGGCTCCATCTTGAGTTGTCCATCCTTCAGGTATGTCCCAACAAAATACAGGATCCGGGACAAGTTTGAAGGTATCCTGATCAATCCTAGCTAGACCCATCACCCTCTTACCAGAACTTGTAACGCCAGAATAATCGATATTCCCCAGCTCTACAGGCTTGTACACTTGAGGAGCTATAGTTTCGTCTACAGGATTCACACTCAAGTATTGGATAGTTTTGTTGTTGATAACGTTGGGAGTCAAAGACAGATTTTGAAGAATGTTATTCTTGAAACCGACGGGAACCGGTAGGTAGGTACCGAATACATTATCCTTGAGAACGGACAGACCGATGCAGTATTTGTAGATTTTCTGGTAAAATGGATCATCTACGTTGATTTCGCTCGATCTTTTGTCGAAATTGAAGAAGCAGAAGACTTTGTTCAAGTTCGGGACTGATCTTAGCTCTTGAGCGAAATTAACGAGACCTTCAACCGGCATGACAGTGGATACCAATAAGACACCATCGGGATTTGTGCTAGCTGCAGAAGTCAGCTCATTTACCCAAGTCACAGATCCTCTGGAGAAATCTTTGGTGCTCAGCGTTTCTCCCTTGACCAGAATAATAGTTGGTGCTTTTTGTGGTACCTACAGATTAATAAATGTCAGATCATTTGATGTTATTAATCTCTACATTATATTTCGAGAGATAAATCATATTCATGACTCTTAATCGACCCTTGAAGAAGTACCTTTCTGAGGAGGGAGTAGTTGCATCCTGAAACAGTCCACTGGGCTATTTGTATCAACTGGGTGTTGCTTAGTATGTCTTTATTTGTTTTGACCAGGAGAAAACCGTTACTGGCAGCAGTGATCCTAGCAAGTTCATCATTTATATAATCGTTGTAGATGAACAACGAAGGATAGGCTTGTTGGATCATGACGTCTTTGAAATTGGATGCCCGAGAAACATTAGGCTACAATAAAAAAATATATCATGAACATTTTACATTTGAAACAGTTGGGATGTTTTCTCACATTGAACTTCTTGTAGTGTCCTAAAATCGCCTTCAAAGGTTGATCAAGAGGGTCCTCTGTATCAATTTCTGTGATCATCACAGTTGCTACAGCCTCAGAACCTGAGAAGCTTTCGATAGCGAGGTACAAAGAAGCGTTCAAGATATCATGCATCTCCTAGAAATATATCTCGGTTATATCATGAAATATATTTTATAAAATAATGGAATATTTACAGTATTTGAATTGAAAAGTGGGAAGAATTCAACGGAGTCATAAGATATTTCTTTCTGCCTTCTTGGGATTGGTGTTGTTTGAATTCCAACCACTTGGATCCCTTTAGTGGCCAATATTTGAGTAGAATAATTGTAGTGAACAGTCAAATCTAAAAGGAGAACAATAAATTTGGATTCTGCTTCATAGGCAAAAGTGATACATACCACACTTTTCTGAAGGAAGATCGTTCTGTGAAAGTGCAATCTTTTGGATGGTTCTTGGCACTTGGATATCTTGATTGCGTTCACCAGCTTGTAATAAGTATTGTTGGAATATGCCCTCCAAGAACATTGGCCATTTGCCATCCCATTGTAGAGTACCGATGGATCCTGTTAGGTGAAGAAGAAACTTTGAAGTCAATATTATAAAATACTTCTTTAAATTCTTCAAATTCCACTCTATTCACCTTCTTCAGTGATCGTCAAGTTCTTGATCGTTTTGAATGGGCCAGAATATTTATACCCACGATGTTGGAATTCGTTATAAATATCATTTCCAGACAACTGAACGTACTCATCATTCACTTGTATTTCTGTATCTTCATGCATAAACTTGTCGGTTGATAATGGGAAAGTCATTTTTCCAGTAACAACAATTTCTCCGTCAGCCAAAACTTCGAAGGAACCACTTCCTTTCTGAATCATAGCGTGCATGGCCACACCACCTTCGAATAAAAATTTTGAGGTAACCAGGCGCTTCGGTTGTACCAATTCAATACTCACCCATTTTTGGAATGTTCAAGCAGCTTCTGAAGTGGAGATTTTCGAAGACTACCTCTTGGTGTCCACTGCTGATACTTGAGATAATTTGCGCTACGATATTCTAGAAAAAGGAAAACATATTAAATGAAAACATAAAACGCTGAGAGAAAAACTAACCAAATAAGCACTGGATGGTAGGATGACCTCGTCATCAAGCTGGTGACCAACAAACTCCCTAAATTCCTCAGTGTTCAAAGAAACATCAATATTTCTCACACCATACAACAGAGAGTTGATCTTATCTTCCAAACCAGTTCTCCAAGTCTCACTGTGTTCCCAATGAGCCAAGTTTGATAAACTAGGAGTACCACGACTGACTGGGAACTCAATACTAGGATACAACTTCTGTATGTTCATGTCCAGTCCAGCAAGATACAACCTATATAGAAAGAATTTGTGAGAGTTCAGTTCTGAAAGATTATGAATGTTCTTACTTTCCAAGGCTGTTGAATAAGAACTCCACAGCGCTCTTGGTGCCTCGATGGGTCAAAGGAACATTGGTACATCCAGGTTTCAATGACCTCTTCAGGATAGCTTGGAGAAGTCCATGTGGAGCAATCTCAATGAGTACAGAATCCTTAGGGATGTGATGTAAACCTTCCTCGAAGAGAACTGAACTGAGCAAGTTGTTAGTATGGTATTCTGCTGAAGAATGCTTGGCTAGATCTGTTCCCCAATTCTCTTCCAAATTGGAGGTACTTATCCATTTTGGCGATCTCGCAACAGGTTCTGGTAGTACTTCGTTGAGATAATTCAACAGAAGTGGAGCAGCAGGTTTTATGTATCTGCTGTGGTAAGCTATGTTCGACACGTTTACAAGCCTTGCGAAAATTCCGTCATCTTGAAGTTGCTTGACGAATTTCTCCATGTCTTCTGTTGGTCCAGAGATGGTTGAACTATCTGGACCATTGTGGCAGGCCACCTCTATGCTCTCGGGGCATTTGTCCTTGATTTGGTTGTAGCCCAATCCTGCAAATCAAGATTTGAATAACTTCATCATATTGAGATTAATTTAAAAAAAAATTATGGAACCCTGAATTTAAAAAGTTCAAAAAACTTTGAATTATACCTATAGCAGCCATCATTCCTGGTATCAACTCAGCTTCCAAAGATGCTTTTCCTCTTGAGTAAGCACACAGAATCATCTGTTCAGCTGTAAGACATCCGTCAGCGTATGCACAACCCAATTCACCCACAGAATGTCCAATAATACCATCAGGGACGATTCCAAGAGAATGTAGAACATCTGTCAAACCGATCTAGAAATGAGTTGTTAGTGAGTACTGCTAGAAAGTTAGATGCTCATTATAGATACCTGAATTGCTGCGATTCCAACGAAAGAGTTCAGAATATTGTCATAGACTTTTTTATCAGGGTTCGTGATTATAGAGATGAGGTCCACTCCCTTCTTTAAAAGAACTTCTTGACATTTGTCGATTGCGTCTTTGAAAATCGGTATTTTCATCAGATCACTGGCCATACCGGCCCATTGACTACCCATACCAGAGTAAACGAACCATATTTGGCGTTTGTTACCCAAATGAGTCTGAAAATTGATTTATTTTTATGACGAGGCAAGTATAAATTTGTGTTTTAGTTACCTCTGACTCGCATTTAACTTCTTCAGCACCTTGAAGGGAATAACCACGGTGAAGATGTCCAAGAATTGGTTTTGAGTATACCCCTTGGACCAAGGAGACATATTCATCGTTGATATCTTCGCGTGTTTTGAACTGAAACAATAATTTAAGTTAAATCGTACTTGAAGTTGGAAGAGACTCAATATACTTACCACCTCTAGAATATCCTTGATACCATCTTCAGTCCTTGTGGATGCAAGAAGCAACCTAGGCAAATCAGTGATCCTAGATGGAAGCTTCTTAGGATTAGCCTTGAGCAGAATATGTCCGTAATAAGAGTCCAAACCAATCGCATTAACAGCAACATATTTGGGATTCCACTTTCTGTTTTCGCTGACGACTTGGATGGAACCATTAACTAAGGCTGGTATTTCAGGATTAGGTTTTGTGTATTGAAGTGTAGCTGGAATAGTTTCAGTTTCCATTGCGATGAGGGTTTTAACGATACTGAACATGGCCGATGAAGCCTCACTATGGCCAGCATTCGGCTTCACGCTACCTATGAGCAAGGGCGTTTTGCGGTTCTTGCAGAAAATCCTTTCCAACGCAGCTATTTCCTTCTTGTCTGTCTCCTAGAAAAGAAAGAGCATGAAAACTGCTATTTCGTACATCAATTAGTACTTACTTTGATAGCCGCTCCGTAGGCTTCAACGAACTCAACTTCTTTCGGGTCGACCTTAGCAGTTTCATAAAATTCTCCCAGAAACTCTGTTAGATTGTCGACATCTATATCCAACAGTTTTCCTTCTCGCTGCCCATCGAAACGTGTGGCAACATGCACGATGTTAGCGTAAGATCTTTTTGCTTCTTGGGCGCGTTGAACGAAGAAAACCACAACACCATCACTTCTTGCATAACCAGTGGCTGAAAAAGAGACACTATAGTATCCTCAAATCTTATTTGGGTTGAAAGAAATATGAAGAGAAAGGCTCCTCAGAAGTAACTGATGTATGGATCACCTTGGGAAGTTAATAGAACGACTGCATCAACTTATTCTCATATTATGAAGAAAATTTACAATATGACCAATTTTTTTTCGATTTGTACATCAATGTTTATATTAATGGATCTTCACACCTATTTTCCGAGTGATAGATATTCACAATTTTATTGGGAGTTCATATTTTAAGTACAGGGTGATTCACTTATCTTGGTAACCCCAATTTTCTCGAGAACGTCCGAATATATTTTCATTCTGTGAATGGCGTTTTGAACAAGTCAATGTCGACTTGAGATGCGCATAAAAATCTGCGGAATAAATTAAGACGCCAGGCGTCGCGGCGCTACCAAAAATTTATTCTCCAGGGACATACCTTTTTTATGATGTTATTCGAAAGATAATTTCTTTCTTACTTTTTTTTTCGAATACAATTTTTAATAATTTCTAACCGTCAGCGATCTGCAGCTTTTTTTATGTTAATTCTATTCATTTTTTTCTGTATTGTGGTAGTATGCCTCAATTTGAAGACCAAGATATGATTTTGTGCCTTGAAATCAAGGAGGCTAGTTTTCTAATCAATGTGCCTCTTCAAATACAATGAAATATGTGGCTACAGCAAGATGGGGCTCCATGTCATAACGCTGCCATTGTGAAGAGATATTGAGATCAAGAATTCAAAAATAAATGGATAGGAACCAATGGACCCATCAGGTATCGCCAGACCTAAAGCTCATGGATTACTTTCTGGGTACCCTCATAAATATGGTATACCAAACTGATACTTATAACTTGGACCATTTGAAAATAAAGATAAGAAACGCATATGCCCAAGTAGACTCTTATATTCTGACCAAAGTAACTTATAATGAAATAGAGGAACGATATAACTTATGTATGGATCATAATGGCCGGTAAATAAAACATATAATTCGAAATGTTTCGTTTGCTATTGAAAAAAATGTTTATTGTTATAAGATATAATATTTGATGAATATAAGGCTCCATTTATTTTAGAATTTTTGATCTCAATATCTCTTCACAATGGCAGCATTGTGACATGGATCCCCATCTTGCTGTATCCACATAATTAATCTCATTTGAAGAGTCTTCTTGAATTCAAGGCACAAAATCATATCTATGTCTCCAAATAAAGGCAAAATACCATAATACAGAAAAAAATAAATGGAATAGAATTAACATAAAACACGCTGCAGATCGCTGACGGTTGGAAATGGATGAAAACTGTATTCGGAAGAAAAAGTTCAGAATGAAATTATCTTTCGAATGACATGATAAAAAAAGTACGTCCCTGGAGAAAAAATTTTTGAAAGCGCCTCGACGCCTGACGTCTTCATTTATTCTGCAGATTTTTATGAGCATCTCAAGTCGACATTGACTTGTTCAAACCGCCATTCACAGAATGAAAAAATATTCGGACGTTTTCGAGAATATTGTGGTTACCAAGATAAGTGAATCACCCTGTACAAATTCCGCAGAGCTAAAGTACCAGCAATTCTTAAACGTGGAATAGTATATTCTAAAACAAGTTGCAGAATGAGCTCCTATTCCAACACGAATGCGAAATTCGAAAACGAGCGACGAAGGAGCGAGTTTTCGAAAGCATGAGTGTTGGAATTGCCTTCTGCAACGAGTATTATACGATATTTTCTCTATTTCAGTAAAGTTTTGTGGAAAACTCTCGAAATTCCAAAAAAAATTCAGATTAGTGACTTTTGTATTGTATCTTGGCAGTTGGTGTCACTAACGAAATTTGACAGATTGCGGAATTTGAATTGATTTGATTTGAAAATTGAGTGGATCGGAGGTCAATACTGACAACCACAAATAAAAAATATAACTGAAAACAATACAGTAATGAGTTTCATTACAGCACTACTTTTAGTACTGTAATGAACTCATAACTATACTGAAATAGAGAAACAATTATTCTGATCCAAATAGTTACCAATTGAGTGAAGCTATTGCTGTAGAATCAAACTTTTCGTATGTTTTCAAACATATCTTACGCAACCTCTTCAGAATGTAAGAAAAGTTACCTTCAGCGTCGAATGACTTGTTGCTTCCATCAGGCGACAGGAGACCCATATCACTGTACAAGAACTGAAACTCTGAATTCAGAGCAAGATTGGCAGTACCAACAATGCAGGCTTCACACTGACCGGTCTTGATTGCATCGAAAGCAATTCTTAGGATTTCAATTCCACTCACCCAGTTGCTATCGTAAGCCACACTTGGACCTGAAACGAAAAACAACCGTTTTAAACTCCTTTTCGGGTTCAATCTCTGCCAAACTTACCCTTCAGGTTCAACCAGTAGGAGACTCTGTTGGGCATCATAGCCCTTGAGTGGCCAGTGACACCAAATCCACTCACCACAGACTCCAAGAACAAGTTGTCGTTTTCTCCAACTGTTGAACCCATGAAGCATCCAATTCTGCGTCCTCTGATGTCAGCAGGATTGACACCTGCGATGATATAAGTAAATATTTCATTAAATTTTGAGTTATTGGTTGATTAATGATGAGCTTACCAGCGTCCAAGAGAGCTTCAAAGGTCCTCTCGAGAATCAGACGTTGCATAGGGTCCATGTAGGTACATTGCTGACGATGTATGCCAAAGTAGGCGTTGTCAAAACATCCCACATCGATTTTTCCTATGACGTTGGTGCATCCTCGTTCACCTGAAGAGATTCAATTGAATTAATCTGCTCCTTACCATTGCAAGTTGGGTTATAATAGAAATATGAAACAGATATAACGTGGTGGAAAACTATAAGTGTGGACTTACCGTACTTCCAACGATGTTCTAGGAGAACCTCGTTGTCCAAGAGACGTTGTTTAAATTCCTCGATGTTATCAGCTTTTGGGAATACACCACCAACACCAGAAATTACTACTTCGAATTCTTCCAACTTCATGATTTCTGAAAATATGATCGATATGTCATTTTCACTGAAGGATTTTCAATTAATTGAACCTATTAAGTAAACCTACAGCTGATAGACATAAGTTTCAGGGCAAATAAGTCTATAGGGCCTTTTTGGGTGAAAGAAATTAATCAGGGGCAAAATCATTTCAAAATTGTTGCCTAAACAATTAAACGTTTAATGGAATCGAGAAATTGTCTGACGAAGGAGTTTGATCTTGACTCCAAAACATTACATAGCTTTAGAATTTGAAGTTTTGTTTCTCTTTTCATTGTTTGGCAACAATTTTTGAAAGGATTTGGCCCCTGAAAAAAAAAGGCTCAAGTTTCACGTAAGAACAATTCTTCTATTCTTCAAAACATTTTTCTAATTTTTTGTTTCAGAGAGTGGGAGAGAAAAACCCTGAAAAAACTTTCACAAAAATGCAAAGACCTCCCATAAAATATTTCAATAGATATCTATATATAAGGGTTGCGCCATTAACCTTCTATAAACCAGCGACTTTCTGACTTTCTGGTAGGTAAAGCAGAAACAGGAGCCAAAAACTTTTTCAACATATGACCACATTATTAATATTTTATCATTATGTTCTATTAGTAAAATGCTATGCATTTCATACATGCAGATCTCTTCACCCCGTTAAAAAAATGTAGGTAGGTCAATGCTATCCCCTGATAACCAAAAAGAGCAGCGCCAATATATCAGTAGTAGACAGCACAAACATATATTTTTGCGATATTCCATGAGGATATTTTTTTTAAACGTATTATGCCCTTCCCAATAAGGTCTTCAGAGTGTTTTGGAAATCTTTATTTGTTCTTATGTGTGGCATTTCTTTCTTTGCCTACTGAAAGTTATTGAAGGGTTGAAAATAATATTAATGTGTTGATATCTTCTCTAGACAGTAGACATCACAAAGTTTGTCTTGAGATGTATTTTTTCAGGATGTGAAGACAGAACTTTTTTTTTGACGCCATTTGTATTAAGTTATTCAAGGGAACCTTACTCATTATATGTTTAATAAGGAAGGATTTTTCATCAGGATGTTGTCTCTGAGAGATACGGAATACCGACGAAATATTATGACTTCTTTCAGTGACAAAATCTTCTCATGTAACCATGTTTCGAAAAATATTTCGGTATGGCCTTAGTAAAGGCAAAGTATCTTTTGTTTTTCATTTTTTTTTTCTCAAAATTCAGAAGATAAGGCTATCAAAAAGTAGTAAGAAGTATTATCGATTCTGTGGATCTTTTAAACAGAGTTGCATATGCAGCCAAAGAAACTATTTTTTATCATTTCGCTGATATAGATGTATGAAAAATTCTACTTTTATTTTCCAAAACGGCCAAATATTCATCAAATGGTATTCAGCTTAATTCTAAGGTATCTATTGAAATATTTTCTGGGAGGTCTCTGCATTTTCCTGAAAACTTAATATGGGTTTTCTCTCCCAGTCTCTGAAATAAGAAGGAATTAGAAAAAAATTTTCAATAATATAAGAAAGGCCCCTGCGTAAAAAATTTCAGCAGTAATTTGTCAGGGGCCAAACTTTACGAGAAAAAATTGTTGCCTAACAATGAACAGAAAGAAAATGAAAGCACTTTGAAATCTTAAACGTTACGTTGCGGAGTCTAAATCAGACTCCTTCGTCAGACAAAAACTGATTTTCATGCAACTTTGCAGAATCGTGACAATTTTATTGAAAATGTCAATCCAAAAATCAATAAAATTGTCACGATTCTGCAAAGTTGCATGAAAATCAGTTATTGTCTGACGAAGGAGTCTGATTTAGACTCCGAAACGTAACGTTTAAGATTTCATAGTGTTTTCATTTTCTTTCTGTTCATTGTTAGGCAACAATTTTTTCTCGTAAAGTTTGGCCCCTGATAAATTAGTGCTCAAATTTTTTACGCAGGAGCCTTTCTTATTAATATTATATTAAAATATTATTAAAAAAAATTTTCTAATTCTTTCTTATTTCAGAGACTGGGAGAGAAAACCCATATTAATTCTAAGGGTTGGGTGCCTTGAATTTCTGGTATAATTATGGAATAATGAAATGGTCATCATAAAAAAATTGAACATGTGGATGGAATTTTGTGTTCGTAGAAGGGTCACCATTTGAATGGAAACCTTTATTCCGAAATCCTCCTCATTCGATAAAAACATTTACTAGATATTTTTGAAAATTATTACATTTTTCCATGTACTTTCCAACACCCCGTATATTTTCAAACGAGTTGAATCAGCAGCAAAATTGTAAAAACAAAAAGTGTTTCTTTCAAACTCAGGACCTTCTGTTAAAATATATGTACTAGTTGAAGACTCACCCTGTATACCCCACTTATCTTTATGAAATCAATAGTTTTCTGGTGTCTCTTACCTGATATTGGTTATATCCTATCACAAACACTAGATGATTCAATAAACACGACTGTTCATTCGAAATAAATCCTGGACATTTTTATAATTTCGCCCCTAACTCATACAATTATGCATGAGACAAAAAAGGAAATGACGATCCTTAGGGTCAGCATAACAATATGCTTTTTATACAAGTTGAACTTAAATATGTTTGTTGGTGGAGAATTTCTGTCAATAACCTTTTTTCCTCGGAAATGAATGCATGATTGATCGTATTAAATTATTCATTATGTGAATTCATCAGAATTTCTTTCAGTGAGACATCAAAAGTGAAATCTCTCAATATTGAAAATATCAAGTAACAAATATAGGTACTTATTGAATCGGGTTGTGAAAGTATCAAAATAGAATTGCAATTAAAAGATTTTATTCTCCGATATTCACACATAATAAAAACAAACATAAAACAGCTTATTTTTCTAGTTACGTATAATCTAAACATCTTGCATAATATGGAAAAACTTCTTGTATGTGCTTTGTCGAAGTTTTTAATCTGCACATTTTGAATCAACCAATAATAAAATATCTACAATGAAGTTTAGAGCCAAGAACCTTTCAATCTCATAAAAAATAGTTCGATATTTATTTTGTTCTTGATCTTTGGTTTGTTTGCTCAACTTGTGAGATTTTCATTCAATACGCGTTGATATGAGGTTTGGTCCCAAATTTTCATTTATATTTCTGAATTAACAGGAATAATGATATAACTAAGATTAATAATCTTTTGATTTTCCACACCGTTTTTTCCTGATATGTTTTCTTAGGTATTCTTGATTTGTGTTCAATATACTTCATAATTTCAGACAATTTTCAATGTCTCAAAATTTGCATTCGATGTTTTGTTTCAAGCTCCATCTCAATTTCAACGGTACACATGATTATTCACTTCGAAGTACCGACCACCTCTTATCATTATTATTTTCTTTATTGTATGAACTGAGTAATATTGATTCTGATGAAATGCTATAGACATAACGAATTTTTCTTTTCGAATGTTTGGTTTTCTTGATTTTCAAAAATAATCTATATCTATGTTTTCATAATATATTATATTTTTCGGTTTATTGAACGGATTTACAGTTAATACGTTTCCAATAAATAAATATAATTTTTTTTTCAAATATGATAATTTTCACTATTCAACCAAAAAGAAAAATTCACCTATCATTAGTGTTTACCCGTATTAGTTGATATCTTTTCTTGGCCTTCCCTGTATAGCATTTCATTGCGAATCTTGACACCTCTTTACGAACATTTTTTTTCGTGCACATTTATTACGATGATAAGAGGTTTATGATAGTGTGGATATGGAAAGGTACCTACATTCGATAGAATTATTTCCATGGAAATTACATCAATATTCCAGTTAAAAGTAATGCGGTTTTTCAAGAAGACCGTCAAGGTTATATATCAAACTTCGTTTGCAGATTTTAACAATTCAATTTATTTGGCTCTAAACATAGAACGACAAAGTATAATCTCAACAGACAAGTTTCAAATGTAAATATCAAAATAAACTCAATGCTGTTACTCAATTTCACGGAACACTTCAAAAGATATGATGTTGAGCAAAAATATAAGATGAAATTAATTATAGATATGTAGACATGATATGAACTATAATGTAATAATAAATAAATTGTATTTTGCAATTAGAGTAACAGCTGGCAACTACTCTAATACAACAAATATATAGTCGTGTTGTGTTTAATGAGCAAAAAGCAGTATAAGTTGCCTTACATATAGATAGAGAATAATTAATTCCTATACCTCAGGAGTTCTGAAGTCCTCATGGCACTATTGTTTCAAACAGATAAGTAAGCAGCTTACAATAAATCTATGTTTAAGACAGACAAATTCTAGGAGAAAAAGAGTTTTATTGAAACCACAACACAGTCTTCAAAAAGTTTAAAATTTTTGATATGTGAATAAATTAATATCTAAAATCTAAAGAAAATAGATGAATATATTACATATATGGAAGCGAATGATACATATTGCTCCTCATGATTCACCATATTAAGCCTGCTTATTATGGCTATGTATAATATTTGGAAATATTATCTCTTTCTCCTAGACATCAATAAAAGATATATTTCGATATGACTCCAGTATATTTAACATTTCAATATTTGTTGCAATAAAAACGTGAACAAGTATAGCAACTCCCTAAAATATTGAAAATATCACACTTGAAAATGTTGCCAATGTGTATCATAAAAAGTGCCGAGTTACATTCACAATAAACTTTTCAAGAGAATTATTTGCATCAACCATAGTTTTACGTGCTGGCAGAGTTCAAGATTTGCAAAAAAGTCTTAGATAGTAACTACTTAGAAATGTTATATCGCAAAAAATACTGCTGGATTCTGATACTGGATTTGATTCCACAATATTCTATCTAATTTCACAATTTTCTAATTATTTTATGACCCTGTTTCTTTAAAGGCTATAAATTATATATATTTCCATTTCACTTTACTTGATTGTAATTTTGTTCCGATTTAGGGTACGATAATACGGCTAGCATGTTGTTGGTACGATATGGGTATTGATATTTTCATATTTTCCAACGGGAAAATTTATTTTCACGGTCATGGATTACGACTAATATCATCATACATATATTTATATGTATTTTCTAGGTTAATTTTCCAAAAAGATTGATTCAACGAAGTAGATGATGCTTCAGGAAAGATTTCTTATGTGATATGGGTGTCATCAGAAGAGTTCAATAATATAATATTAATATGAACTAGTAATGTATCAATTCTATTCATTATTCAATCAGACCAGTTCAAATGGATTTTTCTTTTAACCAAATTCAAACAAAGGAAAAATGTATTTGTCCATGTGATGTTTGCTACTAATTCTGAATGATTCAAGCCTTCACAACACGACAACTATTCGCTAGCCGACATTAAGGCCCCACTATACTATAATCACTAAGCAATTAAATAATTCAACAATTTAATATTCCACTCTTGACGTGCTGCTATTATTGTATAGAAGCAATAAGTAATCAATAGCGTTTTAAAATAACATAACTATAAATAAATACTATATGTTCCAATAGAAAGAGTATTTTTTTCGAAATTATACGATTCTTTGTATAGTCTCTATGGATATCTTCGAAAATTTGGCACATAAATATGAAAATTTTATATTTTTTATCAAAGAACACCCATTAACATCGAGAGGGATAACAATAGATTGTCCCTATTATAGTCAATTGTTAATTTTCAACAAAGATTAACGAGTACTACATAAATAAGTTGAAAAAAGACTAGATTCTATCACTAATTTTCACAATTTCGACACATAGACCAAGACTCGAAGCAAAGTCTAATGAAAGCAACAATTCACTGCTAAGAAAGACTATTTCTTTGCACAAACCAAGCGTTTCGTATTCTAAACATATAACTAATCCCTCAATTCCTTTGTGTTTCAAAGAACTATGTATAACATAACTACAAACAATCATGATCACACATTTCATTTGTGGATTAATCGAAATCGCATTTGCTTTGCGCCTTGGTTTAGGTTGCAGATCATCTGCATTTAATATAAAACAATCCACTTAGAAACTTCCAAAGGATTACTGCAATATATCGATAAATCTGATTAACCTCAACTTGGCCCTTTTTAAGAGATCTGCCTCCATTGCATGAAGTTTATACATCATACTAGATAAATGTTTCAATTTGAAACTAATTTTTATCATCAGTCCAACAGAACTGTTTTCCGCTTTATTTCAGGGCCTGTTTTATGCTTTAAGGGTCGTAAAAGGTTTCAGTTTCAGGAGTTGCTTCAACAATTTTACGAAGTTCATCGACTTTATACTTTGTAAGTGCAGATTTCACTTCTAGTGATCACAGTAACTACCTAATATTAACAAACGAACTCTTATCTTTTTATCATTCAAGAGATCTCATTCATGTCGACATCATGAAGAAAAAATTGGTATAAGGAAATCCAAGCGACGAATGAGAAGGAATTAGACGAGGAAAACTTATAAATTAAAAATTTCAAGCTACTGTGACATTAATACAAATAAGCAAGAGTTTTGCAACCCAATAGTTATAACTATACCAAAGAAAGATTTCTGATTCTTGAATCCTCACCCAACGAATGCGTAAAAATCGTTTTGAGCAGTTATTCTACAATAAATAGAGGCAGAGGGGAGAATATTTATTGCTTATTTATGTTATTGCCCTTATTATTGAGCATTTTTTGAGCTTGTAGATAATCGAACATGTGAAGCTTTCGAACAACCATCTACCTCTAATTATATTGCATATGTCTTTTGTTATTTTCCTTGTTTCAGTTGTCACTTGGAACCTCCTCATGTTATTGAGTAATCTTTGGAAAACCGACTTATTTTTTGAAAAGTGAAATGAGCAATACAATGATTGATAGGGCTGGGTCATTTTGGCACTGTTGAATTAACATTATGGAAGATGAATGAAATCCTTAATCAAATAGCCACAGCCTGATATCGCTTGAACAATGTATTCCCAGATCACCCGCTGTCACCATGACCAACCAGACAAAAAAACTGGTTAACAACTTTCCTCTTTAAAAAAAATATGACACTATTCAACGAGACTACATACTCAATATGAATGAGAAATTGCTTTTCAATTTATTGCCCAGATATTCCAATATGCTCAGAGTACAAGGGAACCTCTGTAAAATTCAGAAAAGGCACTTTCTAATGTACTTTGAAACGATTATTAATCAGTTTTTTTCCACCTTTTCACGAGGAAAAATCAATTCTGAACATTAAAATCTCTAGTTCAAAACATCACACTTTCAATGGAATATGTAATTTGTTAATATTATGTTGAATTTGAAGAAACATGATGAAAAAAATTATGAGTGAATGGTGTACGAAATGATTTCAATTGTGTGAGATGGAATGTTTTTTTTAAATATTTGAGTGTTAGCAATAAATATATATACCTTAAGGATGAAACATTAAATGAGTTCAATATGAATAATAGATATAGATAAAAATCATTTGGTTAGGACAATAAATCAAAAAGCTCACTATTCTTATACTATATACAATTCCAATGTCTAATAAAACAATAATAAAAATAACACATATAACGATACTGCAACATTATCGTAAGCTAATGTCTTTTTTTTCCCAGTTGCAATATAATTATATTCGGAAACACAACACACTTACCTGTGATTGTATCTAAATATATTCATATAAATATGATATATAAAAAATTAAAAATAACAAATCTTTGGCTTGTTCCCCGTTACCAATCTTTTAAGTTTAAATAACCATCATAATAATCAATGACAATCGTATTGTCAAAATTTGTAAGAATCTCACAGATATAAATTCTCTTATAGTGGCATCGTTGGTGCCATCATTGTAATGGGGGATATGTGTATGGCATCCAGCTTGGTGGATGCCAGAACCAGTCCAGTTAATGAATCGGCGCTTTCACGATATGGTTGGGTGCAATATAATGATATCCTGGAAGTGGCAAACCAGCTGTCTCCATGGATATCCTGAGAGAAAAACAGATACAATGATTTTCAAGAGTCACTTTGAGAGGGGTATTTATCACAAGTAGCTAACAACTAACTACTCTGAATAAAGTTAAACTTGAAGTTACAAAAAGCAGTTACTTGTCGCGAGCAATTGATTAGTATCACTTAAACCTAATTTTATTGAATAACCTTAAAAAAACTAGAAACGAGGCTCGAAAATTAAGGTAGGCCAAGGGAATAATCCACATAAGGGAAAAGAAGGAATTATGCTTGAAAAATCAAATTAATTCATAGCATAAGAATTAAGCTTGAGCACCTTTGAATGAATTTTAGATGACAACAGCTATTGTTAATGATTAGATAAGGTTGATATTGGTTTTGATTAATACAAATTATTTGATAATCTCTTCGAGTTGAAGACTGACCGAATTCTAATAGCTTATAACTTCAGATAAATATTAATATATAATAGATCCTTATTTTAAGTTGGTAGAACTGTGCAATTCGCTCCTACATCAAAAATAATATTGTGAAAATTGCAAGGTTGTTGTTCTTCATCACAAGAAAGAAAAATACTGATTTTTTTCTGGAGTAAACATATATGAGCTGAAGAGGTTTGTAAGGAAAATATGGATGGTTGAATCTTACCAGGATAAATACGGCTCTCTTCTCTGGAAAGGATGATGGACATCTCTGTTAGCAGGCTTGGGAGTTGGAGTGATTCACATTGGATTTCGGAACATAACACCTTGTAAAATATATTGCAATTCCCATTTAGATATAAGCTGTTTCACAAAATTTGAGAAAGTTCACAAATTCTCAATTCCTCCTTCAAAAGAAATACCGTTATGTTAGTGTCTCAGTTGAAGTTTTTTCTGTTTTGGAAACAGTTGATGAGGATCTTTCCAAGTGGATCCTGAATAACTTGGAGTGTTGCGTTTTCCAGCCGTTTTTTCGAAGTTCGCTCGGATAACTTTCCAGTCAAAAGTGTTTTGAAGGAACGATTTTTCATCTATTGTTACCCAAAAACTGGTTTTAAAAAATATAATGAATTCAATTTCCTCTACATCCAATAAATGCCAGAACGGATAAAATGAAGAACTTGCAGACACTTTTTTCATACAAAAGAATCAATACGATGAGTTAAGGGCCAAAAATAGACTACTTTTAAAAAAACAATAAAAAAATTTGTGAACTTTCTTTTTGCGAATCAGAATATTTCGAGTGATGGCTGCATATGATATTTATGAGCACAACCATTAAAATGAAGATATATAAAAGCATATTCAAAAACTGAAGATTTTTCTTGTTAATTTCCCTAATTTTTTTCTAATTTTAATTTGGAAAATGATAATGTTGTCCTGTATTTTAACATTGACTGAAACAACTCATTATTTTATAGTTCGCAATGCTTAAATGAAGAAATGGAGACCTAAGTTCAGTTAACTTTGCTAGAAAACAAAAGTTGGCATAATGATTTTCTTTATATGAAATATAGAAGTAAACTAAAAATCTTGGCCAGAATTAATATTTTTAGTAAGATTTGAAGATTTCAGAGATTCCTGCAGAGTACATATAATGTCGAAATAATTGCTGCATCTAATGAATTGAGCTGAGTTACCCAATCCTTTTGTCCCAAAATAATAAAACACCAAATAAAGAGTCAATTGAACACTCAATTTGTATTGTGTAAATCTTACATTGTATCTAAGTTTAAAACATTCATGTAAGTCCTAATCTTAATGAAAGCCACATTGAATATCAATATACAAAAACACAATATTCGAATCGTCTTCTCTAATCTAAATCATTCAGATAATATCCTAGCAGCTCTGATTTTTATACAAATATTTCAAAAAATACTTTAATATAAGCCTAAACTATCTGTTAAGTGTCTAAACACATGGCACCAAAATTGCCAAAAAAAAAATTTAATCGATGCATAAATGATTCCGTTTTTGTGACTAGCAATTCCTAGTGAAAATAATTTATGTTTGAATGTAAGTGGTTTTGAATTGTTCAATAATTATTGATGATGAAAAATACATTTATGAGACATCTATGTTGACTCGTCAAAATGTGCAATAAAAAATTACGACTTGAAAATTTAAAATGGAATGTGTGATCGTAATTCTTGTAAGTCATATTTTTTCGTTTGATATCAAGATTCATTTGTTTTTATTGAATATTTTCCCAAATATGGGCAAATAAGTATTTTATTGCATTCAGATAGTTAAAATGTTAAAACTTCATAGTTGAACATTCGTTCAAACAATAAAAGCCAGGAAATGAAAGAAAAAAAATTTTTGTAAAATTTGAACTTTTTTCTTCAATTCAAATATCGTCAATTGTTTTTTCCATATCTTTTGCCGAGATGATTGAATGTATTTTTGGACATTACCGATTGAACTAGATGATAATTTTACAAAATGAAGAATGCAATGATGAATTTATATGTATTGAATTCATCAAGAATAATTACAGAAACCCTTCTCATCTGTCGATCTTTCAAACATAAAAACTGAAATAAAAACAAAAATTTGTATAACATTTTATTTACTTCAGAAATTTCGGCGAAAGTTCATTTCAATTGTAAATTTCATTGAAAATCCAAATGTCATGAATCATCACAAAAGTTGAAAATTTGGTGAACAATTTGACTACCAAAAGCATAGTCAAATTCAGACATACCTTTCTGAAAGTATTCTAAGAAAAAATATTGAATAAAAATAATTGTTTCGAATACAAAAATGATAATCAACACAAAATGATATTGTTTGTTCCCTCTTGTTTAATAACACTTAAAACTACAGAGATTGAAAAGTGGCATTGATAACAATGAGTAATCCATTATTTTTCATGTTTCATATTGTTTGGAGACTGAAGAATATACGAAATATATACAATTATGCATAAACGATTGAGGAATTGGAGAAGAAATGATTAGAGCTTAGATGTGATATAAAACAAATAGTTTTCACTTTAGCCATGTACCTGGCTTTATTCACATATAAATATTGGATAACTATTGTATATAATAAGGAAAAAAACTAACTGTATAAACTAATCGTACCAAATAAATTTGTATCTTTGGATTGAAAAAATTATAAAACAAAAATAATTGAAAGTCTTCTTAGGACCTAAAAAGGAGTAGGATGCAGTGAAGAGAATCGAAAAGCTCTTGATTTCGGGTTGTGGTTAGTGTTTTTATCTTTTTTTTCAATAAGGATTGAATTTTCTTTCGCTCTTGACTTTGGATCCTTCCGATTGGGCACTGCCACCGGGGGAGCGGAGTCTGGGAGTGTAATTCTTGTGGGATCGATGAACTCCCGTGGTCTGGACAGGGGGAGCTCCGGTTTGGCCGCCCAAGAGCTCAGTGAGGCCGCCCAGAGCACTGAGACTAGTCAGAGCGTTGAGGGCCCCAGGTTTGGTGAGCAATTGGGCTAAGGGGATTGCACTGGCCAAGGGAGAGGCAGCGGTGGAGGACTGGCTTGTTCCGCCAGTGCTGGGAGAATTTTGGGCCTCAAGGTTAGCTTTCTGCAGTTCAACACTAAGGAAATAACATAGAAACGAGGATTGTAGTATGAGATTGTGAACAGAGGGCGGGGGGGTAGTGGCGGACAATTGAACCATGGCCTTCTAAATCCCCTGGCCCGGGCATTGCCAAGAGCGGCAACGCTGCACTGAGGGTAAACGTAAACACGATACACATTAATAAATAAGTCCCGCGTTTTTGTAGTTTCCGCTCAGTTTACTGTTTATTCTGGTCGTCTATGTGAAAAAATAAGTGAATTTCAGTTACCTCTTGCGATTGTTCTAGTGCCGTGTACAGTAAAAGTGTTTGTGATATTGAAGTTAGTGAATTTTCCTTGGAATAACAGAATCATTGATCTATCCATCTATATAATATCTAACCTATAAATTCAACTTTGACTTGAGGTCATCTGCTTTAAAAAATGGTCAAAAAGTATTGTATTTAATCATTGATCTATCCATCTATATAATATCTAACCTATAAATTCAACTTTGACTTGAGGTCATCTGCTTTAAAAAATGGTCAAAAAGTATTGTATTTAATCGTGTAGAAGTAATTATCCGTCTACCAAAAATATTTTAGTTGTTTTAGTTTTCCTAAATGAACAGCGAAAGCTTTTATGGATGAGGGCCATAATTGCGGGAAACATTTTGATTCCGACGATATAATTAAGTTCGATAAACATTTGCAAGCAGACGGAACCATTAAATTATTTTCTTTGAAAATTCCAAAATTGAAAGAAGGCGCTATCCCAAAAAAAAATCCAAATTTACCCTCATACTTTACGAAACCGAATCAAATACAAAGGGCCGATCCTCAGTGTAGAAGGGATGTTATTTTTACTAAGAATAAAAATGAAGCAGAAGCTTCCGATTTAATCAAAGATTACAAAGACCTATTTGAAAATTCTTCGGATAAAATTGATAAATCTAGATGGGAATTTAAAAAATGCGATAACGCAATTTATTTCTATGTTCTATATTTAAAAAAAACATTATCTGTTGAAAATTCTATAGAGATTATTAAGAGTCCCCAGATTAAAATATTTCATAGAGATGTTTGAATTTCCGCTAATGACCTAAAATGGACACTTCCTTCTGATTTAATTCTCAGCAGATGGTCTCAAGTTACTAATTTTCTTTCTCGTTAAAAAAATGCATCAGATTTATTGAGAGATTTATTGACTACTTCTTTAGAAGCATTTTTATCACAAAAGAAAAGAATAATGAAAATTTCGACCAACTCAGGCAATTGGAAATTATATTTGATCAATAATTGAGAATAGTATAGAAAATTTTGTTACGTTATTTTTTGAGAATTCCAATTTATTTTGTTATTTATACAGAGAATTTTATTTGAGTTAATTAAATTTTGTGAGTTATATTTGAGTTCACATTTTTTGGCCAATAAATTGAATAAACATCAATCAATTTGCTTTAATTTCAATTTTGTTTTTCATTTATATTCAATTTATTGACTGAGTAGGACATACTTCTACGTTTTTTTCAGATATTCATCGGAAAACACATTCATTAACATCAGGAAATGAAATGATAGGTTCGAAATATCGCATCTCTCACGCTAAGCATCGTAAGCAGTATACCTCCCTAACTTCGTCTTTTGCGGCGTTGCCGCTTGAGGCGTCGGGCCAGGGGATATAGAAGGCCATGATTGAACCGACAGTACCGCAAATGTCAAAGTCAAATTTGGACCAATCGGAAAGTCGAGTCATTTCGATCAGTACAAACCTAGAATTTGACATTTCTGCCGGCGCATCACGTCAAGTAGAGGGTTGCTGTTAGCAGATCAAATGAGGAAAGATTCTTCATAATACTATATTGAGATAAAATAAGTTCCAGTTTTGTTAGAGTCAAAATAACTCAAATGATTCAGACCAAAAACATTGTTATAATGAATTTTATATATTGAAATCGCTGTCTGAAAAAAAAGTTTTTCATTTTATATTCTTCAGAATCTTTCTTTCAATCGATCCTACTTTCATCAAGTACTCTATTTGTGAAAATACCAATGATTCCTTGTACATTCAGACTAACAAGATACTTTTAATCCAATAAAATAATCCAGTTATTGTTTGAAAAAATTGATCGATTTGTTATGTTCACAAATAGTGTACCAGAGCAAAATCTTGGAGGGACTAATCACTGGAAGAGAAAAAAGGATTAAAAATCACAAAATGATTCGATCCGAATCGTCCTTGATTCAGACTGAATGATTCGTGGAAAGCTATGGATCAATTGATGTGCTTTTGCTAGGATTTAGTTTTTGCATTAAAAGGTATTGATTTGAATGGAAACGAAGGATTTCAACAATCTAGGATTCCAAGAACACATCAAATGATTGAAGGGTATATTTACCTTTATTTCAATAAACTAACAATTCAATACAATCAAATAATAAGATGAAACAAAACAATAAAAATATGAGAAATAAAATTGCAAACCCATAACGACTAGTCCAAATAGTTATTGCACACAAAGGCTAAAGAAACTACTCATCTTATTCCTCACCGATTTAAGACAGTATGTCTTTGCACCAAACAAATCACTTTTCTGTTTAATCGGAGTCTTTTTAGAGGAATACCAAGGAACTTTGAAGGAAAAAAGGACTTCCGAAGCGTCGTTTCCTGCAAATGAAAAAGTTAGAACTTACCTCATGTTTATGAGATATTGGGCCAGAGCTACAGCGTCGGGGTTGCCAGATATGGTGATCGTTCTGTCCGTGACGCCGCTTTCACGGTCATCGCAATTAGAGATGCGGATCATTGCTCCAGAAATCTGCCTGATCTCCGCGATCTTAGTACCGCCCTTGCCGATTATGCAACCGATCAGCTCGTTGGGTACCGTCATCTCCTGAGT
The DNA here is from genome assembly GCA_038502775.1 of Hippodamia convergens. Taxonomy (NCBI): domain Eukaryota; kingdom Metazoa; phylum Arthropoda; class Insecta; order Coleoptera; family Coccinellidae; genus Hippodamia; species Hippodamia convergens. The sequence continues at coordinate 1,877,489 of CM076607.1, forward strand.
CTGCTGGTTCGCGTTCTGCTGGTTCCTAGAGCTGGCTGTCCTTAACTGCGATCCCGCGAGAGCGGCCAAGGCTAAAATGTGGCGTAAATCAGATATTGCAACCTGACATGAGAGGCGAGAAGACGAAATGAACAATCCCAAGTTAACCTAAATCAACCTTTAATTAATTTGCACAAACAAAATGAGCTCTTTGACTGAAACGCGGAAAGCAAGTACTATTCGGTTTAAATTGAGTTAACCAAACCATCAATTACTTTTGATCTATATTTCTATCCCTATCATTCCTTATGAAATATGAAAAGTCCTCGTTTTGAAATATACTCCCCGTCAATAAATTCCGGAAAGGCAATTTTTGTCAAATTCAACAATTCAACACCCTGTATCTTTTTTCGTGGTGCTGCGATTTTGTTGAAATTTTCACCAGGTGCAGTATTGGGTCTTGTTATATTAACCTGGAATTTATTTTGCAAAAATATCTGTAGTTTATCCCTTATTCAGGGAGAAACGAAACCTTGTTTTATACCCTCCATTTCTAAACACCCTGTGGTGAATTCGAGTCGGGAAATTTTGTATCATTAATTTTTAATTTGAAGTGTAATCCTTTCTTAACAAAATGTTTTTTGATTTACGTCAGTATCTGCTTTTAAAAAAAAGATACACATTTTCAAAGAAAGTGTTGCATTTTTTCAATTTTTATAACAATTTGAAACATAACAATACTGTATCGATTAGCAAACATACATAAACATCTCAAAATTAATAGCGTGTATTTCCACCTCGCTTTCTCATCGCTTCTTCCATACGACGTGGCATACTTTCAATGCATTTCCGAATTGCTTCTGGGGGAATATTTTCCCGTTCTTCAAGAAGGGCTGTTCGTAAATCGGGTAAGGTGTTGGACTGCCGATTTCGAACATGTCTACCTAGCATATCCCATACATGTTCAATTGGATTTAAATCCGGACTTCTGGCTGGCCACACCAATCGTTAAATATTCGCCTCTTCTAAGTATTCTGTTACAACCCGTGCAACGTGAGTCCTAGCATTGTTCTGCATTAACAGAAATTGCTGGGGAAATATTCCCCCAGAAGCAATTCGTAAATCCATTGAAAGTATGCCACGTCGTATGGTAGAAGTGATGAGAAAGCGAGGTGGAAATACACGCTATTAATTTTCAGATGTTTGTTTATGATTGTTTGTCGATAAGGTATTGTAATGTTTTAAATTGTTATTAAAATTGAAAAAATGCAACACTTTCTTTGAAAATGTGTATCTTTTTTTTAAAAGCAGATACTGACGTGAATCAAAAAAAATTTTGTTAAGAAAGGGTCACACTTCAAATGAAAACTTAATGATATCAAATTTTCCGCCTCAAATTCACCACAGGGTGTTTAGAAATGGAGGATATAAAACGAGGTTTTGTTTCACCCTGTATAACGGATAAACTACAGGTAAAAAACTCAAAGGGAGAAAAAAAACATTAGTGAAAACAGCAGGCTTACAAACTGAAGTAAACCTAATTCTAACAGAGTATAAAGTTATAAAGTTAACAAATATTCATTATGACTATAACAACATTGGTCATGTAGAAATTTATTCAATTAATGAAAAGATGAAGAATTTTCATTCAATTCATTTGGACGCTGACCATTCTAGTCAGGGTGCGTCAGTTTTATTATTGTGTAGCGTATTTCATGTTGAATAAAGAAATAAGTCTTTGCTGAATTTCACTAATATAATTTGTACTATAAAAGAGAAAAGGTAGGTGTCTGTCACCTATCCAATTTTGGAAATAAATTGAAAAATTCCGAATATTGAAATATCATTGTCAGTCCTTTTTGTTTTGTATTCTGTTAGAACTAAACTTCCGGTTCCTTATCCATTTTCATGTTATTTCATACTTAATTCAAGTGCTCAAATTTGCCTCAAAGGGTCAAAATTCAATAAGCTCATAATCTTTGAACCTTAGCTTCAATAAATACCGAAAATGATTCCAAGTGCTCGAAACAAACTATATTATACCTGCTGGATTTAATCCTCCCGTATTGGTCGGTGCTAGTCCACCTAAACCCAATGCCGCTAGTCCTGCTAAGGGGCTCTTTCCAAGTGCTGCAATCTGAAACAAAAACGTGAAAAATATTAATCAATGATTTTTTAAGTATTTCACCACATACTCCCTTCCAAATACCACTGTCTCAAACTTGGAAACAATATCGATTGCCAGAAGGCATTTCTTCATATTTACAAAATAGTGAATCAATTGAATTTGATCTTATATTTCACTATACTGAATTAGGACCAAAAATCATGCTTCTGAGGAAAATTTCAACTCTGAATCAGGTTAGTATTTAAGCCAAACAAAATGATGTTCCTCTGTAGAAGAGTATCATGCAGAGGCGATTGATTAAGCTCCTGAGTATAACAAACATGCTATATGATTGCCGCTTCTGCTAAATCAAGGATGAGTTTATTCCCATCAATTCATTGCTTTATGAAAATTGTTCAAAAGTTTATAATTTATCCTTAAGCAGATTCCACGATTTACCTTAAAATATTTCTCTTTTGTGACTACAGGACAAACACTTTAGCATGCTTCGAGAATGATCCTTATCTAACTGAGAGACTGAATAGAGCTTCAATTTCATAAAATATTACTGAGGATGAGTATTGATTTTCAACTGAATAATAAAAGAAATGAGTGTATTTGCAAGACCTGCAGCTCATCATTTATTTCTTGTTTGATCTCATTAATTATTTGAAATACCTGATGGACCCGCTACAGCTGCTGTGATGGAAAACTTCCTTAATTGATGAAAAACAGCCATATCCCCAATCAGATCATTATGGAATTCTCCAAACTTTCAATGCACTTTGCATCTACCTTCGCAAAGTTTTGGAAGAAATAATTGAGCGCTTTCTGCAAATTCGATGTGAAATATCTGAGATTTTCAATCTCAGAGATGGAAGAATTCATCTTGATGCAACAAGTCTATCATTAGTTATAATTTATTAAAGCACTCTGATGACATGAAGTCAATATATTGATTTTCATCCAACCGACGACACTAAATGTATTACATCCAAAATAAAGAGCTGTATTTTACAAAAAACACACATAACCTTACAAACGAACTTCAGTCACTTCTATATTCGTTTGTGTTTTTGTCTGAATGAGTAATATGGTTCATATTTTAAAGTATTTATTTTAGTAAACTATGAAAGACGACTACTTCGATCTCTTATGAATCAATGATTTCAGATGGAATATATAGGAGCTATTCATTATCATGATGTGAAGGAATTGGCAGAACTATGCCACGTTTCCAGATAAACCATTGCTAAACATGTTCTTTACAAAGCTGTTCTAATGGCCACTTACGCTGTATACTATTTAAGACAGACTTTCTCAAGACCTACTTTAATTTCGAGCCTTTGCGTACTAAACCTTGCACCACGTACCTATCAATTACGAATTTGGCAACGTCGCAAAGTTGGGGAATTTTGTTTTTTCTGGAGTTTTCAGAGCAAGAATCGTGATCCTTTAATTTTTTCAAAACTCCGATGGAAAGAAACAAGAAAACGGCTGGCTGGATTGATTTGGCTCTTTGTAAGGTTTTTATGAACTTTTTAACGGCAGACATAACATTATTTGATTTCTCAATATGTTCGATTCATCGCTTTATTTTTTGCAAATTTTTATTTTTCAATTTTATGTGAAAAATTAGAGAAAATCTTCGAAAAAGCAATAAATAGCCGATGAAGGGAATTGATTTTAGTTCTCACCATCAACTTTCTGTGTGATTGTTGATTGCTGAAATATCGATAGTCAAAGACAAAAGGATCCTTTTTCATTTGAAGGCCGATATGTATATACAGGGTGACACAGACTCATGGTACACCCTCATTTTCTCCCTTGTTTCTGTAGCTATATTTCTGAAATTTGGAACATTGAATATACTCACTATAGGGCACTTTTTGACATATTTAGAAAAAAATCCAATTTCCGGTTTTTCCGGAAATGACATCAACTTTGGATTGAACCGAGAAGATACTTAAACTTGTCTAAACTCCATTATCGTGTTCGTATTGGTTATACAGAAAAAAAGTTGATATGGATGGATACCACACCGATGGTACTTTCGAATACGTCAGAGTACCATTATGCTACCATTTGACAAAACGAAGTTTCGAGTGAAAAAAGGTTTTGGTTTACTTTTTTGGTACGTATTTCGAACCACGATACTTTTTAAATCGAGATTACTATAGTGTAGCATTATTTTGATAATTTGGAATAATTTTAGGGAGTTCATGGCTCTCTAGATCGAAAAATAAAGTGGGCGTTCTGACGAATGAAATATCAACTATGAGGTATCATTAGATTGAGAAAATTATAGAGATTTCAAAAATGTAATAATATACCGGGTGTCCCATTTCAAAATCGAAAGTTGATGTGATTACCGGAAAAACCAGCAGTTAGATTTTTTTTCTGAATATGTGAAAAAGTGCCCTACAGTGAGTATACTCAATGTTCCAAATTTCAGAAATATAGCTACAGAAACAAGGGAGTTTCTGGGGGTGTACCATGAGTCTGTGTCACCCTGTATGGTGTATGAAGATCTATAAAAAAAGGAAATTGAAGCTTAATGAACAAAATATCCAATCATTGTAGAGTTTGAGCAAGGAACAAAATTTTCACGCCCATGGATCAAAAAACGAAGCTTTAAAACATTTTGAAAACTTTCGTTGTTGCTGGTTTTTCTAATATTTCTCAAAAACTACCGACGCTACAAATTTTTGAAGAGCTAATCCAAAAACAAGAAACCCAGAGCTACAATTTCCTCATTTGTTTTTTATTGTACGACCATTCCTCTCAAAGTTATGGTGGCCTGTTGAAAATTTTTATCTTATTTTGATCCTTTAATTTTTTCTTGCAGTGTAAATTGATGAATCGATGCCTTTATTTTTCTTCACTATACTGGGCACCGATATGCTTCATTTCATTTCAATTCCAGAACAAACAAAATTGCCGACTTCGCGGCGTTGCCAGATTCACCATTAAATTAATTTAAGCCGTCTCTGACAGGTACACAAATAATCAAAATTGAAGCATGTCTGAAGACAGTATGAATGCCGTAAACAGGAAAAAGTGCAAGTTGTTATCAGATCCTTTTTGTAACCACAAGATGGCCGCTTCTGTACTTTCGAAGCCTGCTGAAATGATAACAATTCTTCAACGGTGTAGAGTGTAGAGCTTGCGCCAGCTGACTGGGGCGTTTACAGTCTCTCAAAAGGGCCGAGGGTCGCTAGAGGCATGCTGTGCATCACATACTAAGAACACGTTCTAAAAAAACTCTAGGGGTGATTGAATCATAAAAAAATTACTGAGGGGGCTCAGGGGTCACCATAACGTAAAACTTACATCTGGCAACAGATGCCCCGGCGGTAGAGCTGCTTGAAAATGCACGTCCTTAAGCGGCTCGAGGGGCATGAGGGGAGCGGTGACTGGGGCCACCGCGCCGGTCAGAGGATGGCCAAGTGCGGTCAAGTGAGGAGTAAGTAGAGGAGTCATTACTGAGTTACTTACGTCTGTGTGGGCGGGTACGGCGTAGTTGCCTTGGATGGTATAGGCCTGGCCGCCGGCAAGGATCACAGGGCCACCGACTTGGGGTTTGGGGCGGTAGGGTATGGTTGCTCCTTTGGGAGGGGACTGAAAAATAAAGCACATTGTCAACACTTGAATTATATCACATCCTTCTACAAAAAAGCCATGCAAAACTATGTTTTATGTTGTGAATACTATTCATTTGTTTATATAACCGATTTTGATTGACATAGCATGTATTTTTTGATGGTCTTGATTTCGAGGTTACCCTTTCTAACTTTAGCCTTATGTCATCGGAGTGTGTCAGTTTTCTGGGAGTTCGCGTTGATAGTAGGTTAAGATGGTCCTACCACATAGACCACGTCTCAGTAAAATCAGTAAGAGCTATTTTGCTATTTCTCGCCTGAAGAGTTCATTATCCGTGAATTCTCTCGTTGGTGTGTATTTTAGCTGTGTGTATAGTCACCTCTGCTACAACGTGGTACTGTGGGTCGTGTATTTGTTGCACAAAAAAGAATCCTTCGTCTCATTTTCAGCCTGAGGCCTCGAGACTCATGCCGCCCTATATTCAAGGAAAATAAAATACTGACATTTCCATCGATATACATCTTGAATTGTCTTATTTATGCTCATCAAAATTTGAAAAAACTTAAAACATGTACTGAGTTTCATGACCATTAGACCAGGCATGGGGATATTTTATGTATTCCCAAGCATAATACTAAAAAGAATGAGTCGTCACCCTCCTTCACGGGAATTAAATTGTATAATCACTTGCCTAAACATTTCAAGGGAATTGGTGATAGACGATTTAAGAAGGCAGTAAAATAACTCTTAATTGAAAAGTGTTTTTATAGCATTCAAGAGTTTTTTGCTAGTTCTATAATTTGAGTCTTTTTAAATTCTAATAATTTTCTATATCATTATATTTCAACTATGTGCTTTTTGTATTGCCATTATGTTTTATTTTTCTCTCATTGACTATTTCTATACATTATATAATGTCTTAAAGGTGGAATAAATTATTATTATTATACTATGTTCGTAAAGTTAATTTTATTACATACACTTTTGACAATGTGTGTATATTCAGAAGATGTGTTTGTGACCTGTCTGCGTAAGATAAAAATGATTCAAAAAAATTATCGAAATGATATTTCAAATACCCTGTCATAACATTCTCCAGCTAATACTATTTACTATTCAGCTACTGAACAGTGTTTTCAAAGCTGAGGTTTTTTTTTTTTGACAGGAAATGGAACACATAATAAAGGAGCCAATATACCAAACTTCAAAACCAAATTTACGATAAACCTTAGTTTATCGTAAAAGAAGGAAGTCCACATTTCATTTAAACTGCTCCACATGAGTTAGGGATATTGACTTAAATTGCATAAAAATTTACTTTGAGTGAGATTATGTGATGAAAATTCATATTAATATGATTTCAAGTTGCAGGAAATAAAATTAATTTCAGCCTGTAGGTCTGAAGCGTATACAGGGTGGTTAAGAAAAATCGAGTAAAATAACGAAATTTTATTCCCAGAGAATTCAAGCATTTCAAGACTATCATTGAACATTTTTTGAGTAATTTGGTTCTATAAACGGAACAGAAGCTCTCTCAGATCATTTAAGGATTCTGGGGTAGGTTGATGATTATCTAATCTTCTTTGGAGCATATCCCATGCATGTTCTATGCAATTCAGATCTGGTGAGTGCGGAGGTATTGGTAGAAGTGGAATACCAAGCTCCTCGCGCGCATTCTCAACTATGGCTGCACGGTGCGGTCTAGCGTTATCGTTCAGAAATTTAAATATTTCACCAATAGCAGCGTGAAAATTTGGCAAAACATTGTCAATGACATGCTCCCTATAATAGTGTAGGGCGGTCATATTCTCAGGACAAATGTGTAGATATGAGCAACCGTTGAAACATATCCCGGCCCATACCATAACACTACCCCCTCGGAATGGATGGACTTCTTGGACATAGCGACGATTACGGGGTATGCGAGGGATTGTCCATACCCTTATTCTTCGAAAATCTGAAAATCGTCCATATCTGGATTCATCAGTGAAAAGGACACTGCACCATTGATCGTTCCAATTGATATGTTGCCTAGTCCATTCCAGTCTTTGACGCTTATGGTGACGTGTTAATGGAACTCCTCTTAATGGACGTCTAGATTCACCTCTCTCGAACGTCGTCTGATGGTTTCGATGGAAACTTGGACCCCTTCTGCATTTTGAAGAGTATTCCGTAGCATTCTACACGTAGATGTAGGCTTTCTTCTCGCCGAAACGGTGATGAAACGATCCTGAGCATGTGTTATTTTTCGTCGCCCACCAAGCCTTGGTCTTTCCAACACGGAACCTGTCTCCCTGAACCTATTCCAAAGTCGAGATATCACACTTTGGCTGACTTGGAGTCTTTCCGCTACAACAACCTGAGTTAGGCCACCCTGTAGCATTCAGATAGCCCTATCAGCCTCAGCGTTTGTTAATTTACGTCTTCATTTCGATAAGAACATTTATGAAGCATAACTTCAAAAAAAAGGCGACCAGATTGACGAAATGTCTCATACTGATTTTTATTGGATCGATTCAAGTTGTTATTGAGTTTTAAATGATTTTACAGCGATTTTCTCGAAGAACACACACTTTTCAAAACGATTTAATACGATATCCCTTACTTTTGTGGAGTAGTATATTCGAAAGAGAGCGATACTGAAGAGTTATTAAGAATTTCATTATAATATTTAGGTGACCTTTTCATATACACACATCGTCGAAAGTCTTGGGCCCCTTAGGTTTCTCAAAGCTGACGCCTTTTTTGACAGTCAATGGAACTCATATAAGACAAGCTCTTTATTTGCTGGATAACATTTAGTGAACGTAACAGAGATCCAGTATTGACGCTCAAGATTTTTTTATAATGAAAATTTTTTTTAACATCTATCAGGGAATTGATTCTTTTTGATGCTGTCAAACAAAGGTAGCACTTGAAAACACCATGTATTTTATATAAAAATCATTGAAAGCCAACTGTCTGCAATTTGAAAGTTGGATCCTTGTGAATATAGATTTTGACGTCAACTGATAAGAAAAGGATAATCCTTCAGTAGCATTTGGACCAATATTCGATATTTATCATTTGAAGGCTTTATCAGAGGACACAAATATTGAAAAATCTAACTGAATATTTCAACAAGCCGATTAAAGTTTAGGTCAGCTTAGCTCCAACTGTATCAAAGATTGGTAGGATGCTTTAAAAGCAACATATAAGGTGTAGTGAAGAGAAATCCACTATTTTTTGCAGGAAAAACAAGGTTTTTTACCATAGTTAAAATTATCCGATTTGTTTAATAACTTGTAATATCATGTCTCTAACATAGAAGCATTAGTCTCCATTGGCAAAATTGAGACTGTTACAGTATGCAGACATATCAGTATCATTTTTATCATTAACATTTTTGCAGGAAGAAAAACTATAAAATATAGCGTATTTTCTCTTTGCTAGCAAAAATTATGGATTTGTTTTTACCAAACCTTATATACGCTGTAGGGTGAAGAGGTTCTTGCATTAAATAACAGTATAAAAACTGCAGTTGGATAAACCAACACACGGGTCAACCGGTTTCATCTATAGATTCACTCACCTCGAGCATAACAGTACAAATGTGATAAATACACTGCGTTATCGCCTCTCCAGTTCCAGAGATAGTCACTGCCCTCTCGGTCGAGTTGGGGAGCATCTCTGAAGCTACTTGAATTGAAGCCCCAGTGACCTCCCTTATCTGCTTGATCTTCGATCCTCCTTTCCCTATCAACGAACCGCACTGGCTGGCTGGCACAATCAGCCTGAGTGTGATCGGGGGCTTAGGTACGCTGCTGCCGCTACTGTTTACTTCCTGGAACTGGGAACACCACTGAGGGATCCCACCATACATACAACACATTAACAAATGCAACATATACGCACTAATAGGGGAGATTATACTCTTGCTAACAGCCAACTAAACTACGCATTCCATGGTTTAAGATTTGCTGCCTCCAAATCAAATGAGACTTGAAAGCAGTTCCTCCAAATTTTCTACTTTTTTGTTAACATTTCTATGTAAGCCTTCATTCGTCAGTTTCTGACCTGATGAACGAAAAAGAGTGTTAGTTATAATTAAGTGCAACTTGAGATGTCTCAGTGCCATCTGTAGGGAATTTCTGCAATGTGGGTGCTTTTTGAAGCTTGAAAGCTTGGAACCCATGAAAAACAGTGCAATTTTCGATAGCCTTCTGTTAAAACTGAAAATAATTCAACAGCCTAGCCAAAATCATATCCTAAAACCCAATTGGAATATTTTCCTCTTTCTATTTAGCTGTGAAAAAAATTATATATGACCTGAATGTTAGACTCTTGTCATAAGAATTTGTGCATCTTAATTTCTTCAGACAATTGTAGTTTCTTGGGGCAAACCCCCTAAGGAAGCAAACTTTGTGATTGTTAATTCTAATCCTTAAAATTGCTCACATTTATAACTATATAAAAGTAAAAAATTAATTGGTCAAACAATATCAAGGTCAAGTGGGAAAAATACTTCAATGAGTTGGGTTTACGAGATTCCTAAAAGCCAAAGCTGTTGTGTTTCTAAACATTCTTGTCCTAGGTTTGACAAAAATATTTATTTGGCTTGGATCGGTGCTTAAATAAAAAAATTTCAACTACTAAGTGAATCTAGGTGGATTTTTCTTAATATCTATACATACCTCTTCGAATTTCTTGCATATGAGAGTGAATGCTTTGAATATGGCACTTGTAGATCCTGTGACAGTCACAATTCTTTCAGGACATGATCCATCTGATATATTTATTTTGGCTCCCGACTGGAAAAGAAATTATACTTGAAAAAAAAAAAAAGTAGAGATTTCAAATTCAGAAAAGCTTAGGGAGACCTGCTTTCGAAATTACAAATCCATGTATTCGTATATTTCCTTCAATAATAATAAGTAAAAGAATAATGGTCCGATTGCAGTACTCTCGATCACAAATTTCAAATTATTTCGTATTTTTTTAATAAAAAAACGGCACAATCAATTATACTTTTGGTCACATTACCTGAATAGGTAATCGAATTACCTTTCATTTGATAATAATAACAAGTAAAGGACGTAGGGGGTGAGAAGTATTAAATTCAAAAAGTATACAATAAATGGATTTTGAAATTAAAAGTCGACGGGTGCGAGGATTTTCCTTAATAATTCTTCGTACAAGAGTTATTGACGAATTCATTTACTTTTTTGGCACGCTGTAGTATTCAGGTCTCAGGCAACGTTGATATCGTTATCATAACTTTCAGTAAATATTGCCCTTCTGTTGCCATAAAATGAAGTTCGCAAAGTTATCCTTTCTAGATCCAACGCTTCGAATGTTCCCTCCTAATAAACTGCTCCACTTGAGTTAGGGATATTGACTTAAATTGCAAAAAAATATAGTTTGAATGAGATTTTGTGATGAAAATTCATATTAATATGATTTCAATACTACACACGAGGTTGTTGAACATTTCTTGAGGAATTTGGTTCCATGAAAGAGGCATAAGCTCTTTCAGATCATTTAAGGATTCTAGGGAAGGTTGATGATTATCTAATTTCCTTTGGAGCATATCCCATGCATGTTCTATGCAATTCAAATCCGGTGAGTGTAAATGTGGAATACCAAGCTCCTCGCGCGCATTCTCAACTAGAAATTGAAAGTTTCACCAATAGCAGCGTGAAAATTTGGCGAAACATTGTCAATGACATGCTCCCTATAGTGTAAGGCGGTCATATTCCCAGGACAAATGTGTAGATCTGCACCATAACACTACCCTCTCGGAATGGATGGACTTCTAGGACATAGCTACGATTACGGGTATGCGTGGGATTGTCCATACCCTTATTCTTCGAGAATCTGAAAATCGTCCATATCTGGATTTATCAGTGAAAAGGACACTAGGCCATTGATCGTTCCAATTGATATGTTGCCTTGCCCATTCCAGTCCTTGACGCGTATGATCACGTTTTAATGGAACTCCTCTTAATGGACGTCTAGAACCTAGATTCACCTCTCTCAAACGTCGTCTGATGGTTTCGATGGAAACTTGGACCCCATCTCCATTTTGAAGAGTATTCCGTAGCATTCTACACGTAGATGTAGGCTTTCTTCTCTCCAAAACGGTAATGAAACGATCCTGAGCATGTTTTTTTTCGTTGCCCACCAAGCCTTGGTCTCTCTAACAAGGAATCTGTTTCCCTGAACCTATTCCAAAGTCGTGATATCACACTTTGGCTGACTTGGAGCCTTTCCGATACAACAACCTGAGTTAGGCCACCCTGCAGCATTCCGACAGCCCTATTAGCCTCAGCGTTTGTTAATTTACGTCTTGGCATTTTCAGAAAACTCGTTTCCAATCGAAGCCGTTGATAAACTGACTCCATTTCAAAATAAGAACATTCATGTAGCATATGCAAAGAACCAAACTTCAGAAAAAAGGCGACCAGATTGACGAAACGTCTCATACTGATTTTTATTGGATCGATTCAAGTTGTTATTGAGTTTTAAATGATTTACAGCGATTTTCTCGAAGATTACATACTTTTCAAAACGATTGAATACGATATCCCTAACTCTTGTGGAGTAGTATATTTGAAAGAGAGCGATACTGAAGAGTTATGAAGAATTTAATAATAATATTTAGGTGACTTTTTCATATACATACATCGTCGAAAGTCTTGGACCCCCTAGGTTTCTCAAAGCTGATACTTTTTTTGACAGTCAACATATTGTGAACGAGGTGACTATAACCTAACAGAGTATTGACGCACAAGATTTTTTTATAATGATAATTCTTTTATGAGCATCTATCAGGGAATTGATTCATTCTGATGCTTTCAAACGAAGGTCGCACTTGAAAACACCATGTATTTCATATAAAAATCATTGAAAGCCAACTTGTTTGCAATTATATTTTCACTGTCTAAAATTTTAGAGCGATTTTCTCGAAGATTACATACTTTTCAAAAGGATCGAATACGATATCCCTAACTCTTGTGGAGCAGTATATTATACCCAAAGGTCAAGTGTGCCTTTTCCCCCTGAACCCATAAAATTCAAAGATAATAGAAACTGAAACGCAAACATCCAAAAGAAGTAAACTATCAGACTACAATTCCATACCAACCACCCACCAAAAAAAAAACACCAATCAACGAAACGAACTTTTCTACTCAACTTTGCCGTTCGACTCCCCCTACCCACGTCACTCATCTGTGACCACCCGAAAAGTTTAATTCGCTAGATTGCGCCAAGTTTGCCTTTTTTTTCGGCGGGGCAGACATCAAAGGCAACGCTCCTACCACTGGAGTTACGAGGACCATTAAACGGGGGGAGAAGTAGTTACTCGCTGAAAAGAACCGGAAAATTCAACCGTATTTTTTTTCTTTCGTATGAGGAACTTTGATGGTTTGACAGAAGATTATTCGGAATGGGAGTGATTAATAGTGTTCCAGTTCGGGGATAGATGGCGGCTCTGTTTGTAACTGGATAGAATAGTGGTGAGAAGGAAGCAAGATTAAATTTGTATGGTGCGAAGAGACTTCACAAAGTAAAGTTTATTTTAATTCACTGGAAAACTGACAACAAATCTCAATGGCTTTAAAGAATTGCATTCAGAAGGAATAATTTCTTAAACTTGATTTTTGGGCAACAAAATTATTCAACAGTGTGCAATAAATTGCAGAAATATATACTTTAAATTAGATTTAGTGATGAAAACCCATATTAATATGATTTCAAGTTGCAGGATATAAAATTATTTTTTGCCTCTAGGTCTGCAGCGACTTACGTCGCGTCTGAGAATCCAAGCATTTTAAGACTATCAATACAATGTATGGCCTCCACGGGCATCAATAACAGCTTGACATTTTCTTTGCATACATTGAACCTGTCTCCCTGAATCTACTTCAAAGTCGAGATATCACACTTTGGCTGACTTGGGGCCTTTCCGCTACAACAACCTGAGTTAGGCCACCCTGTAGCATTCCGATAGCCCTATTAGCCTCAGCCTTTGTTAATTTACCTCTTGCTGATTTCTGACAACTCGTTTCAAATCGAAGCCTTGATAAACTGACTCCATTTCAAAATGAGAACATTCATGAAGAATATGCAAAGAACCAAACTTCAGTAAAAAGGCGAACAGATTGACGAAATGTCTCATACTGATTTTTATTGGATCGATTCAAGTTGTTATTGAGTTTTAAATGATTTTACAGCGATTTTCTCGAAGATTACATACTTTTCGAAACGATTGAATACGATATCCCTAACTCTTGTGGAGCAGTATATTTTAGGTCATACTTATTCAATGAATAGTCCAGAGATAAGCAGAGATTAAGATTGAGGATTCAACTAAAGTAAGGTCGGTTTAGATCCTTTCAGAGCTCTTCAGTACCGAAAATTGAAACTCAAAAACAACACAGATGCAGCACAGTTTCCTCGAAGAAACATCGATCTCTCTTTTCATTTATTTGGATTATATACACTTATCCAAATTTCTATTTTTGCGTGGATTGATTTTCTCACCCCCTCGAGATGACATACCAAAATTTGTGAGAAAAGCACTGATTTATAGTCAGAAGCCTTTTCGTTATTGAGGACAAAAAGGAAGTATATATTCGATTTTGACCTTAAATTTTATTTGGTGGACAAATCCTAATCATTGAAGCTGGCGTTTCATTAACTTAAGTTAACTACCAAAGTTTCTTCTACAAACATTTGCTAAATTTCATTTTAATTGAATGATGACTTCAGATTTCCTATTGCTGCAGGAAATTAAGAGGAATTTCGAGATACTAATGATATAACACCAGAAATAATTCAATAAATAATCATTCTGCTTATGTAGAAACAATGGTATAAAATGAAATTTTCAGCTACACTCCCCGTCAATAAATTCCGGACAGGCAAAATTTTTGTCACCAGGTATAGTATTGGGTCTTCTTATACTAACCTATTCACTTTGCGAAAATACCTGTAGTTCATCCGTTATACAGGGTGAAACAAAACCTTGTTTTATACCCTTCATTTTTAAACACCCTGTGGTGAATTTGAGGCGATAAATTTGATATCACTCAAATTTAATTTGAAGTGTGACCCTTTCTTAACAAAATGTTTTTTGATTTACCTCAGTATCTGCTTTTAAAAGAAAGATACACATTTTCAAAGCAAGTGTTGCATTTTTTCAATTTTTATAACAATTTAGAACATTACAATACCTTATCGAATAGTAAACATAAACAAACATCTGAAAATTAATAGCGTGTATTCCCACCTCGCTTTCAATGCATTTCCCAATTGCTTCTGGGGAAATATTTTTCCGTTCTTCAAGAAGGGCTGTTCGAAAATCGGGCAAGGTGCTGGGCTGCCGATTTGGGACATGTCTACCTAGCATATCCCATACATGTTCAATTGGATTTAAATCCGGCCTTCTGGCTGGCCACACGAATCGTTGAATATTCGCTTCTTCAAAGTATTCTGTTACAATCCGTGCAACGTGAGGCCTAGCATTGTTCTGCATTATCAAAAATTGTTGCTTCCCCCAGAAGCAATTCGTAAATGCATTGAAAGTATGCCACGTTGTATGGTAGAAGTGATGAGAAAGCGAGGTGGAAACACACCCTATTAATTTTCAGATGTTTGTTTATGTTTACTAGTCGATAAGGTATTGTAATATTCTGAATTGTTATAAAAAATGAAAAAATGCAACACTTTCTTTGAAAATGTGTATCTTTTTTTAAAGCAGATACTGACTTTAATCAAAAAGCATTTTGTTCAGAAAGGGTCACACTTCGAATTAAAACTGAACGATATCAAATTTTCCGCTTCAAATTCACCACAGGTTGTTTAGAAATGAAGGGTATAAAACAAGGTTTTGTTTCATCCTGTATAACGGATGAACTACAGGTATTTTCGCAAAGTAAATTTCAGGTTAATAAAATAATACCCAATACTATACCTGGTGAAAATTTCAACAAAATCGGAGAACCACGAAAAAAGATACATGGTGTTGAATTTGACAAAAATTTTGCCTGTCCGGAATTTATTGACGGGGAGTATATTTTCTGTGTCATCTTATAAGCAATATATTAGTAGTATTACATTGGGTAACACATGAAAATGCAAAAATATCAACATCATTAAATTTACTAGTACAATGTGAAATAACATAATCGGCACAAACCTATTATGGCAATTCGAAATAAAATTTCAGTATATTCATTCAAATCTCTTATCGAAAATATAAGTGTTTTTCATCATCAATTTTGGAAATCAGTGAAAAACAACATCTCTCTATTAATAATTGTTTCTTTATTTGCAACAGATACATTCTATTCTATTTATCCTCAATACAATATAAACATTAATCAATGTTGTGAATTAATATAAGTAAGAAACCAACAAAAATCGCTTATCATCAACGGAGAATGCAATTATATGCAGCGTTGGGATAAAGTACGGAACCAAAAAAACTGCAACGCCCAGAAGGAGCTGTTTAAATTTCAAGCAACAGGAGTAAATGAATATGGGGAAAAAAATCGTGAATGTGAATATTTTTTGTTACTGAAATATTGTAGTCGTTTTTTGCAAATTTTTTAAATTTCACAACAAACCAGCTCTTCGGGGAGATCCAAAGTCGATGTTTAGTTGTTGTTAAAATGGAGTTTCTTTGTCATTAAGTATAATTTAAAACAATAAACAACCATGTTGGTCAAAGGCAGACTAAGGAATCTACTAATCTGGTTCTGATCGACATCAAACCACGTGTGGTGTTCAAGACAAGGTTCCTTAGACCCTCCTAGATCCACCCATCTTACCTTGATACCGATCAATAACCAGATCCCCGCGAGTTCATTATGTAACGTCTGCGAACTTCTTCGACGAATCGAAAACTAAGTTCCCAAAGCGTAAAAAACTAATGAGCTCCCATACACCAATACGAACTTACCTCTGCTCTGAAACTGTTCACGATCTCTCCTTTCTTCCCGATAATGCTCCCCACTTCCTGAAACAAAATTACAAATTAATCGTCGAGAAACCAATAGACCTTTTCTTCAATTTTTCATCCGGTCTGCCCGGGGTTGATCGCGAAGAAAGTTCGGTAAACGAGCCGGGGGTTGGAAAGTTGGTCCCCTACGGGATATTACGTTCTCGGTATTACATTTCAATGTGTGTCTCCGCTAATATGATGCATCGACCCTTGGCGGTTCCCTTTCTTCTTCTGGCAACAATCTCTTCGCAGAGCGGGCTTGAAGGGGAAACTTTTCGGATACGGGATACGAATCAGTCTTATTTCTTTTGTATTATTGTAACGGAGCTGTGGATCGATTATGATGTATACTTTGGTTTACGAGGAAACTTTGATAACGGATTTATAATTTTGAATAAGCTAACATGACCATCGAGAGCTTTTGCGCATTTGTTCAAATAATTCAAAACGCTCTCGGTTTCAACAACTAGTAATTTATGATTTGTAACCAGGTAGAGAATCTAATAGCTAATTCATAATTGACGTCTAAACACCCTCCTCTTTTAAGAACCAGATTTATTGACTAGGGCGTAACTGATATAACAATTCAATTTTCAGGTCCAAGGAGAAGAATGATGCTCTCAAATTAATGCTTAATGGTGATGTTTAAGTTTCCAAGTGATCATGACAAAGATAAGTTACCTATAAAAAGAAACTTAATCGCTTGAGGACCACTAATCAATTTTATACTGGACCTAAAGTATGAAACATGTAGAATGTGCAAACATGGGTTTGTCTATCTGTCTATCATATTCCTAGATGAACTACTGGGCTTCAAGGTATAAACAGATATGTAATAGCAGTTACTTTCACTTGGTGTGATAATACACTGCGCAAAAAAATTAATGCACATTATGGAAATTTCAAATTTATTCTACAACTGAAGGTGTTCTCAATGATGATTATTTTTATCAGAATTATGCATGCATATGTTATCCACTTTCAACATTTTTCTTCAATACAGATGTTTTCTCCCAGCAGGAATAAAAAAAGATGATATTATCATATTTTGAATGTATTGGCTCCATTCTAAAATCAGTTTTTCTCGATCAAATCTAGTGATCTATAGTTTTTCTTTCGTTTGATTTTCTACACTCGATCGCTATGCAACGCGAAACACGCAATTTGACACAAGAGGAATGTGCTCAAGCAGTAGTTTTACGAGAAGAAGGGTGGACATATACAAAAATTGCAGAAAGGTTTGGAGTTTCCCATACAAGTTTGTCCAGAATGTTGCAGCGATTCAGGGAGACAGGTATGAATGTCCGAAGACCAGGACAGGGCAGACCACGGGTAACAACTGCCATTCAAGAACGTTACTTGAGAGTTTCTTCGTTGAGACAACGGTTTGCAACCGCTCGCCTCCTTCAAAATCTTGAGCAAACTCATGGGGTGCAAATCCACTCAGAGAAATTGATTCAAGGCCTCGTGTCGCGGCAAGAAGCCCAACTCTTACCCCAGCCCATCGAAGGGCGCGTTTGGATTTTGCGAGAGAGCATATCCATTGGGAACAGGCCGTTTGGGAAAGAGTTCTCTTCACAGATGAGTCTAGATTCTGCCTCTACCATTATGATCGACGTTCCGTTATATAAAGACGTCCACATGAAAGATATGCTCAGTGCAATTTCCTGTGAATACTACTGGTTTCGGGGGAGGATCGATTATGGTATGGGGTGGAATATCTTTGACTGCTCGCACAGGCCTAGAGGTCGTTGATAATGGAGCTATGAAGGCTGATAAGTGTATAAGGAACATTCTTGAAGAGCATGTAGTGCCATTTTCCCCATACATTGGTGAAAATTTCATTTTTATGGACGATAATGCCAGACCCCACCGTGCGCGCATCGTTCAGGAGTACCTTGAAGAGGTTGAAGTCTCTCGAATGGAATGGCCAGCAAGAAGTCCAGATCAATAGAAGGCTGAGAAGTTCAGAAAATCATCCAGCTACTCTTAATGACTTAGGAATCCAACTTGGAGAAATCTGGGAAGGATTAGATCAGAAAATTTTAAGATCACTCATTTTGAGTATGAATCGTCGTTGCCGAGCTGTAATTATCGCAAGGGGTGGAAATAACAAGTATTAAATCACTTATCAGCATTTCAGTATTTTGAAAATTGTTCATTTCTCTTCTTTCACTAAAGATTCGGTGAAATCCTTAATTTTTCTTCCATTTAATGAGTCTTGTTTTGTTCAAAACGTTCCCAAGAGAACATAAAAAATAAGTTATAAAGTCAATGTAGAGTAAAATTTCATCAAAATTGAGATTTTCAGAATGTGCGTTAATTTTTTGCGTGGTGTATATTGGACCGGTCTGTTTTGTAGAATATAGAGTGTCAAATGACAAGATAAAGAATCATCTATTCTGAAGATGAATTTGGATAATCCATGAATGATTGCGAAGTCAAGCTTTGTTTCAATCATATATTTTTATATAGTTCTAGATTCTATAGTTCCTAAAATGTTCTTCTCTTAATATTTCGACTAGGCTTGTACATAATTATTGTTATTATGTCTTGAAGGACTAATAAAGGTTCTGATGTGATTCAGAATATTTTCTTTTATTTGCATAACTATAAAAAATATCCTGAGGGTTCAGTTACATTACATAATCCATAACATTTCAGCGAGCCCACAAATAATGACAATTTTTCTTCTAAGTTGAGAAACAAAAGTTGAATTTTAGCCAAGGTGTTGAAGAGGGAAATATTCGAAACTATAGCCCGAAATAAGGGGAAAATTTGATATTATGATATCAACAGGTTCCAGCATTTTCAAGGCTGATCGAAAATTTAATTTTTGTTGGGTGTTGAAGGAAGTTCGAAAAAAAAAATCATTAAATTGCAAAAACCTTTTTCCGCGACATTTCGACATCGAAACAAGTCTTTTGTAGCGTCGAAATATTTCGCCAGACTTCAATAATCGACGACAAGGTTTCGCACTCCCGAAACAACGAACAGTGATTCGTTTGTCCCTGAAAAGGGTTTGTTAATTTCGGGGGTGCACTCTCGTGATGATGTTGTTGTTGGATTCATTTGGGGTAACAACTGGAACGTACTCGGGCGAGTTCATATGAGGAGCATGAGGGGGGTTACTGTGCACTCAACAATTTGAGCAGTTGAAGCATCAAGCTTATTCCAAATGTCATCATAAACTGTCAACTTCAAACGTCAAACGAAAGAGATGTCAATTCGGATTAAGTACTTCGATAATTGTCTGTAAAACTGGTATTTCAAAATTTAAGGAAGAAAAAGCCTTCGAATCGAAATGAATCTGAATATTTTATTTTTTGCACCAGTGAAGTGCTCACTTTTAGGTAAGTAGGTGCGCGAGTTAGAACATTCCAGTTACATGAATTAGAGCAGTAGTATCATTCAGGTGTTTAGAGTATTTTTATATAAACTGCTCCACATGAGTTAGAGATACTGCATACGAGGTTGTTTAACATTTCTTGAGGAATTTGGTTCCACAAGCTCTCTCAGATCATCTAAGAATTCTGGGGTAGGTTGATGATTATCTGATCTTGGAGCATTTCCCCCGCATGTTCTATGCAATTCAAATCTGGTTAGTAAGGAGGTATTGGTAAATGTCAAATACCAAGCTCTTCGCGTGCATTCTCAACTCTCTCAACTAAAAATTGAAAAGTTTCACCAATAGCAGCGTGAAAATTTGGCAAGACATTGTCAATGACATGCTCCCTATAGTGTTAGGCGATAATATTCCCAGGACAAATGTGTAGATCTGTACTCCCGTTGAAACATATCGCGGCCCATACCATAACACTACCCTCTCGGAATTGATGGACTTCTTGGATATAACGACGATTACGGGGTATTGACCATACCCTTATTCTTCGAGAATCTGAAAATCGTCCATATCTGGATTAATCAGTGAAAAGGAAACTACGCCATTGATCCTTCCAATTGATATGTTGCCTTGCCCATTCCAGTCTTTGGCTAATGGTCACGTGTTAATGGAACTCCTCTTAATGGACGTCTAGAACCTAGATTCACATCTCTCAAATGTCGTCTGATGTTTTCGATGGAAACTTGGACTCCATCTGCATTTTGAAGAGTATTTCATAGCACTCTACATGTAGATGTAGGCTTTCTTCTCGCCGAAACGGTGATGAAACGATCCTGAGAAGGTGTTGTTTTTCGTCGCCCACCAAGCCTTTGGTCTTTCCAACACGGAACTTGTCTCCTTGAACTTATTCCAAAGTCGAGATATTACACTTTGGCTCACTTGGAGCCTTTCCGCTACAACAACCTGAGTTAGGCCACCCGGTAGCATTCCGATAGCCCTATTAGCCTAAGCGTTTGTTACTTTACGTCGTTTCAAATCGAAGCCGTTGATAAAGTGACTCCATTTGAAAATAGGAACATTCATGAAGCATATGCAAAGAACCAAACTTCAGAAAAAAGGCGACAAAATTGACGAAATGTCTCATACTGATTTTTCTTGGATCCATTCAAGTTGTTATTGAGATTTAAATGATTTTACATTGATTTTCTCGAAGATTACATACTTTTCAAAACGATTAATTACGATATCCCTAACTCTTGTGGAGCAGTATATATTCTTCTAAGTCATTCAATGTTGAAATGGAAGATTTCATGTGAAAAACTCTAGAAGATTCCTATCATACTCAATTTCGCCTATGAGAAACCATCTCAAGTCGAAAGATAAAAGTGGTTATAAGCTATTAGAAAAGCTGAAGTCATTTATTAATCATACATTTTCTAAGGAAAACTGATGCCTTCTGAACTCATAATTTCGAGTAAAAACCACTCATTACGTATACTCTAGATATCGCACAATGCTCACAACTGAAGAATAATATCACCACACTCAACTTGAAATAACATGATCTTATTTAAAGTCACAGGTCTAGATCTTCTAATGATTGTTTACTTTTCGTTCTCAACAGCCATATCTAATTGTTTCGGAAGAATGGTCTTCTGCCTGAAAACATTCGTTAAGAGTTGCAGTGCAAGCTTGTGCGAATTCAGAATTTATTCATCTAAAATCACCACTTACTCGTCGGTGCAACTTTTAAATCGTCAATGGACGAACCAAGTCTTCCAGAATTGAAAGGACGCAAAAGAAATCTTGCTCTCTTTGCTTTTTACCTACAAAGGGAACTTTGATGAAGAAAACTCTTACGTGTGGTTAAGCCATATGAAAAGGCGAAGTTGTATATCAATCATGCCACTAATTTGTCAGGAACAATTCTGTTTTTGAACTATCAAAACAAACAACAAAAACAAGTAACAAAATCTTAAAATCGATTTTTCAATTTAACAATTGACATTTGTGAACATACTAGTTCCTTCTCGAATAACGATTTTAAAATATCCAGAATGAGGAATGTTCACATTTTTCAATTTCTACATATTTTTATTCTCCGTAGAAAATGAAAATATTGTGTCCAAAAATTATTTGAATACTTCAAATAGCGCCCGAGATATCGAGTTATAAACATGAGTTCGATAGATCCGTGTGACGTCACTTTACACCCAACGACTTGCGAGGTTCAGTACGTAGCCGGGTCCAATATAAGGGCCTCTCGTCTCACGGAGTGCGATTTGCGAATGTAGTATGACGTCACATCGCCGCGAGGAATTGAATATTCACGGGGTTGTAAAATCCGAACTACTAGGCCTTTTCGACTGAAACAAAAACTAGTGACTTCATATACATATAGGTTATACTGTGACGAAGTTTCGATCGATTTTGCATACCTGTGAACATTCCTCATTAAAGAGAGAACAACGTGACATTTTGGCGTCATCCGAAATTCATGAAAAACCTCAAAAGCCAGAGAATTCCTATACTGGGGACGGGGAGTTAAGTTATCTCACTCTGACAATAGATGTGACGTTTGAGGTTAACGTCAGTTTGACACGAAACAAGTTGCAAGTTTCTCTCAACTTTTACGGGTTTTTTCGCCCGAAAAAAAAAGATCGACGTTGAAAACCTTATCTGCTGATTTGAATACGACATTGCCAGGGAATAGTTCGACACTCGTTCATGTGAGATCATGCTCAGTGAAATAAGGAACAGGTGAAGACGTCTCTACCCATCTGTATCTCTCGTTGTGCGTGTACCCGGGACCTAAGGACAGTCCACTCCACTGCCCTAAAAATAGACCGTTGCAGACTTCCTAGACAGAAATCAGCGGCGCGTAATGCAAGCAAGCGACATTTTTTAGCGATAACCAAGTACTCGGCTATTTCTGACGTTGTTTGGGGTATTTCGATGTGTGAATAAACTTTAGACGGTGCGGATTTATCCGCTTATTCGGGATTCTTCGAAATAAGGCTATCGAGAATTTCGGACGACGGGCGGTCAAGTTCTAGTAAAATAGGAAAAGGTTCAAACGGCGAAATTACATAGTTCGTCATATCGAAACAGCATATCTAACTGTCAATGTGACAATCCAGAAATTAGTTATGAAAAAATTAAATGAATATTATGATTTGTCTATGGGAGATGATCATAATTACATTTGGGGGCGGAATTGTAACCTAAAATAATAAACTCATAAACTGACTGCAGATTATTTTCTATTAACTTCGTCTAATAATGAATAATTTTGATGATGGATTCATTACAATTGGAACAGATGCGTTACATGAAGACTTGGAAGTAGTTGTAATTGTGGAACTAGGATTTCTAAGGCGAATATATGAAAGAAAATCATATTTCAATGAATAGGACGAGATATTTCTTTTACGAATGTCTGCATTTGGCATAAATAGAAAACCGACTAGAATATCCTT
This sequence comes from Hippodamia convergens, assembly GCA_038502775.1. NCBI lineage: Eukaryota > Metazoa > Arthropoda > Insecta > Coleoptera > Coccinellidae > Hippodamia > Hippodamia convergens. The sequence continues at coordinate 1,900,990 of CM076607.1, forward strand.
TTTCCTTAGAGATTCCTTCAATAAATAATAAATTTTTTCTGGGTAAAAAAAAGAATTTTTTCCAACCAGGTTCGGCCAATCATGAGATGATTTTTCTCAACTTTATATGTTCGAATATCATCACAGACACTAAATAAAGGGAAATTAATCATCTCCTATATATAAACCCAAAAAATTGAAATTTCAACAAGTCAATCTAAAGTTGACTGATGCATCAAATCCCCAAAATGAAACTAAAGTTAGGTTAAGGAAATGACAACTGTAGCCGGCCAACCAATGAAATGGCTTTATCGAACTAGTGTGAAGTTTCACAAAATGAAAAACTGAAATATCACCAAATATTAGTATATTCTAAAACAACTTGTAGAATGAGCTCCTATTTCAACACGAAAGCATGAGTGTTGGAATTGCCTGCTGCAACGAGTATTGGACGACATTTTCTCTATTCCAGTAAAGTTTTGTGAAATACTCCCAAAATTCAAATAAAAATTCAGATTAGTGACTTTTATATTGTATCTTGGCAGTTGGTGTGACTTACTTAATTTGACAGATTATGGAATTTGAATTAATTTGAAAATTCATAGGATCGGAGGTCAATACTGACAACCACAAGACGAAAAATATAACTGGAAACAATGCTATAATGAGTTCATTACAGCACTACTTTCAGTACTGTAATGAACTCATTACGATATTGAAATAGAGCAAAATATACTGCTCCACAAGAGTTAGGGATAACGTAATCAATCGTTTTGAAGAGTATGTAATCTTCAAGAAAATCGCTGTAAAAACATTTGAAACTCAATAACAACTTGAATCGATCCAATAAAAATCAGTATAAGACAATTCGTCGCCTTTTTTCTGAAGTTTGGTTCTTGCATATGCTTCATAAACGGTATTATTTTGAAATGGAGTCAGTTTATCAAAGGCTTCGATTTGAAACGAGTTTTCTGAAAATGCCAAGACGTAAATTAACAAACGCTGAGGCTAATAGGGCTATCGGAATGCTGCAGGGTGAAGTAACTCGGTTTGTTGTAGCAGAAAGGCTTCAAGTCAGCCAATGTGTGATATCTCGACTTTGGAATAGGTTCAGGGAGACAGGTTCCGTGTTGGAAAGACCAAGGCTTGGTGGGCGACGAAAAACAACACCTGCGCAGGACCGTTTCATCACCGTTTCGGCGAGAAGAAAGCCTACATCTACGTGTAGAATGCTACGAAATACTCTTCAAAATGCAGATCGGTTCCAAGTTTCCATCGAAATCATCAGACGAAGTTTAAGACAGGTTAATCTAGATTCTAGACCTCCATTAAGAGGAGTTCCATTAACACGTGACCATAAGCGTAAAAGACTGGAATGGGCAAGGCAACATATCAATTGGAATGATCAATGGCGTAGTGTCCTTTTCACTGATGAATCCAGATATGAACGATTTTCAGATTCTTGGAGAATAAGGGTATGGACAATCCCACGCATACCCCGTAATCGTCGCTATGTCCAAGAAGTCCATCCATTCCGAGGGGTGTTATGGTATGGTCCGGGATATATTTCAACAGGCGCACAGATCTACACATTTGTCCTGGAAATATAACCTACTTACACTATAAGGAGCATGTCATTGACAATGTTTTGTCAAATTTTCACGCTGCTATTGATGAAACTTTTCAATTTCTAGACGATAACGCTAGACCGCACCGTGCAGCCATAGTTGAGAATCGTCAACCTACCCCAGAATCCTTAAATGATCTGAGAGAGCTTCTGCCCCCTTTCCTTCAAAAAATGTTCAACAACCTCGTGTGTAGTATGCAAAAATGTCAAGCTGTTACTGATACCCGTGGGGCCATACATTCTATTGATAGTCTTAAAATGCTTGAATTCTCTAGGAATAAAATTTCTTTATTTCACTCGATTTTTCTTAACCACCCTTTGTATACGCTGCAGAACTAAAGGCTAAATAAAATTTTATTTCCTGCAACTTGAAATCATATTAATATGAATTTTCATCACAAAATCTCATTCAAACTATATTTTTTTGCAATTTAGCTCAAAATCCCTAACTCATGTGGAGCAGATTATTTAGGGGTACCTTTAAGTGAGATTCTGTTGAGTGACAGTTGTGCAACTGTCAATAAATTTAAACGACCATTAACTTTGAAGGGAGCTTAGTTCAGTAATCATTTTAAGGAAAATTGGTGCAAATTTCAACGATTTGACAGTGCTTGATCAGGCAATCAAAGTTCATGAATCCCACCTCATAACTTTCATGAAGAATTGCAAGTCTGCTCTGATTTAAAACCGAAAAATGTTTAGACACACGTCATAACCTTCCGATTAGGTCCTATAGAGGGCGGAATGTGCCAAATATCCAAGGCCATCTGCGACTGCTTCCATGAATGTGACTCTACCTACACCTCTAGATAGTGCGTGTTCCACTTTTCCCGTCGGCTACCTGATTTTTTCCCGTGGAAAACTCACGAATTCGGGGATCGACTTATGAACATCGGTAACATAATTATACAAATAGGGTTAATGCAGTAAGGTTTCTGAAAAGATATTTTAATCCTGTAAGTAAGCGGCAGCAGAAGGCCCCCTTTTTCCTGCGATTTCGTGAAAAGGTTTCCGAGTCCTGGGGCGCCCAAGACGGCGGAACGGGTTGTCGCCCGCGGCGCCCCCTTTCAGGACCGTATCGACGCCGGTTCCTCCGCCCGGAGCCGGGGGCGACACCAGCCTGTTTACCGCATCTTGGGAGGTTTTATTAGCTCTGGATAGATGTAATTTCGAGTTCGGGGAGGAATGAAACCCGGCCTTTTCGGTTGAGAAGGAACTTCATTAAATAAGGAATCGCTCATTTCGTTCGATAACTACCGGGACGGTCCCAGAAGTACCCGACCTGACGCTCAGATGGCGACTTCGAAAAATGTATTTATTGGCCAGTCAATTGATGGCAAGGCAGTTGTCCGGATTTTCGATTTGTCAGGATTATAGAAAAACAGAATTATTCCTAAAAGTTGTTTATTGAATGAAATATAATATCCATAAAAGGAAAAGAAAATATTAGATTAGTTCAAATTTCAAAACAGAGGATATCAAAACTCGTATCACAATAGAAATGATATGTTTATTTTTCTTGTAATTTGTTTATTGGACGAATAACATTATTCAGAAAAGGAACAAAAATAATTTTAATTTGAATCTGTAGAATCAAGAGATCACATTAAAATTTTACTCAACTTTTAGAAAATCTGAAATTCTGGTTTGAACTTAACAGTGAGCTTCATTTTTCACTGCTATATTCTTCATTTCGAAGAGCATCTTCATCTGCCCGTCTGAAATTTTGTTTTCTTCATTCGTCCCTTTTCGACCGTTGCAATCTCATCGTCACCGTCAGTAGAAGAATCATTAGTTTCATTTTCATTTATTGTACATTGGTACACTAGCGGTACTCTAACATTCGTCTGAATCGAAATTGCAGAGTTCCCTATAATCTTTAGTCTGATTCGTGACTCAACTCATAAATTTCAGACGCGGTCGCTTGTGTGTGTCCGGATTATAGAGGCGTCCGGAGTACTGGATGTCCGAATTTAAATGTGTCCGAATTAAAGAGGTTACACTGTATCGGAAAAATATGATGTATCCCTGTTTTTTCAGTATGTTGTTTGGACCTACTGGGGCTATGTATACTCAAGTATCCAAAAAGGATCAAAAAGTGGAAAAACTTTCACACACCAAAAACCACAAAATTTTTGGATTTGTTTCAGATTCCGCTCTGTATCTCCTAATGCATCCATTTTTGGACAAAAACTATTATACAGGGTGTACCAAGTTCGACGGCTATTAGGCGTTTCTGTGGAGACCTAGACCTATTTGAAATCTGAAAATTGGGATTATGTTATTATTTGACATTATCTACCGAGCCAAAATATTCTTGGAGCCTGACCGCTTTCAGTTAAACAGGGAGTGAAAAAAAGAATTTGATAGAGTGTGCAATTCTGCATAAAATCGTACTCAAATTGTTGCATTCGTCAAAATATCGAGAAAAACTGAAGAAAAAAAGGAGATAAAGAGTATTCGGTATCATGGTTGTTATTCCTATTCTGCATATCTTAAGCACAAACCGTTTTCACAATTTTGAAGTCGAAGATTGTTGAAATATTGTACATTTCTTGAATTTTGAAAAATTCGTCACAGGGTGTTCCAAGTGTTGGGTCAAAAATTGGGATCAAGATGGGCTCATAACTTTCGTTTTTCAAATTAGAGCCCTATTTTTTTCATGATTGCGTTGGATTCTGCGAAGAAAAAAATTATTAATTTTTGGCGCATTAACATGTGGAAACATATTAGCATCATTTTTCTTCGCACATGCAATCCAACGCAATCATGAAAAAAAGGGTTCTAATTTGAAAAACGAAAGTTATGGGCTAATCTTGATCCCAATTTTTGACCCAACATTTGGAACACCCTGTGACGAGTTTTTCAAAATTTTAAAAATGTACAATATTTCTTGTCTTAGACTTCAAAAATGTGAAGGCGGTTTGTGATTAAGATATCTAGATTAGGAATGACAAACATAATACCGAATACTCTTATCTCCCGTTTTTCTTTAGTTTTTTCTCGATATTTTGGGAAGTATTGAGAAATGCAACCATTTGAATACGAATGTATTCACAATTGGATACTCTATCGAATTCGAAACCAAAAAAATAGAAAAAAAATTTTTGAAATTTTTTTTTATCTCCTGTATAACGGAAAGTTGTCAGGCTCCAAGAATATTTTAGCTCTGTAGATAATGTTGAACAATACCATAATCCCAATTTTCAGATTTCAAATAGGTCCAGTTCTCTAGAAACGCCTAATAGGGGGTCGAACTTGTTACACCCTGTATACTGTTTTCAAGAGAATTCAATTTGTGACAAATTAAAACCAACTGGAGCTCTGTAGGTCAATTTATTGCAGAATTATTGAAAATAGGCCAATTGTTACATACATTTATCAAAAATCGTACATTAATATTGACATTATTGTAACCAAGACATCAATGATTATGCATCATGAAGATTTTGAAAGAACCGCGACGCCTATTGTCCTTGCTTTGAGCTTATTTTAAAGCTAATTAAATTGCCTACAAATTATTTTTAACAAGCTCTGCTCTTAAGATCAATGGTTTCGATGCACCCTCAGTCCAAAAAGATCTAAAACCATTAATTAAACAACTGGCCTATTTTCAAAGTACCGTAATTTGGAAATGAATTGACCTACAGAGCTCCGGTTGGGCATAATTTGCTACAAATTTAATGCCCTTGAAAACCGAGTACAATAGTTTTTGTCGAAAAATTGATGGATTATTAAATATAGAGCAGAATCTGAAACAAGTCCAAGAATTTCGGTTTTTGGTGTGTGAAAATGTTTCCACAACTTTCTGAGATACATCGTATTTTTCCAATTTATTGCCGATTTTGACTGGCCTTAGTGCCAACCTTATAAATATAGAAAGTAAAGAAAAACGATATCATAATAATTTCATATTTGCTTGACGTCTTGAAATTTTTTCTTTCACAGGTTTTTGCCGATGATAAGCAGCTGATATGGAAAGATGGATTAATTTATTAACTTTATAATCATTTTAAAATGTAGAAAAATGGTTAGACTATTAGAAAAAATTCTATCCAATAGAAGGTTTCGTGTTTTTGTAGATAATGATAAACAGCTAAAGTTGATTATAGTTTTAAGTTATTATTGTAGTTTTCATAATTTTCTTTAAATAACGTGATTCGAAAAAAGTTGTATTGACTGTATGAAAATTGTACACTCCCCCATAAACTTCGTTTAATTGTCACGTTTTATATGAAGTGAGATCACATAACTTTATTTCAAGAAGTATCACAAGGCATCGATCTTCAAAAACTTCTACGACTGCAGAGAAGTTCAAAATGTATAAAAATACTTTGGATAACCTCGTATATTTGAAAGTATAGTACAAAATTATATTCCGTCATCAAAAGGATCCTAGACTTTCTCTTTATTGTGGGAAAATTCCGAATGTCATCAGTTATTAAGAAATGACATAACCTCAAACGTCAAAATTCGTGAGATTTGGTAACCAGATTAATAACCTTCACGCTCAGGATTATATACTTCAAATTCGTACTGTATTCAACTACCTAGGAAGCATTTACAAACGTGTACAGATGAAAAACCCGCATATCAATAAAATGTACCCCCTGGTCGAGTAAATTCCAAGTGCATTAGTAATTTCGTTGCACCGGAAAAACGTCTGATTAATCGCATATTTTTCTAGTTCATCGAGACCGTTTTGGCGTCCCAGACCGGGAATCAATCTATAATTAAACTGGTGTTAATTGGCAACAGCAACAATATGCCGCTAATGAACAAGACGCCGCATGTAAGAAATTACGAAATTGAGTGTCGATTCGCGTTTGTCATCTGTGTAAAGGAAATCGGGCTTCGCTATTTCGGCCAATTGGTCATATTCCAAGGTTACCTTTGCAGAAATCCAGCCATCGAATTGATTCTACCCGTCCAATTAAAACTGCTATAGAAATAACAATTTCTCCAATAAAATAACTTTCCTCAAGAAAGGAATTCGAATGGAACTTGAACAAGGCAGAATCAAGATGAATATTCCTAGATTTAAGGTCACAAAAAATGCGATGGTTGATTGATACCTTGATATATGTACTGTGTTTATCATTACAATGTAAAATGTTTTGTACTGAGAGAAATTGAAATATTATATCATTCTTCTTGACTTAGTCCAATCAGAAATATAAATCAATAACTCCCATAGATGTAACTTAGAAAGAGTTTCTTGTCTAGTTTCTCAAAGTCAAGTTTAACATGACTGTCGTTTTATTTAGAGGCCCCTGGTAAGATACTGGGACAATTGCTTTTATTCCACAAAGGATAGTTTCATACACTTCAAAAGACCTCTTTTTGGATCAGAATACTTCTTTGATATTACTTGTCGTGGCTTTATTTTTCCTTCGGCACACTGCCAATCAATTTACTCCTTGCTTTGAATCATCCTAGAAACTGCAGACTTCCATGTATTCAATTCAAAGAAGTGCTTCACACAACTTTTGATTCATTTTAATTTAATGTTCAGTTAGTTTTGTACAAACCAATTTTCAAGTGATTGTTATGAGTCTTGCATAAAGCTTTCAAATTCCCAAATAAAAAAAAATTAAAGAATCATGCAAATGTATTATCTGCTTGTTGTTTCAATTATTTCCAATTATATCGATACATTGAATGAGCCTATAAGCTAGAGGTTCTTCAAATCCAAGTCGCATTTAACGGGTTACACTATATTATATAATTTAAACCATTTACTATGAAAAAATCGAATGTTGTATGTCTAGAAGACTGCTGAATAAATGTAATGCAAAAAAACTAATCTAGATATGGCTCTAGTTGTGAAACTACTAAACTGAAAAGTAGAACATATATTTCAATCTCAAACTGAGAATACTTTGTTCAATAACGGCAATGTTTGTGTATGCTAAGGGCAAAATTTGTTGTCTAATGAGGGGACATCAAGATCAATCTGAGATAATAACTTTCTTGTTTCAACTTGTATCTAACTTTGATTGTTACTTTTTAAAGGCACTTCATTTTAATAAATATTCAAAGGCTTTATGTTTCTGTTTATTGACCTGCCATTTTAAAAATATGACAATGTTTTACTAAATCAACACTCTTTATGAGTGCTCAGAATAAATGTTCAAATATTAATCAAGAGGCTGGGATAAATATAACCAATGTCGAATACTTTTCATTTGTCCTAAATTCATGATGAGGTTTGTTAGAAAAATAAATTCTCCATCTCAAATGTGGGTTTTTCTAAAGTAAATTATCTAATTATTGCAGAAATCTGATCTACAATACTTTCTTCTATGTTAGACTAGCTGAAGAAAATTGATGTCACTAAAATGATTGCACCCTTTAAATAGTGCAAATTATGAAATTTAAAATAGCAAAAAAGCTACATGCATGCAACATTTCATTTAAACCAGATCGGAAGTTTTTACAAGATTGAGTACTATCTCAATTTCATATATTGGTATGATAAAATAAATTAAGAGTCTAATTACATAAATCAAGATGTATATCAACAGGAATGTTTCATAATTGGTACAACTTTGTTTGGCAAAATTTAGATCATTAAGGTATTTTCATGTAAACAATGACAATATTAAATTATGTTCCTTCGGAAAAGGTATTATCGATTATAACTTACATTTGAAATATTACGAATCGAGTCATATTTTCAAAATGGGTTGATTAATGAATTCGAACTGAAGACTTTAAATAACAGATAAAAAGTAGCTTTGAAAGAAAAAATTGGTTTTGAATACACGATCAAACAAGAGTTATTCAGATGCATTGAAAAGCTTCTCATATTTCACTCATATTTTAGAATCTTGTATTGATAAACATTGTGTTTGGATTTGAATTAGTTGGGATAAAAGTGCCATTTGTGGTACCCTTGTTAGACATTTGCCACTTTGTACAACAACTGCATTGGACATTTTGGTTTCATTATCAGGCAGTTTTTGACAACTCTGCATCTACATGAAAAAATGCTGAACGTTAAATAAAATTCAGAGTGTGCATACCTTTCCTTGCATAATGAGACGAATTGTAAGTGTGACATTGGGTTCATCTTTTAGCGACATATCCGAATCCATATTGTGTTATTGAGCAAAAGGTCAGGGCGAAGGGATAAGAATTTTAGTTGTGATCTGAAAATAAAATGAGCATTAGTCAAACAAAGGTTAATAGCATTGTAGCTGAAGAATATCAAAGTTGAGACAATACACATAAATTAATAATTCCACTTTCGTATTAGGAAAATCACACACTTCGTGATTATTCATTTTACCTTCGTAAACACCAATAAACAAAAATGCTGAAATTACAATAGAAATTGGACGAAAGATCATCAAACATAACCTTTGAAATGAGCTTGTGTCAAAAAATTCACAGAAGTCGAAATTTTTCAGTACCGTGTTCTACTGTTTACTCACATGTTTTCCTTCAAAGATAATGTTTATTTTTTTATAAAAACCACTCCAGTTTTGTGGGAGTTTGCAGATTTACCACTTCCAGGACGAAATCAAACAATCACAGTTTACAGTCTCTTTCTAACTAACAAATTGTACCGACGCAGTAAACGTCCTCCGGCATGTTCAAATAGATGACATGCGGGCCACAGAGTCGGACGCATCTTCGTGACAGGAAAACGTGGTTAGTAGGCTTTAGCGACAGGGTCGGATTCAGCGCAATAAACAAGATAATAAATCCAAAAGTACAAATCTGGAAGTTTGATGTTGAAGGTCAATGTGAAAAGAAATGAAGTGGTAATGAGAAAACTCAAGAATCAAATTACCTTTTTCTCGTATTTGTGGGAAGCTCATAATTTTTAATCGGAGCGTCTTAGAGTGCTGAAATATTTTTCATTGTTTTCCTAATATCCCTAGGGCTGAGGAACCTTATCCCATAACTAATTAATAAAAAAATTCGGTTTTTCCGCACAAAAGTGGTTTTTCTATACGCCCAAGAAAAGAAAACAAATAGATAAGAAAATTTTCAGATTCTAAATGAAAAATCTATTTATGGTCTATGGTTTTGGATATACAGGGTGGGCTATCCATAACTTTCCACCCCGAATTTTGAGCTTTGGGATGGAGTAACGAAAAAACGCTCGGACAGGTGAAATTTTGTTGAAAGAGGGACAAATAAGGGTGTTCAAATGAGTTTGATATCACTACCCCTCTAGCCGCAACCCCTAACAGCTCTCATTTTTGAATCGGGAAAAGGGGTCGAGCAGCACCTTGTTGGAAAGGCAATTCAATTTCCTGCATGGGTGTATTTTTTTCATCGCTTTATTATTATACAGAGTGACTCAGTATTCATTCAATAACTTTCACACGCCGAATTTGGACCTTTGAGATGGAAAAAACGCTCGGACGGGTCAAAAAATTAATTCGATATCACTACCCCTCTAGACGCTACCACTTCAAGCAATTATTTTTGAATAGAGATAATAGGTCGAGTAGCTTTGTTGAAAATGTAATTCAATTACCTGCATGAGCGTATTATTTTTTTTCTTCGATTGCTCAACTATTAAATAGGATGAAACAATAAACAGGGGTAGTGATATCGAATTCAGTTTTTGACCCGTCCAAGCGTTTTTTTTCCAATTCAATGATCCAAATTCGGCTTGTGAAAGTTATTGATGGAATACTGAGTTACTCTGTATAATAATAAAAGGTTGAAAAAAAATACACAGTTGAGTTTGAACTTATCATAAATTTCAAATGGAAGAATCAGTTTTTCGAGATTGAATTAGTAAAAATTCAGTAAAAGCAATTACGTTGATTAAAAGCTGTTTTTATGTTATCTCTTTAATTATAGTTTAACTAAGGCTGTTGGTACATACATGAAGATGGTAGTAAATGAAGATGAAAAATTCACTTTATGCCTGCAGAAGTGCTGAAAACAGCAATTGACTAATGATTATACAAATAGGAGCTTTCCATTACGTGAAAGTATCAGAAAAATGATTATGCCATGTGAAGTCTGGGATCTTTAAACTCGATCATCTCTTTCTAGAAACTATCAAATTATGTATGTAAGATTTTTTACCTATATGTTCTTTTCAAATCTTAAAACATGTTATCTAGTTGAGTTCTTTTTATAGAAACACCATTTTTTCGTAGACAACTTGAATGTTCTCATCAATTCGTCTTGGGATAAGGTTTATCTCTTATCTTCGAAAAAAATCAAGGATAAAGGGAATACACGAGAAAATTCCCCATGCAATCATAACAATATTGTAAGTAACAATTGAAAAAAAGAAAGAAATTGAAAGATTTTTTTTGTCTGGGAGGGTATATCATAACTCAACTCTCCTTACGCCAATGGGCGACGTCCCTGGATATCACAAACAAAATTTCGAATTTCCCCAGCCAGAATATGTTATTTTCAGGTAAAATCGATAATTTGGCAACATCGGTCGATGATTCCGCCATTTAGCATAAAGTACGGCCGTCTTCCTTTTAATTTTGAGAGCCCACGCGTCCCTGAAACCGCCTGTCGCGCAGCTGTTTTTCCAGCGACTTCTCCCCAGTCATAAACCCTCGGGGGAGAATTATTACCGACAATATTTTTCTATTAGAGCGTTAAACGCCCGTTTCGAATTAAGGCACAGCTTCAGAACACGCCGCTATAAAAATATTACGACGGACTAATACCCGGCTTTAATTTAATTTGGGAATGTCAGAATTTTACCTGGCAGTAGCGATCTCACCGACCCCGGAACGGTAAACGGAGACTCCCACAATGAGAAATTCCCCTTAATATATTTCAGTTATCCGAATATTAAATTCGAAAAATGCGCTTCTTTGGGACGAAGCCGAAAGGACTTGGAGAATGTGGAATATTCGATATTGAGATACTGTGAGCCAGTTGATGAATACTGGCTGGAAGGGATTTTGCCTGGGATACGAATGACTTTGCCGTTTTCCACTGTATTAAGTTTCTTGAGAAAAAAGATTGTTTCCTTTAAAAATGGCGTATGAGCCATGAAGGAAATATTATTTTGGTGGATGCGCTCATATGAAAATGAGTCTTACGATTGTTTCTACCAACGAAAGAAGTCTGAAATTATTAGGGTAGACACGATGGTCAAAGTCGCTTTCTCCTGAAAGGAAAAGGACGTGTTTGAAGTCTTTATGCGCTGGTTGAGTTCGTGAATAGTTGAGATCTGGACAATGGTTTCGAAGATGAAGCCACCTGGCAGTTGAAAATAGACGAAAGAAAAGCATCGCAGGGAGCTGAATCTTCAGAAGCAAAGTTCGACTTAGAAGTCGTAATGATTTTTACCAAATTGAGTGGATGATAATGAGGGAGCAGACAAGTGGACAAAGTGCAGTAGGTCAAAAAAATAGAAGTCATGCAGACTGCAGAGTATTTTCGGGGGAAACTTCATATTTCGAGAACTTTGAACTTCATATTTCGAGAAATTTGTAATATTCTTTTCCAAAATAGGGAACCATCGGTTGATAAGTGGTTCCTGAAATTGATTCTACCTGGACAACAGGTGATCTCGTCCCTTTTCTTTCTCTCCTTTCTTCCCATATATAAGAATGGTGAATGCGCCATAACAGAATTTCAATCTTGGCGAATGCGCTGATATTAATATTCCTTGTTTGTTCAAATCCAATGTAGCTAGTTTTTCGCACGTCAATCACTAGATTTGATAGAACGTGATGTTGCTTTAGAATACGACGTTGCCGGGACCCCTACAAAGGGTTGTACCAGGTGTTACGACTTTGTACTTGCAGTTCTGTTTTGAAGCGTAACATGTGATATAGTTCGCATCAAAAATTCGACCGGAAACGTGTAAAAAGGTGTTTTTTTCGTGTTTGTGTGATTGGTTTTTCAATCAATAAATAAAGTGAAAATGAGTGGCAGGTGCAGTGTGTATCAGGTTTGTGATTGAATTTCTCGACTTTTTGTATTCATATCTGGAAGGATTATCAACAGGAAAGTTTTTCATTTTAATATTTATTAAAATTTCATTTGAAAATCTTCGATTTAAGTACTATGTCTCGTACTTGTGCAGTGCCCGGTTGAAAAAGCAACCATAAATCTACTAATGAGAAGGTGTCGATATTTAGATTTCCGAAAGATCATGCGAGGAGAAGAAAATGGTTTAACGCAATATACAGAGAAAGTAGTTTTAAAGTCAACGATGACAGTGTAGTTTGTATGAAACATTTTGTAGATTCCCAAATTTTGAGAAATAACTGTCATCCAACCGCCGAAGGTTCAGTTATTAATATACCCCGAAACATTCCTAAATCAACTGATGATGCAATTCCTTCAATTTTTCCGAATCGACCGAGTTACATAACGTCTTCAGTTACTCCGAAAGAAACTGATCCCGAGGAACGGAGACAAAAATTAGTTATCCATTATGACTATGTTTACACCGATTGGGACAAACAAGATCAGATCGATTTTCTGACTTTTGTTGTCATTTCAAATGCAAGGCAATTTTCAACTTCTCTTCCAATATTAAATAAAATGACTTTGTTCCACAAAATAAATTTTAATAAGGGGCATTTCTGAAAATATAAGTCGTATTTAGAGACGAAGTAAACGTACCCATTTCTAATTTCAAGTGGTTATTATGAATTAAATAAATATAGCTCTCATCGAAATTATCGACAAATTAACACAAACGATATTATACTACTGTTACTAGCTCCAAACCGCGTAATACTTCAATTTAAAATGGTACTGATTGTAGGTCCATCGCGACCCCACTTTTATCACCTCTATCGAGGGTGAGGCATACACGTGACAAAGTGACCTCGCGTAGATTTAATAATTCGTATTCCTTTAATCTGCCGTATCTTGAAAAGTATCCCTTTGAAAACTCTACTGTAAAAAGGATTTTTCATCAGGAATAGATGCCGCAGATAAGATAACAGACATTTTCTTTTTTTATGAAATCATTTAATGCCAGTCGACGAGAGCCTTCTTCTGTTGGAACAGTATTTCGGATTGATTTGGCTACAAAATTGTGCCTCACCATTTTTCTTTATTTCTTATAGTCCACCTAGCGTTGGCCGTAAAACCAGGAATCGTCTAGTTCATTCATGAAATATCGATATTTTTCTTTATTTCTTCGTTATATCGGAATGCATTCCATATGATAACCTACCCAAATAAATTCTCTACACTTTAGTGAAATCTCCTCAAAATCGGCTATTTGATTGCGGAATGCTGTGAAGACAAACACACACAAACTTTCACATTTTTAATTAGAGTAGTGGAAAGTATTGACAAACTACTTCGTATGAGTGAACTCTTATATCCGAGTATCACACGAGATACAAACGTAGACAGCGGAAACAACTGTTGTTTCGTATTAAAAATGATCAAAACACACCTCTCCTTTAACTGATGAATATTCCCTGTAGAGGAGCCATTGGATAACAGTACATAATTAAGTTGTTTTCCCCCGAAGCAAGAATACGTTTCAATTTTCTGAAATGGTGGATGCGTCAATATTAATGGTTCTCTCATTTCATCCAATGGGGATTTCACTTGTTGACAATCACATTAATGGATACGTAACGTGATACGTAAGGAATCGGTAAATCGAATATTTCTCGAATTTATGGATCAATACAGCTATTGATCAGAGTTGAATGAGGAAAGTTTGCATAATTTCACGTCGAACTAAAATCTGTCCGATCAGAGTCGCTCCGCTCCTTTCACATTCCCCTTGGCGGAACATAAAGCTCTATAGCCCACGTCGCAAGACTGTTCTGAACGGAAAATTTCAATTTAAAGGCCGATAATTAGTTCGCAACTTACTATCCCCGATTATTAACTGCCGGAGCCGCTGCGACGTATAAAAATGGCCCGAACAAAGCCGTAGAAATAAGAGTCCGTCCGTTGCACACCGCGTTTATTAAAGTTGGGCGATTGCGGAAAGCACCGGCGTCTCGCCATATACGGTGTGGTGGAGGAAAATCGACACAATTTGTAATTTACTTGAGAATTTTCGGAAACTTCGGGAAGTTTTCATTGAATATCAGAACGAATTATGAATTATTGACATTCTTGAAGGCGCTCACTGAAGCTCTTATTTAATTTTTCAACATTTCAACTCATTCTCTTTCATTTTCTCTTTGATCCTGAGAGTCAAGAAGATGCTTGCACTCCAGGCTGCATTTGTGATCAAATCGCGAGCCGAAGCGTACTTCGGCATGGACGCCAAGTAGATGGAGTTCCCTGTTACCATTCATAATGAAATTCATGCCTAGCAAGATTTCACTTCATCACGGAATTCGTGCCAGGTATAGTTCATGCATAGGCGCAGTGCTTTCAATCACATGTTTGACCTGCATTGGGCAACTTCCGTTTTAATAATGGTTATATGTTGAAGATAATAGATCTGTTATCTGAACTCGAACCAATCATAGATAAATATCCCTCAATTCTTTCCCTTTCGTTTTCAGTTTCATTTAAAGTGTAAGGTTATATGCTATAAAACACATTCAAAACGCATGCATGGATTCAATTCTTCATTGTGAATGGTAGGTGCCAACTTAAGTGGCAAAGTGCACTTCGATCCAAGAATTGATTACGAATGCAGCTTCACATTTCTCTCCAAGTAGCCTGATCACAATAAATCTAAAAGTTTATCGGCAGAGATTTTGTCCTAAATCTTATATTTTTTCGCTTTTTTCTTGTTTTTCGACTTTATCCAGAAAACTGAGCGTTTTTCATGGAAATTATACACATTATGAAAGAAGACAAAAGCTTTTACAATTTTCTTCTTTGATTTTTTAGCTAAAGAGCAAATGTTCCAAATAATGGAAAATCAACGGTTTTCGAGAAATAATGGAAAATAAGTTTCTCTATTTCAGTATCGTAATGAGTTCATTACAGTTCTGAAAGTGGTGCTGTAATGAAACTCATTACAGCATTGTTTTCAGTTATATTTTTCGTTTTATGGTTGTCAGTACTGACCTCCGATCGAATCAAGTTTCGAATCAAATCAATTCAAATTCCGTGATCTGTCAAATTTCGTATGTCACACCAACTACAAAGATTCAAAACAAAAGTAACTAATCTGAATTTTCATTTGAATTTCGAGCGTATTTCACAAAAATTGACTGAAATAGAGAAAATACCGTCTAATACTCGTTGCAGAAGGCAATTCCAACACTCATACTATCGAAAACTCGCTCCTTCGTCGCTCGTTTTCGAACTTCGCATTCGTGTTGCAATAGGAGCTCATTCTGCAACTTGTTTTAGAATATACTATTGTAAGTTGTAGTGGAAATTCTTCACAGCATTTTGTCAATTTTCCAACAAAATGATCGCCTAACACGGAATTACTCAGAAGCGTCAAATTTTGGATTGATTGGAATGATAAACGAAACATCAAACTTATGGGAATTCAGGTAACCCACAGCTGAACTGTGATCAGCAAATTGCTGAGTGCATATGTTATTTTACGATTGCCACTGCGTTAAACAAGAATTCAATTCAGTCAAAGGATATATTTTCTCTCTGAAACAATTAAAACTATTAAAAAAAATTTTTCCTAATTGTTTCTTGTTTCAGAGACTGGGAGAGGAAACCCAAATAAAGTTTTCAGGAAGAAACAGCTAGATACCATTTTTTTCGGATTCTAGAGTGGACAACAGTTCAACAAATGGTCCAAGATACATGATTTTAAGATGAGATGACTCTCATGAACAAATAATCTCGGTATTATTTCCAGTGACGAAAGTACGATTCAAAATAGAAATCTTTGGTGATGACTTCAACTGGACAACTGGATAACATGCAAAATGATTGTAAAATAAACATAAAAATTTGAGCTAGAAGGAGAGTTGAAAACAGTTGCACAACTTCGGTTTTAGTGGGGAGCTCATGTTTGTTTGTGAAACCTTTTGTTTTCTAAATTAAAAATAATTGTTTTCTTGTTCATTTTGTATGAAGCTTTTTTTTTCAAATAAACATCTATTATTATTATTATTATTATTATTATTATTATTATTATTATTCTGAAACAACAGCTCCCAATAACGTAAAAACCTCAGAAAAAATATTTTTTATGTGAAGTTGATGGGAACTTTAAAGCGATCATAGCAATCAGAATATCTAGAACCATTTATTTTAATGGTTTATTCTCTAGAAAAAATGTTATCTAGTTGTTGACTTTTCTTCCACATATGAAAAAACATTATTTGGTCGAAAATTTGAATTTCTTCATCAATTTCTCAAAAGCTGAGCCTCAACTCTCATCTCAGTAGAGACTTAAAGATGAAAGGAATATCATACAAAAGGTTTGACCATTCTATTACTCTCATGTCAAAAGTTATGAGCTCTGCAATTACGGGACTTTATAGTGAACCACCTTGCATTGATAATTGAAGGCAGATCTTCACAAAATTCGAAAGCACATTCAATAAACTTTCTAAATCTTTGCAACTGCGCACTAACATCACACACAAACGTGAGATGTTTATCAATGAATATCAAATCTAGATCCTAGGTTTCGAGGCGTCGGCCTCGATCGCATATATTCGTGTTACGATAAGATAAGACAAAGGCTAAGTGCTGCTTACTCCGCAGAAGTTGTCGGGAGCACTTAAGGGATTACTAAGCACTAAGCCCTGCTTTTAAAAAGGGCTTGGAAGCACAGTGCTCAGGAGCACAAAAAGGCTTCCAGTGCTTTCACGAGCACAAAGCACAGTGCTCTGGCACAGCTCTGACATCGTGGCTACTGTTCTGAGGACCACACGAATACAATTCCTTCTTAACTCCAGGCTCGGAGGGCCTAGAAATCGCCGGTGACCAACATAGTATGCAAAGGCTTCGAGCGATGAGCAGTTGAGAGACCGGCGTGGTGACTATAGCTCTTTTAACCCCTTAGACAGAAACAGTCCAGGGGTCAGACCCAAGCTGAAAGTAAGGACTCCATTCAGAGTACTAGGAATTTATAGGAAACCTTGAATCTTCGGATGCGATTACCCAATGAGTAATATTATTATTTACCACCTCAATTTGTACGGAGGCAGGTAGAGAGCCGTCCGAGACTTCTTGAAGACGTAAGACTCCTCAAGTACCTGTTGGCGTTCCCCAGCGATCCGAAATAAAGGGAATGAAAGGGATAAACTAAGATCACCTTCTCTGTCAGTCACGAGTCGCCACTGGTGAAAAAACCCCCTTTCGGCACGTGGGGCCCGCGAGAGAAGGAAAAGTTTTGCGTAACTTCTTTCTGTGCAATCGGTAACGAATTAGAAGTTTAATTGCCCCCTGATACCGGGATTTTCGGATATCGATTCCATCCTCTGAATCAATTACGCTGATGAGTTGTATGATGGAATTGTGGGAGGAGGCATCTTTTCGGGATTCTTCCTCGGTCTATTGGGGGATATATGGGAAAAGGGGATCATTCCGCAGCAAGAGCATTATTCGATTCGCTGGTGCTTTTCAACGACATTCAAAGGAACTCTAGATGGGAAAAAATCGCTTTCGAGAAAACCTATACTCAGTGATTTACGATGAAGTATCATTCTGTTGCTGTAATGGATTTGTTAATTATTTCTTAATTCTTCTGGATGACCCCATATCGACCAGAAGCTCTCGAAATTGAAACGCAATATACGACTGAATGATGTATTGGAGATTTATATTTCCTAAAAATATCAGAAAACCCTGTGGAAAACTATGGGAATTTCTCAATTCACATAATTCAGAATGAAAAGTAAATATATATATATATATATATGGTGATATATATATATATATATTATATATATGAAAAAGAGAGCTAAAATAATACAATAAATGTTGAAACAAAAAGTACCTAAGCTGAGGTAAAAAAAGAACGGGGTATCATATCATTCTTCCTATGATAGTATAGAATCATACGATACTATACAGCCAGGGGAAAAAAACTCAGCCGAAAAAACCTGTCTCCCCGTAAAAAAAATAACATAAAATATTAAATATCAGGAAAATCTTGAAATACATCAGTGTGATCATCTTCATGTTATCCGTCGATGGGCTCGGATAAACAGATTCTTCCCAAAACGACTCGCAATTCTTAATCTGAAATGAAAAAAGACAAAAGCAGAAAAGAAACCGATTATTCAGAATAAATCAAATGCATTTGCTACTTTAAAAAACATCAACATTCAGATTTCTTGGCTAAATAATGTTCAGAGGTTTATAAATATTTATGACAGAAATGTCACAAAATTTGAAAGAAATGAAAAAAAAAACTCCATCAATTTTCCCTTTCCGAATCTGTTGAAAAATTACAAACTGATAATTTTTTAACATAACAAGCTAAACTTGTAAAAAATCAATTAATACATAACTTTCAACTGTCCTCTTTCACGAGGATTTTTTTCTGTTGCCGTGTGGGTTTCTTGCAGAAGAATCACTTCGATACCATGTTCATCAGCTAATTTGGAGACGTAATCACACTTGTCCTTCGAAATTCCTACGATATTCAAATTCAAAATCCACAAATTCTTGCTCTCTGGTCGTGAGGGTTTTTCAAACCGGATACGACCTTCCAGGTGATGATTTTTCGGCACTTCGGATGTTTGAAAACCGCTGCGGGACCCCAATGAAAGGCAATCATCTCCCATAGATAAACGAAACATGTTATAACACAAGAAAACAGAATATTTTTCAGGACCAAAAATTACGACATATTCCGAAAATTGTCATTCTGACAATACAATGTTGCGAATGATCCCCATGCATGAAAACGCTAATCTAACAGAAGAGACCGTGAGATGGAAAATATTTGCTGAAATGCAAAACCTACCAGAAGGTGAAAAGCAAATTGGATCCCTAAGGAAGCATTCAGTATATCTGGGGGATACGGTTGGAGAAGGTCTCCAGATTGCTCGGAAGAAGGTTGGAAAAAGGTTAGGTTGGGAAACGGTTGAGGTCTTTCGAGGAAAAGGATATAGTCTTATTTTGGTAGTTAGAATAATATCAGGGAGTTTTGAGGAGTGAAAAAACCGAAGTAGGTTTTTTGGAAAAAAGGAATTTTTTTTTATTAATTTGAATTTTCGAGTCGGGAAGCGCGATCGGAAATTACGGTAGTTGTTGCGAAACGGGAGTGAAGCGTTTCGGGGGTGATTTTTTCAGAGAACTTTGGTTATATTTCTACGAGAGAAATCGAAAGATCAGAACTTTGTAATTTTGAATGTGTTAGAGAGTTGGAGTCCAAAAAACTTGAATTCTCTCATCTCATCACCTCTCAGCTTAGTTTTTGTATTTTAATTCATTCTGGATTATAGGCAGTTAGTTGAACAAGTACATAGGTTTATGTGGTTGTTTGTTTGTTTTGTTGTTTTTTTTGGAAAATAGATGGTTATGTAATATGCAGTATATGTAGTGGCTATGAGGACTGGGGAAATGAAAAAACCCTTTATGAAATGCCGACGTTTTGACCTTTATTTCTGGTCTTTTTCAAGGCTATTCACGTTGAGTAAACCCCCTACGACATAATGCGGAGGCATGAAACTGTATCATCAAATTGTTTAATGCGTTGATAAAGGCTTTAGTCAATAAATTAAAAACTTCGGAAACCTAATTTTTAATAACAGAGAAAGCAGTTAGTTTGTTATCAGAATTCAGAATCAGTAATTTTCATCAGAATCAGCAATTTTTTAATTTATTGACTTAAGCCTTTATTAACGGATTCAACAATTTGATGATATAGTTTTATGCCTCCGCATTATGTCGTAGGGGGTTTATTCAATGTGAATAGCCTTAAAAAAGACCAGAAATAAAGGTGAAACTTCGGCATTTCATAAAGGGTTTTTTCATTCCCCCAGTTCTCATAGCCACTACATAGTTGAGAAAAATAGGACACTAATACTCAAGATGAATTTTTATGTAAGTTAGTTTGATGGTTTCTATTTTCTCCAAAAACTAAACTCTCTACAAGAGAATTATCACTGAGCCCTACTCACTTGTGTAGTAGGGCTTACACACACTTTCTCCGAGTTGGAGAGAGCCTTTTGTTAGTTCGACGGAAAGCTGCTCTTTCGTTAACTGCTCAACATCTAAATAAACTCATAGATACAAGTAAATTTTTCACAAAGGTGACCAAAATATTCGTGTGTTTTATTACAACTCTACGTCTGACCTTGCCTTGTGCTGTGATGGAAAAGATATTGTAGATTTGTGAACTCATCCTTATAAGGCATTTCGATAACAATTTCATCCTCTCCTTACTAATAGTGGAATCCGTGGTTTCAATATTTCTCGCCTGATCAGGAATTGAATTCATAGGCATGTGCTAACTTGAATTCATTTGATAATTTGGAACGATATGTGTATGATTGTTGATCAGACGAATAATACTCTGATTTGGTTATCGAATTATTTGTTTCAGGTGGAAGAAATAAGCGTAGCTTGTCGTATAGTGTTTGAAAATGCCTAGTGAATATAAATGTCTTCTCAGATGCTCTCAATTTCCTTCTAAATTGTTCTAGCTGGTGTTCTTTTCATGTACCACATGAATCAGTCTTTCTTCTTGCTTATTTTGACAAAATTACGATTCATTAAATACCCTTCGACGTTTTGCTAGTGCTAATGTGTTCTCTTTGAGCACGTGGACGTTTTTTTCTTCTCATAAATTCTGATTATGTGAATTATTATAGATACTTTCCTCGAGAGATAACTACACTCGTCCTTTTTCTTGAAGAAATCGAATCACCTTCAGAGTTGAGGATCTGATTCCAACATCTAATATCGAATCAAACGTGAACTTCAAGGACTGATAACTGATCCTTTCATTGGATTTATTCTGACGTGAAATTAAAAGGTAAGTTTCGTCTGGTAGTGCGGATCACATGTGATTCATAATTTTGATAAATTCCTATTTATTGTTAAATTTCATATGTATATATTGTAAAATAGTATTTGTCATAAGAGTGGAATAAAATCTCACTGTTCAGAATAGATTATCATTGTCCAGAGTAGAAGCATTCATAGAAGCATCAATCTAAATAGTTATCTAAAAAGAAATGAAAGGTGGCCTCTTGCTCTTTAACTAGCTGGAATCTTCGGGAGTAACTTCTTTATTACTTACTTTTCCGATGCCATCCTTTATGTATCTGTGTAGACATTCGAAGAGAAAGCAGAAATCAATCATACGCAGCAAACATGGTATCGTCCTGTGCCTTTCAAAAATAAAATAACCCGATACAAATAACTAAAATTCCACATTCTTGGCGAATTGAAATTGGTTTGAGAGGTTGCCTTGTATTTCCCTCTCGATCCAACTGAATGCTCCTCCGGAAAACTACATCATATTGGTATTTTCGCGGAAATAGCTGTTTCATTCGATCATGCAGTAAATACATTCGCGATGTACGCTCGCTGACTTCGACATCCAAGAAGCGAAAAGTCAAGTGGAAAAACAACAGCAAAATGAAATTTCTGCTCTCTGAACGTTCGAACGGATCTGTTGTTCGTATTTCCTATTAACATTCACAACAATGAAAAAATTGAAATAACACGATTTAAAGTTACCGTTGCCTCATAGTGTGCGGTACAGCGGGCAAGAATAATAATTTGGTTCATTTAGTTTATATATGGCTTGATGTCAGCGAATGGAAGGGAAGCATCGTTGCCATTTTTCTATCTATGCAACAATCGTGTTTGATAAAAGGATAACTTCTTTTTTTGCATTGATTCTTGAAAAAGTATAACTATAACAGATGACAGTTAAATCGAAAACAACCAGCAACGTAGCAAAGTGTTTACAATATAAAATTCAGAAATTGTACTCTGGTGGACCAATATTTGAGTATAACACCTCGCCCATCTCTGATCTGTAGATTCAATCGAAACTTTCGACAAAGTGTAACTCGATTCTGAAGGATCATTCGAGGTTCTTGACGCTAAACGCAAGATTTCTGAAGTGTTTGCAGATGTCGAGTCGAAAAAGTTGAGAATCATTGGAACGTAAAAAGGTAAGGGTTGCATGGTTGCGCGGGGAAAAGAGACCAAGGAGTTCCAAGGGTAGATTAGGGAATAAGACGGTAGACGGATACGACGTAAACAAGCATTAGACCGATAAGACAAAAATAAGTTGGATAGAATCGGTGTCCTTCGGATTAAAAACAAGAGCTGACCTTCAAGAACTGACCAGTGTCAGCAGTTGATAATGAGCTTTTTTCCCACCTCAAGGTCTCAGAGAGGCTGAAATCTTAACCCAAAATTTGCATTTACAAAGCCCCCTCAGATTAAAAATGATGATAACCATTACAAAACTTGCATTGCACACCCAGGCAATTGCAATTATACTAGATGAAAATAGATCAAATAGATATTCCTGCACTATTATAAAGTTGTTCACAGGAAAGTCTATGTGATCTGACATTTTCATGTAACTGAATGTAGGATCAGGTGATGATCCTGGGGTAGTTTGAATGGTGATGCAGGATCACTCGCAACAAGCTGCAAGAGTTGCAGCGACTAGCTTGTGTTGGGTTGGGACCACATGGGTTATGTATACAACTCCCACAGCAGCGCTCAATGTCATACTTGATTTACCTCCCCTAGGAAATGTAGCCTGCTGGAAGCCATTTAAATAACCCTCAAAGGAAACCTCCTATCTGGAAACTGGGGACACATGAGGATACTGAATCAACTAGACTCAAGCCTCTTGGCAAAACCATCAGATGAGATGCCAAGCATATATGATTTGGTGACCGTCCTAGTGCGATGAACTTCGTAAATCGTTTAGACAAAATTCATTCATATGGTACACTGATGGATCGAGAACAGAAAGGGGTACAGGTTTTGGGGTATGTGGACTTAAATAAAGGATATTCAAGCCTCTTGGAAGTGAACCTTCTGTTTCACAGGCAGAGACACTAGCTGTCTATACTTGCGCTCAAGAGTGGCTTCAAAGGAATCTCAAAGAGGCGCATATATATCACCATGGACAGTTAAGCCACTCTGAGATCACTGAAATCATAGAGCCAGGAGTCTCAGCTGACATGGGAATGCCGTTATACCATAAAGAAACTGACCAGAGGCAATAAGATGACTCTACCAGGACATTGTGGTATTGAAGGAAATCATCAAGGCTGAAACCTATTGGACCTGAACTTTTCTGTGGGCTGGGAAAAGACCAATATAGGAAAACGGTCCAACAATGGGAAGCGGTGAACAAAACAAAGCTCTGGAGAAATACTCCTAGACTTGTGCAAGCTAAGAAATTTGTGAAATTCTCGCCGACCTACTCTAGGAGGCACATAAAGCTCGAGATGAGCTAATGGTAGGTCTGCTGACGGGACACTGAAGATACACTCATCTTCTGAATCGCATGGGAAAATCAGCAGATGAAATTTGCAGGATATGTGGACCAGAGGAAGAAAAGGTTGAACACATGGTATGCAAGTGGCGGAACTAAGAACCATTCACATGAGGAAGTCGGTTCTGGATTCTCATGAGGTACGAGCTAAAGCTCCTAAGGATGTCGTTGGGTTTATCATTGCCAGTGACGGTCTCCTTGGGATTTAAATGAACGAGTTGGATGAAGAACAAAAGATCCTTGCGGTCTAAGTTCCCGGAAGGCTGAATGTAGCCACAACGACCCCTGTTCAGAATAATGAGGATGAAGGAAGGTTTTGGTTATATGAGAAGGAAAGAATTTATTGTCGACTTTTTATTGAACTAGCTACCTGCTAGTCTCGTCTGAGATCTGCATATCTTGTGATTTATATAATACAATTGTTGAAAAGAGTATACAATATTATGGTAATATTGGACTGCGATTCTCTGTACCGACCTTGTCCTCTTGCCGTGACACAAGTCCTTAAATCATATTCTCTGAGGCGATTTCTTATTGTCTGAGTGCTAATTTGACCCCATGAGTTTGCTCAAGCTGATTTTGAAGTAGGCGCGGTTGCAAACCGTTGTCTCAACGAAGAAACTCTCAAGTAACGTTCTTGAATGGCAGTTGTTACCCGTGGTCTACCCTGTCCTGGTCTTCGGACATTCATACCTGTCTCCCTAAATCGCTGCAACATTCTGAACACACTTGTATGGGAAACTCAAAACCTTTCTGCAATTCTTGTGTATGTCCACCTTTCTTCTCGCAAAACTACCGCTTGGGCACATTCCTCTTGAGTCAAATTGCGTGTTTCGCGTTGCATAGCGATCGAGTGTAGAAAATCAAACGAAAGAAAAACTATTGATCACTAGAATTGATCGAGAAGAACTGATTTTAGAATGGAGCCAATACATTCAAAATCTGATAATATCATCTTTTTTTATTCCTGCTGGGAGAAAACATCTGTATTGTAGAAAAACGATGTAAGTGGATAACAGATACATGCATGATTCTGATAAAAATAATTATCATTGAGAACACCTTCAGTTGTAGAATAAATTCGAGATTTCAATAATGTGCGCAGTGTAGTTGAGTATTGTTAAGTCTATTTCTTGATTGAAGGCTTGATTTCCACCGAAACCTTTCATTATCAAGATCAACGTTGACCGGAACACGTCAGCCTGCATAAATCCACTCCGAGCAGTTCCCCCCAAACAGATCGTCTTCCTTTGTCAACACAAGCACCTAGGCCTTTGCTGTCTATCCCCATCCATCGAACACACAGATACCCAGCATTCCATGACACCCTGAAGTGTCGCAGATCCCCACCCGGCCCCTAGCCAGCGATTGTTATTAAAATTCGTTTCCGTCTACCTTGAGCGATCCTGGCAAACAATCCAGGCATCCAGACGTCCTGAATGTTCCGACGGCCGACCCGACGCCTCTGAAATGTTTAGATAACTGCCGTCAACTCGCTGCTTCAGCCTGGTATCTTTGTCTTCGGCGCATTGTCACCGAGCGGTGCGAATTCAAATTCAAATAACTAAATTATAAAGGGTAATGCATTGTGTTGATTAAGTTGTTGGAGAGGCGTAAGGCCTGGTCTGCTAAAGCAGGCCTTCCAGACGCTTATGTTAATTCCTTCGGGGGTTCTTGGAGAGACGGGCCGAGGAGGAATTTTGGTCTATTTGTCGAGCGAAGTTATAAATTGAAGTTTTTCGGCTTGGATGGTGCTTCTAAACGCAGGGATTTGTGGTTAATTATTCCTAAGCTGGGTCCCCGTTTCCTTGGATTTATCGTTTTTGATGGGCAGTTTTGTGAGGATGAAGGGATAATAACGAAGTTTTCCAGATGTTTTATTGGGTCGAGCCCTTAGGGAGAGTGGAAAAGTTGTTCGAAAGATGTCCGCCCCGAATAAAGGGCCAAACGAAGGATCAGTTGTGATCCTGATGTTATTCTCCCATTACCTATGCCAGCAACAAATCAATCCCTCTCTATGAAACCAACGAGCTCGTATGACCTTCTTGTTACATGGAGTTGGTTGGGTAAACGAAAAAATATCTTCAATCACCATTTATTCATTGCCTTCCGAGTTTTTTTTGAATAATCATAAAAATTATAATGAAATTGAGTGTAGTCTCGGTGATTTCTCAATAAAAAAAATTACCTATGGCACTCGAGGTCTGCCGCGGTAAAGCTATTGCATAGCATCTATTAAAAATAAGAAGCTAATATAGTTGATTTAAAATATTTATTTATCTTACAATACATGTAGGTTATTCAGGAATGTTTATCATTGAAACTATAGGTTTATGGTAATGAAATAAGAAACATAAGTCTGCCTTCTGAATATCTGGAAAATACCACGTCAATAGTGGTCCCATATTTTGTTGTGGATTCTTGTGGATCATTATTCATTTTTGAATTCAATTTTTCCGAAAGAAAAGTTGTCAACCGCTCTGATTTTTTATCAGCGAAGTTAATGTTGAAATCGCCAGCCAAGATAAGTGGAAATATATTACCATTTGCACCGAGTTTTTCTGACCCTTCTTCAGTGTACTCCAGTAAATTGCGATGAATAAAATGCTCTACCTCGTCCAATTTTTTATTCGGAGAAATATAAATTGCTACCATGACTATGTGAAGGCCATTTCTAAGTTTGTATAAGCATGAACAAATATTTCCAACAAATGAGCGTCTAACATTAACATCGCCAACGTCTTCAATATTTATTTCAATATTTTGAGTCATAATATCAGTAACATTATTACTATTTTGGTAAATAGCTACCCCACCTTTTAGAACAGTATCTCGTTTGAATTAAACAATACAATTGAAATTAGGTATTTTAATCGGATTATCACGCGTCATGCAGAAGTAACAAATAGGTTTGTCTCTGAACTGAATCTTGTAAATCGTATTTGTGACTATGTACCTAGACTTTGGCAATTGGAAGTCATTATTGAAATGCCATTTCCATTACTAATAAAATCTAAGACACTTTGAGCTATCATCTGAACACTATTTTGAATTCTTGCAACAAAGATGCAGTCGATGCAGCTTGCCTTCGATTATGATGAAACTTAAATGCAGAATTATCATTTTATGTCGTAATATACAATTTTCCAATATAAGTCACCCGAAAGAGTGCAACATAGGCGAGTTTCTCAGAATGTGATTTACTATACTCATATACTATTTCGTCAAAAGTTCCAGCTGTTTACGTATTCGTCCAATTTCGGAGCAGCGTTCCAGGTACTTGACGCTAAAGCCAAGTGTTTGCAGAGAATCATTGGAACGTAATAACTTGAGGGTTGCATGATCGCGCGGGGAAAAGACACCAAGGAGTTCTAAGAGTCGATTAGGAAATAAGACGGTAGACGGACACAGAAGAACCGATGAGACAAGAATTTTCAACTAGTTTAGAGGTTGTTAAACGAGATTTCGTGACGAATTCATTTGATGAAAGCTCATAAAATTACAACATCAGTGCGTTCAATGATTGTAATTCGAAGTTCTCTGTTGTCAGTGTTTTTGCTCCTATTCATTGAACTTCAACCAGGAAAATCCTACAATAATAAATTCACATGTAGCTCTGAACGTTCAAGACCGGATATTTTTCATAGTCGAACGATCCTGAAGATATATCATTCCGAGTGATGAACCGGAAGATCAAAGCAGATAAAAGGGCCTATTTGGTATTACACACTCACGTTATATTCAAAGTACTTTTTCTCCTGACGCAGAGTGCGAAAGAGGCCGGTAAAACCACCCCATTACAACCCTAAAAAAGCACCTTTCCAGTTCTTCCAGCATAAATCCCAAACGTAACGGCCCCAGGCGAATAACACACTTCTAACCGATAACGATCATCGTCCTGGATCCCCAATTCCCGTTCTCCCGATCTGTTGTCCTGTAAATAATCAGCGGGCGTCTTGAGAGGGTCGTGCGGGAGGAATCCTTTAATTTTTCAGCAGGAATTTTCCCGAACTCCTCGTGCCCGAGTCAAGTGGCGACTCGAAACTGGGGTGAGTGAAAGTCATTATTGAAATGCCCTCTCTATTACTTATGAAATCTAAGACACTTTGAGCTATCGTCTGAACACTATTTCAAGACAGTCTTTCGAATTCTTGCAACAAAGATGCAGTCGATGCAGCTTGCCTTCGATTATGATGAAACTTAAATGCAGAATTATCATTTTATGTTGTAATATACAATTTCCTAATATAGGTCACCCGAAAGAGTGCAACATAGGCGAGTTTCTCAAAATTTGATTTACTATACTCATATACTATTTCGTCAAAAGTTCCAGCTGTTCACGTATTCGCCCAATTTCGGAGCAGCGTTCCAGGTACTTGACGCTAAACCCAAGTGTTTGCAGAGAATCATTGGAACGTAATAACTTGAGGGTTGCATGATCGCGCGGGGAAAAGACACCAAGGAGTTCTAAGAGTCGATTAGGAAATAAGACGGTAGACGGACACGAGGTAACCAACCATTAGACTTGATACAGAAGAACCGATGAGACAAGTTTAGAGGTTGTTGAACGAGATTTTGTGACGAATTCATTTGATGAAAGCTCATAAAATTACAACATCAGTGCGTTCAATGATTGTAATTCGAAGTTCTCTTTGTCAGTGTTTTTGCTCCTATTCATTGAACTTCAACCAGGAAAATCCTACAATAATAAATTCACATGTAGCTCTGAACGTTCAAGACCGGATATTTTTTATCGTCGAACGATCCTGAAGATATATCATTCCGAGTGATGAACCGGAAGATCAAAGCAGATAAAAGGGCCTATTTGATATTACACATTCACGTTATATTCAAAGTACTTTTTCTCCTGACGCAGAGTGCGAAAGAGGCCCGTAAAACTACCCCATTACAACCGTAAAAAAGCACCTTCCCAGTTCTTCCAGCATAAATCCCAAACGTAACGGCCCCAGGCGAATAACACACTTCTAACCGATAACGATCATCGTCCTGGATCCCGAATTCCCGTTCTCCCGATCTGTTGTCCTGTAAATAATCAGCGGGCGTCTTGAGAGGGTCGTGCGGGAGGAATCCTTTAATTTTTCAGCAGGAATTTTCCCGAACTCCTCGTGCCAGAGTCAAGTGGTGACTCGAGCACCGTTAGGGACGTGGTGCAGGCGCGGGGGCAGCAAAACTGCCGATCGGCATATTTTCACGAGCTTCCAGGAGTGGCGGAGATTGTGGAAGTTTCTATTATTAAAATATCCACCTTGTTATTTTCCCCGGAGGAACGGGGGATTTTTGCCGCGATTCTCTCGGATCTTGAAGGCGGAGGGGGAAGAAGGCGTTGGAAATTTTCTTGATGAGGCAAAATAATAATCGTCGTCAGAATAACGAGGTCTTGTCAGAGGGGACACAATTGGAGGTAGCAGTTATTTGTTGTTATATATAAATGGTAGTTTATTAGACTCACATCCGTTCTAGAAGCTCATTCGAGGTAATATTAAGGCTCCCGTAGATTGCAGAGTTGTATCGGCTATACTAAATCATAGTTTACACTATTTTCAAGCTATTGCATAGCTTTCATCCCAGGCTTTGAGCGTGGCGACCGAATGTAGAAATTCCGTAACGAAAAAACCTAACACAGCCGTGTATCGTCCATTCAGTTCGGCACAGTGTTTGGGTGCTTGCGACTAGACGAATACGTGCAGCCACTCTAGCAGTGCAATCTCTGTGGAAGTTTCTATTATTAAAATATCCACCTTGTTATTTTCCCCGGAGGAACGGGGGATTTTTGCCGCGATTCTCTCGGATCTTGAAGATGGAGGGGGGAGAAGGCGTTGGAAATTTTCTTGATGAGGCAAAATAATAATCGTCGTCAGAATAACGAGGTCTTGTCAGAGGGGACACAATTGGAGGTAGCAGTTATTTGTTGTTACATATAAATGGTAGTTTATTAGACTCACATCTGCAATCCTGCACTGGTTCTAGAAGCTCATTCGAGGTAATATTAAGGCTCCCGTAGACTGCAGAGGTTTTATTGGATTGGCTGACAGTTGTATCGGCTATACTAAATCATAGTTTACATTTTTTTCTTATTTGGATCTTTTCTTTTATGTTGTTATATTTTTATGCGGATAACCTGTTCTGTTATTCGTCTATCTTGTCATATTGCTCTTTATTATCATTTCAAGTTTTTTATTAGGTGTACAACTTTGCTCTTGCCGTTTTGCAATAGCTAGCTGTAGCGGTGAGTGGTAGTTGAAATCACTTGTTTCGATCAATGACATACGGCCTAGCTGTGAATAGATTATAGATCGTTCACAGGTGGTGGATTTTCATTTCTCTCATATTGGGTGTTTTAACAGGAGCCAGGGCAGGTGGTGTAGAACCTGTTGACATCGATCGAAAATTTAAAATTGAAAATTAACAAAGTCTCAACTGGGTTTCAATTTTTCCGAATATTACTAGAGATAACATCGATTTCATCAGACTGAAATGAACTTGGTAAGTTAGTATACCACAGTTTCAACCGTTCCAATTTATTATTATTGTATATAATATTTTTATTTTTTTAACTATTGCATAGCTTTTATCTCAGGCTTTGAGCGCGGCGACCGAACGTAGAAATTCCGTAACGAAAAAACCTAACACCGCCGTATGTCGTCGGTTCAGTTCGGCAGACTTCGGCACAGTGTTTGGGTGCTTGCGACTAGACGAATGCGTGCAGCCACTCTAGCAGTGCAAAATGGAGTCGGCAATCTCGCTGTTCCCATTGAATTACAAACGGCAAATATTTCATTAACATCGGATAGAAAATGTATAGCCAAACGCAAACATTTTCCATTAACTTCAGCTCTTGCTCTAACTATACATAAGTCGCAACGTGGAATTTTTGACGAAATAGTATATGAGTATAATAGTAGATCACATTCTCAGGAACTCGTCTATGTTGCACTCTCTCGGTGACTAATGTTGAAAAATTGTATATTACGACAAAAAATGATAATTCTGCATTCAAGTTTTGTCATAATCGAAGGCAAGCTTCATCGACTGCATCTTTGTTGCAAGAATTCAAAAGACTGTCTTTAAATAGTGTTCAGACGATGGATCCAAGTGTCTTAGATTTCATTAGTATTAGAAATGGCATTTCAATAATGACTTTCAATTGCCAAAGTGTACATAGTCACAATTACGATTCACAAGATTCAGTTACGAGACAAACCAATGCGTTACTTCTTACCGAAACATGCATGACGCGTGATAATCCGATTGAAATACCTAATTACAATTGTATTGTTCAATTAGTAATAATGTTTCTAATATCCGAATATTGAAATAAATATTGAAGACGTTAGCGATGTAAGGGTTAGACACTCATTTGTTGGAGATAT
This sequence comes from Hippodamia convergens, assembly GCA_038502775.1. Lineage (NCBI taxonomy): Eukaryota > Metazoa > Arthropoda > Insecta > Coleoptera > Coccinellidae > Hippodamia > Hippodamia convergens. Next base: position 1,932,302 of record CM076607.1, read on the forward strand.
TTCTGCATGCTTATCCAAACTTAGAAATGGTCTACACATAGTCATGGTAGCAATTTACATTTCTCCGAATCCAAAATTGGATGAGGTAGAGCATTTTATTCATCGCTCTTTACTGGAGTACACTGAAGAAGGGTCGAAAATACTTGGTACAAATGGTAATAAATTTCCACTTATCTTGGCTGGCGATTTCAATATTAACTTCGCTGATAAAAATCAGAGCGGTGGACAACTTTTCTTGCAGAAAAATTTAATTTAAAAATGAATAATGATAAACAAGAATCCACAACAAAATATGGGACCACTATTGACGCGGTATTTTCCAGATATTTAGAAGACATTAAGTCTCAAACTTATGTTTCTTATTTCAGTTACTATAAATCGATAGTTTCAATGATCAACATTCCTGAATAACCCACATGTATTGTGAGACAAATAAAAAAAAATATTTAAAATCACAATATTATCTTCTTATTTTTGAATAGATACTATCCAATAACTTATATTTTGACTGTTTCAAGGTCGTAATGAAGGGAGAATGAAAAATGAGTTGTTCCTGAAAGCACACCTCACGGTATTTCGATATCACACAAAATCAAAAGTATGAGAGACTTAGGCAAATGAGGAAACAGACTTGGTATGGAGGCAAAGGTATAAAAAAGTGCAGATCGGCATATTTTCACGAGCTTCCTGGAATGACGGAGATTGAGGAAATTTCCATTATTAAAATATCCACCTTGTTATTTTCCCTGCAGGAGCGGGGGAAATTTTTTTTCATCCTCCTCGTTGGGGGAGGGAGGGAGAGTTGAGTGACATCGTCGAATATTTTCTTCCGAATTCTTGCTACGAAGTGCGCTCAATGGAGGGTCGACTTTATGAAATATAGTTGAGAGAAATCGATGCTTTCATCATGAATTCAAATGTTGGGAATTTAAAAAAGTTTTTAATTTTTATATGTTATAGTTTGTTTAGAACATGTCAATATGATTGTATACAGGGTTATTCACGAATATGGCTCTATAGAAAAGTTCCAGAAAAGACACAAGATTCAGGATTGAAATTCTAAAGGTGAGCTTCAAGTGAGCTCGTATATTTTTTGAAGGTTCTAGGACAAGACCCATTTTTTATTACATAAATAGATTCTTCATTGAATTCTGAGTCTTTTTGATTCCCAAAGTTCGAATTTTCTCGAGAAAATTTTCTTTAAATGAGGGAATACGAAAAAAACTCAAAATTGAACTCTGTTGAAATGCAGACAACTTCGAGGTTTTTTCATCAAGAATTCTCATCTTTGGGAATCTTCGAGGAAAAAGGCTGATGCTTCTTTTCCGATAGTGTAATTTTCAGAATATGATACAGGAGGTCACGAATTCTTTGTCAAAGTTAGAAATGACAAAACATCAAAAATTCGTTTTTTTTCAAATTGGAATCCCATTTTTCGAAATCTTCGTCAAAAAATAATAGAAGCATACGTCTAAGACTTTCATTCCACAATGAATGTTTTTGAGATATTCAGGAAAAACGATTTTTTCTCTCATTTTTCAATCTCATTCCAAATGTGTTTTTCTACTGAAAAAAAATAAGGTGAAGTGAATTTTTGGAAATCTCTGTCATCGAGAAAATGTTTTCTACAGTTATCGAAAAAAAAGCATCAGTCTTTCTTCTCGGAGATTCTCAAAAATGAGAATTTTCAATGAAAAAACCTCAAAGTTGTCGGTATTTCAACAGAGTTCTATTTTAAATTTTTTTTTCGTATTTCCTCATTTAAAGAGAAATTTCTTGGGAAAATTCAAACTTTTGGAATAAAAAAGACTCATAATTCAATGGAGAATCTATTAATTCAATAAAAAAATGGGTTTTCCCATTTGAGAAACGAAAGTATAGATGTCACTTGCAGAAAAACCGGAAGTCCTAGAACCTTCAAAAAATATACGAGAAGTCGTCTTATTACTCGAAGCTCACCTATAGAATTTCAATCCTCAATCTTGTGTCTTTCCCAAAAATATTCTATAGAGCCTTGTAGATTAGCTCATCGGAATTTGCTGTGCAAATGTAAATGGTGATTTAGAAGTTAGAGAGTGAAATTTCGGGCAAATTCAATATATCCGCCACTAGCAGAAAGAAGCTATTATTAGTGACAATGTGTGAACAAAAACTCAATTCTGTAGTGCATTTGTTCCTGAGATATTAGCAAAAAACTGAAAAAAAAAATTGTGACACCCTGTATCTCTGAAACACAGACCTGGATGACAAAAATGTCACCGTTTTCTCTACAAGCACGGCCGTCTCGGTTTCGCGATATTCCGACGAGTCCATGACTTTAAAATACAAAATTCCACTTTAATTAACCCTTTTCACTACTATTCTCGGAATAGCTAAATACAAAACACGTCTTCGTTTAAGACCAAGCACATTACCTATTACTCTCAAGAAATCTACAAGTCTTCGCTTGAGACTTAATCTCTAACAGTGAAATTTTCTATTTCACACCCAAAAAAACCGAGCAAGCTGAACTTTGCGGTCTCTACTCGTGAGCACGCCGAAGAACCTTTTCTGTTCTAATCACTGAACACTACTGACTAATTTCGATAATTGTAATACCGAATGTGAATTTTTCTCTCCACCTTTCGGGGTGGCACCTTATTCAAAAATTGCCTTCTTCCAGGGAAAATCTTTGTTTTTACCCTCCTATTGACCAATTGCTACATCTATGGCCGTTTCCTACCCACAACACCAAAATCTGCGTTTTTTTTTAAAATTTAATGTCACGAACTCATCTCGAACCTGAAAACTATCCATTAATACCCTACTTGATTTTTAACAATCCTGAATATGCCAAAAGTACTTGACATTTCTGCGCCGAACGTCCAATAACTAACACCATGAGGTTTTTGTCACCGTGAGTGATCTAATTTTCGCCCGTCTTATCAGTCGAAAGTTTTCCATAAATATGCCACACACTGTGTCCCAACATAGGGATTCTCAGATTTAATTCGCCTATTTGGCCGTTGAATGGCCTCGTGTTTTTATTCTTTGTTCCCAAGGAATAATCTAGAGAATTCAACGTTTGCCGATTATTTCAACTGATTTCTCGATATATTTACCCATATTCATTACAGCATGGATTCATATTTATAAGCCCTTTCAACTATTGGACAGCGACAATCCTTCAATGGTCATGAGAGGTCGTAAGCAACAGTAATTTTTACTTTCTGGCCTTTGGCTTCAGAGATCTGAAAATATTTGACATGAGTCTGCTTAGTTTTCAACTGACAATCATCAGAATTTCCAACCTTGGGTTTCTTTTCAATTTCCCCAATAGGCCAGATAGGCCAGTCCGACCCTGAGTCCAGACATAAGAAGAAACACGATTATTATCATGTTAGGCAGGCGCACATTTAGTTCAGTTATGGGGCGCTCGTCGTAGCTGTGGGTTATTGATTTATGCGAGTCCGATAGGATAACTTCCGCTCGCTCTTTCGCTCGAGCTCCCTTTGTTTACCTTAACGGGTCTCTTTCTCGTCTTCGCGAGGCATTGCTTGCTCTTCGAATCAGATTCCTCCAATAATAATCGGATGATTGCCCCGCATCTCTCGAGTGGGTGACAGGAATCGCGAAAATATTGAAAACGCGGATTTTGCCGTAGGAGAGCCTGGAGATGAGGCTGTAATTGGCATGACGGAAGCGATAAAATGGCAAGTAACGTGGACGAGAGCCCTCCAGCAGATATCGGTCTTGACGTGTCACATATCACGTTTATTCGTTGCCACATACGGTTCTCAAGATTTATAATAACATTCTCCTCTGGCGCAGTTCTCTCAAACACTCGCAGATCGACATGAATCTTAGGCACGGAAAAGAGTTTATGAAATTCACATCAATAATTTATCATTTCAAAGTAGCTCTAGGTACTCATTCGAAGTAATATTAAAGGATAAAGAAGATAATTCAACGACCTATGTGCTCCTTCCTAGAAATTGACTCTTAAGATGGGGTAGTGAAAATCAAGATCGTGAAGTAAACTGTAGGAACGTGTTGTCATCGGACCATATATCGCAGCAGGTAGACCGGTTTCTGACTTGTTACTGGTCATCAGTATTGGGGAACGCATGACAACCAACAAAAAAGGTATTATTGATTTATCTGGTCGTATGTTTCTGAAATTGAAGGAACTTGTAACGGTATGAATTACCGATTTCAAATTTCGGGAGTTTCTGGATCGTCTTGGATCGATCGGCCCTGATGAACGATCGACGAAGGCATTTTTTTGATATCCCGTTATTCTCGCAATGCATCTGAAGAGGCTGTGGTTTTGTTCTCTCATTCTCGAGTGAACTAATTTAACTGTGGCGATTAATAAATATCGGTGAGTACAAAGTTGATCAAACAACCCTATATTCATCTTTGCTAATAATTCGTATGTTTCATGTGAAGTGGAACACGCTTGGGTTTCGCCATTTTGAGGATCGTGTGATTTTTCATCTGATTTCCTCAATCATCTGATGAATCAACTTTCCTTCTAGATCAGTTTATCTATGTTATAATTGATTGATTGAATTTGAACATTTGCAATTCCTTGACCCCCTGATCTTCAATTTCTCGATATATCTGTGCCAGTGTTTCAGTGAACACGTGGACATTTTTCCTTTCTCGAATTTTCTTTATGTGAACTAAGATTATCAGAGATCTCGAGGAATTGTGGAAGCTTGCAGATACCAAAAACTGATGCAAGTGTTTTTTCAATAGCCTTTTTGGAGGGAGCTAAATCTCCGGCACCTTTTTGGAGAGAGCTAAACCTCCGGCACCTTTTTAGAGGGAGCTAAACCTCCGGCACCTTTTTGGAGGGAGCTAAGCCTCCGGCACCTTTTCGGAGGGAGCTACGCCTTCAGTACCTTTTAAAGAAAGTTAAACTTTCAACTACTTTTCGGAAGGATCCAAGCCTTCAATACCTTTTGGAAGTGTTAAAACCTTCAGCACCTTTCCTTGAATTGAATTAGACCTTCAACGCCTCTCTTTGGAGGGAATTGAACTACAACGTCTTTCTGGAGATTTAAGGATTCCAGCTTTGGAAGAGCTGTGAGAAGTCGAAGATTCATCATTCTGGTTGGAAAAGAACTGAAAGTCAACTGTATCTCAACTCTGGAAGAAGTCGAGGGATAATCACTTCCCTTACATGACATTATTCTAATAAGATAAGTTAACTAAGAACGAAGAACGCTCATGAATGATGTTTCTAACGAACTGTTTCATAATTGTAGATATTCTTGTCCTTATGTTTTTATGTTTCAATTTGTAATAGTAGAATTTGTATATAGCTATTGTCATCAGAGAGGAATAAATCTCGACTGTTCAAGTTTTGATTATCATTAGCCAGAGTAGAAGCATATTAGTTTTTGCTTCTGAAAAATATTCTGTTTTCTTGTGTTATAACATGTTTGGTTTATCTATGGGAGATGATTGCCTTTCATTAGGGTCCTGTAGCGGTCTTCAAGCATCTGAAGTGCCGAAAAATCATCACCTGGAAGGTCGTATCCGGTTTGAAAAACCCTCACGACCAGAGAGCGAGAATTTGTGGAATTTGAATATCGAAGGAATTTCGAAAGACAGGTGTGATTACGTCTCCAAATTAGCTGATGAACATGGTATCGAAGTGATTTTTCTGCAAGAAACCCACACGGCAACAGAAAAAAATCCTCGTGAAAGAGGACAGTTAAAAGTTATGTATTAATTGATTTTTTATAAGTTTAGCTTGTTATGTTAAAAAATGATCAGTTTCGTGAATTTCAACACTTTCGGAAAGGGAAAATTGATGGAGCTTTTTCATTTCTTTCAAATTTTGTGACATTTCTGTCATAAATATTTATAAACCTCCCAACATTATTTGGCCAAGAAATCTTAATGTTGATATTTTTTAAAGTACCAAATGCATTTCTAAAATGTATTTGATTTATTTTGAATAATCGGTTTCTTTTCTGCTTTTGTCTTTTTTCATTTCAGATCAAGAGTTGCGAGTCGTTTTGGGAAGAATCTGTCTATCCGAGCCAATCGACGGATAACATGAAGATGATCATGATGTCTTTCAAGATTTTCCTGATATTTAATATTTTATGTTATTTTTTTACGGGGAGACAGGTTTTTTCGGCTGAGGTTTTTTCCCCTGGCTGGATAGTATCGTATGATACAAGTGATGATAGTATCGTATGACTCTATAGTATCATACGAAGAATGTTATGATACCCCGTTCTTTTTTTACCTCAGCTTAGGTACTTTTTGTTTCAACATTTATTGTATTATTTTAGCTCTCTTTTTCATAAGAATATATATATATACAATATATATATATATATATATATATATATATATATCTCCTTTGACCTCATATAAATGTAAGGTGGTCTCATGTTCTGACTAGCTGGAGCATTCAGTGTTAAATCATTATCTTACACAATTTACCTTTAACCATACACAATTGGTATCCCTAAAGTTGGGCTATAAATTAACGTAATATCTATTTAACCTTACAAACTGCAGGTCTATTTCATTTGAACTCCATAAAGCAATCTATGATGATTGTCCAATAGAAGTCCAAGAACATAACGATAAAAGCAAAATGTATAAATTGATTAGCAACGTCTTCATTTTGATTTTTTTATTATGATGTTTATGCATTCGCATTTGATCGAATTAGAATGTTTTTTTAAATGTATTTTTATTTTATCTCATTCAAGAACTTTCTTTGTTTTTGTTGTATTTTTCAGAATAGTTATTTATGTAAGACATTTCAGTGGTTTCAATCAGAACACTAAAACTAAACACTTCGTAAGAAAAAGTAGATACTGTTCTTCGTGCATCAGGCTTCACATGACCTTTCTCCGAGCTGGGGAGAGTTTATATTGTTTTAATTTTCAATAACATCCTTTGGTGGACAGAAAGCCGCTCTTCCGTTGATCACCAACAAATCCAAGTGTTTATTATAACAAGTCTATAAATATGTATTTAATTACGTGGGATCTGAACCTCATGAAAGTCATATAATGGAATAATTTATTGGGAAATGCTGTCCGAGTAATGAAGAAGCCATTCCAAGAACTAACTCCTTATATTCCCGGAGGACAAAATGAAACTATGGAGTCTGCTCGTTCAACTGGCAATATTCAAGAAGAAATGAAAAATGAGGGAAATTTCAAACGACCCAGATCGCTCTAAACGCCCCACTAAAGTAAGATTATGTAGAGATAATGAAAATCATAAACTAAGTGAAGCTTAGAGAATCTCCCAGACTCGTTGGATAAACGAGAAAAACGCAAAAATGGTAATCTCAGGGACGGAATTCATTAGAGAAAAGATAAGACAAGTGTTTAATTAAACTGTTGATATTATTTCAACATGAGGAGGGAAAAGCTTAATTGAAATTTATTCGAGATAAGTTCCAGCAGTCCCACTGGCTTTAAACAACGACTCAACAAGTTCTGTTTTAAATCAGCCTTTATTTCGTTCCGAGAATAGAGGAGAGGAGAGGTAGGATTAGGTTTCTTATTTGGGGCAAATATCCAGCTGTCGTCAATATTTCCTGAGGGTATAATTCAGCTTTTGATGGGGTTGAACGTAACCAAATAGTGCCCTTATATCCTATATGTGATCATCATTAGACTAAATCGAGTTGTTGGAGCACTAATCTGGCTCTTAGCAAACAATTGTGTTCGAGTTTCAGTTACATAAACATTATTTAGGTGTAGACATGTCGACTCCCATACCTATCATTCACCTCATGGATACCTAGTCATTGTGGATAATTGGCGTTTCCTGATTACTGCAAGGGTGGTTCCCTAATTATCCCATTTTGGTTTTCATTCCGATGCCAGAGGGTCTTATGTTCATGATAATATTCATATCGTAGATTATACGAAAAGCTGAATAGATGTGAGTTTTGAACTGAGTCACGTATTTCATTTCAATTATAGGAGGTGATTTATCTGTTTATTAGGATATATATGATCTCGAACATCTGAAGTCACTCTCATGGATAAACTCGTTTGATGAACATTCCTTACATTTGAATCAAAATGAAAGACAGCCCTGAGAAAGCAATGCGTATCTTGTCAGACTTTACGATATAGGAAAATGAATAAGATCATCTTGTTGAAGAAATGATAATTACCTTACACTGGCTCTGCCTAATATAACAGGTACTGAACGGTTAATAAGAGATTTGCAGAAAAGGGACCCTATAAACGAACAAATTCAGTACGTAGAGGTCTCAGCTCAATATGGCATGATTAACCGACAGGTAAAAGCACCGACCCAATAAGATTCTTCATACTAATGATGGCAAGACCGAAGATCATGAAACTGTACCATGATGCTGCGAGGTATAAGGCTTACGTTTGGGCAATTTCAAAGTAATTTTTCGTTCATGTTATATTATTATTGATATATGTTATGTTCATTTCAAGTTGGGCCCTCAAAACTCCTCAACAAGTATTCATAACACGATGTGTTTGAAATTGACAGGTATGATCTAGATATATGTCCCTACTGACGTTTAATTCTGAGCAATTTTACACGCCGATTTCATTGTTACTTAAATATGTGTATAAAGTTGACAAGTGAGATCCCGACTGGTTTAACCTCTGAACAATTTTATACTCCCATTTTATTATTTATGATGTGTGAAAAATTGATAGGTAAGAGTGGGACAAGATCTCAAGCGATGAGCATCCGAAATATAAGCGCATGAAAGAACGGCATGGTTGACTATGGCTTCCGAGGAGTCGGCAAACTAACACTTCTTGTTTTTTATGGGGAATACCAGATAGTGTATTCAAACAAACGACGAATTGAAGCATAATATCTGCACTCAAATAGCCGCTATCGCCCCAGATATGTGTAGACTCGTGATGGCTTATTTCCGTTGTAACGGTATGATTTACCGATTTCAAATTTCGGGAGTTTCCGGAGCGTCTCGGATCGGGAATCGGCCGAAGAGCTCGATCCCTGCCGATGCACGCGTTACAAAGCCAGTCCCTCGAGTTCTCTGGTAGACTATAGACGAGGCCATTTTTGATATCACGTTATTTTCGCACTTATCTGAAAAGTCTGTGGTTTTGTTCTCTCATTCTCGAGTGAACTAAAATAGCTGTGGCGATAAATAAATATCGGTGATTACAAAGTTAATCAGGCAATCATAATTCATCTTTGCTAATAGTTCGTATGTTTCATGTGAGGTGAAGTACTCGAGTAGCACGCTTGGGTTCCGCCATTTTGAGGCTCGTGCGACTTTTCATCTGATTTCCTCAATCACCTGATTAATCAACTTTCCTTCTAGATCAGTTTATCTATGTTATAATTGATTGATTGAATTTGAACATTTCCCAATTCCTTGATCCTCTGATTTTCAATTTCTCGATTTATCTGTGCCAGTGTTTCGGTGAACACGTGGACATTTTTTTTCTTTTCTTGAATTTTCTTTATGTGAACTAAGATCATCAGAGATCTCGGGGAATTGTGGAAGCCTGCCGATACAAAAAAAACTGATACAAGTGTTTTTTAATAGTCTTTTTGGAGGGAGCTGAGCCTCCGGCACCTTTTTAGAGGGTGCTACGCCTTCAGTACTTTTTTCAGAAAGTTGAACTTTCAACAACTTTTTGAAAGGGGCCAGGCCTTCAATACCTTTTGGAAGGAGTCAAACCTTCAGCACCTTTCCTCGAAGGGAATTAAACCTTCAATGTCTCTGTTTGGAGGGAATTGAACTCTCACCTCCTGCAACACCGTTTTTTCTGGAAGATTTCAAACGTCTTTCTGGAAATTTAAGGATTCAAGCTTTGGAAGAGCTGTGAGAAGTTGAAGATTCATCATTCTAGTTGGAAAAGAACTTGAAGTCTACTGCATCTTAACTCTGGAAGAAGTCGAGGATAATCACTTCCCTTACCTGGCATTATTCTAATAAGATAAGTTAACTAAGAACAAAGAACGCTCATGAATAAAGTATCTAACGAATTGTTCATAATTGAGGATATTCTTGTCCTCATGTTTTTATGTTTCAATTTGTTATAGTAGATATTGTAAATAGCCATTGTCACCAGAGAGGAATAAATATCGACTGTTCAAGTTTTGATTAGGTATCCTTAGCCAGAGTTGAAGCATATTATCTCCTATTGTTCTGACTAGCTGGGGCATTTAGTGTTGAATCATTACCTTACACAATTTATCTTTAACCATACACAATTGGCACCCACAAAGTGGGGCTATAAATTAACTTAATTTATCCTTTAACCTTACCCCGTGTTTGATTAAAAGAGTGATAGCATCGCGAGGGTTAACATTTGGACAACATAATCTTTGCCACTCAATTTTCCAAAACCTTGTCTGAATTTTAATAAAGACAAACTTTTCTTCTGATTTGTTGTTTTGTTTTTATTGAAAATGTGAATACCCCACACCCTTTTTGGACATCCTGTATGAGATATATTCATGAACCAGGCCTATAGATCAGGTTATAACTGACTGAAGGATCCAGATGTTGTTGGATGTTGATCAACAGGACTCCAAAGAAAACTGTAACAAATGTCTGTGGTAACAACACTCTCTTCTACACACCAATCTTATTGTTTCTAATGTGTGTAAAATTGACAAGTATGACAAGTAAAGGATGTCTCTAGTGAAGCTTACTTCTGAGAAAGCGTACACTCCGCACCAAAACCGAAAGCTCGAGTCGAAACAGTTCCTGCAGATTCCGAAACCCAACTCTCACAGCGAAAAACCCGTCCTCTTTGTTACGAGCCCAGACAGTTCACGAGAGAAGAAGAACGTCCGCCGCCCAAAGCAACATTTTATCTTCGTCAGCGAACAAAAACCGACGCGGTGCAAATTGAAACAAATGATAGCGTTTTGATTCATGCACTTCATAATGCGGCAGACGGGCGCTTGAATATTTGAAAGGGTATATCGAACGGGCGGTTCCATCGAGGTACATAATTCAGGGCGTCGGTAGGCGGTAGACCCTGCTTCTTTGTCCGGGCTTTGTTCCTCCGACCCTCGACCAAGTGAAAATAGCGGAGCGGGCTGTGAATTATGGCATCGGTAACCAACAGGCGAGCGTGGCGACCTCTGGCGGATGGGTAGACGTCGTGTATTGCACGCGACGTCTTTCATACCTCCGGTTTGCTTCCTGAAGAGAAATGGCAAGACGGATGGTGTTGTGGTATTCTTGTTAGGGACACGAAACGGATGCGAGATGAGACACATTCTTAATAAGATGGGAGAGTTTCAACGTACCCACAAAGCTGCGGTGGTTTCTTAAATATATTAACCTTAATTTTATGACGGCGTTTTTTCCGGGTTGCGATTTGCATCTACCACTCTCTTTCCAAGCTTACTCGGGCGCCAATTGAGATGGGTTTTATTCCTTACGTCGCTCACAGTTGTCCACCTGGGTAGCTTTTCTACAGTTGGAGACAAGGTTCGACTCAATCTGGGATGGTAGCGATTGATATGATTCTATTTCTTCCACTGAAGAGGAGCGACTTTTAGCTAGATAAATAAAACACACTTCGACGAGACTCGCTATATTGTCAAATACAAACACTTTAATACAACACGCAATGCTGCAATTTACTGACGGTGCTAGAATGAAATGAATGAGGTAAAAAGCAGCAAAGTTAACAACATACCGAAAATAGCTACAACGCAAATGACGGGCGGAAGAGAATGAAGCAAGGTGAGCAGGCAGCGTCTGTAAAGCGGCTAAAATGCGTGATTTGAAAACAGTTGGGAGCGACAGCCAGTAACTTAATTATCTTTATTTCCAATGAAAAGCATACAAAGTAACGGGTGCAAAGCGGTACACACTGTCTACCTGCCAACTAACTATCCTGTTCTGCGTGCGCACGAGATCTACTGTCCTTTCCCCTCTCGACTCGAAGATTCTTGTCCAATATCCCCAGATAGGCTCGAAATAACCAGGACTGCGCACGTCAGCGCGTCTGCCAAAATGGAGTTCGAACAAACGTAGTGAAATGCGCTGGCCAGGTCACAGCTACAGTGGGGAAATATAGGACAATTACCCCTTTCCTCAAGATTGCAGAGTCTGTTCAGTGTTCCCGAGAAGGAGAACCACAAGCAAGGAACCTGAGACTGACTCTGTTGAGGGATGGAAGAGTATCAACTCAATGATACCACTAGAGCCTAAACGTAGACTACGCGAAGAAATACTGAATAACACTGATGAAGGGTATAAATTATGGATCTCGCCCCTCCATCGCACAGTATAGGAAAACTTGCCGGCCACGTAGACAGGTGAATAAAATGGGTCTTACCAATCCTGTGGATTTCTTGTCTCAACAAACCACTCGAGTCTTATTTCACTCGTCGGAAACATCGAAATTGTCGTCTAAACGAGGAAGAATGTAAATTCTAGGGCGCGCTGGCGATTAGAAATTTATGTTCGAAATACTAGGAATTAAATCGAAGAACTACTCGGAACTCAAACTCTGACTTTTGGAATTGAAAACTGTTCGAAAACTAAAAACTCGAAAAACTATCGGAGAATCGGAAAAAACTGACGCTCCGCTTGAAATCACCGAATTTATATGTTCGGTTGGAGGGGGAATATTTCGAGTCTCGAATATCGTCAAAACAATTGCCGTCTGCAAAAAAAACACATATGGGATTTTTTCTACATAGGTAGGAATTTGAAATTGGCTTGTTAGATTTTCACGATATGAAACTCGAAATAATTCAATTTTCGAATGTAAAATTTTTCGAAAATATACAGGATGATTATGGTAACGAAGTTTTCGTCGCCACGTTACGAAATTAAAATAATTTCGTGTTTGTATTCGGAAATAGTTGGAAAATATACAGGTTGTTCTAAGTGACGAAGTTTGCTTCGTTACGATTTTGAAACAATTTCATCTTGAAATAAATCAATACTCATCACTTTTTAATGCAATTATTGGTGCTTCAACGAGGAGAAATTAAAATTGAAAACAGAAATAACGGTTTAATTCAACAGACACTCCCTGAGGATCTATCCAAGACCCAAGTTCCGTAACTAAGACGTAGAAATACGTCAAACAGCCCTCCCTTACAACGAAAATCGTGCACTGGACGACTTCGAGACTATTTGGTGAGCTCCGAACTACTACTACTTCTATTCATGTTATACTGAAGAATTCCATAGTAATTGGTTTCCTAGCGGCCCAGACAAGTTGCCTGGATGGAATCGGTGTTCTTAGGGTTTCAGCCAAGCTGCTGAGAAGGAAACAAACTGGACACTATTCCCTATCTTCAAGGTAGTAAACCAGAATTCACAAACTTTTCATACGACCATGACTAGCTCGGGATAAATCTTCTTCACTGAGGTGCAAATTTATGTCTCATAAGATCTCAAAAAATGCTGAAATATCCTAAATGTCATCTTGAAATACATTACTACTCAACAATTTTCAATGCAGTTATTGACGCTTCAAACAGAAGAAATTGAATTGAAACAGAAATGACGGTTAAATTGAACAGACTCTCAATGAATTGTCCTGGATAAATTGTTTAGCACATCATCATGAGCGTTGGTATTATTTTAATCGTTTTATTGCGAAGTTTATAGAAGAAAGACCTTCATTATATTCGACTTGAGTTCAGCTGCTTTCACACTCCGCTGTAGAGGAATATGCACTCATACCAGATATCTTAGATTTCAGAAGGATTGAGCTCCGTTGGAACCCTTCCCAGGTTTTTATATCTGATGATGTCCACTGTGACGTGAGTTGTTCTTTCATACCTTTAAATAGTACTATGAGGCAGAGCTGAGCGGAGCACTGAGCATTAGTGCTTCGAGCACTAAGCACTAAGTACTGGGAAAAAAGGGTCCCCAGTCGCGAGCACTAAGCACCGGTTTCCACAAAATGCTCCAGATTACTATTACTGCGTCTTGAAGTCATCGAGTAGCATTTATACAATCAGAATAAAATGAGATATTGCTTATATTTCAAGAGGAGTCTATTTCCATTCTTCAAGAATCATAACTTGTTGACCAGACTAAGAATGAAAATTCATTTGTCGGAATTCAACTCAAAGGATTACACAAATCACAAATCATTCGCATGCTGAGGTCAATGGATTGAGGACAATGGATATTTGTCTTCGAACAAAAGAGAGAATTGATTCAGCAGGAAAGATTAAATTATATCTTCCAGAGATAAAGAGCCGAATCGAGCGAAACAGTGTAGAGGGAATATGTCTTTTATTCCCAACTTGCGGCTTGAGAGGTTTCATTTTATCGTTTGACAATTTCACAGCGGAAGGTATAAAGAATTTCCATGTCGGATATTCGATTAAACGTCCATTTTGTTTGATGGAAAATAAGGAACATTACTGGTTTATTCATAAAGAATACGCGTTTCTTCCCGAAAAGCCGTGGTTATAAAAGGAATGAGGTTGGGGCGGGAAATTTTATTCGCTCTCTTGGTCTACAAACCTTTCATTTTTTTCTCATATTGCATATATTAATTTTAACGGGGCCTCATTCCTGTTGAAATACTTCTGCGTATACAAGGTTTACAACTTTCCCGCAGTACAAAATTTAATAACGATCATTGTGAGATACTCTTGAACCAGTTGGAAGAGATATTATCACAAAGATCCTTTTTTCAAAAATAATAGTTTTTAAAACTATTTAAAATATTTTAATATATTTCATGCATTTTGAGGCTGCTAGGAGTAAAAGAGCAAGATTCTCAATCATAGCAATCTGATTAATTAAGTCAATCATGAATTACTCGCTATTGAAACTGAGAGTGTCTTGGAATTTCGAAAAGTTTTTCAATTTTCTTGATTTCCTACTTGTGGAATTGTATTCAATTTGTACAAACAGAGAATTGTAGATTCTGAGATTTTTTCTCCAGCCTTGGTCCCATATTGTTCACCTTGTTTCAAGATCATTTTCTACAGAGGAACATTCACTCATGCTGGATATCTTAGACTGAAGATTTTAACGTGCTTGAATATGCTCAGCTAGAGCTTTAGATTGAATCATTCGTTTGCCTAGCTTGAATTCAGTCAAGTTCTTTCAAATCACCCATACCAGGACCTGAGCAATCCGTGTATTTGGTGTCCATTTACAGATTTGTCGCCCGTAGGCGATTCCATTTTTGCCGCCTCTGAATTTTGATATCTTAGCCCTTAGCCCCCTATCATATCAATTTTTTATCAATAAAATTCTAACATCATGATTTGTCCTCCATCATCCTTGTAACATCAACTTCTTATTTTCACAGCAAAGAATTATCAAAAAACATCATTTTAAGAACAAATATCTCAATCATGTACTACTTTTGAAGTAGGATAATCTTACATGACAAATATACATTTGGCGAACGTTGATAAATATTTTTTTATTACACCCGCATTTCGAAAACAATACAATAAATATATCTTTTTTTAATTGTTCATTAGTATTATATTAGTACCATCATGAAAACATTACAACACTTTCTTGCGAGACTTCGTATACGCAAAATCATTTATAATATTGTCGTTCGAAATTTTGTTCATTAACTGACTCTCTGCACCTCAGAGCTAAAAGTTCTTAGTTTTTGTTGACTTAATGTCCTTCGTGGGTAATTCTCCACTCTCTTCAAGCAAGGAAAGCTTTCCTCACTTGAACAATTGGTCGCTGGTGTACAAAGAGCCGTACGTAGTACTATATATAAGTTTGAATGAATATTTTCTAGATTCTGTTCTCGTAGGAATGACGACAAACTTTTTAATGATCCAGAAATTGGTTTAATTGAAATTCTCTCATACAAAAGGTAGCTTTCGCTTCTTTATAAAAAGTATGAAGATCTTTTTTTTCATAATCAGGATGTTTAATGGGCAACGGTTGTTGTTAGACATCGTAGTATATATCGGTCTCACCTTCCTCAGATTGTGTTGTGTTAGAACATATGTTTGAAGCTTCCGAGCTCAAATCTCTGCTTTTATTTTCACTTAAAAAAACTGTCAATGTTAACTGTCTTTCGGATCATTTCTTCTTGCTCTTCTCTTCTAATTTTTGCCAGGAATTTGTTTCGGAGGGGTTTTGAAATTTTTGGCATTTAACTTTAAAAGTGACGCGGAGTGTGAGAGTAGCAAGTATTTGTTGTTTTTAAAAATTCACACCAAGAAAAAAATGCGAGGCATACCTTGTGCACTGTCGATCGAAGTGTAAACGAAGATTTATCTCTAATTTCTGAAATTCGTATTGTGAACGCATAATAATTTTTTTCAATATTTAGTCGAAATAAAAAATTCATGAACCAAGTTTGCCGCCCCTTGAAATTTGCCGCCCTAGGCTCCAGCCTACTCAGCCTGCTGGTGAATCCAACACTGATGACAGCTAAAACAACACACCTACGCACCCGAAATAATCGAGAACATTGTAGTTCTCTCTGCTACTGAATAAAGGTTATTGGATGACTCCATTTCTCGGGAACGTATTCAGCTTTGGCCCCGCTTTGATAATATACGAACTATATTACAAATCCTGGTCTGTTCTGTCCAGAACACGTCAGCCAGGAACCTCTGGTTGGAATCAATACAGGAATATCAGTTCGGACATTTAATTAACTGCACTTCAAACGAAATCCCATGCAGAGACAAGTTCCACGCTCTGCAATCAAAATCCGCAATTCAATTTCATTGGTTTAATAGACCGAGCGCTTACCTACGTCACTCGGCAAGTTTCAAATAATCCCAACACAAAGATTGGCACTTTGTCGATAGGGAATCTGCTGTTTGACGAAAGGATAGCGACCAGTTTCCGGTAGGCAATTTACTGCCGATTCGTATCGCTGCAGATTGTTAGGATGCAGACAGTAAGACGTCCGCGTTGACGTGTCTTTAAAGGATTTGGTGGCGTTGACAGTTTGTTTCGTTCGTTCTCCTAGCTTAGGGATTACTGTCCCCGCAGGATACTCTGGAACTACGTGCTTTTCACCAGGTGTGATATCTATATGTCATTGGATAGAATCCCATTCGAACATTTCCCACAATAAGGAAAAAGTGGGAGCTCCCACAACTAGGAGATTGGCTTTGTTGAAAATTGCGCTCATGGTTACTTCAATCGTCCCCACTGCAAGTATATCTCTATGGTCAGCTGACTGGCTGCTCGCGTCAAATTACCCTAACTCTATGAATCAGCTGGCAGATTATCTCACGTTCCCCAATTGAATTAATTGTTCGTCCTCTCCAATTCTCCAGCTTCTACTGTAAATAGACCTCCTCTTGTGCTAATATTGTAATTAGAATTTCGAAAAGTGCTTGAAAATTGTTCACCTCGTTCATTCTTGAAGTAAGTCGTACTTCGCGAACAAGCAATGTAAATTCTCAGAATTAATAATTGTTGGAATTCGAGGTCATTTTCATGCTTTTCATGATGTATGAAATGTGTCCACGTGTTAGATCATGAAAATCTATAAGAATATTGGTAATACTCGCTAGCTCTATTCAAATAAAAGCTCCAATTTGTTAAACTAGATTTCTCACATGGAGATCATGCCTCGCTTCAAGAATGAACATTCTCAGGTCTTCCTTTTTGGTAATGAATCTTGATTTGTTGTATTCTCATGTTAATCATGTTATTTAAATCAGTTCATTTAATTTCTCAAATGTTCACGTCTCATAACTCTTGTCAACTACCTTCCTCGAGTTTCAAATAATGAATTCTCCACCTCCAGAGTGAACCTTGGAAATAAGTCTTTTTTCCCCATAAAACGAAGTGAACCCGTCTGAAAAGGTTCAACGATAAAGCGTTTTAGACATTGAATCTAGTGACAGCCTCAGTCTATGTTTCACTTTGGACAGGCTCCTCTAATATTGGTGAAATCAATCACCTGGTATGATCTCCTCATTATAAACATGAATTCTCGAGTTCATTCATCTGATTCACCTCGCAAGTTAGATTTCAAGCCTTCTGCTTTCTTAAAGGATTAGTGGTTTTATTCATACATACTACTCTCATGTTATAATTCTCAGAATTTTTCAATTGTATTCTCTATTTTTCTGATGAACACTAATCCTACATCCTCAAAGCAGTTTGGTACTGTAAATGTTGTATCGATTGATTAATTTTGCACTTTCTTATAGACAAACGTTATGGATATTGATTGTTATATCATTCTCTACTCATAATCATTGTATAAATCTCAATGATGAACAGACTTAGACAATTAAGCTTGCAACGCTTGCAGTTTTTTTAAGTTATAATTTCATTTTCGCAATCTCAGTCTACTCTTATGATTAATTATTCAACCTTCTGTTTTTCTGATCGAATAACTTCTTTGATTGATCGGTCACTATAAACGTTGTTTTTTGATTTTGAATGAATTGAACTGTCTGCTTTATACCAAGTGTAAAATTCTTATGTCTTTGGAGAGAATCTCGCTTCCAAACATTTTTGAGGAGAATCGAGAATAGTTATGACGTGACCTTAGCTTCATTCATTATCAAACCCATCATCTCCTTGTGTGAATACTGTAATATCTGATATTCAGTTCCGGTTGATACGGAACTTTTTGGTAAGCTACTTTTTGGCGTTCTCTCGATCAAATCCACACCTTGTTCGCTTTCAATTCTCCTTGAAGAACTGTTTTGAACATAATCCATAAGCCTCTGTTTGTTTTTGAAGTTTTCATTTCTACAGTATCGATAAGATTTCTTGCTCTCGGATTTTCAGTTTCAGATGTATAAATAAGAAAAGAAGGGGACCCAGATAAAAATTAAGACTGTCACATCCGCCATTTTGCAACTCGAGTAAAATTATCGGTCTCGTTGTCTCTGACGAAAAAACTCGCACGATTATATGCTTATAGGTCTGAATTATATTGTATCCAACATGGGAATATTGATTACACTTCGTGCCTTTTACTAAGTGTGATATCTTTGTCATTCCATGGCATACCTTCTCAACTTGTGGAGTTTCGGAAATATTTTGTTAGTTCTCAAAATTTTCATTCTATACTATCAATTCGATGTTTGATTATTGAAATGTAACTGCATTTTTTTAATGCAAACTCTTCTATTTAAATAACTTGGTTGCATTTCGCGAGCACCACCAGGAAAATTTTAAAATGACCCGCGCATTCGCCATTTTGCATCTCGAGTATCACCATACCTTTTATAACTATAAATATAGTAACCATCAACTAATTTTTTGAAGCTGAGTGCATTGTCCGATTGTCATTGATCTTAAGATTACAACGAAGAACATGACTCGCTTGTATATACCTGTATATAACTGATAATTCTCAGAATATTTTCCACAAAAAGAATATATTTTTTTTTCCATTTTCATGAGATCTCAACGACTGTTTCAGGGAAAATTCAAAGCAGGTGGATATAGATAAAATGTTTGATTCTAAATAATATCTGAATGAGAACTTTAAAAAGAAAAACATGATCATCTTTCTCGATTTTTTGTACAAACTTTCTACTTCTAGATTAGTTCCAGTAAGTAATACGTATGAAATGTTGAATGATTTGTGCAGAATATACCCGAGCCATGGGTCTCATGATCGATTCTTGCGATTTTTCAACAATACGCTACGAATTGATAAACTTTCATAATATCCGGGCATGAGATTCATCAGATTGTTTTGAAAAAAAACGAGATCAATAATAATGTGAATTCTCTAAAGAATTCCAATATTCCATGAGCTTGCTATTTCGATACTTCGGCGCTGAATTCCTTCAGAAGCCTGAAAGTTTTTTTCACCGGTAATACAGAGGATGTCATGAAAGGGTTCTTCCGAGAAGACTTTGATCTTTTTGAATAGCTCGAACAGCGCTGCTTCAATGTCCGTCACAATTTGCATTAGGATGGAGATGAAAGAATTAAACGCCTGAAAAAATTCAAGATATTCGCTCAAGTTTCCTATATTCTGCGCTTCAATAAAAGATATATAAGACTGAATTATTGCTGTTATGAATGTCAAATCTTGAAAATAACAGATGAAAAGTAAGTAGGATTTCTACTGGTTCAATAACTAGGCATTAGGTATAATAAGGAATGTTCAGTGAATTAAAACGAATATACTGACAAAAAGTCGCTTCGGAATACAATCACTGAATTCACTTCTGTTTTAATTTGATCAGCTTTCGTCAAATGAATTCGTCTGAACATATCGTCGAACAACCTCTGGACTAGCTTTCATCTATTCCGCTTAGTCCAAGAATCCGTCTCATCATCGAATCACCTTTATTTTCTGTTTTTCTCCAACAGAAACTTGAACTATACGTTATTCCTTTCCCATGGAGTTTTGAATAGATACCTGCAACCCCTTGATAAGTCTTGCGTCTTGTGAAAAATATAGTTTAAATGAGAATTCAAGTTACAGGAAATAAAATTTATTTTACTCTGTAGGTCTGCAGCGTATAAGTGATTAAGAAAAATCGAGTAAAATAACGAAATTTTATTCAAAGACAATTCAAGCATTTTAAGACAAACAATACAATGTATGGCCTCCACGGGCATTAATAACAGCTTGACATCTTCTTTGCATACTACACACGAGGTTGTTGAACATTTCTTGAGGACTTTGGTTCCATAAACGGGGCAGACGCTCTCTCAGATCATTTAAGGATTCTGGGGTAGGCTGATGATCATCTAATCTTCTTTGGGGCATATCCCATGCATGTTCTATGCAATTCAAATCTGGTAAGTGCAGAAGTATTGGTAAATGTGGGACACCAAGCTCCTCGCGCGCATTCTCAACTATGGCTGCACGGTGCGGTCTAGCGTTATCGTCTAGAAATTAAAAAGTTTCACCAATAGCAGCTTGAAATTTTGGCAAAACATTGTCAATGACATGATCCCTATAGTGTGAGGCGGTCATATTCCCAGAACAAATGTGTAGATTTATGCGCCGGTTGAAACATATCCCGGCCCATACCATAACACTACCCCCTCAGAATGGATGGACTTCTTGGACATAGCAACCATTACGGGGTATGAGTGGGATTGTCCATACCCTTATTCTTCGAGAATCTGAAAATCGTCCATATCTGGATTCATCAGTGAAAAAGACACTACGCCATTGATCGTTACAATTGATATGTCGCCTTGACCATTCCAGTCTTTGACGCCTATGGTCACGTGTTAATAGAACTCCTAGAACCTAGATTCACATCTGTCAAACGTCGTCTGATGGTTTCGATGAAAGCTTGGACCCCATCTGCATTTTGAAGAGTATTCCGTAGCATTCTACTCACAGATGTAGAACAGACGACATTCTTGATTTCATTCTGATTAACAAGTTCAGCCAAGACACCTCTATGCAAAATTTAATTCTTAATACCAGACATAGGTAATCGTTTTTCAATGTACAATGGTACAATAAATGCGATTGTCTGACATGAATTACTGTTCGAAATAAATTATTTTGTTGATTTTGCTTACTTTTCTCCGAAGATTCAGAAAACAATGTGTCTTTGGCCTCTGGTATGTACTTTGCTACTTAAAACAACATGAAATCGCGGATCTCACAGTAATGTCAATGGATATAATTTTTTTTTATCCAATTGCAATAATCTAAATTTTGGGATCTCGGAGCGAATATTTTATCATTAACTCAAAGTAGACCTAGGAAAATTTTTTATAAGCTTCCATTTCGCCTTTGGAGACCGAAAATATCTTCTTTGGTGGTATTCAAAAATCAGTCCATCTCACGCCGTCTATGATAATAACAGATTACCAGACTGTCAGATCCTTGTGTGTAATATTGTAGGTTCTA
This sequence comes from Hippodamia convergens, assembly GCA_038502775.1. Lineage (NCBI taxonomy): Eukaryota > Metazoa > Arthropoda > Insecta > Coleoptera > Coccinellidae > Hippodamia > Hippodamia convergens. The sequence continues at coordinate 1,954,063 of CM076607.1, forward strand.
AGTCAACAAAAACTGGCGGGAATAACATCCAACATTTCCGTCTTATTAGATAATCCTACGCTCCATTTAGAATATGACAGAAGACCTCCAACTGTCAACCGGTTGACACATGAAAATTTCATGTGACGCAACTTAATGGAAAACCTAATATAAATAATATATATCTAGCGGGCCGTGAAGCAATCACCTATTTCGCACAAAATCCGAAACGTTGCGACAGTCAGTCGAAAGTATAAATAATAGAGACGTGGGGCAGGGTTTTCCCCGAATACGGGGGGATTTCTGAGCAGGAAATGTAGCCTGGAAGCATGTCACCGCTGTCACCGTTGTCACGGAGGCTCTAAATGTTACAGCACGCTCGGAATATCGGCTGTGTTGTTGTATCTTTTGAGATATCAATTTCAATGGAACATTTCATAGGCGATGCTAGACAATGCCTGCTAAATAATGAAGCTGTGTGGTAGACGAGGGCAGGGTCGCCTATAGGGTTTTGACGAGGAGGTCTCAAGTTTTTTTATTTTTCATTTTTTTATTTATTTATTAGTTCGGGACACAAACGCGACGAACCCAAAACAGTGCCCACTATTCAATTCATACAATATCAATTAAGTCTACATATGAACATATTCTGCAAACAAAACTTATCTCCATGTAAAACATTTAAAAAAAAGGCAATTTATGTGGTGACGTGTACAAAAAAATTCATCTTAACATTCAATTCGATTCATCTGAGCGACCTCAACACACCGGTATTGCAACGACGAAAATACGTGAAGAGAGCTGACCGAATCATCGAAGTAGAATCAGAGAATACATCGATATTGGTGACTTGGGACAAAGCATTGTATGTTTTCATTATTCTATGAATTGGTGAATTGAGGAAATAGTAGGTGGTGGCAAAATCAGTGAAAAATGTATCTGTATGTCTAGTGTTGTAGAAAGGAACGACTAACCTTACGTATTGGGACAAATGAATACAATCGATCCCATTGTTCAGCAATTTGTGGGTGAACATCAAATCTGCTATTTTTCTACGTTGTTCAAGAAGAATAAGGTTCAATCTATCTTAAATCTCAGATGTATTTCTGATGGAGGGGAAAAATCGCATTTGACAATGTCTCATAAACCTCCTCTGAATGCCCTCAAGCCTATCTATATAAATTCCATAACGTGGGTTCCACACAACAGATCCAAAACTTAAGATACTGTTAACATAGGCCAAGAAAAGGGTGCGGGCGACATCAATACTTTTGAATTCAAAGGTTGTTCTGAATATGAAACCAAGCATTCGGTTGGCTCTTTTTGAGATATCACAAATATGCTGATCGAACAGTAATTTAGAGTCCAATGTGATACCAAGATCTTTCACCGTGTTGACATGAGAAATAGATTCACCAAGAATTCGATATGTGACCGGCACAGAGATGGTTTTTCTGGTAAAGGTGATAGAACAGCATTTGTTGAGGTTCAGAAAGAGCTGATTATCTCTGCAGAAACTTGCGAATCGATTCAAGTCCTCTTGAACGAGCACTCTGTCGTGGGGACCGGAGATGGAATGGAACACTTTCAGGTCATCTGCATAAAGAAGTACTCTGCAGAATTTAAAGCACTTCACAATGTCATCAATATGAATTAAGAAAAGTAATGGACCCAAGTGAGAGCCCTGTGGCACACTCGATGTGGTGTTTACAGCCCCAGAACTAAAACCACCCAAACAAACAAACTGATATCTATTGGTCAAATAGGACCCAAACCACTTGAGGAGACTGCCACAAACACCAACCCCAGAAAGCTTTGAGATCATGATAGCATGGTCAACTTTGTCAAAAGCCTTGCTAAAGTCAGTACAGATGGAGTCAACTGGAAGCCCAGAATCCATGCTACCTAAAATATATTCCACGTATACGGACAAGTTTGTCTCCACAGAACGATTCTTCATAAAACCATGCTGATCTGCATTCAAAATACCTCGTACATCAAAATAAAGAAAATCTGTCACTATACTCTCGAACAACTTACCGATTGCACAAAGTTTTGAAATAGGCCTATAATTTTCAACAACATTTTTATTACCTGACTTTAATATAGGGGTTACGCTACAGATTTTCCATTTTTCAGGGAAACAAACCATCCATTAAAGACCTATTGAACAAAATATACAATGGTTCAACAATCGTCTTGCAGCAATTTTTGAGGAACGAAAAAGGCACGCCATCAGGACCAGGACTCCCATATTTCATGGAAGCGATCTGAGCACAGATCCTACTTCTTTCTATTGTGTAAAGCCCTATCTGCAGTGGTGTATTGCCAGAAGGTTCATTATAGTGAATTGCGGAGAGAAAGAGGTACATCTACACAGAGTGAGTCTTTGACATAACCTCCTGGACAAATTCAGTTCAAAATATCATTTGATTTGACCGGTTTGTATCGAGATCAAAGAAACACTTCTTCGTATACCATTTCTTCCGAATCGGGATGAAATAGAAAAAAATATAGCCATTCTGAATTTGTATGCTTATGCCTCCCGTTTTTTCCCAACATACAGGGTGAGTCTTTGACTTGTACATATATTTAAACCGTAGATTCCTGAGGTCAAGAGAAACACTTTTTCCCCTTACTTTTTTTTCGATTCGGACTAGAAAAAAAGATAAAGCCATTTTAAACTTTCATAATGAGCTTTGCCACTCCTGGATATCATAAATATATGCCTGCCATTCAAAACTTGGAAATAATAAGTTACTGTACAATAAAGACAAGCTTCAACTTACTTTTCCAATCCTATTCGTCGAAAGATGAAGTAAGATTTTGTTAGTTCTGAATAATTACCGAATTTATAGAATGTACCTACAATGAATACTTATAATTTATACAGAATTTCGTTAGCGGCAAATGTTGGATATTTTCCTCTTGATTTCTTTTCCATTATTGATAATAAAGTAATCAGTTTGGTTCTCCAACAGGATCATAACCTTTCATTTCCAAACATAAACAAATGTCATTTAATTGAACGTTTACCGCTAAGCTGAACGTTGCCAGTTAAATCTCCGTAACCATAGGTCATAGACCTACTATGAAGTGTAGACTGTGCATAGACATACCACATTATGATGATAAATGTCATTGTTTGCTGATAGTTTTTTTTTAATTATAGCGCTGTTGTGAATAATCTGTTATCTGAAATTTGATATAAAGTGATCAACAAACAATTCAAATTGGGAATTAATGGTGTCGTGATTTTCAATTGAAACGTTATTTCGTTTATTCGACTTCATCAGTGCGAATCTGCAGGATGTATTCTAACCAGGAGATGGTAGATATGCTAAAATGCTTTTTCACTAATATTGTGAATAATGTGGCCGAGTTGTGATCGCGTGTTTCAAGTGCATGTTAAGATGCGAATGGTGGTGCCAGAGACACCAACATGAGTATCTCTGGGTGGGGCATTCACTCTGGCTTTTAATGAAAGCTTTAGGGCTTCTAACGAACAATCCCTTAAAAAAAATGTAACTTGCCTGAAGCATTTGGTATTTAGAAAAAAGTGTGTGAATTTGCTAGAATGAATAAGGATGTATATTGGAGAAGTAGAGGTGAGCTCATTTATATGACTCAATGAACAATTTGAACATATATGGAATGTAATGGTCAAGAAGAAGAAAAGTGGAAGAATTTTATGTTAGGAAAAGATCAATCACTTCAATGAAAAACTATATTGAGGAAATCATATGATCACTAACAAATTAGTGCAAGAATTTACGTAAGACCATATTCATATTTTGAAAATTTCTTCATATACCTACACAACTTTGGTACCACCAACAAAGGAAACATGTTTAGTCTTCTTAAGCATCAATTGTAGAAGAGGTAATTGACAAAATATGGATTTTTCAGGTTTTAACATCTTAAGATGAAATGTAATCCATTTTCTTCTACCAAAAGAAATATTCGCATCTTGATTCAGAATAGTCCAAAATATGTTTTTCTCAGGAACGATAAAAATGAAAGGACGCTTTTCGTTCCCTGATTATACTTCTTTCTTCTATTCATTAGCACAAAATATAGGTATCTTATATCAGTATGACTGGCTGCAGTTAAAAAAATTTCATCACTTCAGAAACCCTTCACTCTACTAATTTTTCCACATGGCAAAACCCTTTCGTTCCGGACGTCTTGAAGCACATTCAATTCTGCAATCCAAACTATATTTGTCGAACTCGACATTATCTTCATCCATGCCGACAGAAAAAAAATAAAGCACCGTTTCAGAGTGCCCTTAAACGTGGAAAATTGGTCATTAGCGCAACTGCATTTGCATATTTCGCAAAGATCCGAACTTGCTCTGAAGTCTGCTCTCTTTTACGACGACAGGTATTTGCGACTATCCGTCCAAATCCCCCCTCGACCTCTCCCAAGGAAAATTATTCATTTCCTCGGAATTTTACGACAAACACTCCATCTGGATCCGTATTTATTGTGAGGAACTTTACGTCCCTTTTCGATTGGGAGTCGTTCTCATCGGCGAGAACGTGAATATTTGACATTCTTCGCTTGGATTCTGGAAGGTGTTGACCCGTCATAAGTACTCGATAAACATGCTCTCTCTCCCTCGAGATTTTTAGATAAAGGTGGGGTGATTCTGAAAGCTCGATGAAGAAACTTCCTGTTCGCCATTCGGCACAAGTGGGGATTGGCAAACATTTGTGCCCCCACGAATGCATGAAAGACATTCTCGAAAAAGGAAAAGTAAAGAAAAAAAAAATATTCTGACAAAAAAAACTCAAACACCAAATTCGATTTAACACAAACAAATGCTGACAGATAATAACACGCTAAACCAAAATTAAATTGCTGAAAATTCATGACAAATTCATTGACAAATACCAAAAATTGGAAAAAGGACATCTTCAATTCAGGTTTGATCAGAGTTGAATTTGTATAACTGAATAAATGTTTCTTCATTTCAGGATAAGAATTAATAATAACACTCCTTTGGTCAATGGGAAGCTGTTCTTTTGTCGATTCTCAATAAAAATTACAGAAGACCGAGACAAAGGCGCATTAAGCTCAAATTTCAAACTGATGAGAACTAGTGAGGATGAAGTGTAAATTTTTTAAATAACATACAGAAAAAATTTGATGGAAAGAACATATATAAAGATATTTTAAGTCGAAAAGTGGCAGGAATCATATTAATTGGAAAAAAATTTAAACAGAATCAAGCATAATTTTCCGTCATAATAGGAGACATTGATAAATGGAAAAATGCAGAAAGGAAAAAGATAGAATCTTCAACATAAAATTACATTCTGACATATTAACAAAATCACAAAATAGAAAATCGACATAAAAACAAAATATTATTATAATCATAAACATAACTGTACTTCATCTTAAAAAGAAAATCATAAAAGAAGAAAATAATATGAAGGGACGTTGACATAATTTGCCTCCAATAGAGCCTTATTGCCAAACTCCAATTATAATTAATGAAGTTTGTCCACTGATTACACGTGGATATCAAAGTGACACTTGTGAAATTGATAATGATACAGTTTCTTAAATCTGTTATCCTTTGTTATTAATATTGTTGCCGTGTTTGGTTGAACAGTGTTTATATAAAAAAAATTTACCCAACTAAATTTTTCTGGGAGGATTATCATTGGTACTATCAGATCTTCACCTCTCAGTCCTACCAGTCCTCTCAAATATTGTACCTCCCCATATTCGCAGAGAGACAACAACTTTTGGAACAAATTTGATTCCTTTCCAAGTTCATGTCCCATACTCTCCTATATTCCAGATAATCAGGTCACCAGATTGAAGTCGTGTAAACCATTTTTGTCAAATTTTTTAATCGATATCAATAGAAGCGACAAGGAAATTTTGCAATCTGAATGGAATGTATGCAATTTTTTCAACAAAGCTCTTATTACTGATCCTTCCATCAGCGTTCCTATTTCTGATCTATGGTCTGTTCTAAATCGTATTAGAACAGGCCATGGAAGATGCTCTTCTGATGGAATTCGGTTGAGTGCCCTAATAGTGAGTGTGGGGAGACAATAGAACATCTCATAACTAGTTGTCTCATTTATAAATTTCGAGGGTCGACTGAAGTAACGAATGCATTTTTGAAATGGGTGGTTAATTCGAAAATAATTCCTGTTTTTCTCTGTCTGTAGAAGGATTACATGAAGATCCTGTGATATTTAATATTTTTAGTATTTTTTTTTCCCGTTGCACTTACCTCAGCGTGTTACTATTTTGTTTCAATATGTTTTGTTTTATTTTAGATCTCTCACTCAAAAGAATAATATATAGTGGAGATGATCAAAAATATCTGAATTTTTTACCAAAAATAAATGTGAGTAACTGAAAAACTTCAAACGATGATTTTCAGCGTATTCACAATTAACAAAACTATTTACTGTTGGACAAATGAGAGATCAAAGCGAAAAAGGCACATTCCGAAGTATGGTTAATTTAGAAGTCATTGCATTCGAACAGATGATTATTTCCTCAGAATAAAATGAAGTTGTCAATATATCGAATGCTATATAATATTCACTAGATTTTTAGAAAAAAGTTAAGTTCTCAAAACAGAGTTACACACCCATTTAGATGACCTATCTTTATTCTTCAAAGCCAGTTTATATATATCCAGGAATATCAAAAGAATCTGGCAACACGCAATATGCGAATGTCCGGTTTGATCGGATTCCAGTATGATGGAATCCGTTCACACTATTTTCATATTTGGGTGTTTTCTTCGTGTTATGATTCATTTTTATGCGGATAACCTGTTTTGTATTTCGGCGTTCTTGTCATTGTCTTTTATTATCATTCCCAATATGGATTTTTCTTGTAATGTTTGAATGCTATTTGGCCTTTGTTTAAGTGTTAATATTTTTTTATCAGAGTACAGTTTGCATTTGGTTTTTTCGAACTTTTCTGGCTATATCAGTGTAGACACTAGCCAAATGAAGAGGGAACATAATCTTACTGACCGACTTACCGTTCTTTTACCACTGTATTATAAAATAATCCCAACGTCTATCAAATATTTTGCCATTCACTCCTCGAGTATTCTTTCTCCTTGAGATTCCCTGCGTGAATGAATATCTGAAACGTCCCGTTGGAAATGTGAAAAACTAAATAAGCATCTACTGCTCCTTTCAGCGTCCCATTTCTGCCGTCAAATTGGTAATTACAGTCGACCGACATGTCCCTTTGAACTCGCCAGTTGCTTAAAAGCGTTGTCGTCTTCCTCAGTCGCATTTTAACGTCAATATAATCCCCGGCAAAATGGAATTGATATTTCTGGAACATCCATTACGGCGTGGGACGGGCGAGGGAGAAAGGAGAGCATGGGGGCAGGAATCAGGGGGAAGTCTTATCATTCGTATTTAATTTTCACTGACCCGTCCCGGGCAACTAACAGGTCTCTTTCCAATTTATAGTAGGTACGTTTTGGAAGGGTGGATGCTTCATTCATTTTATATGAGTTCAGGGTGTAATTTGAACGTATTATGCTCTGAAGTTGTGAAGAGCATTTCAGTGAAAAAGGGGTATCTCTAGCACCTCATTGTTTTAATAGTATCGAATCCATGAGGATAAGACAGGGTGTTCCAAAAAAGGGTTATTCCGTCCCTAGGATAGATAGAAAACTAAAAACTTATTAGGGTTCATTAAGTTGTTCGTCACGCCAAAAAAAGTTATTCACATTTTTTATGATTTTGCTGAAACTGCTGGCAACTTTGCAATGAAATCGTTAGGATTGTTCATGTCCACTTTTGATAACTATTGCTTCTTAGGATCTTAGCTGTATTGGACTCCAATTATGGGATTAAGTGATTAAAACCCAGTTAAATTTCGTCGACGTTTCGGACATTTATTGTATGTAACACATAACAATGGGGTTGTCCTTAATCATGACTAGAAAAGAGAAAGGAAACAGGTGGTAATACGACGACCTAAGAATGTACACATATATCCTTACCTAATTTACTTAAGATGTCTAATTATAAAACATAATAAGAACATGTAACGAGTCAATGTTGGAGAAACAAACAACGAATAACGATGAAAATTTCGTCATTAAAATTACATCAATAAAATATTCTCCAGTTCTCAAACACACACTCGCAAGAAATTAAATTAAAGTTTGCATTTTCATTTATGATATACGTCAACTGTCGTGATTGATGACCCATAATTGATCGCGTTCCGAAACAGCTATCGTAAAGAAATTTCATACAAATATATTTTGAAAGCAGATACATCCAATGAATTCGTTTTCATGTCTAACTCTCATAGAGGGCTCTACTTACACGGTTCGTAATAAGTAGAATTGAACATAACTTTTTCAACATTAGATTCATTTATAAAAATTTCAAGTGAACTTCAACATCGTTTAATTTCACACCAAAAAGGTACTCCTGATAATAATCGATACTGTGTACCATTTCAGGAATATTTCGATTTGAAAATTATGAAGTAATATCCGATGATGGTATGGAGTAATGATGAATGTTATAATTAATCAAAAAAACACAAGATGAAAATTTCAAAAAGGGATTAAACATCAAATAAAATTCAATTAGAGAAGGTGTCCAAAATGTCTTCCGTTCTGACGAATACACAAGTGTATCCTCTTTCCTAGAGAATCCATTAATCTTTCAAACGCTTGGAAGTCAGCTATGAGGTCAGTAAAGTGACGTTGAATTATATCTTTCAATTATTCAGGTGAATTAACAGTAGCATGAATTTTTTCTTAAGATACGACCAAACTGTGTAAGCCAAATGATTTAAATCGCATGACCTAGAGGACCAATGAATCTGAGCTTCTGCACTTCTACCAACCCATCGATTCTGAAAATGGATTCTCAACCAATTACGACCTTCGATCCTTTTATCAATGTGCGGTGGAATTCCATCATGCATAAGGACTCTTTGCTCGTTTAGCGTTGAATCTTCTTATATCTCGAATAAGTGATTGCTCAAGAAATCTAGGTACAATGTGATTAACTTAATAATTTATTCTTTCATTTATCTTGGTAATCCCAATTTTCTCGAAAACGTCCAAATATTTTTTCATTCTGTGAATGGCGTTTTGAACAATTCGATGTTGACTTGAGATGCGCATAAAAATCTGCGAAAAAAATAAAAGCGGCGCTATCAAAATTTTCTTTCCGGGAAAATACCTTTTTTATTGCATCATTTGATGAATAATTTTATTCTCAATTTTTTTTTCGGATACAATCTTTTTTCATTTCTAACCGTCAGCGATCTTCAGCGTGGTTTATGTTAATTCGATTTCATTTAATTCTTTCTGTATTGTGATAGTATGCCTTCATTTAGAGACATAGATATGACTTTGTGTCTTGAATTGAAGGCTAGTTTTCTAGAAAATGTGCATCTTCAAATAAGACCAAATATGTGGCTACAGTAAGATGGGGCTTCATGCCGCAACGGTGCCATTGTGAAAAAATATTCAGATTAAGAATTCTAAAATAAATGGAAAGAAACCAATAGATCCATCAGAATTAAAGCCCATTTATTACTTTCTGAGGGGTACCCTGAAAAATATGGTATATCGAACTGATTCCCATAACTTGGACCATTTAAAAATGAAGGTATGAAACTCATGAGCTTAAGTAGACCCTTTTATTTTGACCAAAGTAACTTATAATGAAATAAAGAAATGTTATAACTCAGGAAGTAATCTATATGCGTTAGGTTTGGCGATATCTGATGGGTCCATTGGTTCCTATTCTTTTATTTTCGAATTCTTTACATAGGCGCCGGCAGAATTTTTTCTCAGGGGGGGCAAAATGAAAATTTGATGACGCGCAGGCGACATCAGTATTTCGTTTTGCTGAAAAACAATAGGGGGATCAAAATCTCATGATTCTTGATCTGTCTATCTCTTCACAATAGCAGCGTTATGGCATAGAGCCACATATTTCGTCTTATTTGAAGAGGCACATTATCTAGAAAACTATCCTTCTTGAATGCAAAACACAAAATCATATATATGTCTCTGAGAGTAATAGTAATTACAATACAGAAAAAAATAAATGGAAAATAATTATTATAAAACAGCATGCTGCAGATCGTTGACGGTTAGAAATGGAAAAAAATTGTATGATGAATAAAAATCAAAATGAAATGTTCCTTTCGACACAATAAAAACGGTATGTTCCTGGAAAAAAAACTGTTGATATCGCCGCGACGCCTAGCGCCTTAATTTTTTTCACAGATTTAACGCGCATCTCAAGTCAACATTGACTTGTTCAAAACGCCATTCACAGATTGAAAAAATATTTGGACGTTTTCAAGAAAATTGAGGTGACCAAGATAAGTGAATCACCATTTGAATTCCAGGAAGAATGTGATTACCTACTAATTTGTTACCTAAAGTTGTTGCTCGAACATCAACTTTGAATTAGTGTTGGTATTTAAGATGTCATTGTCAGAATTAAACCAGATTGAAATAGGACGAAAACTGCAAGCACAAGCTTTGAAAAAAAAGTATTTAAATCGGTTCACCTAGACGAAAGTTCTGAGGTAACAAATATAAAAAACGTACAGACTTCTTTCTTGAATTCGGTAAATAATCAATTTTAATTTCTGAGAGTTTGTGTCATAAGAATGGAAAGTCGAAATCCCAACAATGATTTGGAAATGAGAGGAATTAAAAGAGCATTTCAGATAAAAGACCAAAACTTTGAATTGAATTGAGTTTGTTTCAGAAAAAATAAAATAAAGTAGAAGAGAATGACCAAGTAAGAGTGACTCATGAGAAATTGCTCTCAGTCTTTTTCTGATGATACCACCTGTCCACCGGTCAGCGAATTTAAGAAATAGCATAACACGTGAAACCCCAATTCCTCCCATACTTCTCGTGTCGAGAGATAGCCCGTTAAACTCCGATCTCGAGTCTCCATCAACATCCCCCCATTGTCCCAAATCGAGACTCATCAGCAGCAATCCAGCCTCCCGCACGCTAGATTGCGGCAATCCGCACCGAAAACGATGGTCAGATGAAGGTGAGAGAGATCCGGGTTATCGGTCGCGAAGAAAGATGGCGCCATCGTCGAAATAGATTACGGTTCGCTCGCACGTCGCCGCTCGTAACTGATAGATAGGTCAGTTCGAGTGATTGGAACGCGATTTGCAGCGATCATCTGGCCGCGGGCGATCCGGGAGCGCACGGCAGTGTTGCCAAGTCTGGGGATTATTCCCCAGATCTACGGCAAAATTTCATGGATTAGGATTTTTAGGGAAATGGGGAATGTTCACATTTTTCAATTTCTACATATTCCTATTCTCCGTAGAAAATGAAAAAAATTGTGTCCAAAAATTATTTGAATACTTCAAATAGCGCCCGAGATATCGAGTTATAAATATGAGTTCGATGGATCCGTGTGACGTCACTTTACATCCAACGACTTGCGAGGTTCAGTACGTAGCCGGGTCCAATATAAGGGACTGTCGTCTCACGGAGTGCGATTTGCGAATGTAGTATGACGTCACATCGCCGCGAGGAATTGAACATTCACGGGGTTGTAAAATCCGAACTACTAAGTCTTTTCGACTGGAACAAAAACTAGTGATTTCATATACATATAGGTTATACTGTGACGAAGTTTCGATCGATTTTGCATAGCTGTGAACATTCCTCATTCTGGGGATTTTTCGTATCGATAGAAATCAGTCATTGTTTCTTCAATTGGAATGATTTTCTGCTATATTAGCCAGAGAGAAAGATCTAAAGTCAACTCTTTATTGAATATCCTTCGATTGGATTCGATAGTATCAATTTGTCCACAGAACAGAGCTCTGCATTTTTCAAAATGTGATTCTCAGAAAAGACGATCGGTAATTCCCCCATTCACAGATAATATAATGCGCAGTATCGATGAATCACAGGTTTGCAACTTTAGTAGAATTTCCACTAGATCTCTGATAGAATGCTATGTCAATTTAGTGAATGAAATTTGAATCTGGTAGAGAATATAAATTCTAGTGGGTAACGAAATATTTTCAGTAGCTTTCTAGTTGTTTTTTCAACTATACAGATGTGTCCGGAGACTCAAAAATATCTTCCTCGAATTATGTCATATTCACTTAGCAAGTCCAGCTCCAGAATTTTTCATGAAAACTGAAAAAGTTGCTCTAATTCATTAGTTAGTATTTCGAAAATGTAGGGAATTCTAGGGATTCATCCATTTTAATTAATTTGGGGAATTCCAGGGACTTTTACAAAAACTTTTAGATAATTTTGACTTCGTGGACTTGGCAACACTGGCACACGGGTCCGATGGGCCGGAAAGGGAGGCAATAATGGAGTTTCCCCAGACGATGTTGCGTATTATGCGCCGATCTAGTGAGGTGGAACGGCGGGAAATCAGGCGTGAGGGAGGTGGGCAGATATTTGAAATTGAAATTTTGTACTTCGACGACCCTAGATTGAGTTGAAGGTTTCGAACGGCCTACAATACTACTCACCATTAATTTGAATTCCAAACAGAGTTGGACGATCTCACGTCTCCCGTCTAAATATTGGATGTATGAGTGTTTGTTACTCCTCAGACCTTGCTCTGTCTACGCTCATGGCTGGTTCAACCTCAAATCGCTCTCTAGTAAATTCGCCAGTTTTATGGTGCGTTGAAGAACAGCTGATTGAACGCATTAACCCCACTATTTTTATCAGATATGTAAAGGACACCCCTATATGAGCTTTGTCCTTTTTGCATAAAAAGTGACTTTGTTCATATAATAATAATAATTAGCCTTAATTGCCTACAGGATAAAAACCCAATTACAGGAAATTAATCTAAATCTTAATATAAATGCAAAAATTACATCAATACACAATAGATAAATAATTATATGTACAACCGAGCGCTACACTATCAAATGAAAGAAGGTCATAATAAGTGATTCAAAACTTTAACACCACATTGAACTGAGACAAGTCTAACAATACATGACAGAGAATCAAAGTTTACATCACAAACCACAGAGATAGGGTTGAAGGTTCGGCACATAAATTCAATCGGTGATTGCAAGAGCAAATTGGTCTTAGGTGTAGACAAATAAAACAGCTCCTGTGATCTTGAATTCTGTCTCCTTACTGTGAAATTGAGCATAGCTAGTATGAAAGGAGAATCAACTATGTTGTTCAGAACATTATACAAAAATTTCACTGCCAATATTTTTCGTCTAACCTTCAGAGAAGACACAGTAAACCTTTTCAACAGCAAGCTATAATCACGAGGTACACACCATCCTCCCTCCAAGTGAGATATTTCAAGAAACGCTTTCATACGGGGTTATCGAGATGTTAAGGGGGTTGACGATGAGAGCGGCTTCACGTCAACCTAACAACAAAATTTGGCTCTCTCCACCTCGGAGAGAGGGTGGGTAAGGCTTTCTGCAGAAAGAGTAGGACTTAGTGTTACTTTTCTCGAAGAGGGTTTTCAGGGTCTAGGGATAATTGGAACCAGTGAAGTAACTTAGTGAAAAATCTATTTCCCAAAAACCAAAAGATCATGAAATAACTGATTAATCTATACATCCGTACCTGTCTTACACAATTTCATACGAAAATAATATAAGTTCACTGTTCACTGGATTACCTAATCACCCGAAATAACATGATAATAAGAAAATAAGCTGTGAATTGATAAGAGGTGAGAGGTGGCGCAACTTTTGGGCTCAAACTATCCACATCAATTAAAATTGAGAGGATTTGACCTTTTGATTTCCCTCGTAGAAATATAATCCAAGTTCTCTGAAATAACCACTCCCGAAACGCTTCACTCCCGTTTCGCAACAACTACCGTAATTTTCGATCGCGCTTCCCGACTCGAAAATCTTAACTGAATAACACGAAAAATTCCCCTTTTTCAAAAAACTACCACTTCGATTTTTCACTTCTCGAAACTACCTAATATTTCGTCAACTACGAAAATAAAACTTTACCCTTTTTTCCTCAACGGACTTTAACCGTTTCCCGTTTCGCTCCTTGAAACTACCTAATCTAAAGATGTGTTGTCCCGCCCGGGATCCCCAGATACACTGACTGTTCCCTTAGGAAAGTAATTTGCTTTCCACCTCTGCTGGGTGGTCCCCCTCACCTTACATTTTTGGGTATTACCAATCAGGTTTGTTGAAGTCAAAAGTCTTCTCTAAATTAGGCAAAGATTTTCCATCTCATGACTTTTCTGATGAGATCCCTGTTCGTACGACTATTTATAATAACTGATATAAAGGTTTGGAGAATATTTTATTTTTATTTCACATAGTCCGAAAGGAACTTATTCGTTCATCTCCTGACATCTAAGTCATTGAGAATCGGATATCAGTCCGCAACATTTTATTCACGTTCATTTTCAACTATGTGAATTGAAAAATCAATAATTCCCATGGTTTACCACAGAAATATCAAAACGGATTTGCTTGCCTTGATAGTGTTAACAACTCCTCTTGTGTTAAAATTGTAGTTAGATTTGTTCATTGAATAATTGTACATTTCTTGTCATCTCCTTCAATTCTGGTGTATTTTCAGTTCTACTCAATAGGTATGTAATTATTCCATTTTCATATCAATTTTAATGCTTTTTATAATGTTAATTAGTTCTACTCAATTTACATGTCAACTCAATTCTTTTCGTGTTTGCGCTTTCTCATATAATATGTATATTTTATTATATTTTTACAAATTACATATATTTTCAGTCATTTCTAGATTTATCACATGAAAAAATTAATGTTTAATCAGATTTGAACATTCTCATATCATTCCCTCTGGTAGGTAATGAATGCTGATATTCTCAGGCTCGTCTCATTATTTTAATAAGTTAATTTCATTCCACCTCTTATAACATATTGCTAATTATTGTTCTCGAATTTCAGATGAAGGAATTCTCCATCTTCCAGGGTGAGCCCTGGATTTAGTTGTCCGGCAGAACACATTAAAATGGTTGACAGCCACTCGCCCTTGTTTCACACCGGACGGTCTCCTCTGATAATGGTGAACTCAATCAATCGGTATGATCTACTCATTATGAGCCGGAATTCTCAAGTTCATTAATCTACTTACAAGTTAGATCTCGAGCCTTCCGCTCTTCTCAAAACCAACGATTAGTTGTTTTTATTTCCTCATAGCACTCTCTTCTTGTATCTCTCATAATTTATCATTCTAATCCTGCTTACTTGGAAGCAGTTTGTCTCTGTGAATGTTGTATTCATTGATGAATTTTGCACTCCCTTCTAGACCAACGTTATTGATATTAATTAAAATAGTATTGCTCTACTTTTATTTAGTGTACTGATCTCATTGATGAACAGATTTAGACTATGTAGCTTTCAACGCTTGTACTTCTCTCTTGGCCTGCAACAATATTATTATTACAACTCGGTGTTCTCTTAGAACTCCTTATTCAAACCTTCTGTTTTTCTGGCGGAATAAAAAGGCTCGAGCAATCAACTTCATTGATTGCTCTGCCACTGTGAACTTTGTGCTAAATATTGAATTGCCTCAACGACTAAGTCTGAATACATATGACCTCTCATCTGAACTGCTATAGATAACCTCTGTTTATAGTTAGATAATGTCACTCATGAGTTCATAGATGCTGTTATTTTTTACCGTATTAGCTTGATGTGAATGATTGTGAATGCTGTACAATAAATGTTTTCACACTACCATCTCCAAATCAATTATCTGGTAACAGTCCACAACAGTAATTTGCCAAAATCCGAACACCCCTGATTTTGAATAGTTACTCAAGGAAATAGCTGAGTCTGATGACTGGTGTACTAACTTGCCACATGTATAATCAATACTCTAAGAAGATGAGATTAACTGATTGCCGCTGGTGCAAGAACACAGATGAAAATGTCGCATATATTCTGTTCACCTATAGTAATCTTAATGAAATAAGGACAACACAAACCCAGAGGTTAATTTCATCAATTACATACAACAAAATAGACCCACTTTCGATTTCTGTCAGATTCCTACGAACTCAATAATTCAGCAAAACTTGCTATTATACTTCAGCTTTGCGTATTTGAAGGTAGTCCTTTGTGAATGCGTTCTCCGGTAAGAATCAGCGTGTTCCGATAATAAAGATCGGATTTTCAGCTTCTGCAGCATCCAATCGATACGCCACCTCCCGTGGGAGATGACAATATTACATTATTCACCAGACACAAAAGTACATAATAGCCTACATATGGAGAGCGAGGAGGAGGGTTCCGTTGCTGCTCCTTGGGGCTTATAAAGCTTCGATAAAGCCTGAAAGCATTACGTCCCTGGCATCGGGACGTCAGGCGTCGAACGTCGAATTGCTGTCGCTGTGCCTCTAAAATATCAATATCAATAAGAAGTTGCGATGTTTGTAGGAGTATTGGAAGGGGACTTTTTTTTTGGGTACCTGTTTCAATAGAGTTCTTGTGATAGGGAGTAAAATTTCTAATTAGAGATGTCTGGAATCTTAATTGGTAAGACCTAGCAATATACATACACGTTGTCTCATTAAAAAGTGTCCAACCTCAATAACTCAACAACGGATCAGAATTTGTGAAAACACTCAGACAGGTTGATTTTTGATGACAGAGGGACATGATCTGGGATACAAAGCTTGTTTCTACTAGCAACTCCCTGGATAGGGTTGTAACCCCATCAAGAATTTGAATAGAGAAAGTGGGTATTTTTGTAGCACCAATTTAGGCATAGATTCAAATTTGTATAAACCTTGTTCTCACAAAATGAATCCAAATAAAAACATTTATATGTGAAATATTTCCCAGACGAGGCCGTATTTCAAAAATTGTCAAAAAGATATCAGATCTCATGTAGGGCCAAGCTGCTTACTCTACACTCTTCATCTTCGCAGGTCCTTATTTCACAAACTCTATGCCTTAGTCGAAAGAAGTGACTTAGGCGTTTCTCTTTCGCAACGTGAGCGTAAGGTGAAAAATTCATTCGATGTTCATAACTTTTCTGTTATACAATAGTTCTTATAGTGAACGAGATATTCTTGATAATGGAATATTTACTGGAACATTATTTGGATTATTTCCATTATCTATATTGTTGGTATTTACCGACGTTTCGGCAAGCATTCTCCTGCCGTCATCAGGGTGTTGTTGGTCCTGAGAAGGACCGGTCTTTGCCAGGTCCAACAACACCCTGATGATGGCAGGCGAATGCTTGTTGAAACGGCGGTAAATACCAACAATATAGATAATGGAAATAGCCCAAATAATGTCCCAACAATAGTTCTTATAGTTACGAAACGGCCAAGTCACTTATTTTGACCAAGGCACAGAATTTGCGAAATAAGGACTTGTGAAGATAAAGAGTGTAGAGTTTGCAGCTTGGCTCTACATGAGATCTGATAACTTTTTGACAATGTTAGAAATTCAGCCTCGTCTTGGCAATATTTCACATGAAAATGTTCACCATTCAGAGGGTTTATGAGGCCGTTCGAGGCTAGATTCTTGAGTGTTAGCAGGTGTTGATTCGAAAAAGTCGAGAATCATGGGAATGTAATAACTTGAGGGTTCCTAAGTCTAGCGGGGAAAAGAGATCAAGCGGTCCTTAAAAAAAAATAGCGACAGTTGATTAGAGGATTTGGGGAAGTCGATCATGCTTACCAGAAAACACTACTGAAACCATCAAAAACCGGTGTCAACAGACTAGGGGCTCCAGAAAAAGGTTCTGCTCCTTATCGTCGTATTCAGGTATAATAGTCAAATCAATGTAAAACGATTTTCAAGCTATTTGCAAGCACCAAGGGATGTCAATCATCGACATCAAACCTGTCGGTACAGAACAACGTCCCACACAAAAACACTTGAATGTTCAAGATGGGTTCTAAATCCTTCACAAAAGTAAATCCATTAGCAAAAAAACTCACCTGCAAAAAACCTACGCAAAAATTTACATATTCGCTTATAGCTTACAAAGGAATTCAGTTACAACCAAAGTTTCATTATCCTTCTACTCGAGAGTATCACTGATTAATCCGCCAAGCTATATAATACTCTGAAAGAATCTTCACAGAATTGTCTCAATTTTCCAACAAAATGGTTACATAGAAAAGTCAGAAGATACCACAGATCAATATGACTCCAAAAATAACATAAATTGTGAGTACATTATATTATGGCAGCAATTTGTTTTATTACAACTAACTTTGTTTTGAAATTTTTTTCATTACATTTTTTGAAATTTTTTTCCCATACATCGAATTGTATGATTGGGTTGTATGGTAGCCCGTCATTATCCTCTGTTAGCAGTCCGATACAGCGGTATCACAGTCCAATAATTTAAGTATGTACCTAAGTCAATTTTACTAAATTCCGAATTGTCCTCTCATGATGACAATCCAAGTAACATAACGCTAAAACTTTTCCCATTACAGACCTCTCCAGGCCACATAAGCACATTCTCTTATGAATGATGCATCAAAGGCTTAGAAAACGCAGTGTCGCCAACCGGTTCTTTCATCTCCACACCAACGTTCTGGCCGCGACAGTGGGTACAACAAAAAAAAAGCACAAAGGAGCCTTAATGCACAACAATTTATACCATTAATCTACCTTGTTGCTCGAGCTGTTGAATGCATGCAACGTGATTCTGCCGGACGTGGTGAGAAACCAGATGGAAATCGATCTTGGGTTTTCGCGAGGAAAATGAGCCGGTGAATGGACCGAAGGAAAACCGGCATGCACGTTCCGTGGAAATTTATCGAGCAAAGATTCGGAGACGGAAAAATCTGTTCATACCTATTCAGGAGTTTGAATGCAGTTGGAAAGTACGTACTTGTATTTCTAGCTGGGTCTCCGTTCGTGCTGAATGAAAAGTCGATATTTTCCTGGATTCTCTTTCAAATGAGATGGAAGTCGTTTACTATTATGTGCCTCGATTATTTTGAGGGATTTAATATTTATATACCAGGTCCGGCAATTGAACTGTGCGTCTTCATCTAACTGCTATTTATGCTAAATTTGATAGGGTGTTTTTCAACATGTTATGTCTCAACACCTGAGGTGATTTTTATATGAGAAAAATACTTTCTGAATTTTGGACTTTATGCGGTGATTGTTTTCATTTGAAAGAAAAATCCAATATCGAAATTTGTCAGGCACTGCCATGACTACAATTGAATGAGAAATGTGTGCATCACACTATCCAACGATATATTTCGGTAGCAATAAGAAACTTTACGGTAGTGGAAGACGCTGTACTGCAAGGGCGCCAGCAGTCATCGAAAGGGTGCGTCACCGATTGGAAAAAAATTCGGCGCACTCAGCACAACAGCTCGCCTTGTATATCTTGTTACATAATAATAATAATAATATTTCTCTATTTCAGTATGGTAATGAGTTCATTACAGTACTAAAAGTAGTGCTGTTATGAAATTCATTATAGCATTGTTTTCAGTTATATTTTTCGTTATTTGGTTGTCAGTACTGACCTCCGATACTATCAATTTTCGAATCAAATCAATTCAAATTCCTTCATCTGTCAAATTTCGTAAGTCACACCAACTGCCAAGATATAATACAAAAGTCACTAATCTGAATTTTCATTTGAATTTCGAGAGTATTTTACAAAAATTGACTGAAATGGAGAAAATATCGTCTAATACTCGTTGCAGAAGGCAATTCCAACACTCATGCTTTCGAAAACTCGCTCCTTCGTCGCCCGTTTTCGAATTTCGCATTCGTGTTGGAATAGGAGCTCATTTTGCAACTTGTTTTAGAATATACTATTATTTAATCCTTCTGACATTACATGAAATATATAGGACAAGTCAAGTTGAAAATAACAATAATCATACAAAATTTAAAATCAAAGTGATGCAAACTCTCTATCTTCCGAATATTCCTCTATTTTATAATAGGCTGTTTTCAACAGAATACTTTTAATCAATTTCTTGAATTTTATTTTATTCAAACTTTCCATGGAATCAGGTAGTTTATTGAAAAGTTTAATGCCCCTTTAAGATGGGGAAAACTCAAATTTGGTTGTTTTGTGCTGTGGTACTTGTGGTAGACACAACTTTCTGAGATTCCTCTTACCATAATTGTGGAAATCAGATTACCCTGCAAATTTTTGGACATTATTTTTTATGTACCAGAGACACTTACATGAGTGTAGCGGTCTTATGTTGAAAATCATACGAATAATTCTTTTTTTATACTACAATTATGCGGTTAACTTCTTTGGAAGTGCCCCATAACAAAATATTGTACTGTAGATAACTGTAAACTAAGCTGTAGTAGACATTTAGGATTGACTCTATAGGCAGAAATCTTTTCAACTTATTTATAGCAAAAAAAGATTTATTTAACTTGTTCATCTCACTTCAAAGTATCCTCCAGATAGATTCCCAAAAATTTTACATTTTTACTGGACACAATTTCAGTATTTCCCAATAGAAGTAACAGTGAATTGACATTTCTGACTCCTAAAGAAATACAATTTGTTTTTTCAATATTAACAATGAGCGCATTATCATGACACCACATACTAATTCCCTGCAGAAGCTCATCACAGCAGGAAATTAATTTACTACTATTTTCGCAAGATGTAGCAATTGATGTGTCATCTGCGAAAAAAATTAATTTAATGAAGGCACACACATTTAGATGAATTTTCAAATCATTGACAAAGAGAATGAATAAAAAAGGTCCTAATACTGAACCCTGAGGGACCCCAATATTTAAGCAATGCTTTTGTGAATACGAATCACCTACTCGATAAACACTAGTAGCCGGAAAAAAATGAAAACTATGCAACACCATTTTCGATGTTGTACAAGATTGGGATATAGTATCCCCATAATATTGCTGAAAGCTAACAGTCGCAATTTTCGAGAAATGCTCAGCAAAAACCTCAGCAATTATCACAGGTTCTGCAAACAGATTTACATTCAAATTTAAAGTGATTATTTCTTGTTTTTTACCCTTTCTACCAGTTTCCTCATTGACAATCTTCCAAACAGTTTTATTTTTATTTTCCAATATTCATATGATTTTACCATAAAACTGAGATTTAGTATGTTTTAGCAGTGAAGAAAAAGCTTTAGGTTCAGACATTAAAAAGAAATAAATCTCAAGAACTCAAAACATTGCAACGTCTAAAGCGGTGGGAAGGGGGGCTTCTGGATATTGTCTTCTTCAACAAAAAAATTTTCTGCATTGAGTATTTGAACAAACATAAGAATCGGATTTGTTTCAAGAGACATAGCTTAGTTCAAATGGATTTATAGATCTAAATGTTGAAAAATAATCATGTACTTTTGCAATGTTTTTTTTTATATATAAACAAATTCAAGGCACCAGAAAATGCAGTTACCTCACTCACGTTAATTTACGATGAAATGCAAAATCGCTTCAAAGATCTCAGAATTATTCATAAGTAGTTGGCCTGGCGAACTTTGTTTCGCCTCAGAGATTCATAAAGTTGTATCAACAAAATTGGTACTTTTTCAAGTAGGAGGGAAATGAGACAAAATTAAAGTACAAAATATACAAAAAATTTAATTACATTGAAATAGGTAGGTATGTACATTGTTATTTACATGAATAGACTTCACTTTATTTAAGCGGTACTTTATTATTATTTAAAAATTGTCTCATTGTTGTACCTTATGATGAACCACATTTTTAGTTTTTTCGTCATAAAATTTTCCGTAGTGTTCGGAAAAAAGAAAGGTTTGATATCACATGGACTCAGATGCGTTAATATTATTATTGAATGTAGTTCACCGAATTTATATCAAAT
Source organism: Hippodamia convergens (assembly GCA_038502775.1). NCBI lineage: Eukaryota > Metazoa > Arthropoda > Insecta > Coleoptera > Coccinellidae > Hippodamia > Hippodamia convergens. The sequence goes on from CM076607.1 coordinate 1,975,874, forward strand.
ATAATACTTACACGAAAACGCTATCAATCTCAGCGACATCTACTGGCGTTATTCGCAAGAAGAAAAATAATTTCCTGCTTTTTTTTCCATTTCATCAAATTTTTCATTGTTTTTATGTATTTTATGTTAACCCCACCGTAGAAGAATCCAACAATAAAACTTTCATAACAAACAATTCATCCAATCTTGAGTTATGAATGGCGTAACCAACAATATGGCCGACTGAGTTTTATTTATTAAGATGATAATTTTTGATAACCAGAACGCGTTGTTCTACCATATAATGCTCAATGTTTTCTAAATCCCATCTGTCACGTCATAATCATGTGACATTATGACTAAAAACATGGCACGAGTATTTTAAATCTTCTGCTTTTATTGGATCACCCTTTATGTCCCTAATTTTTTTTAATACCTCCTCAACCCGTCCCTGCCCTGGGATTGAGATACTCAATTATCAGGTGCAAATTGAAACCAAAGCTCGCCGATATCTGTAACGAATTCCGAATCACACTGAAAGAGGCTTGTTTACATCGAAATTATCGAAATCCTGGTCTCGGTCTCCAATTTGCCCAAGGAGGATTTCCCAGGGGGAGAATCCGTTGAATGCCTGGATTCTAGCGAATTTTCACAATTTTCAGTCCGCTTTTCGCCTTAATCCAATTAGTAGGAGGATATTTCACGTTCGATTCCTGAGTTCCGAACACTCGTCCAAAGTGCAATGGGGCTATTCTTGATTATACAGGGGTTGTCTGATCCCTCACTTTCTCCTTACGGACGGAAATTTCTCTCTGAAATCAATTAATGATGGTTTGGGGTGGGAAAATCCAATATTTTAATTCTCGACGCATTTGAAGTGGGCTTTTGGGACTTCAAATATGAAAATATAAACCATTATAGCTTCTACAAAAGTCCAATATGACATAAATTCGGAGTTTCTCCGTTGAGATCAACTGAGAACAGCAGGTAGATACCTGGGTAGCTCCTAGTCGGAAACAGAGTTCGCTTTTATCTAAGCTGATAGCGATAATTTGACATTCAGGAGTGGAGCAATTTATAATCTATACTCAAGTTTCGTTGAAAGGGATTATGATGGTACTGATAGGTGATGAGAGTGAGAGATGAATTGTCTATACAGAACTATGAATACTAAGAAAACATCAAATGAAAACGAACCATACATACATACATACAAGGTTCCAGTTTATGATTCGGGTCTGTTTGTGATAATCTCACACTAAACTGATTATGTTTAACAGTGAAACAAAACACGAAACCTTTGGGTACTGCCGAAATCAATGGTGCCAAAAAGATAAAAGTTAAAAAACCAACCGTCAGTTGCTAGTAGCTAGTTAAGGTCCTCTGTCCTCCTTGTTCTAGTAAACGAGATTCATTACAGACTTGAAATATTGATTCGCCTGAACTGTAACGAAATGAATATACTGATGTTAAAAATATTTTTAACAAGCTTCCACATGAACAATCAATTTTAACATTGTTTGCTGTCATTAAAAGTTTCACTTTTGATGGCGGTCGTCCAAAAAATATGCTAATGAGATAACTGTCAAATTATATTTCATGAATTGGACAAATTGTAGTGACTAAACATTTCCTAAACACAATTATTATTCAGCTAAATAGTTTTTGTATTTCGGGGATGTTTAGTCACTACAGTTTGTCCAAGGTCCAACTTGTGAAATATAATCTGATAGTTAACTTAAACATCATATTTAAAAATCAGAAATGTAAAAATAAGTTAATTTTTTTTTTGTAGCTCTAAAGCTTCTGACAAAAGTTTTATCCTATAGAAAGTGTCTGACACTTGTGATACTATTTTAGAAATAATATTCTACAAAACATATATAAAAATCAGCCATGTGGAAATGAGTTACGTCATATAGCTCTGGGATCTTCGACTATAAATTTAATCTATTGATGAAGCTTGAAATAATATGAATGTACCTTAATTTACGATTGAATATAATGAATCAAAATCAAACGAGACCTGGTATCCAATGTCTCCTCTGAGTGACCGTCAATGAAGATAAGTATCGAATACTATGTAGCACCAAGCGACATCAATTCGACGCTAGCCTCATTTCTGCAGACTCCACTCACACGTTCCCAATCATTTTATGCACAGTTAAAACACTTCCCCGTCGCTTTAATAACTCCGGCATAATGAAATTTTTTCGCGTTTTAATTATGGCAAAACGCCCCTGGAAAAATAATCCTGCACAGCGTTCCGTTCAACGTTAATAAAAAGAACCTTCCTGATTTCGTCAGAGCAATTTGTAAGTGGGAGAAACAGCGAACCTGGCTTCGTTAGAGAAAAAAAAACTCTCGAGCGACTTTTGCTGGATTCAAAAGAACAATTCGGGGGCATCCAATGAGCGAGAAACTGTCATCTCAAGACGTTCAAGAGCGGGGTTGAAATTTGCAAGCGTTAATTAAGGGTGAACAGGAATTCTTAGGTGTTGAACCGGTTTTGGTGGGAGAAATTAATAAGGGTAGATGGGGGGATGTGGTAAATATCCGTGGGAGCTGCGGTGAACTTTGTACAAACTGTTGCGAACAACTTCAGGAGGTACTGGAAAATTTTTATTTTGGTAGAGCATAGATATTATCATATTATTATGACAAATGTCATAATAAAGTTAGTGTCACGAAAAGCGTACTTCCTACATTTTTTCTCATTTTCTTGTGAGAAAATAACTTTGGACAGTTTATGTGAGATGATTTCCCTTCATTAGGGACCTGTAGCGGTCTTCAACTATAAGAAGTGCCGTAAAATCATCGCTTGGATGGCCGAATCTGGTTCCAAACCCTCCCGGTCAGAGAGCAAAGACATTCGCGTTTCGGATCTGAATATTGAAGGCATATCGAAGGACAAAGCGGATTATTTATCGAAATTAGCTGGCAAACTTGGCGTTGAAGTGATTCTGCTTCAAGAAACACATGTTGCCACAGAGGAAGGTCTTCGTGAAAGAGGAAATTATTTTATTCCATCGAATAAAGTTCCTGGTTTTAACCTTCCCAGGAGAATATGGTCCCTTCTTAATCGAATAAGAACAGGTCATGGTCGTACCAATAGCATGCTTTTCAAGTGGAATTCGGTTGATAGTCCTAATTGTGGATGTGGTGAATCAGAGGAAACAGTTGAACACCTAATTAATAATTGTTCGATTTATAAATTCCAAGATGGCATTACAGCCATACATAATATATCAAACTCATTTTTGCAATGGGTTGAAAATTTCAGATCAATTTGATGAAGTATAAATTGAATTCTCTTGCTGTTCTGTTATTTTTTATTTTCAGGTTGGAGTTTGTGTTTGGAAATCCTTCCTCCGAAGAGCCGTCCCGCTGATCGTGATGTCCTTCTATATAGAATATTCAGATACAACAATTTTATTTTATTTTTTCAACGGGGAGACAGGTTTTTCCGGCTGAGGTTTTTTCTCGAGGCTCTATAGTAGAGATAAATCCGTCGGTGTTAAAGCTACTCGGGGTACATCTCAGGGTGGGGTGCTACTCACCCTATTATGGAGCCTTGTAGTGGATGAACTACTACACAGGCTCACGCAGTTGGGCTCCGACTGTGTGGGCTATGCTAATGACATAGTCCTTATAGTTAGAGGCGAATTCGAAGGCGCCCTTTGCGATTTACTGCAGAATAACCTTGGAATCATTGAGCAATGGTGATTGTCAGTGGGGCTGAATATTAACCCAACCAAGACCACAGTCATTCCGTTCACTCAGAAAAGAAAACTTCCAGGCATGAAATCGTTATCATTGAACGGAAATAGCCTGGAGTGGAAGTCTGAAGGTAAATATCTGGGAATCACCCTAGACAGTAAGCTCCTGTGGAATAGGCATATATGTGATGCTACTAGAAGAGCTATTGAGGCTCTTATGGAGTGCCGGCGTCTATGTGACAGGAATTGGGGTTGTAACCCAAAAATACTGCGATGGATGTACGTCATGATTGTGAGACCTGTAATCACATATGGGACAGCAGTCTGGTTTGCTGAAGCCAGTCATACAAGTACGAGGGAAATTGCTCGATAAAGCACAGCGGCTTGCTTGTGTGTGCATCACGGGGGCCATGAAAACGTGCCCTACCAGAGCACTTGAGATCATAACACATCTAACACCTACATCTGGTGATTGACAGGATGACCCATGAAGCCATCCTCAGAATATCTAGAGAAGGTGCAGGTAATGAGAAAATTAGGTGTCAGAGAGTCTGGTGCTCTCTGAGTAACTACATCTCATCTGCGAACCTTCGTAGTGATGTAATGGTCAAGAAAGAAACTACTGAGGAAAACTTCAGTACGATGCTATGCAAAAAAGAGGAATGGGAGCGGAAATACATGGACCAAAATTTCAAAGAAAATACTGTTGAAGGGTATACAGATGGTTCTAAAACTAACACAGGAGCTGGCGCTGGGGTTCACGAGGCCAAAGCCAAGTGTGCCCTATCGTTAAGCTCCTGTGTGAGTGTTCTGCAAGCAGAAATATTAGCAATCGAAAGATGTCTAGAGAGAAACTGTCAGAATTGCGACATAGCTATTCACTCAGATAGTCAAGCTGCTATTAAAGCACTGAACTCCTGTGTCATCGACTCAAAGTCGACATGGGAATTAAGGAGCAAACTCAATGAGGTAGGCAAGAAAAATATGGTCTCTTTAATTTCGGTTTCTGGTCATTCGGGAATCACAGGTAACGAAGAGGCCAATAAGTTCATTGCCAGAGAGGGTTCTCGGAAATCACTCACTAGCCTAGAACTTTTCTGTGGTATAGGAAAATGTACATATAAGAAAAAGTTTCTGGAGAAAGAGAAAACTGAAAGAGAAACACTCTGTCAGAATCTCTCAGGGTTGAATCACTCCAAAAAGTTCCTTCGGAATTTTAAAACTGCAAGATCCAAAAAATATTTGGATCTCAGAAAGAACCAACTGCACCTCCTCACTGGATTTTTTCCAAGGCATTGTCTCCTCAGAAAGCACTTGCTGAGAATGAGCGTATCGGACACTGACGATTGTAGATTCTGTGGGAAGGAGTGAGAAACTCCTATTCACCTAGTCACAGAATGCTTTGGCATTGTTATCCGAAGGAAACAATGCTTTGGTCAAGAGACCTGGAGGAGTGAGGAAGTAGCCTCACTGAAGCCTTCCGAGATATTGGATTTCATAAGATCTCTGGGACTGGAAGGCGAGCTGTAAAGCTTTGTCAGGGGGCACAATAGACCATCAGGTTGCAGAGGACTGTAACCCATTTCAAAATATCAACTATTAACTATTAACTAGGTGTTGGAGTAACTTTGTCAGTTTGAATATTGAGGGAAGTTTAAAGGAATATAATGATTGACCCGTGGAAAGCAAGAATTATTCAATACACCCCCTCAAAAAGATTCATCCCATCCCACGTTCCGCTACAAATATTGAAATAATTTCACCGTTCCTGGAAAGCGTTTCCTTTCATAAACAATTAGTTTCCCAGCCTACGATGATCCCGAACAAAGCGAAGAAGAAATAGAAGGTCTAGACAATGTCGTGACGTCACGTTATAATTATCTCGAACAACCGACAACAACCCTCGAAAGTTTCAACTCGTCGTGCAACATCACAATGGATCCCCCTCTCTCCCACCCCGAAAGATTCAATCCTACCGCGTTGACAGTTGCCGATAAAAATCGTTCATTTCCTTGGCGTCCGCATAATTCTTTTCCATCTCATTGCTCCCCATCATCCACGCCTCGGAATCGATAAGATTCGATTGAATCGGCCCAGTCGTCTCGGGAAAAGTGCGAAAAAATTTTCATCTCCGATCGGGCGAAATTGAAACTGCCTTAAAGTTGGCGAGTTCGGATGACGAAGGTGATCGCGCCGGCTCATTGGACCGATGGCTTTCGTTTAATGAAAATGGAAATTCGGGACGCAATCAGGGGAAGTGCTTTAGGAAACGAGTTTGTCGCTGAATTTTTGATGGGTCCCCTTGGGTTTCATGTCGAGCTCCGTCACGCCAATTATAATTTATTGACCAGGGAAGTCAATTACCAATTACGAACGCATGATATGGGACTTACTCTTTGACACAAATGGCACAGCTTCAACCAACCTATATATTTGTAAGTTATATATATTTTTAGTATCACGTGGAATGGAGTTTGGACGAGTATTCGCTGTAGATACAGTATATACAGAATCGTCACGGGTACCCTGAAATCTACACCCATTCCCTGCCTACATACTATCTCTAACATTGCTTCACCAGAACTAAGACGAAAGGATGCCACTGTGAGGGAATGGGCTAAACTTCAACATCCAAACCACCCGCATGACATCCCAATTCACGAGACCTTAAACAATCCTCCACCAAACCGCCTCAAATCCCGGAACCCCTTATGGGCTGAGGTGGATCATAACCCGCAGATCAAACAAGACTGGCGCCATAAGTGGAACATGGCACCAATACACAAATATGACATAGTTGACCCCAAACTTGCTCTACCAGGATTTGATCTGAAGAGAAACATCTGGAGTAATCTAAATAGATTTAGGACAGGCCATGCAAAATGTAATGCTATGATGTTCAAGTGGGGACTTTGCCAATCTCCAGCCTGCGACTGCGGAGCTGAGCAACAAACTATAGAGCATATTGTCCGGGAATGCCCTTTGAGGAAGTACCTGGGACCATTCAGAGACATTATTGATGCGACACCTTCTATTAAAGTAGGTGTTCAAAATGTCCTTCGTTTTTACAAATACACAAATATATCCTTTTTTCTAAAAAATGCATTAATTTTTTTAACGATTGGGAGTCAGCTATGAGGTCAACTGACGTTGAATTGTGTCCTCCAATTCTTGAGGTGAATTTATCTCTGTTGCATACATTTTTTCTTCAACCAAACCATCGATTCGGAAAATGGTAACTCAACCGATTACGACAACTTCTATCAATGCATTGTGGAGCTCCATCGTCCTTAATAATTAAAAATAATAATAATTTATTACTTTATCAATACTTTATACCAACATCGGTTATTGCTTCATGATTTTAAAATCAAAATATTCCGAAAACGGTGCACGGGATCGAGTTTCATCAAGTGTACCTTTTTGGTGTAAAATTGAATAATGTTCAAGATCGCTCAAAATATAGCTTAATTAATCTAATATCAAAAAAGTTATGTTCAAAACAATCGAGGAGATTTCACACATCTTGCAAGATTCCGACTCAAGTCCCTAAAACTCTGGTGTTTCCTGGAATTACCTTGCCGCAATCTCGAGCATAGTTCCGAGTACGATCCTGGCAATCTCTTAGAGTGGTTGAAGGGGGCGTTGTTATGACTGTTTGACCAATACGAGCTTTATTGTGCGCAAACCAGACGATTCTGTTTGTTGTTAATGCTCTCGCTTAAATTTGAATAGAGTATAGTTGTAGATTTCAATGGTGTGTAAGTAAATAATATTAGCGAAATTTTAACTGACAGGTCGCAAATTAATGGATATTATACATTATGCAGATATTTTCAGGCAGATTCGAAGTTTTAAGTTCGGTTTCCTATAAATTTTCATTTATAGTAAACTACTACTAAAATGCTCACGTTGATTTTCAAATTGTAGGAATCTCTCAATGAAAATGCATCATGTGATACTTACAAAGTTTCGAGAAGAAAGCAGAACGCTGAATATCAGGTAAGAGTTCCAATCAGGATTTTTCTGAAAAAAAAATAATTTTATAGATTATGTCGTGATACTACAGTGAATTAAATGATTTCAAAGTTAAGGTCTGAAATTGCATTCCCATTGGTTCGAGAATTAAAGCGTTGGGCAGTCAGCCCATATAAATAAAAAAAAATTATTACACATAAGATTGTGGTATTCTTGGAGAAAGATAAAATTCTATCCAAAGGTCAATATGCTTTTTAGGTGGGGTCAGATCCTGATGATATATTGTGTAATGTAACTGAACATATCCTGAAAGGCAATGTAATGAGTGATTCCTTAGAAATTAAAGGTGGTATACCGCAAGGTACAGTATTGAGTCCTTTATTATTTGCAATATACATAAACATACTATCACTGTTAGATGAGGGCATTTTCTCCATTGTAGATAATACTATGTCTATCGTGAGAGATAGTATTTGGCAGAAAGTTGAGAAAACATACCTACCTATATAAAAGTTTTTGTTGCACAAGAATACAACATAAGCACTATGCTTTGCAGCAAAAAAACATTACCAACTGTTATTGTATTTAGATGAAGTGAAACTGTACAATCAACAATAAGATATATTTCAGTAAAGGCTCTCTGTGATAATGTTGTGAAAACAACAATAGAAGTTCCCCCAGATGTGACCATGTGGGAAGTTCCCATCAACTCAGAGTTTCATTCACTTGATAATTCCTGTCCTGAGGTCTATAAAGCTTCACCAGAATTGAGGAAACCCTACAATAGGGTTAAAACATGAAGCATCTATGTGCAAACCACTGTTGATTTTTGTATATTTTGTATTTGTTCTCGCCCAAATTTCGAAAGTATATGCATGAAGGAGATAGGTAAGCACAGACTTGGTGTCCAGGTGTAGTCTAGTGATTAATTGAGTTGATTGAATAAAGTTATTTCTTTCTATCATTCTTTGAGCGTAGGGTATATAAAGACGTTCGATCAGCATCGCGAGCTCTCCAGTATATGAAAATCTACTGTGAGCCAATTTTCATTTGATGCGTGATCCCTTTGACAGTGATTTCATTTCACAAAATGCTCGTCAAACAAATTCCAAAATCATACACAATGTGGGAATTCGTCGATTTACGATTACGATCAGTCCACTCGATATGAAAATCATTTCGAGAGTTTTCCTCGTCAGTTCATTGCACCGTTGAAAAGAACCTCAAAAGCCAATCCACCGTCATAAAACCTGAATAAACGAACCTTTTTCATATATCAAGCGGGCGGCAGACATCTGGCGGGAAAAACAGACTCTAAATATTTAGCCATCGGTTGACCAGCCACAACCACCTACTCTTCCAATCGATATTTCAGGTATTCGCTATTCAAACTTTCGGAGAGGTCAGAGCTCGTTTCTGCATATGATGGACGTTGTGTGTACTCAAATATTGACCGTCGTTCCATCCTGCTCGAAAGCGCCCGGGCGGGAAATATTTGCAGGAAAATTGGATTCGATACTGTTTGACTGATTAGATATGTTGGGGAAACTACCGTCGAGGGCCAGTTTATGCACGAAGGTTTGGGGTGGGACAACAAAAGAGCTATACAAACCGTTTTAAAACGATGAGGAATGTCCAGACGGCAGAAAAAGTGTAATCAGAAAGAATGGAGGGAGCCAGAGGAAAGGATGAAATCATTCCAGATTCATAAAAGGTTTCAACTAGACTGAATTTCGACGAAAATATTCAAAGAATGAAGATTACGTAGGAGGATGTTTTATTCGTATCCCAATGAAAACCTGGGAGGGATATAACCAACCATAGACATCGAAGAAAATTAGTAAAAAAATTAGGAAATCCTCAATGAAGTCAGGGAAGTGGATAATGACAATTAATCCAGACAAGAAGCAGGTTCAACTTTTCGATTTAAACTCTTCATCATTACTTCAAAGATGAATGAGAAAATCATAAAACCTACTCCTGCAATAAAGTACCTCAGAGTGGGCATTGATAACACTCAGTTGCTAAAAAAATTCATATCAAAGCCAAATATTCTTTCACATTTACAGAAATCAAGGTATTAACATAAAAACTGCATCATTTGATACTTACAAAACCAACTTTAGACCCTTACTTGAATTCCCCCTTCCATTGCCAGCAAACTGCACGCCCCAAGCAAACATATAGAGGGGGCCAAATAATAGGTTAATTTTAATATATAAAACTGAGTCAGCCATGTTCTTGGTTACACCATTTATAACTCAAGATCGGATGACCTGTTTGTTATGAAAGATTTTTTGTTGGATTCTTCTATGGAGGGGTTAACATAAAATACATTCTGTCTGTTGATTAATTGTCCTATACCTGTTAACCACATTCAGTATAAAATACATCAAAACTCTGAAAAATCTGATGAAATGAAAAAAAATAGGAAATAATTTTCCTGCTTGCGAATAACGCCAGTAGATGTCGCTATTGTTGAAAGCGTTTTCTTGTAAGTATTATATTTGATAATTATTCGGTGAACTACATTTTATAATAAAGCAATGATGATACTAAGTGGAACAAATTGTCGTCGAAATGATTTCACAAGTTGATGAATATGTGAACATATTTCGATTTCTGTCAGAACTGAAGACATTCTCCCAAGAATGATGTTAATCACTCATACCTAAGGTTTTCATGCACTTCTTCCTATTGGATCATCCACTTCCTTTTCGTGAAATAAACCTCTTCTCAATAAGTTTGGCCAAGAAACCCATTTTTAATTGTAGGTTCCATATGTCATCCAAGTTGCAGAAATAAGATCGATAAACCTCAGGACGAAACCCATATATTTTATATTTCGTTTGTGAAATTGAGAAATATTTCATCAAGAGAGACAATCATCAGAATAAAGAGTCGGGATGACTAAAAATTTTAATTTCAATAGAGAAAAGACAGGAAATAAAGCAAAGAAAATAAAGAAAGCACATCCACATGAATCAAACAATGATAGTCGAAAAACCCATATTGGAGATCGTAAATAACATTCGGCAGAGTAACCATAGTAGGCAAAGTGAATAATTAGAAGTAATTCAAACCAATAGACGGTTAGAACAAAAAGCTTTTCATATATGTCCCTCTCTGGGTCTCCCGAACAATGACTGGGGAGTACATCTCTGTCGTCTGCCAATCTGAAGAGTTATACAGCACTTTCGAAAGCTCGTCCAATCCTTAATGTTCCTCAGCAACAACCTTTGCCCTCACTGCGTATTTACCTTTTATTTTACCTTTCATTATGAAATGGAGGGACGCTATTTCTCTCTTCGTGAACTTATATCTAAGGTACGGTAACTTATGGCTTTTAATAGTTTTTATGAATTCACCGAATTCAAGACTTTTTTGTTGATCCTTGGCACCCCAATAAGCATCTTCCGAAAAACTTACATGTTGAATAATTCCAATGTATTAATTTTATTGGCTTTCAGGGTTAAATAATTGAATTTCACTTCATTGACTGGAAAAAGTCAATCTTGTTGGGGTTGAATACTGTCATTTTTCTTCTTAGTATATTATAACCAACGCATCTCGATATTGTCTTCAAGGACGTAAGTAACAATGACTAAATAGGTATCGAGGACATTCTTCTCTTTTTTCTCAATGTTCTGACATAACTTGAAGCTGAAGCGATGGCTAAATATGCAAAACTCGAGCGCAAACAGTCATAACTGGTGGCTTCACATAATGTCGATGAAAAATATACGCTTCATTGAGCATTGATTGATCGACATTTTTCCAGCTTAGACCTGTACCAATAGTATTCGAACGTGAATTTCAACGCAAATTGTACTACTATGGCAAACGTTGCTCTCATTTGAATTCTGTTCCTGTCCAATTTTCGTCTTGGATTTTTAACTGCTCAATATATTTGTCGAGAGTTCAATTATTAATAAAAGTGAAGATTTGGTTGTTCTTTGGATATTGAAGAGTCTGCAAGAAGAGCAAATCTAGAACTCCTACCTAGAAAATCTGTTCAGCAGTACGATATTGCATATAACAATTTCCTGGCTTGGTGTAAATTGGAAAATGTAAAAGAGAACTTCAGTGAAACTGTTTTCCTGGCATACTTAGAAGGAAAATTAAAAATATGGAGTTCATTTACTTTGTGGAGCAAATTTTCAATAATGAATTCAAGCGCCCTTGTTAAAAATGGATATTCAAAACGGAATAGTGAAGGATATCGTCCAAAAAAGTTTATAAAGGAGACACCGGATGAGAAATACTAGATGATTAAGGTTGCAACTATTTTCGGATTATTTGGAGCCTGTCGGCGCGAAGAATTGTGTATATCATTGGTTATACAACTTCCAAATACAAAAACAAAAGTCAGTCGTTCTTTCAGTATTATTGGGAAATATGAAGACTATTTTCATAAGTACTTTGCACTGCGCCCTTCTGTCATCAAACATCGTCGTTTTTTCCTGAAATACAGGAAAAATAGATGCACTTCCAATCCAGTTGGTATTGATTCATTTGAGAAAATTCTATCTATTGTTGCCGAATTCCTCAAACTGCCAGAACCAAAGCAATATACACGACACTGTTTTCGAAGATCCTCCGCTTCATTGCTAGCAGAATCAAGAGCAAATATTACGGAAATAAAAAACATAGTGGATGGAAGTCTACGACGGTAGCCGAGGGCTATGTTGATCATTCCATTGCATATAGAAATGACATTGCTGAAAAAATTCTCCCAATCTCAACAGATTTTGGATCATCATCATCCAATATTGTACTTCTGGTTTCTACAAGTACTGATGGTGCTGAGGATTCTAATGATATGTTGCGAAGCTCCGTCACAGGGCATTTATGTTAGTAATTGTTCTAGTTTTACGATTAATATTAATGTTCATAAGTATTGATTGTTAAATATTGATAAGAATTTGCAATTGCTGAATTTTTCTCATCTGATTTCATCATGAGGAAATGGAGTGCTGAAAATATTTTTAACACTAATGTTAAAAATATTTTTAACACGCTTCCACGTAAACAATCAATTTTAACATTGTTTGCTGTCATTGAAAGTGTCACTTTAAAAGGCAGTTGTACATTAAATAAATAACATTAATTTTTAATTAATCATCTCCGACTCCTTAAAAAAGAAGACACAAGTATGGTACCTACACCTTTCCATATCTTTCCCGACAGAAAGAACAATGTTGGCCAGGTCAGCTAGTTATATTTAAATCAACTCCGAAACAGAATCTCAACTTGCAACAGTTACCGGCCTATCAGCTCATACCAACGTTCACTCTGGTCAACAACTACAGCACAGTATGTGATAGTTTCATACATATTCATCGTTGCGATTAGGCCTCACAGCATAAAGGCACGCTTTTATCCAGCTCTGCAACGTTGGGAACAAAATGCATGTTTATCCCTCTCGTAAGTGAATTTGAATCCCTTGAAAATGCTCGGAGGTCTGAAAGTTTCGGACTTTTAAATCTCGGTCATGAGCCGAAAGTTCTGCCTCAAATTACATCGTTAAAGGGAGCGGGACTGGCCTGGGGATATGCAAGAACGAAGAACGGGGAGGCAGATGAAGCAGAAAATTCACCGGAGAATAGGATAATGATGCGAGTTTTTCAATGAAGCTGTGATGGAAGTTACTTGCTCAAGAGAGCAATCAAGACAAAATGGAATATGAAATTCAACCTAATTATTCTGAAGAAACACAATTTTTTGCGTATTTGTTTAAGTCCATCACTAATGTACTCGCTCATAGAATTAGTGAAATCTTCCACGAAGAGCTCAGCTTCAACTCTTTTCAACTTTGTTGTCAGGACAAGTTGATTCAGATGTTCAATTATCGTGCCACCTCTCGCAAGATCATATGGTGGTCTTCTACTTTCTGTTATTTGGTCTCTTGTCCTCTTTCAGATCCTGACCTAGTCCATTTTATCCGATCAAACCTTTTTTTGGTTAACCTTACTCTATTTTACATTTGTTAATGGAAGGCTACAAACTTTGTCATAGGATGCAATGTTGTTGAACATTCCAAAGGTTTTCTTTTCTGAATTCCCCATCATTCCTTTAGTTCTTAAAGTTGAGTTTAAATCGCTCACTTGGAAACTGCTGTCAAAGGCTGATCTTACTATGTTTTCAACAGATTCAGATTGTCATCAAGTTCATTTTAGATTATGTCTCGGATGACCTCGAAATAAACATCTGAAATAGTCAGAACATAACACTAATGCTATGTGATGATTATGTAGTCCTTTAGACGGTTGATGCTATGTACTCATTCCTCTATATTTCTTTAACTTGATTTATTCTTATGCAGATAACCTGTTTTGTATTTGTACATAGTTCTGCGAAAAGGGTGGCCGGTGTATAATTCTGGGTCTTTTAAACCTAAATATTTCGCTATTTGCTTTGGGACACCACTTATAGTATGCTGGCCAGCATTAAGGGAAAAGCACTTTCCATGTCGGTATGTCAAAAAAAAATCTTAGGCTTTCTGTTCCAGGAGGCCGAAGATTTACATATTTTCTGTATAACATGCAGAGCTTGAAGCTGCAGCCATCATCGGTTATGGTGAATCTTCTTGTTGTTAAATTTTTTGTTTTCCGCAACGTCACAATAACGTATTTTTCCATATCTTCTACATCATTCATGTTTAAGGAGAGAATTTCGTCACATCGACAACATCCAAAAATCCCAAATATTATCACAATTTTCGCCAGCAACCACTGGTCATCAGGAGCATGTAAAAGAAATTGTTCAGCGTCTTCTTTACTTAATACTTTTCCCTTTTTTGGTGTATAACGCTCATTTTTTCGTTTCAGAAACGCTATTTTCTTTTGAAATCTGCAAATGACAACTAAACGTCATATTTTTCAATAAATTTTTAAGGAAAACAAACCTGCGAACAGGGGCATTTTCTTTCATTTCCAAGCTGCTTTTCAGCATAGACCATTTTGCCCATAAAGTATTAGGGCTGAATCTATCTGATAGTTGATTCAAGTAGACCAACAAAACATCTTCAGTTACCCCAATCACACTATTTTTGTTTTGTCACTCTTTGAAGTCGTCGTATTCTCACTCGTACCTTAAAGCTGATTTTGCAGGTAATGAACTTGATGCTACACTGCTGGCTGCCTCAATAATTTCTTTTGGTACATTCAGTATCGCTTTCGCCAAAACAAATGTAAAGAAAAATAAACAGACATGTTCATGGCAACGCTTCCATAGCTTACGACATTTGCGACAAATTATTGAGATTTTTTTAGAATTTATCTAACCTTTTCACAAATGAGAAACAATTAAAATATAAAACAATACACGCAAGGTTACGGGTTTTACTGTCTAAGGAGGTAAAAACCCTCCTACCTTGCTAGTAATGTTATATACTATTTCTCATCGTGCAGTCATTCTATTCGTGTGAATTTTGTCTTGCCAGAGAACATTATTTATTTGCATAGTTCTAGACTGAGAGTGAGCCACAAAGAACGTGCTGCCATCGAGCTGATGATAGTGGCAGACCGGTTTCTACGTTCTTACCCATCATCAGGACCACATAATCCTTCCCCGTATGACAGACACTTGAGAAAAGGACGCCGTATACCAGGGCTAACAGTCGCATTCTGAGTTATATAAATTGAAAGCGACACCTAGCGAATGTCCGTCCAAGCTCCATACCACGTGGTACTCAGAATGTACTTCTTCCATCACTAGATTTGGGTCTGAATGCGTTTCTCTTGAGGCGGTGGGAGGTTGAACGTGCCTGGATCATGCGTTATCTCGTCAATTATAAAAATCAGTATAGGTTTGCAGTTTGAGGATAAGCCTACCATCAACATACATTGATATTGTGTCACGTCATAACGTCTTCCAGTTTTATGAATGTCTGTTATCCATTCGTATAGGTATTAACTCATGCAAGTAGTGGCGTTATCATGGCCCTATTTCATGAAACTTGAGACCAACAGTTTCGATTATTTGATATATGGAGCTGAATGTCATGTGTCACTCTTCAGGTGGCTCTGATAAAAAAACCAACAAACCAAA
Source organism: Hippodamia convergens (assembly GCA_038502775.1). Classification (NCBI taxonomy): domain Eukaryota; kingdom Metazoa; phylum Arthropoda; class Insecta; order Coleoptera; family Coccinellidae; genus Hippodamia; species Hippodamia convergens. Next base: position 1,991,602 of record CM076607.1, read on the forward strand.
CTCAATGCTGTTTGTCACCCTGACATACAGCTGAATTATGGACGAAAAATCCCACAACACAATCAGTAATTCGTACAAGACTGGATCCTGTGCAGGGAAAGTTTGAGTTATGTACGTCTGGTCGTAAATTCAAAGCTTTTTCGAAGCTCCATTAATCGGAAAATGAGAGAGACACCAGGTGGGCTACGCCTCCATTTGTTTCGGGCGGCAGAATTACAGGAAAGCTGTAGCAGCAACTCTTGCGACGTTGAGATCCGCAAAATTGTCAATTTAAATTAATGATTTACGACCGCAAAGTTAATCGTTACGGAATAAATGATTCGATGGCGTCGTTTGGGGTCTCTTTGTGCGTGGGGGGTGGGAGATTCGTGGGGTGGGGGGAAGGATGAAGGTTGACGTGAACGAAATTCGGGTTGAAGTTTATGAGTGCTGTCGCTTTGGATGGGGATTGAGGACCTTTTACTTTCACGGATACTTCGGTGGGATTTAGGTGAGCGAAGGGGGCAGGGGAACTTTTATGGAGTGTTTCATTGAATTCAGAGGTGGGAGAGTTTGCTACATCTCAAACGAACTGCTGAGTTCTTATTATTTGGCATGTTTCCTCAAGTAGTTGCGATAATGATCATTCTAGTAGGCCTAGACTCTTTGGCGATTAAAAAGGTTCTTAATTAGAAATATTGAAAAATTATTTTGTAGTCCTTGAATGACCATATGAACTATTGGGGAAACAACAGAAATGGATGGTTATTAGTATATGATTTGTGCTGGTTCAACCAAGTTGAATTGGCGTCTGAATTTCGAGTGAAACAATGAGTTATTTCCGGGCACCTTTTCATCAAAAAGACATAAGTTGTTGTCTCTTTACAGAAGATCGTTATATCCCCATGAGTTTTCCAAGCAAACCTACGGGAACGTGTAGTATTTCGATTGAAGGGTGAACCTTCAACCACAAAGTGTCGGACCTACCTACTCTCCAGAAGGTCAACCACATTTGTGGGGTCAGAACTATTATGTGGCGTCCCAGCCAACCATCAGGCTTCGGTAGTTGAGGACTGGCAACGAATGATGAGGGAACTCACTCCTGTTAAGTTATCCCCCTTGTACTTGACGACCTGAACTAAAAAGTACCTACTTCCATTCACTAAATGAAAACTGATTGAAGAGATGGGTGCACACAGGATATTAACTGTGAATTATTATCTGAGCAACATGGAAATAGTTCCATTGTGAATGAGGGACTCTTCACCTGAAACGGGAATATTGGTTACAGTATATTGGGTTATGATTCTTGGAAATACATGAAATATTGAAGATGAATGGAAATATTCCGGATGAACACAATTCTTTGCATATTTCCGTGGTGTCGGGGAAAAAGGAGATAAGTCTATTTCTGAGCTGAACGAGATACGCCTTAATTCTGGACGATTTGTAATTTATAATCAAACTTCAAGTAATTCCATGGTGCCAGGGACAAAGGAGATTAGTCCATCTTTGAGCAAAAAGAGTTTTGTCTTTATTCTGGTCGATCTGTAATTTGTAATCAAATTTCAAAAAATTTTCCTGAACATTCTGAAAAATGGACTTATCTAATTTTTCCCCGACACAACGGATTTGTTTAAGTTCATAACAATTGTCTAATCGATCATACAAGTAGTAGAAGTCCTTTTCTGGCAGCTCAGCTTCAACTCTCGTCAAACCGCGGCCTACGATATTTAACAGGCCAGAAGGTTTTCTTCAAAATGCGAGGTTGCCGGAATATCCAAAGGGGGTTGCGACCCAGTTTCAGGTCGCAGTTCTGTGTGGTGAAAGCGTGAATGTGTTCGCATCAGAAATTCGAATGGAAAGCATGTAAAAAGGTTTGTGTTTTTTCGCTGTGGGCGTGTGATTGGTTTTTTAATCAAAAAATAATGAAAATAAGTGTTGTAGTTGCAAGATCAGTATGTATCGGGTTTTTTATTGAATTTTTCGACTTTGAGTGTTCATATCTGGATGAATTATCAACAGGAAGGTTTTTCTTTTTGATATTCATTAAAATTTCATTTGTAAATATTCGATTTGAGTATTATGCCTTGTACTTGTGCAGTACCCGGTAGCAAAAGCAACTATAAATCTTCTAATGAGAAGAGAAGGTGTCGGTATTAAGATTTCTGAAAGATTTTGCGAAAAGAAGAAAATGACTAAACGCAATTCGCAGAAAGTATTTTCAAAATCAACGAAGAATGTGTAGTTTGTATAAAACATTTTGTAGATTCCCGTATTTTGAAAAATAACTCTTATCCAACATCCTAAGGTTCAGTTATAAATATGCCGCGAAAAATTCCTGAATTAACTGATGATGCATTTGCTTCAATTTTTCCAAATCATCATCATCAATTACTCCAAAAAAAAACCGACCCTGAGGAACGGAGATAAAAATTAGTTGTCCATTATGACAATTTTTACACCGATTAGGCGAAACAAGATCAGATCGATTCATTTTCAGACTTTTCTTGTCATTTCAAAGACGAGGCAATCTCCCACTTCTTTTCCAACTTTGAAGAAAATGACTCTGTGCATTTGTACAGCCAGACAGGAACTAACTAATTTTTAGCCGTTAGTCATCATAATTGTTTTCATTTATTCAGAGTTTATTTTTAGTTTTATATAACCTTTTTTAGGATTTTATTCAGAGTTTTTATTCATTCAGAGCCTATTTTTGTTGAATTTCTGATTTATAGAATTTATTTTAAGTTTAAAGATCAGAAGTCAGAATTTTATCATTTTCAATAACGAAATAATACTTTTTTCTCCTCTCGTGATGTTCATTCACCTATTTTATTCGCTTCAGAAAGGAGAATAATTTTCATTCCGATTGTAATCTTGTGGAACTCAATGCAGAAGGTCTCTATGATCTGGGTTCCTGGTCATTGTCTCCTCAGAAAGCACTTGCTGAGAATGGGCGTATCGGACATTGACAAGTGTAGATTCTGTGAGGGGGAGTAAGAAACTCCTGTTCACCTAGTAACAGAATGCTTTGGCATTGCAGGCCAAAGGAAACAATGGTTTGGTCAAGAGACCTGTAGGAGTGAGGAATTAGCCTCACTGAAACCTTCCGAGATATTGGATTTCATAAGATCTATGGGACTGGAAGGAGAGCTGTAAAGCTTTGTCAGGGGGCACAATAGACCATAAGGTCGCAGTGGACTGTAACTCCTTTTAAACTATCAACTATCAACTAACTCAATGCAGCAGCTACCTTTTCAATCTTTAACTTATAATATCCCCTGCCGCTCTTCTGATGACACCACCCCAAGGCAAAGTATAAAACACTGTGTCGAGATGCATTCGTGAAACATTCGGCCAAATTGGCATCAGTTTTTGAACATTCGATATGTCATGGCTCTCAATATTCCCAGTTCTGTTCATGCGTTGCCCGTCAAGTCGATGAGAAAGTCATATCAACCGATCATCCCCGCTTTCCCAAATACAAATTCGACATTCGCCTGAACTCCCTCCGCTCTCGAACCGGAAACTATTCATATTTAAAGAAACCTGTAAGTGGCTTGCTCCGTTTCACAATTCGCGAACGTGTCATGTATCGGATGGGAAAGAAATCGGGAAAGGAAAATACAAATTTTCCGTTCCATTGCCTCCCTTTCGACTTGGAGGCGGGGTTGTGACAGAAACGAAAAGTAAATTCCTCTGCCAAAACAACATTTTGTTTTAGGTGAGCGTTTCTGGCTTTGTTCCTTTGTGTTGTCTGATTAGGTACAAATAAATTATCAAAAATCCCACCCTTGTCTTGCGAACAAGGGGATGTCGTGGAGCTTTGTAGGGAGGTACATCAAAAGTTATAATACGTATTCAATATGGGGAATTTCATTACCAACCGGGGAAAGTTGAGGAACAAAGGACTCGGGCCGTTGGAGTGGGCGGAAATCCCGAGAACATAAGCCGTAATTCCATACTGATAATGCATCATACAGGGTCCTTTAATAGGGATGGTCGTTTAAGCAGCCGCATACTGAAGACCAAATCATTATACGATAGTTTAATCCACTGAGAGTTTATTTATAGATACCCAAAGACAGCGAATCAATGATTCCACATTGAACCTTTGAAATTGTACACAAAAAGTATTTGTAGTTTGTGTTGTCAGGACTCTGCTTCCATTCAGATTTCATCGTATGGTTGGAATAGGATCTCACATTTTTCTTTGCGTTGAAGAAGAATTTATCGTATCGGACACTGACGAGTGTAGATTCTGTGGAGAGGAGGAAGAAACCCCTGTTAACCTAGTAACGGAATGCTTCGCCATTCATTGTTAGCCAAACGAAACAATGCCATGGTTGAGTAACTTGTATTTTGGACTTCTTAGATCTGGAAGTCGAGCTGTAAAGAGTGTGGTGAGAACTGCTCTGTCAGGGGGCACAATAGACCGCATGAGGTCGCAGTGGACAGCAACCCATTTTAAACTAAACTTAACTAAGTATCATGCAAAATGAGGTTATACCCTTGTTCTTGTTCAGGGTTTTTTCTAGCCAATATGAAGTTAGGGTGCTTTGTGCGTTATGTAATTTGCCACTAATAATATACTTCTAATATTAACCCATACGTTCTGCTTTTACTGTAAGGGTTCATTTCGAATACTTACTGCCACAATGTACCGTCAACAGTTCTGGCTCAGACGAAAGATTGAATAACATCCAAGAAAAAAGAAAAGATTCCCTATATAAGTTCCTACGTGAATTTATGTAAAATCAACCGAAAACTATACTGCTCCACAAGAGTTAGGGATATCGCATTCAATCGTTTTGAAAAGTATGTAATCTTCGAGGAAATTGCTTTGAAATCATTTAAAACGCAATAACAACTTGAATCGATCCAATAAAATTGTAGTATGAGGCATTTTGTCAACCTGGTCGCCTCTTTTCTGAAGTTTATCAACGGCTTCGATTTGAAACGAGTTTTCTGAAAATGCCAAGATTTAAATTAACAAACGCTGAGGCTAATAGGGCTATCAGAATGCTATAGGGTGGCCTAACTCAGGTTGTTGTAGTGGAAAGGCGCCAAGTCAGCCAAAGTGTGATATCTCGACTTCGGAAGAGGTTCAGGGAGACAGGTGGACGACGAAAAACAACACCTGCTCAGGATCGTTTCATCACCGTTTCGGCGAGAAGAAAACCTACATCTACGTTTAGAATGCTACGGAATACTTTTCAAGATGCAGGTGGGTTCCAAGTTTCGAAACCATCAGACGATGTTTGAGAGAGGTGAATCTAGGTTCTAGACGTCCATTTAGAGGAGTTCCATTAACTCGTGACCATAAGCGTCGAAGACTGGAATGAGCAAGGCAACATATCAATTGGAACGATCAATGGCATAGTGTCCTTTTCACTGATGAATCCAGATATGGACGATTTTCAGATTCTCGAAGAATAGGGGTATGGACAATCCCATGCATACCCCGTAATCGTCGCTATGTCCAAAAAGTCCATCCAATCCGAAGGGGTAGTGTTATGGTATGGGCCGGGATATGTTTCAACGGACGCACAGATCTTCACATCTGTCCTAGGAATACGACCGCCTCACACTATAAGGAGCATGTAATTGACAATGTTTTGATAAATTTTCACGCTGCTATTGGTGAAATTTTTCAATTCGATAACGCTAGACCGCACCATGCAGCCATAGTTGAGAATGCGCCCGAGGAGCTTGGTATTCCACATTCACCAATACCTCCGCACTCACCAGATATGAATTGCATAAAACATGCATGGGATATGCTCCAAAGATGATTTGATAATCATCAAACTACCCCAGAATCCTTAAATGGAGAGCTTCTGCCTCGTTAATGAAACCAAATTCCTCCAGAAATGTGCAACAACCTCGTGTGTAGTATTCAAAGAAGATGTCAAGCTGTAATTGATTCAGGTGGAGTCCATACACTGTATTGATAGTCTTGAATTGCTTGAATTCTTTGGGAATGACATTTCGTTATTTTTTTCGATTTTTCTCAACCATCCTGCAGACCAACTGGCTAAAATCAATTTTATGTCGTTTACCCTGAAATCATATTTTTATGAATTTTCATGAGAAAATCTCATTTAAACTATATTTTTTTGTAATTTAAGTCAATATCCCTAACTCATGTGTGGAGCAGTTCATTTTAATACACCTGCGTTACAAGTTCCGCGGAATAGCAATTGTCGAAAGCAATCCTCTAGATACAGAAGAACGTCCCAAACACAGAGTAGTAACTTCAATCTGATACTTGAAACAGTAATAAAAGTAACACTATATCCCGAAAATCAGCGTAGAACCTACGCAGAATGTTACAAATTGGCTTATAAAGTGCAGAAGAATTCAATTAAAACAAAAACAAAAGTTACTCAGAAACGTCAAAATATACCACAAATCAATATTATTGAATAGAACTACGAATGAAACTCATAGGAATGCAGGAAACTCAAAAAGAACTGAAAAACACTATGCTACGATGCCTATTTCTGAATTCAATGCAGTTTAAGGATGACCAGGATGTCTTTCATCCATCTATACCATTCTATGGAATAAATGAACTGTAGTAGACAAAAGACCAAACTCAAAAAATATTTTCATGAAGAGACAGCCTAGTTTATAGAAAGTTCCGAGTGGGGTCTTTGCTCACACTTTTTTCGCTCAGAGAGTAAATTTTCACCTTCAAATGAGCTACATGATTGGTTGAGAAGGCATACAGACAAAGATCTGAATTAATAAGCAAGATGTGGTGCTTTACGTGACCTCAACTTAACCAGAAGCATCGGACAGGAATTGCACGAATTTTTAACGCAATATTTTCGATTATTCCTTTCGACTGATTCTTAACACATGAAGAGGTTTTGCAAGAGAAAGTTGAACAACACTGCTGAAGGCCGATAATAAAACTATTTCAAATTAACCTTGTAAACGTATAGGTACACTGAAAATTTGGGGAACAATAATGCGAACTTCCGAATACTTTTCAACAGAGTGAATCGAATTTTTCTGTCACTATAAAATGGTTCATTCTCATTCAATTCCATCGAGGAATCAGGAACATCTGGAACAAACCTACCAACTTGTTATTAAAGGAAACCTCTCAGCTCCTCAAATCTCCCAGACTCTCCGTGTCATGACAACATCCGTTTACCAGTTTCGAATCGCCTTACGGTTCTGTACTTGTTTTCACAGCAAACGATTTAAGCTAGTTTCCAAGTCGCCTCATGTTACTGCGAAGTTGGAACGAAGTTTCTGGATGAAGAGAGGATTTACCGCACTCAACTACGATGTTTCAAATGTGGAAAATACGCGTAAGATAAACGCCGGAGTTCTTTCATTGAGTTGTGGGATTTAGAATCGGCCCGTGAAGTTCCGTCTTCTTTGATGTTCCTTGGACTTGGTCTCGTTATTATTTTCTTCCTTTCATTCAATTCCAATGCATGAGAACTGTGCTAAGAAAGATTAGTCTCGTTATTTTTCTACAGGAACTTCCAACAAAAATTTAACGAACCGGATATTGTGTGAATTTAATTGTTCGATTCACCTAGAAAATTCATTATTCATTCCTAATCTCATGAGCAAATATTATAGAGAGAGTAACTGGAAATGACTACTGTAACGTGAGCACCATCTATACTCTCATTGTCCACTATAATTCAGAAATATTGTTGATCAGCAGGTTCAGCGATTACAGGATTGCCATTTTTTTTTATTCATTCGCATTCATGATGTCTTCTGGAATGTCTGCCATGGCAAAGATGGTTAGAAGGAGACATACTGAAATAACATCACCATTTAAAATGGAAATGAAAGTATTGATACTCGAGGTTTAGAAACCCTGATGATAAAAAAATTCAGAAATCCAAAAATAAAATCAACTCCTTACAGTACAAAATTTATGAGAAGAAAGTGTACCATTTTTTATGTAGAGATAGACCTCCTATATTCAGCAATAAACAGATTCGATGATGAATGAAAAGGTTACCTGAGAATGGTCTTATTTCTAATGAGAGCTAGCTATGTCTGGAAAAATAATCGTAGATAAATATGATAATAAGTTATTAAAGATGTTTTTCTTGTGGTACTATGCGATACAATATTCGGAAATTGAAATTCTTAATCAAGGTAACTTTCAATCAGCCCCTCGACTAGCATAGAAAGTCCTAAGTGGTGCGATACTGAACGCAGCATGCTGTGATTGACTCTAACCGAGGTCTTCGAGTAATACAACTATGAAGACATAGCTTTTACCAGCATCAGCGGCGGAGATGATGGAATCCACCACATCTAGGAAAGCTGTACAGCAATTGATACCCCTTCTGCACCCAGATTAAGCTGGCAAAATCTTATACCTTTCTAAATATGAACTTTTTTAACAGATAAATTTTCTGGAACATTGAGTGATCAAAAATATATGGGTAAGAGATTGCCAAAACCTGTGAGCTGTTGCAGATGTTTTCAATGTTCTTGAGTATTTGTGGTTGGCTACTCTTAAGCATTTGAGCCTATCGACTTTATAGTTTTTGAAACTTGAAACTGCCCCCTCATGTATCAAGGCAAAATCAAGTCTAATAACATGGAATGAGTTTACCGATCAAAGTTTATGATGCCAGAAAAATCCTTCGTATTCAAAGTTCAAGGAACGAGAGAACTCCAGATAGGAACTATTTAAAGCCTGTGATACCTCAACATCAAGATGTTCAGCAATTTTTCTACTTGAGCTCCTATTGCAAACATCCGTCTTTTGATGGCTCTTTCACTGACTTTAAAGCTCTGTAAATTTTGGCAAAAGTCATTGAAAGTTGTTATGTTCCGATTTTAGAATGTAGGCGAAGCTGGAGTGGTCATAGTCTAGATATTATTATTCATAGGTAAGGGTATAATTGTCACAAAGGAAATCGATCACTTTGAGAGCATCCATTCTTCCGTCTGAGAGCGTCTATTGATTTAACGTTAGAAAGTAACTATCGTATAAGCATAGTTCAAGTCTTTGAAGTTCTAGGCGATTGATATAATCGCTAAATACCTAATAAGTTTATCAGACAAATGTGACTCTGATTTGATTATCGATTTATTTGTTTTAAGTATAAGGAATGAACGAAAATGCGCAAGTTTTCAAATCAGAGATCCTTGAAAATTGTGAGACATTATCAATTCAGATACTGATGAATTTGTTTTTCAGCAGCCTTTTTGGAGAAAGACAAACTCAACAGCCTTTTTGGAGAGAGGCAAACTTAACAAGTTTTTCTGGAGAGAGGCAAACTTAACAAACTCTTCTGGTGAGAGGCAAACTCAATAAACTTTTCCGAAGAAATTAACCCAAATACTCTTCTAGGGAAATTACCACAAATACTTTCCTCGAAGAAATCGAATCACCTTCAGAGTCAAGGATCTGATTTCAATCGATCGAATCAAATCTGAACACCAAGGACTGCTAACTGATCCTGTTATTGGATGAATTCTGACGTGAAATTGGAAAGATAAGTTTCGTTCAGAAGTGGAGATCACGTATCACGTGTGACTCATAGTTTTAGGAAATTCCTAATTATGGTTCAATATTTATATTTGCTTGGCCACTCAATTTAATGTCTATTCATATTGTATAATAGTAATTGTCATAAGAGTGGAATAAAATCTCACTGTTCAGAATAGAATATCATTGTCCAGAGTAGAAGCATTTACCTAAATGCTTATCTAAACAGAACTGTAAGGTGGTCCCATGCTGTTTATAAAGCCAAAACCTTCAAGACTGACTCTAACAGCAATCTCGTAGAACCTTAAACTGTGAAGTCAATGGCATAAACCAACCTGCTTTCATCAATGAAAAAATCAATGAATAGAAAAGAACGATACAATGGTGCATCCTTCATAACGAAAGTTGAAAGACTGATGGACTAGAGACTCTGAATGTTCAAAATGAATCCGGTGGACTGCCATCGAAATCAGCTTCCCAGCACAACTCTATCTTGTGCATCAATCTTCAAACGACGATACTACGAGGGGAATCGTCGAATGCAACAATCCTAGAGTATCCAGGCCGGCAAAACACCCACTACACGACATAGACGTGAGTGGCATCGGATACGTTACATCAAAACCAGATCATGTACCTACGTTATTACGTCACTCGACATGCCTCAATCAATGAGACAGAGACAGCGCACGGCAGTGACCATGGCAACTAAAAATTAGAGCCGCGTGTTGCCTGGTTACCTGTGTTTCCATCCAGGTGAGAGCGTGTTGTCTGGAGAGTGGAGTGTCGTGGTTTTTGACCGGAGAGAAAGCGGGAAACGAAGTTAATACAGATAGCCAAGAGCGCATCCGGGCGCGCAGCATGTAAGGAATTATTGAAAAACGAACGGATGCGTTATGAGCTACGACGTGAGCCTCATTGCCGAGTTATTCGATAATGCTCCGTGCGAGAGTGAGGTTGAATAAAAAACTGCCGGAAAATTGAAGGGTGATTGGGAAAACCCGCCTACACGAGGTGATCTAATTTATCGCGAGCTGCATCGGGTTTTTCCTGATTTATTTTTGTTCAGAGCTGGATTGGGGACGGTTCGCATCTTTGAAAAATTATGTTTTCAGATAATTCGGTAAAAGCACCGACTGAAGTAGAAGCTTTCACTTGATTATTCGGATTCATAAATGTCCCGAACTAACGCTGCACAGCTTTGAGCTGTATCAAGCACAATGTGACGAATAATGTCATTTTATATACGTACGCAGAACTTGCATTTAATTGAGGTATTTCGTGAGAATATCTTTTCACTAGAAACAATATTGATCAGGTTTAATACTATGGTTAATGAATGAGAACTTTCAACAACAACACAAAGTGGGCAAACTGTTTATTTCAGGTTTCCAATATCTAACTCTAGGTACGAATCCTAATCAACTGGACTTTCACCAGTCGCACAAGACTTTGAAATCATCAACTCTCATACCAATATCCGAATTAAATCTAAATTCTAATCAATTTAATATTCACCAACCACACAGGGCCTCACAGTTACGGGCTATCATACCAACTTCCAAGTTTAAACTAAGTTCTAATCAACTTTAACGTTCACCAGCCACACAGGACCTTACAGTCACGGGCTATCATGTAATAAATGGAGAAATTGATAATTTCCTCATTAACGATGCAATTTTGAAACCTCTTAATACGGCACTGTATCCGAGGAATGCATATCGGTTTCACAGCTACGTTATCATCAATCAATCAGCACGCATTTAAATAAATCCGTTCAGCGCAGTCTAACTACGAGACGCAAAGAAATTAAACTGTGACAAATATAAACTATTCACCCCGTCACGATTAATATCCGAAAACGGTCGTTTACGAATTATTTTTGGGAATGAAATAGAAAATTTCACATTCAGTTTTAAGTCTCAAGCGGAGACTTGTAGATTTTGTATTGTAAAGTCACGTACTCGTCGGTAAATCACGAAACCGAAACGGAAGTGCGTGTAGGGAAGACGGTGCACGGAAGTTGATCAAAGAGGAAGGATCGTTTCGTGGATACCAGTGGAAAAAAGCCAATTTATAAGAAAGAGATCAAGGTCAGAATTTTCCAATTTGTATTTGATGAGAATAGTCAAGTCCAAAAGTCTTGTCATCTCTCATCTCCTATCTGCTCACAACTTACATTTCCTTAGTGTTAGGTTATTTTGGATTTTTTGTAATTAAGTAACCCAGGGAACAGGGAAACTTACATTTTCTTCATTAAATTTTCTTATACAATCTGAGGTACAGACGTAAGGATTACTTTGTTACCTCAGTATATTTTGTAGGTATGTTGGAAAATAGATTTTTTTCGTTAAGTTATTTCAATAGTTTCAATTATCCCTAAAACTGAGAACTCTCTGAAAGAAAAATAACACCTTCTCATTTCTGCAGAAGACCGTACCCACTCAAATTTTGTTTATTGGGTTGACATGAAGCCGCTCTCATACGTCAGCCCCCTTTACATCTAGAAAATCCCTCATGAACAAAGTCACTTTTTATAAGAAAAGGACAATGCTCATATTAAGGGCTCTATTATAATCATACCAACGTCCAAGTAAAAACTTTGTTGTAATCAACTCACAGCGAGGGATATCATAGGATCGTCCAAGTTGAAACTTATTTCCGATAGACTTAACGTTCACCAGACACACTGGACTTTTCAATCACGGGTTATCAATCAACTGAAACGCTCCCAAGTCACACAGGACTTCCATCATTAGCAGTTGAACACCAATTTTTCAAACCGCACCTACAATTTTGCAGAATTGAAATACTTTAATGTCAACCTTTCAATTATATAAAGTCCAGAAATATCTCGAGAATTTCAGCTTTGACCATATAATCCTACTTCTGATGTGAATGAAGGAAAAACATTCAACACAAGGTGCGCAAACTTTTTCAGGTTTTTGAAATCTGACTCTATGTATACGTGGTACACCCAGGTACAAAAAAATAAAGAGAACGAAGCAACTGTCTAACGGCTCAACAGGTTTTTTTCTATCAGAATATAATGCCCATAAATATGCAGATTTGACCCATTAAATTTTTCTTCTAACAAATTGAAAAGGAGTCAAAATTTATGATTGAGCAACATATATAGAATAATCTCGAACACCTTAGGAGAATTCCACAATAGGGAATCATCACGAAGATTGATAATTCCGTCTGAGAATAGACATATTGAAGATGTCAGTTGAAGGTTCAGCACAAACCAATGCAGTCCTTGAGAAGAAAACAAGGACCTCCATCAGGTCCAGTTGTACACTTCTGCGACAGCCCCCTAGACTGCTTAATGAGTTCGTCCTCCTTGGTATTTCAGAAGCTCCTTATTATATCAAAAACTTCATATAAATTTGGCTTCAATATGATCAGAAAAGTAAAGTGAAACAACGATACCCAACATTCCTCCAATATAACCCCGATATAAACATTCAGAATGCCTACTACACTTTCATGTGAACGTCTGTATACAAGGGAAGGTCGATCACAATAGTAGAGGCAGAATCTAGACTCATCTGTGAGGAGAACTCTTTTCCAATCGGCCTCTTCCCAATGGATATGCTCTCTTGCAAAATCCAAACGCTCCCTTCGATGGGCTGGGGTAAGAGCTGGGCCTCTTGCCGCGACATGAGGCCTTAAATCATATTTTCTGAGGCGATTTCTTATTGTCTGAGTGCTAATTTGCACCCCATGAGTTTGCTCAAGCTGATTTGAAGGAGGCCAGCGGTTGCAAACTGTTGTCTTAACGAAGAAACTCTCAAGTTACGTTCTTGAATAGCAGTTGTCTACCCTGTCCTGGTCTTCGAACATTCATACCTGTCTCCCTGAATCGCTGCAACATTCTGGACACACTTTTATGGGAAACTCCAAACCTTTCTGAAATTCTTGTGTATGTCCACCCTTCTTCTCGCAAAACAACCGCTTGGGCACATTCCTCTTGGGCCAAATTGCGTGTTTCGCTTTGCATAGCGATCGAGTGTAGAAAATCAAACGAAAGAAAAACTATTGATCACTAGAATCGATCGAGAACAACTGATTTTAGAATGGAGCCAATACATTCAAAATCTGAAAATATCATCTTTTTTTATTTCTGCTGCATAATTCTGATAATAGTATATTATTCAACGAGCAGTAATGCAAGTCATAACTCCCGCAGATGAAGTTTGCGCGAGCCGAAGGCGAGTGCTGTAATTCATCAAGGGAGTTATGACCATTACTGCAAGTTGAATACTATACTTTATCCACAACTATAATAATATACATTCTTACTACCATACATCATTCTTGAACATTTTTGATACACCTTTATATTTGTTTTGTCTTATTTCTGGAAGTGTACCTTCATAATATTTCATCCTCACTATCGGAGGTCTTATTCAGAAAAACATTCATAACAATAATTAGGTGTCAACTAAATTTGAAAACGTCAGAATTATTCAAGTGACATTACTCCCATCAATAACAATAATGAGATGTTCCCTCTCTGTGAACCGGCTCGTACAGAAGCACAAAAGAAGCTTGATATTCGGTTGTCAAATAATTCTATGAGTGTATTCGGATTTTAGAGGGATTTATAGGCAGGAGTTATTATAACTCCCGCTGTTTGTTCATAGATACTATTAATTGCTCAAATGCAGTTTAATAATGAATACATTATTCAATAGGAGTGTATAAAAATAATTATCATTGAGAACACCCTCAGTTGTAGAATAAATTTGAGATTTTCATAATGTGCGTTAATTTTTTTGCGCAGTGTATTTTATCGGCAGAGCCGGCACGTTCCATACCGCCGCAGATCTATAAATTTCAATTGATACCACCCACGTCCCAGCAGAGTCATCAGGCTTATCTGCACTATGCACTCATCTTCCTCGCCATAATCCGTCATGGTCTGATCGATGGTCAGACTACGCGTCATCGCAATAAATTACAGCTGACGTCCGGCGTGGTCAGAACAGGTAGCACATCTCTATTCATCGGTGCAGTTTTAATTAACGGGGTTTTAATCGATAACGCGCCGCCCTCCCGCCCCGCGACCCTCCGAAATTGAAATTAATAGGGCCGCGTCCGGGGCCTTGCGCCATGCCCATTCGATACCTATTAGCGATACCGGGTGGCGGAGGAAATCGAGTAACGAGACATCCGATTCTTCGAATATAGATTTATGGCATCTGTTATTATTGTTCTCACGGGGGCCGCAGGTACGGTACTTGGGAGATTTATGGACGCGAATTGTGGGGTTTCTGGTGGGAATATCGTTGTGTTCGTTGAGAGAAGATGATGGTGGAAATGTGGAGTTATTCTGCGTCCATTTTTTCGTGACATGTTGAAGACAAAATTATATTTCTTTCTCTTCTCTCGTTACAAAGTTTTTTTTTCTTAAAGATGTGTGGGTTATTAACCAAGAAAGTCCAGGTTTTTTTAATTTAAAAGGCTTACAGTCCACTTATAGTCTATTGTGCCCCCTAACAAAGCTTTCTTACCACACCCTTTACACCTCGCCCTCCAGTTCCAGGGATCTGATGAAATCCAATATCTGGTAAGACTTCAGCGAGCCCGATTCCTCATTCCTACAAGTTTCTTGACCAAGGCATTGTTTCCTTCAGCTAACATTGGTTATTGAATAGGAGTTTTACCTTACTCCCCACAGAATCTACGTTAGTCAGTGTTCGATAAGCCTACATGCTTTCTGAGGCAATAATGCTCAGCGAGAAAGCCAGGAAGAAAGTATAGTTGGTTCTCACTAAGATCTAGATACCGTTTGGATCTTGTAGTTTCAAAGTTCCGAAGAAACTTTTTGGAGTAATCCATCCCTGGAAGATTCCGCCAGAGTTTTTTCTTTCCGCTTTCTCCTTCTTCAGAAACCAGAAGACCAGAATGACCTTCTTCTGTTCCTAACTAATAAGGTAGGTATCTTATTGAAAACGTCACGTACACTATCATGTAACTATCTACTGAACCTTTCTCGGAAATAATTAATCTATATGGTGTCAATTTGAAAACTAACCAGGCCAGTTTGTCACGGCAAGGATGTTTTGAGAGAAAATGCCAAAAAACAAGTCAATTATTCTTCGGAAGGGGACATATTTTGAGCACAATTGTGAGCTGAATTCTCCTCAGACCTAGGGTCATTCCTCAATTCAAAGACCATTAGTGCTTAAATTGGTTACAGGTTTTATGCTTAGTTTACCAATCAAATGAGACGCTCGAAATGATATCCATTACCAATCAAACATTGACAAAGTCTGTTCTGAAATATTTGCCTCACATTGTCGCAAGTAGGACTTGAATTTTTACTGCATTCTTGCGTAATCTGTAGTGTAATCTTTCTGATTCCTTTTCAAGCCTGCGGTCAAGAAACTCTTTGCCCTTGAAAGGAAACTGCTGAGTCTGATGACTGGTGTAATCACTTGCCATCTGTTGAATAAACATTTGTCCCCTTGTGTCGCTGTTGCAGGAGCATATTTATTTCATCTTTACAAGTTCTACTCAGAGTTGAAGTATATAGTGCTAAAGCCAGTCAGACAAGTACGAGGAAAATGCTCGATAAAACACAGAGGCTTGCCTGTGTGTGCATCACGGGGGCCATGAGAACGTGCCCAACCAGAGCTCTTGAGATCATAACAGATCACACACCCCTACATCTGGTGATTGACAGGATGGCCCATGAGGCCATCCTCACAATATCTACAGAAGGCGCAGGTAATGAGAGAATTAGGTGTCAGACAGTCTGGTGCTCTCTGAGTAACTACATCTCATCTGCGAGCCTTCCTAGTGATGTAATGGTCAAGAAAGTAAGTACTGAGAAAAACTTCAGTTCGATGATATGCAAAAAAGACGAATGGGAGCGGGAATTTCAAAGAAAATACTGTTAAATGGTATACAGATGGTTCTAAAACCAACACAGGAGCTGGCGCTGGGGTTCACGGGTCAAAGCTGAGTGTACACTATCGTAAGGCTCCTGTGTGAATGTTCCTCAAGCAGAAATATCAGCAATCGATAGACATTAATCTAGAGAGAAACTATCAGAATTGCGACATAGCTATTTACTCAGATGGTCAAGCTGCTATTAAAGCACTGAACTCCTATGTCATCAACTCAAAGTCGACATGGGAATGCCATAGGTAGCTCAGAAAAAAAAGTCTCTTTAATCTGGGTTCCTGGTCATTCGGGAATCACAGGTAACGAAAAGGCCAATAAACTTTCCAGAGAGGGTGCTCGGAAACCGATCACTGGCCCAGAACTTTTCTGTGTAACTATAAGAAAGAGTTTCTTGAGAAGGAGAAAACTGAAAGAGAAACACTCTGGCAGAATCTCCCAGGGTTGGATCACTTCAAAAAGTTCCTTTGGAATTTTGAAACTACAAGATTCAAAAGATATTTGGATCTCAGTACGAACCAACTGCACCTCCTCACTGGCTTTCTGCCAGGGTATTGTCTCCTCAGAAAGCACTTGTTGAGAATGGGCGTATCGGACACTGACGAGTGTAGATTCTGTGAGGAGGAGGAAGAAACTCCTATTCACCTAATCACAGAATGCTTTGGCATTATAAGCCAAAGGAAATAATGCTTTGGTCAAGAGACCTGTAGGAGTGAGGAATAAGCCTCACTGAAGCCTTCTGAGATATTGGATTTCATTAGATCTCTGGGACTGGAACGCGAGCTTAAAGCTTTGTCAGGAGGCATAATAGACCATAAGGTCGCAGTGGACTGTAACCCCTTTTTAAACTAACAACTATCAACTATCACTAAGATAGTTGTATTCGGATGAACAATGGGCTACATAATCATAATTAAGCCTGTTAATTTATGGAAGCTATATTCAGTTAGAGACAACACACTTGGGAAACTACGCACCACATATGACTATGGGGTCATCATTTAGGCAATTGTATGCGGATGAACAATGGGTCAGATGTCTAGAAATTGGCCCAGGAGAAACGCTCCCGAGAGAAGTAGCAGAACCTTCCTGAAGAGAAACGCAACACGAATATAGCAAGATCATCAGATTTTAGCTCTAAAAATCCATGAATCCCGAAAGTAACTGCTTCAAATGTCTTCCCATACTCAGTTGAAGTGTGACGTATCACCCCTGTCACGTTCGCCGTTTGATCCGGTTCGGAAATGAAACAATTTAAAAAGTTTTCCTATCGAAATTTGAGCGACAAGGATCGGAACCGAACGCGTGGGAACTGTCGCATATTCTTTTCCACGTGGCAGATTTATTCTAACTTTCTACGTGGATTTAGACACTGTTTTATCCGCTTACGCGATTGGCAGTGTTAGGGGGAGGTGGAAGAGGAGATCAGAATGGTAACTATGGAAAAATATTTTCCCTCAATTTCCGACGCGTGAAAAAATCGGTGGAGATTAGGGCCATAGCGTTGTTATGGAACAGCACTTCATGTATTAGTTTAAAAAAGAAAGCATCGGGGTGGTCATCTGAATGTTTTCTCGTGAGATTGAGAGGGTGAAGCAGAGTGAGTTTGAAGGTCATCTTTGGTTTACCCTCGGGGATTTTAAATCTTATCCTTAAGTACATATAACCATCGTAAATGTCAAAGTAAATGTGATTACTTTTTTGTAACTTTACTTCAACGAACCATATTTTAAATTTGATCATAATTTGGGAAACTCCTCCAATAATGTTTGGGGTCTGGACTTAATGAAGAGATTTTCAGGATCAATGTCATTCTTCTTCTCTTTAATGAGGCCTCTCTTCCCAAGAAACCTGCAGCCCCTAAAATGCGACGTCAAAAATGCCATAAGACGAGAGAATGGAGTCCCCATCAGCAAAATATGCATCGGTAAAGAACTAGATGAGACCTATTTTGCAACTACGAAACTGAAGGCCGAACTTATTTCAGGTACTTTCATCTGTCCTTCTCCACATTCAGCACAAGGAAAACAATAATCATTATTTTTCAAAATATTCATTGACTGGAGGCCTTCGTAAGCTGTTTCCTGACAAGAGCTTGAGGTTCACTTCACCCCAGTCCTGCTATGTCTTTCAATTGAGAAGCCTCGATACTCTAAAAACTCCTTCTGTGCTTCAGAGAAGTTCCTGTCCAGTCATCAATGACCTAAACTGTGTTCTAATACAGTTATCGTCCTATACTGAATCATTCTAATTAGCTGTTTCCTGTCAAGAGAATGAAGTTGAGGAGCCTAGACACTTTGAGAACACCTTCTATGCTTCAGAGAAATTCCTGTGTAGTCATCAATGGCCTACTCTGTATTCTAACACAATTATCGTCCTATACTGAATCCGTTGTAGGAGAACCTTATGATATCCTCATATTATTAGCAAACGTTAGGATTGTTCATGTCCACTTTTGATAACTATTGCTACTTAGGATCTTGGCTGTATTGGACTCTATTGCTATGTGTTACATACAATAAATGTCCGAAACGTCGACGAAATTTAACTGGGTTTTTATCACCTAATCCCATAATTGGAGTCCAATACAGCCAAGATCCTAAGTAGCAACAATTATTAGCAAAACTGTGAGAAACATTTGTACACCCACCTTTTTTCATGTGCTGGAATAAGTCAAAGTTTATGTAAGAGAAGATATCAAAATTAGTGAAGATGAAAATGCATACATTAAGTTGTGAGATAAAACGCTGTTGAAGGTACGGAAAACAAACAAGAAGAATGCGAAGATTTTGAAATAGAAGACGAAAATAATGTGGGAAGAAGATTTAGCAGATATTGAAAGGGACAACCAAAGAAGGGATAACAGCATTGTGTGGATAAAGTTCATTTAAAGGAAAAAGTTTCGGGATATGAGATTCATAATCCAAGTTGAAGAAATCATTATACACATCCTCATAGGTTTCTGAAGTTCATGTCCAGTGAGTTTGTTGTCCTATTCATTCTAAAGATATCGTTCCCCTGAAGAATGTTTCGAAAAATCCTGAAATTATCCCCAAATTCGTTACGCAGAGGAACGATGATTGTTTCAATGATGTTTTCTACGTTGATGATACAAGTCATGGCTGGTTCAAAGATAATTAGTTTGGTACAGCGACCGAAAAACTTCCCTTTTCATCTGAAAAGGGTACGTTGCGCCATTGTGGTGTTCTGCCGATTGACAGCGGGTAGCTCTGTGTCCAAATGATAGCCGAGATACTCTCAGAAGTCTTTTTCGCATTAAATTTGAGGAATGCAACCGTATCTTCATGGTACTGGTTGAGACTACCCTTCTATAGGTCCTCAAAAAAATTCCACAAGCAAAACATTCTAATGTTGCATTCAACAAGTTGAGAGTTGATAGAGGAGCCAAGACTTTCGATAATATGTATATCCTAGGTCTTATGATCTCCAATCTCCTTGAATTCCAATCCTTCCTCAAATTCTCACAAACTTGGTTCCTCAAATTTCCTTATGAATGCCCTCTATTTAAATTTTCTTGGTCTTTTCAGTCTTTGTACGAATGTAAGTACTAAAATCAGATTAATTGTCAGAATGACAATTCTCGTAATATGTCTTAGTTTTTGCTCCTGAAAAATATTCTGTTTTCTTGTGTTATAATATGTTTGGTTCATCTATGGGAGATGATTGCCTTTCATTGGGGTCCCGTAGCGGTCTACAAACATCTGAAGTGCCGAAAAATCATCACCTGGAAGGTCGTATCTGGTTTGAAAAAACCCTCACGACCAGAGAGCAACAATTTGTGGATTTTGAATTTGAATATCGAAAGGAAAGTGTGATTACGTCTCTTAATTATCTGATGAACATGGTATCAAAGAGATTCTTCTGCAAGAAACCCACACGGAAACAGAAAAAAAATCCTCGTGAAAGAGGACAGTTGAAAGGTTATGTAGTAATTGATTTTTTACAAGTTTAGCTTGTTATGTTGAAAAATTATCAGTTTCGTAACATTCAACAGATTCGGAAAGGGGAAATTGATGGAGTTTTTTTTTTTTTTCATTTCTTTCAAATTTTGTGACATTTCTGTCATAAATATTTATAAACCTCCGAACATTATTTGGCCAAGAAATCTTAATGTTGATGTTTTTCAAAGTAGCAAATGCATTTCCAAAATGCATTCGATTTATTCTGAATAATCGGTTTCTTTTCTGCTTTTGTCTTTTTTCATTTCAGATTAAGAATTACGAGTCGTTTTGGGAAGAATCTGTGTATCCGAGCCCATCGACGGATAACATGAAGATGATCACACTGATGTCTTTCAAGATTTTCCTGATATTTGATATTTTATGTTATTTCGTTTACGGGGAGGCAGGTTTTTTCGGCTGAGGTTTTTTCCCCTGGCTGTATAGTATCGTATGATACTAGTGTTGATAGTATCGTATAATTCTATAGTATCATACGAAGAATGTTATGATACCCCGTTTTTTTTTACCTCAGCTTAGGTACTTTTTGTTTCAACATTTAATGTATTATTTTAGCTCTCTTTTTCATAAGAATATATATATATATATATATATATAATTGTTTGTTCTGAATGTCATCTCTGATGATGATTACTCTAATTCGTTTGCTGATACTTCCACCTTATTTATGTAGGAATTTGACTGTGTCTAGGGAAATTACTAAGCACCAGGTAATTCAATGAAATGTTTAATGAATAGGATAAATAGAAGTAAAGAACACTGACAACGAAGAACTCGAGATTTCAGTCACTGAACGCACTTTAATGAATATTTTCGTCTAATGAATTCGTCTTATAAATCTTGATGAACGACCTCTGAACTAGCTTCCGTCTATTCTGCTAAAACTGCGATTTGTGTCCCCAAGAGTTCATCTTACGTCTAACTTTTCCGACTAGTGTCCGTCTAATCACTAAGTCGGAAATTCTGTCTCATCGGTTCTTCTGAACCGCGTCTAATTAATTGTCAACGTTCTGACCGACTCTCGTCCCGTTCTCTGATCGACTCCCATTTTTTTCTCGAAGTACCCCTCGATCTCTTTTCCCCGCTAGACCTAGGAAACCTCAAGTTATTGCATTTCCACGAATCTCGACTTTTTCGAATCAACACCTGCTAACACTGAAGAAATCTAGCGTCTTGCGTCAAGTGCCTCGAACGTCACTTGAGTAAAGTAGGCAAAAATTTGAAACTACTATAAACTGACTAATTCTGAATAAAATCTCGGATCCCACATCTATATCTACATTGTCTATCTCAAAATAATGCTCGGTCTTTTTATATGTGAAGTTTCCGATCAGAGTACAAGTTTTTCCTCAACTTTTCCGGTTTTTTGGACTTGTGTAGACATTCAGTGCGGAAAGCTCTGAAATTCTACCCACACCATTTCATTTTCCAATTCATTTTCCGAGTGAAATCCGCCTGGAAAGGCACGCCGACCCAAAGATTGAATGATGCCCCAAATTGCTCAACAATTACGGCAATTATGAAGGGTGTAACCGAATAGTAACACAGAAACGGAGCTGTTTTATCTTTCCAACTCCCCAATTAGCATTTCCGTCTAGTGCGGATTGAGTTTCCTTCCTTAAGTGAGTATATTCCGTGAAATTTGTTAAATACCCCCGGAATATAAACGACGAAATAATGGATAAAATTTGAATTTGTAATGCGCCGCCTTACGGAGAGCGGCGCCAGAGGGGCAGAGAGGGGAACTGTGTAAATATTAAGAACCGCGGCTGAGGTCGGTTCTTTCTTTTTTTTGCGCCTGGAATAAATAGCGGATCAGGTAGGGTGGGAGATTGTGCCTGGCCAACCATGAGCTCGCTTCATTTGGTCGGGAATCCGAAATGAATTGAGTAATTTCTTTGATGTTATGGTTGAAAATAACCTTTAGGGGTTCATCTGGATAGGGGCTGGGTGGAGATCTGAATCAAAAGTAATTGCGCCTTTAGATTAATCCTTTCGGCGAATTTCTAACGATGGCGTGATTGGAGCTGTTCGCAGAGAGAGCGTGAAGAAACAGCCAGGTAATGACAATCCAATTCTTCATTTTTGTGTTGATCTCCATTCGATCAAAACGATGAGATTATATCGATACCGTTTTTTCATTCACCATGCAGTTGTTCTCTTTTCTTTGAAAAATATCATTAGAACTTGACGGGTATTGGAGCTTTAAATTATCCTAAAATTATCTAGACAGTTAGTGTAGTCCTATATAGGCCTACTGCATTGGAAACCGCGGTAAAAAACCCACCAAGAATACTACCTCAAAGGTGACTTGGATATGTGTGCAAATCATGTATAATGTGACACTTAGAATTGCGATATCTCAGGAATTATTACTCTTAGAAAAAGAATCATAGAAACTACACTGCGCAAAAAAAATTACCACACATTCTGAAAATCTCAATTTTAATGAAAGTTAACTCTACATTGAATTCATAACTTATTTTTTATGTCCTCTCGGAAAGATTTTGAACGAAACAAGACACATTAAATGGAAGAAAAATTCAGGATTTCACCGAATCTTATGTGAACACAATGGTAGAGGCAGAATCTAGACTCATCTGTAAAGAGAACTCTTCCCCAATCGGCCTCTTCCCAATGGATATGCTCTCTCGCAAAATCCAAACGCGCCCTTCGATGGGCTGGGGTAAGAGCTGGACCTCTTGCCGCGACACGAGGCCTTAAATCATATTCTCTGAGGCGATTTCTTATTGTCTGAGTGCCAATTAGCACCCCATGAGTTTGCTCAAACTGATTTTGAAGGAGGCGTGCGGTTGCAAACCGTTGTCTCAACGAAGAAACTCTCAAGTAACGTTCTTGAATGGCAGTTGTTACCCGTGGTCTACCCTGTCCTGGTCTTCGGACATTCATACCTGTCTCCCTGAATCGCTGCAACATTCTGGAAACACTTGTATGGGAAACTTTCTGCAATTCTTGTGTATGTCCACTGTTCTTCTCGCAAAACTACCGCTTGAGCACATTCCTCTTGGGTCAAATTGCGTGTTTCGCATAGCGATCGAGTGTAGAAAATCAAACGAAAGAAAAACTATTGATCGCTAGAATTGATTGAGAACAACTGATTTTAGAATGGAGCCAATACATTCGAAATCTGATAATATCATCTTTTTTTATTCCTGCTGTATTAAAGAAAAACGTTGAAGTGGATAACATATACATGCATAATTCTGATAAAAATAATTATCATTGAGAACACCTTCAGTTGTAGGATAAATTCGAGATTTCCCCAATGTGCGTTAATTTTTTTGCGCAATGTATTTTCGTAGAGAATTTCAAAATCAACAACTTTTGTCTGAGGGTTTTTCTGATGATAATTACCGTTTTCGAGAAAAATTCAAATAACCTAAATCCGGGCAATATTTGTTATTTCAAATGTCCATATCAACCGGACTGAACTGTGAACTTGAAACTTGATATCCTCCCCAAATCCAGCTTAATCCAATTGAACCGCTCGATTTCCGCACAAGAACTTCGGGAACATACTCCATCGATCCAAACTAACCCGCATAGTCCGGCAAGGACAAGATATAATCTGAACATACCCCGCTTCTTAATGGAATTCCGATCGTCGTTATTATCAACATGCCTGTTGCAGATTAGAAATCGGATCGATCGTTGCAATCTTGGAAGACTGCACTGGACTATCCGATTGTTATCTGCGGTGTACACGGCCCAGTGGCAGCTGCAATGTGGAAGCCTCGGTTACATCGCCAAATTAATTATTTGGCCAGCGGCTGCATGCAATAACCCTCCGTTAAACCGATAGCAATTATGCGAGAGATATCAGAGCTCTTTCTATGTCCCTTTAAAATTAGCCGTACGTGTCCCAGGGCTTGATTGTGGGACATTCTCGAAAGCTGGGCTTCCTATTAATTCGGAATTAAAGTAATTTGTTGAATTTTTCGTCAAATAGATATTTGTGAAAAATGTTTAAAAAAAAGTTTTGATATGAAAATTGTTTTCTTTCACAATATTTCCGCAATCATATCTCCTATACTCTCGTTCTGCACAAACTGCTATATCCGCAATTAATTAGAGTATATCCTCTGTTTCATTAGTTTTCAATTCCGAAGTGACTGTCAAGGATGCTGCAACGATACACTGTGAAAGAATACTATGATCATTGGTCTTTATATATGAGGACCGGAAATGTTTCCATACGTATATTATCTCCTTTTCCTATTTTTTCTACTTGTTTTCAGAGAAATACTTCTTCCTTTTCCTTAGTTAGTCTGCTTTTCAGTTTCAGTATGTATATTAAGCAATATAGGTACGCTCTTTTGTCAGTCTTTCTGACAGGATATTTTGAGTATTCTATTTATTTGATCGTTGCTATGTTCTTTCATTCGTTGAACCATTTTTTCTGTCTGTTCGAATACTATTTCCTCTATGATTTCAATTTTCAATTCTTCCCTGATCTGTTTATTGCTGATAAACCATGGGACACCAAGTGATCATCTGATTGATTCGTTTAGAGTGCTTTGAATTTTTTTTCTTATAGCTTTCTACGGCAATCCACATAGGTGCAGCGTACGTTATACTAGGTATGAGGGCTGCTTTTATTATTTGGATCCTATTTTCCAATGACAGTTTGCTTCCTCCGTTGAGAAGTGGGTATGAACATCCATGTTGTTTTTTTGTTCTTTTTCTATTTTCCTCGTGATCTAGTACGACCCCCAGATATTTCGCTTGCTTACTCCATGTTTTCCTTTGGCCATTTATAGTGAGGTCTTCTATTTCGTTGATATACTTTGCCGATCCAAATATTTTTATATTATTATTTTATCAATTTCGATGGAAATTTCTATTCTTTCATTTTGTAGATCAATCCTGCCATATTCTTCATCCTCATATCATGCTCCTCTTTCTTTGATGTTCTTGGAAAGGTCTCGTATCATCTCATCGTTATAATAGATCCCTCTATATGAGCATTGTCCTTTTCGTATAAAAAGGACTTTGTTCATAAGGGATTGTCTAGATGTTAAGGGGGTTGACGAATGAGAGCGGCTTCATGTCAACCTAACAAACAAAATTTGAGTGGGTACGGCCTTCGGCAGAAATGAGAGGCTCTTAGTGTTATTTTTCTTCCAGAGAGTTCTGAGTTTTAGGGATAACTGAAACCACTGAAGTAACTTAACAAAAAAAATCTAATTTTCCAAAATTCCTACAAAATATAATGAATCAAAACAAAGTAATCCCTACGTCTGTACCTCAGATTGTGTAAGAAAATTTAATGAAGAAAATATAAGTTTCCTTGTTCCCTAGGTTACTTAATTACGCAAAATCCAAAAAAATCTAATACTAAGAAATGTAAGTTGTGAGCAGATAGGAGATGAGAGATGACAAGACTTTTGAACTCGACTATCCTCATCAAATAAAATTGGAAAATTCTGACCTTTTGATCTCTTTCTAATAATTCGGCTTTTCTTCACTGGTATCCACAAAGCGATCCTTCCTCTTTGATCAACTTCCGTACACCGTTTTCTCTACACGCACTTCCGTTCCGGTTTCGTGATTTTCCGACGAGTACGTGACTTTACAATACAAAATCTACAAGTCTCCGCTTGAGACTTAAAAACTGACTGTGAAATTTCTTATTTCACCCCCAAAAATAAACCGCGAGCACGTCAAAGAACCCTTTCGGTTCTTATCCCCCGAACAATACTGATTATCCCTTGACGATAAAAATTAACTATTCCTCTACTTGTGGGTGTTTCTTTCCCCCTTCAAAAGTTGGCATTACCAATAAGATTCCTTTTTTAAAGATTCTTCCTCTTTGTGGGAGTATCCAAAAAAAGATGCCAGTTGGCGTTTTCAAGTCCCACGGTTCTAGATACCCTTTTTGACCCATAATCATAAATAATACCGTCTTTTGTTTTTCTTAAGTGTGGAAAGGTTAGTTTTCATGAGTTTGAAGATCATGAACTCTAATAAATCCACAATTTTTATTTATAATAAACTATTCGAAAACGACCGTTTTCGAATATTTATGGTGATGGGGTGAACAGTTTATATTTGTCACAGTTTGATTTCTTTGCGTCTCGTAGTTAGACTGCGCTGACCGTATTTATTTTTATGCGTGATGATTGAACGTTAATAACGTAGCTGTGGAACCGATATGCATTCCTTAGATACAGTGCCGTATTAAGAGGTTTCAGTATTGCATTGTTAATGAGGAAATTACCAATTTCCCCATTCATTACATCTTCATCTATATAGGTATCAGAATATGAAGAGTTGTGAGATCTGTAATTACCTCTAGTGCCCTATTTGGGCATGATCACATAAATTAAGTGATACAAACGCAACCTGACCTATGTATTCGATCGAAGGTATATTCTCCAGCTAGTATGACATGTCTTGTAATCAGTTATATTCATCAATGTAGAGAAAGTGTTTTCGAGAACTACATTCGTATAAATGTGATTCACGTCAGAACTAATTTTTCATGGTTCTACGCCAACTACGTTGATTTTTTCCTTCTGAATCAGACTTTTCTTTCTGCTCCCTGATGTTGGACCAGCAGGAGTCCCCTCTATTTGCTCCCCTCAGAATCAATGTGTGGATGTCGAGCTTGGTTTTTCGTGAATGGGGACACTCGTCAAATTTCATCGTAACATCACTCCAGACAGTTTTCACCCATCAGCCCCCCAAACAAACTCCAATCTCCGCTCGCGCACGATGAATGTTGCATTTCTATGGAACCGACATGCTGTGACACCTCACAAAAGATTATATGGAACGAGCCGGGCATGATTTACGGCTGTTCCGAAAAGCGATTTATATCAATATCGGACGTTATGAATTATTTGGCTTTCGCTTCTCTCTAGAACGGTTGTATACAGTGCGGATCTTTCTATACGTTTGAGAGGTTTTGTTGAACATGAGAACAAGACGAAAACTTGTTTGTTTTATCGTTGCTTGAATAATTTTGCACTAGTTTAACCCAGATATGCCTATTGTCTTTTTAAAAGGACATTTGATAATCTACTGTTTATCTCGTGATTTTGGTATTTTTACCCTTTTTTCATAAATGTCATGAAATTAGCATCTTCCTCCAACAAACTGTAACATTGTCCTCACCGATGAGGATTCAGGAGTCGAAATTCTAAGTTCTATTGACAATCGTCGACTTCTGGCAGGAGAAGAATTGAATGAAATAGTTTTTCTTCAAAAGTATTTGCCGCTGACCCATCAGTGCAAAGGTGTACCGCAGGAGCTTTTTCATTATTTAAAAATAATATAAAGCAGTGTTTTCCAGAGACTGGCGAAGCAAATCCGAAAAATGTTGAAAAAAATGTAGAATTTTCCCACAATATATATCAGAGGTACACAAAAGGTCTATCGCGAAAGATATTTGGGTAGCCTCCGAGATTTGAATGAACTAAATAGGAAAAATTGTTTGGAACTATTAGCTTAGTAAAAATATGCAGTGCGAAATATCCGCCTAAATACATGATAAATCACTAAAATTAGTCCATTTTTAACGTTTAAATACAAAATACTTATTCTTGTGAAAGTTTCCTTAGGGTTTTTTCTCAGTCTCTCAAACAAAAAACAATTAGAAAATTTTTTTAATAATAATGTTTCAGAGACTGGTAAAAAAACCCTAAGAAAACTTTCAAAAAAATGCAAAAACCGTCGATGAAATATTTCAATAGATATCCAAAATACAAATAGACATCGGAGACCATAAAAAGCAACTTTATTATTATCATTATCGTCATACCATAAACAGTGCGAGGCCAATAGAGTTCTGATTTTCTCAAACAGATTTCGGTAGTTGGAATTTTATTGCCAGCTCCTGATACAAAATTTTAGGGACAAATCCTATAGAGGGTGACACAGACTCATGGTACACCCCCATTTTCTCCCTTGTTTCTGTAGCTATATTTCTGAAATTTGGAACAGTGAATATACTCACTTTTTGACATATTAAGAAAAAAATCAAATTTACGGTTTTTCCGGAAATGACATCAACTTTGGATTGAACCGAGAAGATACTTAAACTTGTCTAAACTCCATTATCGTGTTCGTATTGGTTACACAGGAAAATAGTTGATATGGATGGATACCCCACCGATGGTACTTTCGAATGACGTCAGAGTACCATTATGCTACCATTTGACAAAACGGAGTTTCGAGTGAAAAAAAGTTTTGGTTAACTTTTTTGGCACGTATTTCGAACCACGATACTTTTTAAATCGAAATTACTATAGTGTAGCATTATTTTGATTATTTGGAATAATTTTAGGGAGTTCATGGCTCTCTAGATAGAAAAATAAAATGGGCGTTCTGACGAATGAAATATCAACTATGAGGTATCATTAGATTGAAAAAATTAAAGAAATTTCAAAAATGTAATAATACACCGGGTGTCCTATTTGAAAATTGATGTGATTTCCGGAAAAACCAGAAGTTGTATTTTTTTTTCTGAATATGTCAAAAAGTGCCCTATAGTGAGTATATTGAATGTTCCAAATTTCAAAAATATAACTACAGAAACAAACGAGAAAATGGGTGTGTAAAATGAGTCTGTGTCACACTGTTTACTACTGAAGTGTCCAAAGTCTTCTAACAGAGATCAAAAATTATACAATGCCAACAGGAATATTACAATAATTTATAAAGACACCGAATTCATTTACATCATTTAATATCGATTGTATATCTTTTAATTCCTTAAACATTCATGTTGTATATTAACTTGATTCTTTCACATTATCTAACAATGCCGAGAATGAATAAATGATTTACTCGAATTGTCTAAATGACACTGAAATCAGCAGCAGCTGTTGAAGCATCCCAAATTCCCCAATGTTCTTGCTTGAGTCCCCGCATTCGAGATATTCAATACGGAAGTTTGTTTTAGCCATTCGATATCTCTCAAATGAATGGGAGATTCCTTCCCGAGATTTACCACCCCTTCGTTTGCTTATCGTGATCTTGCAGAAACAATAGGTGCACCAGCTAGGAAGTTGTGTGGTGAGAAACTGGGGAAAGGTGTATCATTTGAAACCCCTCGCAACTCTAAACTCTATAGGGACAAAATGGGAAAACAATGAGGCTTCTATAGGGGCATCAGTTTGCGATTCGATAGTTCTGTCGCAGTGGAACTTTTACTTCATTAACTTTTTTATTGTTTCCCAGTCCAACCAGTATTGGGTAATTGGGTATTGTGTTTGTGTTGCAACGTCAACGTTGGGTGGAAATCAAGAAATCAATACGTTTGTCTCTAAAAGTATTGATGAATATACTGTTTTATCGCGAACTGAACTGAGTGAAAAATAATTATAATTTTTCAACCTAGAGCAAGAAGGGTACTCTCAGTGACCAATGAATTTTTTCCTTTGGTTTACAATGATAAAACATTTCGTGACTGGGTGAATAGAAGTTTGTTCCTACTCCCCACAGAATCTACGCTCGTCAGAAAGCTAGTGAGGAAGTGTAGTTGGTATTTAATAAGATCCAGATACCTTCTGGATCTTGTAGTTCCAAAGTTCCGAAGGAACATGTTGAAGTGATCCATCCCTGGAAAATCCGGCTAGTGTGTTTTCCTTTCAGCTTTCTTCTTCTCCAGAAACTCCTTCTTATAAATCCATTTTCCTTTACTTTTTTCAAATACACACCATTTTTGTTTGTTCTGATTCTTAATTCTATATTCAATTGAAGCAAAAGAATAAACATATTGGTTCAACAGAAACATCAAAAGCTTGGATGATTCCACTATACAGGGTGTCCCACCGGGAGTGCCTATTAGATGTTTATGGAGAAATAATTATTCGATCCATTTCAAATTTTGCGTGGATATATAAGCCAAGTAGACCTTCATTTGTGATATATTTTCAAATATCAGTAACTTCCGCTTTCACCGGAAATGGTATCAACTTTCTTATTTCAAATGTATATTATGACTTCTTCGAATAGATCTTCGAATGCCACATTCATTTTATGTATCACTTCCTATAGCCATCTAAAGTCGTTTTCGAGTTATTCACTGTTTTGTGAAAAAAAAATACAAATTGAGCCTTGTAGAACACTGAAAATTCAATGAAAGCGCAACGCACAATCTCAGATCTGTTTTTTGAAATGGGTTACCGAAAAGATATTCGACGTCACTCTGTAGAGAATATAACGTTTCGATATACTGGGTGGTAAAATGAGAGTGTCAAAGTTGGAATTCAAAAAAAGTCGATTTTTTCAAATGGAAACCGTATTTTTTTCACTCACATACGAATTTGTGGGGTAAAAATAAGTGGAGTCTATTCAGGGTTCCCTATATCTAAAATGTACCATTTTCGAGATATTCAGAAATAACGGCTGCGAGCTTAATATTATTATAATAATAATAATAATAATAAACTGCTTTATTTCAGATGATATTGTACAAGTACAAATTACAAATGAAACAGTGTCAAATATACTAAATTATTTAGAAAATATCTTCCAGTTTGTAAGGCTCCATTCGCACCAAATATTCATGAATAGCTTTTTTGTATTTCTTGAGGTCATTTTCTTTTTGTATACTAGCTGGTAAGGAATTGAAAAATTTCAAACATCTGTATTCTACTTGTTTCTGGGTCTTCGTTAGATGTACCTTAGGATATGTATAGTTCCAGTTTCTTATGTTGTGATTTTGTTTTTGTGGGTTGTAATGTTCAGAGAAGAGTTCTTTGTTTTTATGTAGGAATAAAAGACATTCTTGGGCATATATGGCATAGATGGTTAGCATTTTGTTTCTCTTGAAAATTCCACGGCATGAGTCCAATCTGTTGATGTTGAAGATTGTTCTGATAGCTTTCTTTTGAAGGATAAACAGTGATGATAGATTTCCTGATCCATAAAATAATATTCCAAACCTCAAAATTGATTCTACTGAAGAATAATATACCGTTCTCAAAGTGCTGGGATTTAGGTATCTAGACACGACTTTCAGGCCATAAATATGTGATGATACTTTTTTTGAGACATATTCAATGTGATGTTTCCAGGTCAGTTCATCATAATATGATCTATGTTCGCCCTTTCATGAAAATGTTTGACTTTATTCAGAACATTTTTCCATGCTTCTGTTGTTGATATTCCTAAAAACTCATTTTTTCGTTCAAAGAAAACGACCACTGGTTTTTTTACTGCTCATAATAAAAATAACGAGTTATTTTTCGGAAAATATGACATACATATCGAAAGCTTAAATTGTAATGCAAAACTTATGAAACGAGTAATGAAACTTACCGAACTTTTATTCAGATATATCAGAATAGAAAATTGAATCATAACACATTTTGAAATATTCGTCCAAACATTTTTTGCACCTTCTCAATATTTCTTGGTTGGTGTTTTTTCTTATTTATTCTGGAACAGAATTCTGCCAATACATTGCACGATAAATTCTTCAGTTGGAACAAACCGGGATTATTTTGAATAAAGTCATACAGATTCTTATGAAAGGGTGAACATAGATCATAATGGATACATCACCTATTATAATATGCTCGTTGCTAACAGTTATTTCTGAATTTCTCGAAAATGGTACATTTTAGATATAGGGAACCCTTAAGATACTCTACTTATTTCTTCCTCACAAATTGAAATGGGAATGAAAAAAATACGCCTTCCATTTGTAAAAATCTAATTTCTGCCTTTTTTGGAATTCAAACTTTGACACTCTAACAGTTTTTCCTGAATATCCCGAAAATGGTACATTTTGGATATAGGGAACCCTGAATAAACTCTACCTATTTTTACCTCACAAATTGATGTGTGAGTGGAAAAAGTATGGTTTCCATTTGAAAAAATCGAGTTTTTGGCTTGTTTTGAATTACAACTTTGACACTCTGACTTAACTTCCCAGTATATCAAAACGTTATTTTCTCTACAGAGTTATGTTGAATATCTTGTCAGTAACCCATTTCAAAAAAAAGATCTGAGATTGTGTGTTGCGCTTTAATTGAATTCTCAGTGTTCTACAAGCCCCAATTTGTAAATTTCTTCGAAAAACAGTGAATAACTCGAAAGCGGCTCTAGATGGCTATAGGGAGTGATACATAAAATTAATGTGGCATTCGAAGATCTATCCGAAAATGTCATAATATACAGGGTGTTCCATTTGAAATAAGAAAGTTGATGCCACTTTCGGTGAAAGCGGAAGTCATTGAAACTCAAAAATATATCATAGATAAAGGTCTTCTTGGCTTATATCACACAAAATTTGGAAATGATCGAAATATTATTTCTCCATAAACTTCTAATGGGCACTCCCGGTGGGACACCCTGTATATCGTTCTCTTCAACAAATTCTCTTATTTTGATAAAATTTGTGCATGAAAACCTCTTCAATAGATTTGAAGAAAGATTCATAGAGAATCTTTTCATTAAAAACAGTAACAAGATGAGCTACTTCTCAACTACTTACAAGTTTTGAAAAAAAAAATTACCGTAAAAGGAGAAGCCTCACTTGGATCTGCCGTTTATATGATAAACTTTCAGCAAATATGCCTTATTAAATGGTTATACCGTCTTCACCAGTGCTTTCAACAGTTATGTAATGGAAAAGGACTTCTAATAATCAATGGACTTGTGTTTAAGTTTTGGGATTTTTGTGAGGGTCTGAAATTTTCGCGAAGCTCTTATTGTTTTCGGAGCCAAGGCTGAAAGCAACGCTTTCCTGATAAAACTGAACATGGTTGATACAAGCGATTTATAATGTGGCTCCCGGTGTGTTGGTGACATTATAAGGGCAATTTGTCAATTTCCAAGCTCTTAATTGGCTTGAACGAATTTAATATCTGGAAATCCTAGAAATTAAGACATTTAACGTTGAAAGAGATGAATGTTCTGGTGATGATCGTTCCAATTTTGTGATTTAACGTTTATGAGGCATATGAAGATAATGAACAGCGCTAAAATGTTGTCTTTGTCGTTGTTAGTTATTCGGAGCCAGCCAGATTTTTACCTCAATTTCGAACTTTGACTCGATTGTGAGAACAACCAAAGTTTTTTATTTGTAAGAAAAAAAATTTAAGTTTTATGAATTTAACAACTTTCCTTTGCTGTTATACTTGCGAAAGATGAGAAATGAACTGATATAGTGACAAGATAATATAGCTAGGTATAGTATGTTCAAGACTTTTTTGTCATATTGAAATAATGTTGGTTATATTTCATGAGTGACATTCGAGTTGAAGGATTTAGGTTTGTTTTGAGAAAAAACACAGGCTTAAGACGTTCCTAGATTTGAATTAATGGACCGAAAATTTGTTGGAACGAAGTTCTTTTTGTATAATATCTTCTGGAATTGATCGACAAATTAATTCAGGTTTTCAATATTTTTTCAGTCTTGTGCAAACAAAAATGGCTGAAGAGGTGAACCAATCGAATAGGAATTTTCGTGATGGATCACTTCTTATATGTTTGATCTATTTGTTTGGAATATATAATGAGGAAAAACATTCATTATGCACCTCTTTTCCATCGAAAAATGCATAATGAATGTTTTTCCTCATTATATATTCCAAACAGTACTAATAACGGGTCTTTTTGGCACGAATGATTTCGATAGTCTTCGAATATTAAATTGTATGGACCGTACTATCGATTCAAATAAATATTTCATTCATTTTTCTTGATTTTATGTGTCTTTCTTGAAAAGATTTTCTACAGCTATTAAAAAATCACCCATCAGTTAATAATCTGGATGAGTGAATAATTTCCTTAGTAGATAGTGTGGTTGCTGACTGTACTACACCATTTCCAATTGTAATTCAGAAATTGTCAATTGACAGTCAGAAAACTTCACTTATACTTCAGATTAGTCAACTGCATTTCGGAAAACATCAAATGTAATTCAGATTAATCATTTGAATTTCAGAATATGTCATATGAAATACAGATCAGTCAATGGAATTTCAGAAAACATCAAATGTATTCTAGATTAGTCATTTGAATTTCCGAAGTAATCAATTGTATATCAGGAAACATCAAATGTAATTCCGATAACACACTCAATTGAATTTGAGATATAGTCAATATGGCTATTTGAAATTCATTTCATACGCACAATGATACCAGATTCCATTCCAGAAAATATCAATTGTAGGTGATTCAGAAATAAAACAATGATAATAATTAAACTCAAATTTTCATGTGAATTATTTAATCCTTAACACAAAACTGAAAAAATTGGAAGCCATGTCTGCTATTGCAATTCCATCTTAGCTCGGTCAATAATATTTTTCAGGTAAGTAAGTCTTTTTTCATGGTTAATACACCAGCTGCTGACACTGTTTTCAATTGCATCTCCAATTGAATATGTACTCAATTTGACAAATTCTCATTAGGTGTTATGTTATTCCTGGAGCTACGGTGTTAGGTGAAGAATTGATTTAGAATGTTTAGCATATATTTACTAAAATCCAGTGTTGAAGGAAAGAAAGAGCCAGCACCAAGAGACTTCACCAGATTATATTGGTCATTCATACATGGAAACATACCTGATTGAATATGATAACCATTATGAAAATGAATAATATATGACTCGAAATATAAGATTTCTGAAATACAATTGACACTTTCTGAAATTAAAGTGACCAATCTGAAATACAATTGACAGTATCTGAATTACATTTGGAAATGGTGTAGACTGTATTTGAAGCAGGGTTAATCAAAACATAATTGAAATTTTGTGTTTTCACCGTGAAAAAGAGTTTGAATATGATTTCCAATATTTATAACTATCGAATGAATCTAATGAAAAACAGATATTTATAAAGAATGTGTTTGTGAGCGAGAAAAACTGATATAGACGTTCTCAAAAAACGATCTGACAGCACCCTGATATTCATTTCAAATCAAGCAATCATGATTGTATTGAATTTACCTCGAGAACAATTTGGGAAAAATGGATTAATCACAACAGAGAACCATATTTTCCACGATTTTTCATTACATTCATCCCTCCATAGCATCGACATTGTCTCTTACCCGATTCATCATGTTCCTGCATCGAGAAATTCGATGTAACACAGCATCCAATTTATAGTTTGATAAAACACCCAGCAATTTTCTACCTCAGCTAAACCATATTCATCAAACGAAATTGATGTGTTCCGGAACTTTCTATTTATACTCCATTGTGAAGATCGATCGATTTCGAAAGTATGAAACAACATTTATTTTTCATTAAGAGCCGACAGTTAACATGATTACGAAACCTGCAAGGGGTTTTTGCGGCAGTCTATTTCGAGTACTCTGTACACCTGTTTTTGCTACAAGGAGATTTCGTCGAGATTGCTTGAGACTTGTCTGATCGAATTCCAATGCCGAGATCATTAATCTTGATATAAAAGTATCAAAGTATGTGTGTTAATTGCTGGAACAAAGCTGACCTCGGTATAAAGCTTGAATTGCAGCTTCCACTTGAACTCGTTTTTCAACAGTTTGTCTTCCTATGAACAGGAGCATTCACATGTTCGTCTGAAGGAACGATAACTCTCAAAAAAATAGCCTGGAATATTGAAATTCTCAATGTGCAAAATATTCATTCGAAAATGAAGCATTCATGTTTTTGTTAATATCAATAATATTTTAGGAACTTTGAATATTGGTCTTCCGCAAGGATCAGTTCAAGTTCCTATTCTATTCGATTTATATCTGTGCGACATCCCTGAGGATATATTTTTCTGGGTTTCCATTATTCTGGTTTTTGCAGCATAGGGAGTAATCTTTCTGAAAATTTTTAAATTCTTAGGAATAATCGACGAACTGCTCGTCTTTCAAAACTTAAGAGCAACAAGAAAATTGTGAGCATTTTAATCAAATGGAAGCTTTGAGGGGACGTGAGATATGTGGATATATGATTATAAATTTGAGACAGCCTGTACAGAAGCGTTGATTCTGATTTTTCTGTAGTCAGTTTGGATCCTCTGACTGTTTTCCATTCTCTGTCATTTTCTGTGGGGAGAATCCATTGAGTCAAGCCTGTTTGCACTTTCCGGTCTAGAGATTAACAAAGTCCGAACATACAGTTGTCTGGGATCCAGCATCCTCAGCTTCCCAAACAATTTCTCTGTTAGTAATAGGACAAAGTTCACTTGAAGAATCTTCAGTAAGAGCTACGATGCAATATTCTCAAGAAAGACCTGTTTGTTTTTCATTCTGATAGATTTTCTTGATTTGATAAAAGGTCAGCTCTGCAAGGTATGAGAACAGGTCATGGATGCTCTTCAGATAGAATTTGGTTTCGAGTAAAGAAGAGCAAAGGAGAAAGACAAAAATCCCATGAATAATAATTATCGAATTTATACATTTCAAAATACACAAAATTTCAGATTAATTTTTGAAGTTGGTGATCAATTTTTAATTCGATTTAATATGCATGCTGGATTTTCATTTCGCTTCGATAAAATTTATATTCTGAATTTTTATTAGGTACTTTTTCATGTTTACTAATTTTTCTCTTTTTAGATCTTAATTTTTGAAATAATTGGGGGGAAATAATTGATTGATAATAAACAGAATTATGAGAGATCTGTTCAAAAACTTCGAAAGGTCTTAGCATATTCTAGAATTGAATGATTGTGTAAAATCAGAAATTATATTACTCTGTTACAAGAGAGTAAATTTTTGGTATTGGAAGTTAATTGTTAATTAATTTTTGTGAATGGAAGTATTCTCCAATCAATCCGAAATACTCAATTTGAAATAAAAAAATACAAAAGCAGAAAAACACAATTATTCAGTTTTTTATACCAGTTTTTTCAAGAAAGTATTCTTTACTTTATGTATGACTCGAAACCACTATGAAATTCATGAAAGGACAACTATAAGACGTCCTATTATCTTCTCGACTTCCACACACTCACAACTAGGGCTCTCAAGCGAATTCCACTTGAAGAGCATGCTGTTACTTAGTTCATGACCATATTACCTGGGAAGGTCAAATCCAGGATCTCTAATGGAATGATCAATAATGGGATTTTAATTGAAAAAAAAATGCCTACATTTCACTCAGATTTTATTCATATTGATTGAAAAATTTGACCAAAACGGTTTACGCGACTTCAACATGCGAAGAACCTTATTGGTTGGAATATAGGATAGTATGTGAAATACTATTTTTTGCTATCTTTCCGTGAATATGGGGAGGTAAAATATTTCAGAGGACTGGTAACCAACATATTCCAACTTTCTGATTTTCTGATATGTGTATATCTAATTTCAAGACGAACGAAAAAAATCTCAAGCCAGGCTTCAAACCAGCTTTAAATATTCAGGAGCATAAAAAATGATTACTTTCGTAATCTTCCTAGCCCTGAAATGGCGTCATCAAGTTCACTAATTATTCAAGAGCCTCTCAGAAAAGATCACCCAGAAAACACGAAGTCGGTAGAGAAGACGTGTTTGTTCATCGAATCCGAGAGGATTTGTCCCTAGGTTTGCAGCATCCCTCAAGCGGGTTTCTGTAATATCCGACGAGCATAAGTCATTAACTCAACCTCTATGAGACACCATCCTGAGGAAATTAAATGCCAGGGCAGCATATTTCTGACGAATCGACCCGCTAGACTATGATTAATTTCAGAGAAAAAGTTTGCCCTATTATCATTTGGAACGATGTTTTCGTCTTTGATTATCGTTTTTGCTTGACATCTTCAGAAGGTGAGAGTTCATTTTCAGTAGTAGCATTCTTCAGAGTGAAATATATCACCAAAAATCAACTAAATCAAACTTTCAAGATAGCTTATCTACATGTATGGAAGTGTTCAAGCTCCTTGGTCATGTAGCACACATATTGAGGAGCAAGAATAGAACCCTCTTGACTAGATTAAACAATGGCTGGTGCCATCAACGTAGAAAATATCGAAACAATCATTCTTTCTCTGCAAAACGAATTTGGGGATAATTACATTTATCCACTGCATACGAAATGTTCAAAACAATATCCAGAGAATGAACTGGGCAGCAACCTCACCGAACATGAATCCAGGTCGGGGTAGTTCGCTAAGAGATCTTTGCGAACGGCTCCGTCCTGGAAAGAATCACATTTCCGGGGGCTATGACCAAAAGGACATCCACGAGAACGGCATTTCGACTCACCCCGAGCAAAATTCCGCCAAAAATCTTAGCAAGAGCAGGTCGGGGTAGTTCGCTAAGAAATCTTCGCGAACGTTCCCGTCCTGGGAAGAAACACATTTCCGGGTACTTGCTATCCTACTTTCCTTCATGGCGAGTGTTCCCATGGTCAGGGGAATTGCCTCAACGAACCAGTCCTTCACTGAAGCAAGTTCGACCGAACCAAACATAACAAGAATCTTTCAGGTGGGCAGATAGGACTGAAATTCGAGAGGACATATTTATTATGGCAGCACGTGTTTTACAGCTTTTTTAACTCTTGCTGCCTGTTTATTTGGACTTTTTGAGTTACTCTTGAACCCTATCAGTGAACTTTAATTCTAGCTTACTAGACGGTTTATCCTGGTTTTTTGCTCACAATCAAATTTGATTAGTGAAGTTATATTAGGTGTACAACTTTGGTTCTGCCGTTTTGCAATAGCTGACTGAAGCGGTAAGTGGTAGTTAAAATAAAAAGATCGTAGATGTCATACAATGAGCCTAGGTATGTATTTGTTAACATAACGGCATCGAAATATTAGTCGATTTATGTCTGCATCATAAAGTTTTTCTCGATTTAACATGAGTTTTTGGAAAAGGAGAAAACTGAAAGGAAAACACTCTGGCAGAATCTCCCAGGGTTGGATCACTCCAAAAAGTTCCTTCGGAATTTTGAAACTGCAAGATCCAAAAAATATTTGGATCTCAGTAGGAACCCATTAAACCTCCTAGAGGCTTTCTTAGAGGGCATTGTCGCCTCAGAAAGCACTGAGAATGGGCGTATCGGACACTCACGAGTGTAGATTCTGTGGGGAGGGGGAAGAAACTCCTATTTACCTAGTCACAGAATGCTTTGGCATTGTTAGCCGAAGGAAAAAATGCTTTGGTCAAGAGACCTGTAGGACTGAGGAAGTAGCCTCACTGAAGCCTTCCGAGATATTGGATTTCATAAGATCTCTGGGACTGGAAGGCGAGCTGTAAAGCTTTGTTGAGGACCAGCATGGCGGTGGAAGTGATAAGTTTTTCGAAGATGCAGAATTGTAGGCATTACTTGATCAAGACAATCTCAGGCGATCGTTATCGAAGGCAATTAATGCGTTTGAGCCAAGCTTTGAAAGATATACGGCCGCAATACAACAAGAGACATGATAAAGTGATTTTACAACATGACAATGCTCGATCCGATAACGCAAAAATGCTTGAAATCTTTGAAATGTGGAGTTTTACTCCACCCTCGGACTTTCACTTGTTTCGATCAATGGCACATGGCCTGGCTGACCAGCACTTCTGGTCTTGTGAAGAAGTTAAAAATTGAACTGATTCGTGGATCGATTCAAAAGACTACCAGTTTTTAACGCAGGATTCATATGCTACCAGAGGGATAAAGGAAAGTAGTGGCCAGCGATGGACAATACTTTGAATCATAAAAGTATAACCAGTTTTTCACAACGAACATATTTCCTTTTATATATTTTTGTAGATTAGTGTTCTCTCAATGTTTGTGGCTCTGCGTGTATTTCACTTCATATCCTTTTTTTTTTCATATGAAAGTAATTTTGCAGTCCTCTTCAGAGAATATTTGAGTAAAGGTTGCAAATTACTCCACCTTTAACACTCCATATACCGCTGCTGGCTAAGATAACAC
Organism: Hippodamia convergens; assembly: GCA_038502775.1. Lineage (NCBI taxonomy): Eukaryota > Metazoa > Arthropoda > Insecta > Coleoptera > Coccinellidae > Hippodamia > Hippodamia convergens. The sequence continues at coordinate 2,031,785 of CM076607.1, forward strand.
CGAACTCTGTCTCCGGCTAAAAGCAACTCAAATAAATTTGCTATATGTCCCTTAGTAGAAAAAAATTGCAATTTCACCGAGGGGAGCTCGCAATATTAATATGTATTATTTAAGTCTAACCGACAAAGAGCTAACATGATTGTACCAAATCCAGTCTATCATCAAGTATAATGTTGCAGGAAGAAAATTATATTAATGAAAGCGTTTCACATGGTAGAGTACTCGAATTTTCATTTCATAATCATTGATGAAACAATAATATTCTGAACAGTTTTTGGCATGTTCAAACGGTATTGCGATTGAAGTCAGTACTTTAACATCTAAGAGATCAGTTATGCGAGGTAGAATATAATAGATGTATTCTTAATTTTCGTCGGAGAAATTTTCTGAAGAGAGTAAGAATGAAGTCATGGATACAATCTAGGACATCGATGCCAATGAATTCAGAATATCTAGCGAAAAAAAATCAATTATCGTAGGAATTCCTCAATACGCCCCTGAAGACGTCTGAAAGGCTCCGAAACGAGTACGTCCCATCAGCGGGATTAAAAGCCGAGCCAACGCGTTCCTGATGAATCGGCCTCAAACTTACGGATGAATCGCGAATCCGAGACGATCATGATGAATTAGAGTGGAGAATAGACGACGCTAGCGACGCGTAGCGTCCCAGCCGTGCCACCGTAACGGAGTTGGCTTTGTTTACTATTAACGGAACGGATTGCAACATGGCGCGCGTTTTTCGAGTGCCAATAATGGTCTAATTTATAATTAGAACGCGACAACTGTTTTCCATTAATTATCGCGTAGACTGCGTGTTATCTCTGTTCGAAGGACCAGGTGGGTAATGCTCGGTTTCACCGAGAAAACCGCAACATTTCTGCAACACGATGTTTCTCGCGATGCCGTTGAGGATGCCGGATCTGACACTGAGCGATTTTTATTCGCTTCTCCAAAATTAGGACTAAACTACCTGAATGTTTTCAAAGCATAAATGTGGAAATTTCAATATGAAACAAGCAGAGTCTTATATTTTTTCTAAGGATGTCTAGCAACCGTTTTGTACATATTTCACAGAAAACACTTTCCACATCAGTGGCGTGTGCCACATTTCATGAAAATTTTAATCAAGGTTTCTAAAGGAATGATAAAGAAAATTTATCTTCTTGAATCTTTAGCATCTTAGCACAAGAAGAGGTGAGCGTTTAAGGACATTTACACATCGTCGAAATTCTGGGTCCCCCTATTAACTCTCAACATGTTGAATGTAACATGACATTTTTTTGAGTGAATTCTTTACTACCTCATCACTTATTAGGTGTACAGGGTGATTCACTTATCTTGGTATCCCCAATTTTCTCGAGAACCTCCGAATATTTTTTCATTCTGTGAATGGCGTTTCAAACAAGTTAATATCGACTTGAGATGCGTATAAAAATCTGTGGAATAAATAAAGACGCTAGGCGTCGCGGCGCTTTCAAAAATTTTTTTTCTCCAGGGACTCCCCTTTTTTATCATGTCATTCGAGATTTTTTATTCAGAATTTTTTTTCGAGTACAATTTTCATACACTTCTAACCATCTGCGATCTGCAGCTTGTTTTATGTTAATTCTATTCCATTTATTTTTTTCTGTATTGTGGTAGTATGCCTTTATTTGGAGTCATAGATATGATTTTGTGCCTCGAATTCAAGAAGGCTAGTTTTCTAGTCAATGTGTCCCTTCAAATAAGATGAAATATGGGGCAACAGTAAGATGGGGTTCCATGTCAAAACGCTGAATCAACGTCCGAATCAAGACATTTTCTATCGAGCACAAAAAATACAATGGATGTTCCCAAATGACTTCATTTGGTGCAGATATACTTAATTAAGGAACGTGGATTCAATCCAACATTCTAGGTAAGAATATAATATTAACATTAATGATTTCGAATCACTTATTTTGTCTCCCTTTCCTGCTATTTAGATCCAAGGCCAGATTGAAGATACACAACATAAATTCCTCCAAATTTACTTCATATAGGCAATATGGATGATCAACGTCAATCAATTAATGCAGTGAGGAGAATCATTCTTCAAGATCTGCAGCAACTACCTCATGAACATCATGCATTGGTTCGATTGTTTAAAACTGCTTTGGAACGTATGCCAAGTGACAATCACAAGGTTGTGATAAGAGCAGATAAACGACCTGTTGGAGCACATGACGCCAATTCAACGCCCCTACAATAGACGAAGTGGCAAGTTTGATTGTAGGTGAAAACTTGGAAACGCATGATATTGGTCTTACTCGTCGCAATACTGAAAAATTGCAACGAATATATGAAACACACCGTTCATATGATGCTCTACAATACCCGCTAAAATGTGGGTGATGATGGATATTACTTCAATACCAAGATGATAAATCCATTGAATAGTGAGTAACTTCATTAAAATTTGAAATGTCCTCTTAATACAAATTTGAATCATTTGATTTTAGGCCAGGAAACCACCAAGAAATCGAGCTCCATGAATTATTATTCATTTCGTTTAATGGTTCGTTGAAATGCTGATAACTATTTCCTGAGATTTTATTGATTTTTGCAGCAGTATTGTGTGGACATGTATTGTGGAACTAGCTGATCTGCCAGACTTCGTACTGCCTCAATCGATAAATAAAAAAGCAACTTTAATATTATAATAAACTATTATGGCATAATGTTGGCCAAGAAGTGTTAAGAATCATTTCCTATCCTAGGAACTAAAGATCGTAGGGGATCTTGTGGTGGGACCAATTGTGGCAATTGGCAAGGTAGCTGACCCAGCGAACTTTGTTTCGCCTTAGAGGTGAATAAAGTTATACTAACCATTGGTTTTTTTTAAGAAGGAAATATATTAGGTGGAATACAAAAAAGTACAAAATATACAAAAAATTTAATTGCATTGAAATAGGTATGTACATTGTTATTCATTCATCAGAAGAATTCTCTTTATTTAAGAGGTGAAGAAGGAACCTTTTTTAATATTTCATCTATTGAAGAAGTACAAAGTCTGCCGGGTCAGCTGGTAAAGAATAATATTCATTTCATTACCAGAACATAGATTGTTTATTTCCTGGGAAAGCTATGGAGATAGGACTTTTGACGATGTGTGTTATCAGTACTTCTCTTTTCCAAATATAATGCAGATTCACATCCTAGGCAAAGGCTGTCCAACATGAGGCCCTCGACCTCATTGTTTGTGGCCCGCAGTGTTGCGCTGGGAATCGCCAAAGCGAAAAAACCATCAAATAGCAAAACAGTTCAATGAAATAAAAATTGCCGAAAAATTAGAAGCAGTTTCTGTGTCGCATCAAACAATTGCGAGACGAGTGAACCATATTGATCAATGTCAATCTAAAAAACTGCAAGACAAGGTTGAAAAGAGTAAATATTTTTCTCTATCCTTGGATGAAAGTGCTTTTTGTCAGAACCATTCATAACGACTTCCGTTTAGCAGTAGAGATGCTTGATCTCATTCCTCTTCATGGTATAACCAAGGGTACGGATATTTTTGAAACTGTGAATAAGGTGGTGTCGAACTCTGGGGGGATTCAATTAAAATTCCTATATGGTCACTGATAGATCCAGAACAATGACATCAACTAAAATTGGATTTGTAAGACTCTTGAAACGAAACATCAACTATCATGTGATACAAAGTATTGTTCACCATGAAACATCAAATGGATGTCATCAAAGTGGATGTTAAAAGTTTATGAGAGGGGGCAATCTTGCTTTGACTCACGGAAAATTTTGAAATTTTCAAGCCGAAGTAAAAGCTACATATGGCGACTTGTTACATCACATCAACATCCATTGAAAGAGTAGAAGGATTTTGAGGAAATTTCAGATTTAGCTCGCATAAAATACGTCGAAAAAATTGTAGTTGAGAATGTTGGTAGAGCAACCTTTCAACTGGAATCATGTGACCTGCAAACAGATCTTTTTTACGGAAACTGGATTGAAAATTTTCAATTTGCTACCAGAAGAACGATACCTCAACTTCCTTAGGTTGACAGTAGGTTAAATGCTGGAAAGCACATATCTGTGAGAGCAGCTCTTCGACATGAAATTCATCAAGTCAAAAGATAGGTCTCCGATGCTACTTCGTTCAACAAAAACGAATATAGAAGTCAAGTAATAATGAATCAGTAAAATAACATGTTATGAAATTCAAAATCCTCAAATCTACCATTAGCTCTCATTATCAAAACTCACACATGAGGTTGCAAACTTAGTATATTTTTCAATGCAGCCCTTCGCACCGGAATTTGTCAAAAAGTGGTCCTTGGGGTACTTGAAGTTGGACAGCCCTGTCCTAGGCAAGCAGCATGTCATTCCTGATCACATTTTAGAGAATCTTTCTGATTAATGCATACCAAACTTGAAAAAAGTTTTCATTTCAAAGAATAACCCTAAACCAAATAAATGGCGACATGGAGTTGGGAAATGACAAGCAGGAAAATAAATCAGTTAAAACTGCCACACTATAGCAGAGGTTGTGGAAGTAATAACATTGTAGAACACGTGTAGGGGTTCAGTGAACTTCACCCTCATTCAGAACGCGAAGTCTGAAACAATTCTTCTCAAACTTTCCCTTAAAAAAAAGCTGAAATCCACGACGAATGCCTAATGCCTGGCTCTAGCAAAGGACTTACCAGGAAATAGCTCTTCAACTAACGGGAAGCGCGTTGGCGGGTTGCACAGGTTAGAGAACGCGGGAGGGAGGTTGTCAAACCGCACAAGAGCAGATCCCAAAGAGAACTAAAGCGCGGCTGGCGAGATGCAGGAGCGTAGGGATGCTGTGTGTGCATTCGGACCGGCGCCATAAGGACCACCTTACGTTTTAAGGTGAGATAATTATATCTGACGCCGTGCCTTATGTTCCTACTGGATGAGGGGGAATTTGTTCGTCAGTTCAGCATAACTTTCCTGGAGTACAGTTGGTGAGGGGGGTGGGGGTAGCTCCCTATTGGTCCGATTGGTGGAAAGGAGAGGAATTATGTATTTGCGATATATCTTATACAGGATGTCCTAGAAGTCGACGTCATCCAGAATCCGCAACAGGCTGAATCATAGATAGATAGATAAATAGATATAAAGTTTATTTCAATTAATGATAACACAAGGTTCACAAATTACTAAAATATCAGATATTTCTCTCCTGAATGCTTAAAAGTCCTGAATTTCTTGTAATTTTCTTGGTAGCACATTGAAAACCTTTATTGCCATATATAATGGATGCTTTTCAAAACAAGTAAATTTATGTTCAGGAAAAAACCAGGGACACATACGTCTTGTCTTATTTAGATTTTTAAATTTTGAACGTCCATTAATGGATATGCATTGAAAGAAGAAGAAGAATAATAGTTTCTCTATTTCAGAATCGTAATGAGTTCATTACAGTACTAAAAGTAGTGCTGTAATGAAACTCATTACAGCATTGTTTTCAGTTTTATTTTTTGTTTTGTGGTTGTCAGTACTGACCTCCGATCCACTCAATTTTCGAATCAATTCAATTCAAATTTCGCAATCTGTCAAATTTCGTTGGTGACACCAACTGCAAACATACTCTACAAAAGTCACTAATCTGAAATTTAATTTGAATTTCGAGAATATTTCACAAAACTTGACTGAAATAGAGAAAATATCGTCTAATACTCGTTGCAGAATGCAATTCCAACACTCATGCTATCGAAAGCTCGCTCCTTCGTCGCTCGTTTTCGAACTCCGCATTCGTGTTGGAATATGAGCTCATTCTGCAACTTGTTTTAGAATTTACTATTATATGCTTAAGAAAAAACAGCATTAGTCGGTGGATATATAGACCTGAAATGGTTAAGATTTTGTTCTTCTTGAAAAGAGATCTACAACTCTCTCGATATTTTTTACCAGATATTACTCTAATCGCCCCTTTTTTTTTCAAAAAGACTCTTCATGAGTGCGGAACTACTACCCCAGAATAAGATACTGTAAGTTGTAAAAGACTGAAAATTTGCAAAGCATATTGTTCTCAACACATCCTCATCAACCTGTCTTTTCAAAACATTCAAAGTATACACAACCGAGTTCAACTTTTTTCGTAGCTGGTCCACATGATCATTCAATTTCAGATTTCTATCTACTGCCACCCTCAAGAAAGACACCACCTCCTTGACGTTGACATCACCATCTTTGCATCTCAGAGCATTAGGAAACACTTTTGTAGATCGATCTGTACAGAAAAAAGTGCAAACGGTCTTCTGCATATTCAAGATGAGTTCATTTTCACAACACCAGCCGCCTATCTCATTCAAAACTGAACTGATGTTTGGAGGTTGTTACTCCTTAACAAAATGTTTGCATTATTAGCAAAATTCACAAGGTCACAATTTTCAGGTAGTGCTAGTTCTAGGTCATTAACATATACTAGAAATAGTAGAGGTCCCCGAATGCTGCCTAGTGGAATGCCCATGTTTACATCAATGTCTTCTGATATATACTTCTTACTATTTATAGATATTACCACTCGATGTTTCCTGTTTCGCAGATAACTTTTCATTAGGTTAAGTTGTTTATCTCTAATACCAGACGTTTCAAGCTTGTCCAAAAGCAGTTGATGGTCAACGCAGTCAAATTCCTTAGAAAGATCCAGAAACAAGCTTAGGGCCACATCTCCTTCTTCCAAGGCATCCAAAATAGCTAGAGTTAGTTCATAAATGGCAGTTTCTGTGTTTTTGTTTCTCATATAACCATGTTGGCAGTTTGAAATTATATTGAATTTATTGAAGAACTTCATTAATCGTGTTGCAATAACCTTTTCAATGATCTTGGAAAATGAACTAAGTAAGCTTATGGGTCTGTAATTCCCAAATTCCTCTTCCTTACCTTTCTCAAATATTGTGACACCTAGTCACAATAGCTACCTTTAGAGCATCTGGAAAAATTCCTTCCTTCAGAACACAGTTTAAGATATGAGTAAGTGGATCTATTATCTGAGAGCTACATGTTTTCAACAAGCTGATAGGAATATCATCATAACCACATGCATTAGTTTTTTTTTATTTCTTTAGGGCTGATATCACCTCTGCCTCTGTGATATCGAAGACAAAAAAGAAATTTTTAACGTTTTTCTGCCTAGTTTTTGTTATGAGGTGGTTGCAATGGTAGGTTTTTAATTAATGACTAAGCAGCATTAACAAAAAATTCATTGAATTTCTCTGCCAGTTGTTTCGGATCGTCTGTTTTTATGGCACATTCGTTGTTCTTATGTCTGTAGGATCAGATGATGATCCTAGGGTAGTTTTTATTTTTATTTTTATTCCGTTTTCTTGTGTTATAAGATGTTTGGTTCATCTATGGGAGATGATTTCCCTTCATTAAGGTCCTGTAGCGGTCTTCAAACATCTGATGTTTCGAAAAATCATCCTTGGATGGTCGTATCTGGTTCGAAAAAAACCCTCACGATCAGAGAGCAAGGCTGAGAATTTAAATATTGAAGGAAGTCAAACGACAAGAGTGATTACCCACATGGCAACAGAGAAACTTCTTCGTGAAAGAGGACAATTGAATGTTTTGTACTCATTGATTTTTTACTCAGTCTAATTTACGGTTTAGCTTGTTGTGTTATCAGTTTTCTTATGTTTAACATTTCTAAAAGGGGAAATTGATTGGGTTTTTTTTTCATTTCCATCAAATTTCGTGACATTTCAGTCATAAGTAATTTTTGAAGAATGAATTTCTGCAATGGGTGTTCAATTCGAAAACAATTAAATTCATAATAAATAATTATTTTTTCTGCTTTTGTCTTTTTTATTTCACCTAGCTGGGTATATGAGTGCAACAATGAGAAAAGGAAAAAAACCCAGAGAAAAAAACCCTAACCTCACCCGTGTTAGATAAAAAATTACTAAAAATATATCACAGGATCTTGGAGGACATCTACGTGATCAGAAGAACATTCTCATGTAGTTCTTTTATAGGCAGCAGAGGAAAACAGACTCTTCACCAATCTACCCGAAATTCTAGATCTGAAATAAAAAAAAAGACAAAAGTAGAAAAAACTAGCTATTTATAATCAATTAAATGGTTTCTGAATTAACCACCCATTGCACAAATTCTTTTCTTCTTGAATTAGTTATAACAGAAATGTCACAATGTTTGAAAGGAGTGACAATCAATTCCCCCTTTTTGAATTACTAAACATGAGAAAACTTATCATACAACAAGCTGAACCGTAATTTGGATGAAGTAAAAAATCAATGAGTACATAACTTTCAATTGTCGTCCTTCACGAAGAAGGTCCTCTTTTTGGTTTCTTTGAAGACCTCAACACCATGTTCAGAGGCTAATTTCAGAACGTATTCACTCTTGCCATTCGAATTCCTCCAATATTCAAATTCAAATTCTCAGCTTTGCTCTCTGATCATGAGGGTTCTTTCGAACCAGGTACGACCATCCAAGTGATGATTTTTCGGAACTTCAGATGTTTGAAGACCGCTACAGGACCCTAATGAAAGGAAAACATCTCTCATAGATAAACCAAACATCTTATAATACAAGAAAACAGAATATTTTTCAGGACCAAAAATTACGACACATTCGGAGAATTGTCAAAATTCATTGAAATCCTATTAAGAAGCCATTACACCAAAACACTCTGCGACTTTTCACTTTGCACTCTTCAAATGAATCCAAAAGCATTCTAAAGTGAAGAGTACAAAGTGAAAAGTTGCAAAGAAGTTTGATTGAATTGGTCCCAGATTACTGATTTCCTAGAAAACCTGCCAAATCTATTATTAATTCATCATTTCAATTCAGTTTCGCATTTCTAAAAAGTTCTTCACATTTTTCTGTAAAAAGGTTGGTGAAAGTGAATAAAAGTTCAACTGTTTCAATATTTCCTGTAACATATATCTTCTCAGTAAATTCTAGATAGGTGGCACTAGCGTGAATTTAGCTTCTCCTGGCCCTGTACTCCTGAACACATACCAAAACCAGAAAATAATTCTCCAAGTCTTTTATTGCTCATCAATCCTGAATTCGGATTGTAAGCGTTCATTGCAGTATTTATAAACACCAACCCATATCAGATGTCCTAGACATCCTAAACTATGTGAACTTGACTTGACCATGAAGCAATTCGCAAAGCCTAAGTAAAAAAGAAGATTGAAACAGTGTAAAATTCTTAGAGTGCTGCTACGTCGAAGAACTTGAGTTTTTTCCTATTTTTAGAACAAATTCAGATGCACGCATTGTTCCTGAAGGTTTTATTTCAATGTAGAACGAACACATATCAGTATTTGATCAGACAACTTGTGGACAGTTTTTCAATTATCTCATTCTTTGTATTTCAGGTTATTTTTTATGAATGAAGAAAGAGAGTTGTTTTCGGACTTCGACGGATATGAGATAATTAATGTCGTGGCCAGGAGTAGTGATGAACTTACCAAAAAACTAATAGAATAGTTAAAACCGTTAATTTTTGAACTACTATTTGTTTCTTTCACCATAGTAAACTTCTTTTGGCCTACTTTACATCCTAATGATTTATTTCATGTTTGACTAATATAATATCTATATGAAAGTTTTGCTTACAATTATTATATTGAATTATTCAAGATGGGATTTCATTGTCATTTTTGCATTTTTAAGAAAGACACAAGATTCAGGATTGAAATTCAAAAAGTGAGCTTCAAGTAGGAAGACGACTTCTCGTATGTTTTTCTGGAGGTCCTAGGACTTCCGGTTTTTCCGGAAATGACATCAACTTTCGTTTTTCAAATGGGAAGACCCATTTTTTTTTGCATGAATAGATTCTCCATTGAATTCTGAGTCTTTTTGATTCCAAAAGTTTGAATTTTCCCGAGAAAATTCTCTTTAAATGAGAGAATACGAAAAAAAAACTCAAAATTGAACTCTGTTGAAATATAGACAACTATCAAAATGAAGGGCCCACGTGTGTTGAAAATTTGTTTCAACAAAACAAGAAATCAAGAACACTTAGGTACCAGATTGCTCTCCCATTTCAGATGATAATTGAAAAACTGAACTCATCTGAACTATAAGAAAATATTTCGTCGATAACAGAGATTTCCAAAAATTTCACTTGACCGCTAATTATTTTAGAGAAAAAACACATTCGGAATGAGATTGAAAATTGAACACAAAATCGTTTTTCCTGAATATCTCGAAAAATATTCATTTTGGGATGAAACTCTTCGACGTATGCTTCTATAATTTTTTGACGAAGATTTCGAAAATGCTTCGAAAAAATGGGGTTCCAATTTGAAAAAAAACGATTTTTCAATGTTTTTGTCACTTCAAACTTTGACAGAGAATTTGTTACCTCCTGTATCATATTCTGTAAATCACGCTATAGAAAAAGAAGCATCAGCCTTTCTACTCGGAGATTCTCAAAAATGAGAATTTTCAATGAAAAAACCTCCAAAATGTCTGAATTTCAACAGAGTTCAATTCTGAGATTTTTTTCGTATTTCCCCATTTAAAGAGAATTTTCTCAGGAAAACTCAAACTTTCGGAATTAAAACGACTCAGAATTCAATGGAGAATCTATCTAAGTTCTAAAACCTTCAAAAAATATACGAGAAGTCGTCTTTTTATTTGAAGCTCACCTTTGGAATTTGAATCCTGAATCTTGGGTCTTTCCTAAAAATATTCTTTAGAGTCATATTCGTGAATAACCCTGTATAATAAATCTTGTTCTCCCAAGAAGTGATAACTTATAAAACAAAATTCGCTGCTGATATAAAGGTGAAAACATCTTGAAACCACGTTATTAAAATTCAAAACTATGTGAGAGAACCAATAGTTCGCGTGTTATTATTGCCTCCAGGGGGCCTCAAATCAGCATCTATCCGAGGGCCACCTGTCGAGCCAGACCGGGCCTGAAGCATATGCAGAGGGTCATATTCTCCCTTCACATCTCATACTGAAACTATTTCATTCTAAAATCGTCCTCTGGAAAATCGATCGCAAAAAATCCAAACTCCGTCCTTTCCATCATCCAGTCTCATATCGTTGCTGTGCACGCGTGTAGGCGTGCACACGTTCACACATGTCTCTTTACTTTCGGTCGAAGAAACCGAGCGGCAGAGACTGCAAGAGTAGCGCGGGGATTAAAACAATTTACAGAGAAATCATGTCATGTTAATTGGGTTGAAGGGTGAGGCTTATATTCAGTCACGTATACGGGAAATCCGCCAGCTACGAACTTGCCAAAGAGCCCTGTTGATTCGTCTTCAGTGAAACGATATAGGGTGTTCATCCTAATAGGTCTCGCTCGAGTTCTCAAATTGGGTGAACGTAAACGAGTTTAATGAAGTGTTAACTCGGTTTGGTCAATGGATTTGAAAACGTTGTGACGTCACAATATGGCGACTGGATCCAAACAATCCCTTGTTTTCCTCCATTTCATAGGAAATATCACCGCAATGGTGTCTTTGGTTATAGAAACGAAGAAAGCCTCTCAGCAAAATCAAAATTGAATAAGTGAGTGATATTCAGAATTTAGAGAACATTTATGATCAGTCAGAGACAGTACCTGAATAATACCATCCAACCAAAAACAGTTTCATGTAAAATATTGCCAAGACGTGGCCGTATTTCTAACATTGTCAAGAAGTTATCAGATCTCATGTAGAGCCAAGCTGATAACTCTTCATCTTCACAAGTCCTCATTTCACAAACTCTATTCCTTTGTCAAAATACGTGACTTGGCTATTTCTCTTTCGCCACGTGAGCGTAAGGAGGAAAATTCATTCGTTGTACGTAACTTTTCTATTATACAATAGTTCTTATAGTTACGAAACTGCCAAGTCACTCATTTTGTACGTTGCTTATAATTAAATAAATATAATTATTGAGATCTATTTCGAGTCAAAAAATAATTACAATTCATGTTCAAAATCAACAATGTACGAAGTGGAGAAATATACCTTCCTCTATTTCATTATCTTAATGAGTTCATTACGATACTAAAAGTAATGCTGTAATGAAACTAATAACAGCATTGTTTCAGTTATATTTTTCGTTTTGTAGTTATCAGTACTCTCCTTCGATCGAATCAAGTTTCGAATCAAATCAATTCAAATTCCGTAATCTATCAAATTTCGTGAGTCACACCAACTGCCAAGATGAAATATAAAAGTCACTAATCTGAATTTTAATTTGAATTTCGAGAGAACTCATTCTGCAACTTGTTTTAGAATATACTATTACCTACCTAGGTTCAATCTGCAATGGCGATGTATTTGAGAGCTGCCATCACAAACATTGTATTAAAAATCCTATTTTTATACAATGATCACAACGGGAAATTGCACAGTGGAAACTGTGGTTGAAGTTATTACAGGGAAATTGTATTTGGTGTAAAAACACATGAGGCGTTTTACGAGCGCTTTATTTCATCCCCTTATTCAAAATGTGGGGGTTATTTGCCCTGAGAATTTTTGAAATTTTTTCTTAACATTCATAACAAGCATTCCTCCGTATATATCAATTTTCCGATCACTACCATAAAAACTGGCGGAAGTCTAATACAAACTTCTACATCCCCTGGTTCTAAGGGTTGAGGAGTGCAAGTTTCAAGTTTAAGAATTTTTCCGTTGTTTGTATACTGAAACTAGCTTACATACCAAATTTCAACTTGATAGGAAATCAGGAAGTACCCTAACAGTTTTTATGATCATCAGTGAGTGAGTGACGAAATCGGCGGTTTTTAGATATCTCTAAAATTTGAACGAAATTGTACGAGCTATGCTTTTGAAACTCTGCACGTTTGATGAGTTCAATACTGGCATTATATCCTGAGAATTTTGTCCATTTACTATATTCCAAACTCAAGTTATGAGGATTCAAAAATACGACTAACTACTTCGAGAAAATATAGATAGTATTCCGGCGCGGCGCTTCGCTTGATTCATCTAGGTGTATTTCCAATAATGTCGAAGAAATTAAGTTTCCTTTTTTATTTCAATTCCTACTCGAATAATATATTCAGTTGAAAACATTTCTAAGTTTTTTCCCAATTAATTTATTTTCAGTTATCATGTTTTTGAACCAGGGGCGTGCAACGAAGGAAGAGAAGAATTCTAAATTTTTTATAAGAAAAACTTTTATATAACACAGGAAGAAATTCCGAGCATTTAGTTTATCTCTCTTTCTGAGGAAAATATTATGGCACATGACATTTCTAGTATAAATTTCAACCTATTAAATATCGTTTATACTATGAAACGACACTTTTAAAACATCCCTCGTAAACTCGAAGGTTTATTGCAGCTAAATTCGTTCGTGTTTTCGTCTATTTTTTTTTGGTGGATTCCCAACGAATTTAGTACATTTCGCATAGATTTGCTTTATGAACATGCATAAAAGTTTTTTACTGCGCAAATGGATTATGCTGCTAGCTTTTCATACACTCTGACCCCAGGTTATTCAGTGAATATTACAGGGATTCGAATTGCTCCCGCTTTTCCATAGTGATCTACCCATTGATATAGAAACAAAAACATTCGATTAGATGAAGTTAATTTAATTTTTTCATGCTATTGAAAATTTTAACGATGATTACGAACCTATGTATACATAAATATATGGATTCGAGTTACAGGGCATTTCTGAAAAGTAGCTGTTTCAATTTCCTTCTTTATCGGTTTCTGTAAGATATCTCTTAAAAACTTAAAATAGTTTTTTTTTTAGTTATCCTAATGAGTAGGTACCCTTGTCTGATCAGATAAATCTTTAAATGAAGGAATCTTAAGGAGAGTTGCTGTTATTCAGTAAACAGTTTTTTATCCTCAGGTCTGTAATATACAGGGTGTACCAAGTTCGACGGCCTATTAGGCGTTTCTGGAGACCTGGACCTATTTGAAATCTGAAAATTGTGATTATGATATTGTTCGACATTATCTACCGATCTAAAATATTCTTGAAGCCTGACCATTCTCAGTTATACAGGGAGAGAAAAAAAAATTTTTTAATTTTTTTGTTTTCGAATTTGATAGAGTATGCAATTATGAATACATTCGTGCTCAAATCGTTGCATTCGTCAAAACACTTTCCAAAATATCGAGAAAAAACTGAAGAAAAAAGGGAGATAAGAGTATTCGGTATTATGTTTCTTATTCCTAACCTAGATATCGTAAGCACAAACCGTTTTCACATTTTTGAGGGCGAAGATTGTGGAAAGATTGTACATTTTCAGAATTTTGAAAAACCCGTCACAGCGTGTTCCAAAAGTTGGTTCAAAAATTGGGATCAAGATTGGCCCATAACTTTCTTTTAGAAACTTATTTTTTTATGATTGCGTTGTATTGTGCGAAGAAAAATGATGATAATAGTCTAACATAATAATGCTCCTGAAATTAATAATTCTTGAGTTATTCAGGATTTCCTTATTTCATGTCGTACGTACCGTCAAATTCATAGAATCTGTGACATGTTCTTTCGAGCATTTAGACCGTCGTCGTAGATTAGTTCTCGACGTTTCGCCAGTTCGTGTGTCTGGCATCTTCAGGAGATGTTCTCACTGGACTGAACTGCCTGAGTGTGACGGGGACGCAGATTGTACTTCCTTATATAACCTCGGTCGGGGGGCGTGGCTGCGCTTGACCGGTCTCGTCTTGATAACGAACGCGCGCCGGTGTCCGACCGGTTCACAACCGGTTCCCGATCTTCATTCACTTCATGAACCCGTTATTATTATAGGGAAGTGGTTTTGTGTTTTTGAGTACTGGCACCCATGTTCTATTGATTTTCAAAGATTCCTCCGATTTATTGCAATTCGTTGGGTGTTTATGAATTTCGATTGCTTCCCTGTAGAGCCTGGGATAGTATGCGGTAGTGGTGCACAACACTTGGGTTTTGTCGAATGCTATTGCATGATTCGTGTTGTTCAGTGTGTGCTCTGCGACGGCGGATTTCTCTGAATGACCCAGTCTACAATTGGCCTTGTGTTCCTTGATCCTCGTATTGATGGATCGCTTCGTTGTACCGATGTATACACTTCCACAGCTGCACGGAATTCGGTATACACCTGGTGTACTGAGTGTATCCGTTCTGTCCTTGGGGGAGTTGAAATGGTCCTTGATCTTCTTCGACGGTTTGAATATTGTCTTAATGTTATGTTTCCACAGAATTCGGGAATATTTTACTCGTTTTTTTTTAACCACACTGTATACGCTGTAGAACTACAGGCTACGGTAAATTTTATTTTCTGCAACTTGAAATCATATTAATATGAATTTTCATCACAAAATCTCATTTAAACTATATTTGTTTTGTTGTTTTGCAATTAAATTAATATCCCTAACTCATGTGGAGCAGTTTATTTTTATCACAGTTGGAAGATGCAAGTTATTCAAGTCAAGATATGTCATATTATCTCTGTAACTTGAACTGTGTTTATTTCTTGTTAATGAACATTATTGATATTACCTATATATTATTCTATTCATATTTGTTTTTATTTTTTATAAGGTGTTAATAAAGTTCTATTTCAGCAATATTAATTTTTGTGCAATTATTTTTACATTTGACACTGAATTTATGTCAGCAAACAACTGTATAAGTCTAATGACCAAAGCAGTCGATACCTCAAACTACAATTACGAAAAAACAGATGATACAATCCCACCACTCACAAATTCAACCGCTACAGGCCCTGTGTGTTTCCGGTTAGAGATACCTCGGTCCCCTATCCCAGAACTAAGGCGTGAACGCACGTTTTTCGTGTCATTTTCCAAGTAAATTCGCTCTGGTGTGAATGAATTCGTAATTTCCTCCATGCCCCTGAGGCACGGGTTAACAGGTAGAAAAAACGACAACCCGTGTTCACCGATCAAACCCACCCTTCCATCCAGTCGAGCGAGCGATAAAAATGATACATCCCGACCGACATTTTCGACCCCAGTTAATCCCGTATTTCCCGTGTGGGGGCGACCTGATCCAGTTCAATTAACACGTTTCATTCTGCATAAGCCCACCTCTCAGCCGTGCCGAGATCGGCCAGGCGTGCACTTAGGTGGCCCGAAGAATCGATACTTGTGTGTTAAAATGCAACCGACCGAGAACTCATCCTGATGCCCCATAACAAAGCTTATGACGGCCCCCATCCCACCCCCTGTTATCTTACAAAGGTTGGGAGACTGGATTTCATTACGATCTGGCCGTTCGGAGGCATGTGGACGAAATGAAATGGAAGTGGATTGATGCTTTCATGCAAGGATCGTTCTGGAGAGATAACGGGTTGGGTCTATCGATGATACCCGTTTGGTCGGATGATGCGTCCTTCACCTTATCGCTCAGATGAGTCGACGGTCGAGCGAACAGGCTAAAAACGGTTTCTGGAAATCAGAGAAATCCAGTGGGAGTTAGTCATTGACATAATGTTGTGGAGTGTTACCAGATGATTGAGTTGGAGATGGTGGTGTAAAAACATTTCTTTGTTTCTCATTTGTAAACGTTAGTTTCCAAAAACACAATATTAATCAAGAAAGTTTATTTCATCAAGGCACTAACTTGTAAAACTGACAGTTTTATCGTCATATATGTTGAGAATCATGGTACAATTGTTATTTCCAGTAACACAGATTTTTGATGATGAAAGAGTTGATACTGATGATGATGAACCAGACTCAGGAACTGCTGAACTCGAGGATTGCAGAACATTTGTACTCTCCTAACTACCAAATTTGCTAGACATTTCGATTTTTTGTTGACCGAATCATCGACATAACTCATCGCAATTTTCGGTACACTCTCCTGCACGCTTTAGTGCTAAAATATCTCCACCCGAATCCGCAACCATAGTGGCTCTAGTTCTGGGAAAAGAGTGTCCGGTGTATAACTCTGGGTCTTTTAAACCTAAATATTTCGCTATTTGCTTTGGACACCAGAGAATTTCGTCACATCTACAACATCCAAAAATCCCTAATATTGTTACAATTTTCGCCAGCAACCATTGGTAATCAGGAGTATGTAAAAGGAATTGTTCAGCCTCTTCTCTACTTAATACATTAGCCTTTTTTGGCGTATTATGTTCATTTTTTCGTTTCAAAAACGCTATTACCTTATGAAATATGCAAATGACAACTAAACGTCAAATTTTTCAATAAACTTTTTAAGGAAAACAAACCTGCGAACAGGTGCATTTTCTTTCATTTCCAAGCAGCTTTTCATCATAGACCATTTTGCCCATAAAGTATTAGGGCTGAAACTAGCTGATAGTTGATTCAAGTAGACCAAGAAAATATCTTCAGTTACCCTATTGACACTATTTTTGTTTTGCCACTTTTTGAAGTCGTCGTATTCTCGCTCGTACCTTGAAGCTGATTTTGCAGGTAATAAACTTGATGCTACACTGCTGGCTGCCTCAATAATTTCTTTTGGTACATTCATTTTCGCATTCGCCAAAACAAATGTAAAGAAAAATAAACAGACATTTTCATGGCAAAGCTTCCATAGCTTACGACATATGCGACAAATTATGAGATTTTTTTGGAATTGATCTAACCTTTTTACAAATGAGAAACAAATAAAATATGAAACAATACACGCAAGGTAACGGGTTTTACTGGCTCAAGGAGGTAACTGACTTGCCTGCGGCTTGTCAGTTATATCCTCCATTCGCCAGTAAAAACCATTTTACCTTGCAAGTAATGTTATATACTATTATTGTTCATCATTCACAATCATGAAATGAATAAGTTACCCTCATGAAGCTATGTATTAAAATATAGATATTTTTGGTCACTTTTGTGAAAAAAAAATTATTTGTATCTGAGTTCATATTGATGTTGAGCGGTTAACGGGAGAGCGGCTTTCCGTCGATCGAATAAATAAAATTAGGCTCTCTCCAACTCGGAGAGAATGTAGGTAAGGCCTTCTGCACGAGTGAGTAGGGCTCAGTGATATTTTTCTTGTAGAGAGTTTAGTTTTTGGAGAATATAGAAACAACGAAATAACTTACATAAAAATCTATTTCCCAAAAAAACAACAAAATCAATATACCTAATTGATCATACGTCTTTATATCAGACTAACTAACAAAATTCATTCACATAAACCTATTCACTTGATTAACTAACTGCCTATAATCCAATATGAAATAAAATCTAGAAATGAGATTTTAGGTGATAGATGAGAGATTTCAAGATTTTTGGACTCAAACACTCCTCAATCAATTAAAATTGGAAAGTTCTCTCCTTCTGATTTCCCTCGTAGAAAGAATCCGATTTTCTCTGAAATAACACTCCTGTAACGTTTCCCTCCCGTTTCGTTACAACTACTGTAATTTCGGATCGCGCTTCCCGACTCGAAATTGATAAAAAAAATTCCCTTTTTACAAAAAGCCCTACTACTTCGTTTTTTTCACTCCTCGATACTCCCTAATATTTTTCCAAATACGAAAAATAAGACTTTATCTCTTAGGAATCAAATTTGCTTTTCACCTTTTGGTGGGTGGTCTCTCACACCTTAAATTTTGGTATTACCAATCAGATTTGTTGGAATCAATTTTTTTTCTCCTTCCCTAATTAGGCGTGTCAGACCAAATATTCAATTTTGCATTTCAGCAAAGATTTTCCTCTCATGGCCCCCTTCTGCTTGAAGGGTTTCATACGTGAGACTGTTTATAGTAACTGGTTAATGTCTTGGAAAGTATTCTTATCTACAGACGGCGGGTACTTGAAATTCCACTAACTCTTTGAGGCTCGGATGTCAGTTCTCAAACCAAGTGGATTGAGAAATTATCCATTCTTATTTTCTTTCCTACATGTTTATACTAACTGATAAGAGAAATTAAAAAGTATTTCATTTCACTTCCAATTCCACTCGCAACATTGTATTTACTTTTCATTCTTAACTATGTGAATTGATAAATTAATCACAGCTAATACAGAAAAAAATACAAATATTAACAACATCTATAAACTCAGATTGACATTATTCCACTAAAAAGATAGGTAATCTAGAGCAGTTCGAATGGAAAATCATTTGAAGTTATACTTAGATGTTGAGATAATTCAACTAACTCAATATTAAGCTCAACGTTTGAAATGAACGAGCCATCAATTAAGTTGATTGCGTGAACCCCTTCATTCCGCCAGAAAAACAAAAGGTTCGAATAATGAGTTCTAAGAGAAGACCAAGTTGTAAAAATGATGCAGGCCAAGAGAGAAGTACAAGCGTTTAAAAGCTGCATAGTCTAAGTCTGTTTGTCAATGAGATCAATGCAGTAAAGTATGAGTAGAGCAACAAATACAGAGACAAACTGCTTCCAAGTGAGCAAGATTAGTATGTTCATCAGAAAAAATAGAAGATACAATTGATAAATTATGAGAGATACAAAAAAGGGTAATAATTCTTATTTTTGAGAAGAGCAGAAGGCTTGAGATATTACTTGTAAGTAGAATCAAATTGATTAACTTGCTAATTCTGGCTTATAATGAGTAGATCATACCGATTGATCGAATTCACCAGAGGAGACCGCCCAGAGTGAAACAAGAACAAGAGACTGTCAACCAGTTTCATGTGTATTACAATTGGCCGTTGAAAGAAATCAGAAAAGTTCACATCGTGTTCTGCAGGAGATGAATTAAGTTCAGGGTCCTGGAGTTTTGAGGATTCGTTCATCTGAAGAGTGGGAACAGTAATTAGCAATAAGTTATAAGGTGTGAACAGTAGAGAAATTATATTAACTGATTGAAATAATGAGATGAGCATGATAACATAATAAATCAGTACCTATCAATTACCAGAGAGAAAGACATGAGGATGTTAAAATCTTGTGTAACATCACCATTTCGATCGTAAAAACCTAGAATTGTCTGTGATTTGTAAAAATATAATGAAATAATCTAGCACGTGGAGATATTTCATACATTATGAAAAGCATGAAAATGACATGGACATGGAATAATTCATACCAATTGAGTAGAAATGAACATTGAACGAGATGACAAGAAATGTACAATCATTCAATGAGGTGACCTGAGAAAATCAAACTACAGTTTTAGCACGAGATGAATTGTTAACACTATCAAGGTAAAAAAATCAGTGAATTTAATTGAATTTCAATTCGGAACCGAGAAATATCGTACTGTTCCTTTCCACTAAAAGCAATTATTCATATAACATCAATAAAAGAATTTCCAAGGTTATCGAAAGATACAGATATTGATGCTTCTAATTCAACTAAAAGATAGAGATAGTGGAATTCCAAATGTCATTAAACAATCTCCAGATAATAAGGATTATTCAAAATTCAAATTTTTTTGACTTCGCAAGGTATAAGGAGATTAAATGAACAAAAACAGCATTTCTGGCAGATGACACCACGAATGAGAGTTTAGCTCAAAACAACAAATCACCAAAGGCAAACGATGAGCTTACAATCCATCACCATTTCCTCTGTCATTTCTGATCATCCTTTCACTGATGATTCAAGTTGAGAATCCTATTCCGCAACAAATTCGTGCTAAAGAACAAAAAATAATTCAAACTTCAGCGAGAGATAGGTCTAATTCATGAGGACCATCAATGGGCGTTGTTTTACATCCAGATTAACTCTCGAGTTATCCAGGACAAATGGTTTGGATTTGGCGACAGCGTCCCCATGTATGTTTAGGTTCTAACATTAATACGGAATTTCTATTATGTAGAGTGCTTCAAGTTATGTATCTGATACATTATTTGCACCTCAATGTCACTGTTTGGATAGGGACGGCAATCTGGCTGCCAGAATTAAATTGTAATTAATCTTAGTCTTGTGAGTAAATGGGTGTTATTTCTCCTGGGAAGTGTCTGCATGTTTCATCTATTCGTTTTTAATTAATCTTGCTGGGGAAATGTTATTAGTGACATGAAGGGAGAGACAACGAGAAGGCCAAACTTGTCAGGTTTTAGTGTTAAGACACTTGAGTATGTCGAAATTTTCGTAAGTTGTAGAAGTTTCTTCTTTAGATGTTTATTCCACGAATTTCTATTCTATTGAAAATAACAGCGTTGGTGCCTCATATTCGAGCTTATATTGCTCCTTGAAAATCCCACCTTATGGATTTTGAAGTCTCCTTGTACCTGGTAAAAATCTATAAGTGTCGAAAAGTTTTCTTTTCCCATTTGGATTAGGGATATTGACTCAAATTGCAGAAAAAATATAGTTTGAATAGGATAATGAGATAAAAATTCATATTGATATGATATTATTGCAGGAAATGAAATTGATTTTAGTTTGTAGGTCTCCAACGTATCAAGAAAAAAACGAAATTTTATTCCTACAGAATTCAAGCATTTTAAGAATATCAATACAATATGCTCCCCACGGACATCAATAACAGCTCGACATCTTTTTGCATACTACATACGAGGTTGTTGAACATTTATTGAGGAATTTGATTCCATAAACGGGGCAGAAGTTCTCTCAGATCATTTAAGGATTCTAGGGTATGTTCATGATTATCTTATCTTTTTTGGAGCATATCCTATGCATGTTTCTTTGCAATTCAAATCTGGTGAGTGCGGAGGTATTGGTAAATGTGGAATACCAAGCTCCTCGAGAGCATTCTCAACTATGGCTGCGGTCTAGCGTTATCGTCTAGAAATTGGAGAGTTTCACCAAGCAGAGTGAAAATTTGGCGAAACATTGTCAATGACATACTCCCTATAGTATAAGGTGGTCATATTCCCAGGACAAATGTGTACATCTACAATATAACCCGGCCCATACCATAACACTACCCCTTGGAATGGATGGACTTCTTGGACAAAGCGACGATTACGGGTATACGTGGGATTGTCCACACCCTCATTCTTCGAGAATCTGAAAATCGTTCATATTTGGATTTATCAGTGAAAAGGATACTACGCCATTGATCGTTCCAATTGATATGTTTCCTCGCCCGTTCCAGTCATTGACGCTTATGGACACGTGTTGATGGAACTCCTCTTAATGGACGTCTAGAACCTAGATTCGTCCCTCTCAAACGTGGTCTGATGGTTTCGATGAAAACTTGGACTTCTGCATTTTGAAGAGTATTCCGTAGCATTCTATACATATATACAGTCCACCATGTAGTATTCCGATATCCCTATCAGCATCAGCGTTTGTTAATTTACGTCTTGGCTCCATTTCAAAATAAGAACATGTATGAAGCAATATGGAATGAACCAAACTTCAGAAAAAAGGCAACCAGATTGACGAAATATCTCATACTGATTTTTATTGGATCTATTCAAGTTGTTATTGAGTTCCAAATGATTTTACAGCGATTTTCTCGAAGACTACATACTTTTCAAAACGATTGAATACGATATCCCTAACTCTTGTGGAGCGGTATATTAATAGATCCAACATATTGTTGTTTGGTATAGTTCTCGAAGGTGATTATTTTGAGAAACGGTTTATGTACCTACAATATCAAATCTTTCGAATCTTATAGATGTACCATTTATCATAATAGGGTATGAGATTTGATCGAAAAGAATGCGTAAAAGAATGAAAAACATTGAATCATCCATCTGCATCACTGATAACAATTTCGTTCAGAAGATTCAGGATTTCATTGATGGAAATAAGAAAAAAGCGGAGGCCTGAACTGTTCCTTGTGGAATTCCTTCATTTGAAATATTATACATATCTTCCTACTATAAAGGGCGCTAAATTATTAGAAGATGCACAGGAAAATTGCCTAATCTTTCAATTAAATTGTTCGAAGCAGAAGTGGTTTATTGTTCATGAAAATTGTGAAATGTCTCTACCAAAACTAGAACGGCATCAAAGAAGCTCGTTCTCAGGTGTCAAGCTTGTCTTGAGGACTCCTAATATATTCTTACCAGATAGCATCGAAACTGCTCTACAAGTTTTGATATTTAAAAATGCTTTATGAATGGATATTGGTTATCTGGCTGGAACAACGGTATCGAATTCAAACTAAACGATTCAAATAGTGGACGTGCTTACCAGCAAATTGAACGTGAAATTGAATCAACCCTACATAAATTGGTTCATCAAGGAAAATATGTTTGCTTTGCTGAATATTCAATTTAAATATTATTATATATATAACGCGGTATCCCACCAATGCTCTTCACAAACAGGTAGTGCAACTATTTAGCCTTTCAGTGAAACGTAATGCGTTTTGTTTCATCCGATTAGGTTTTGTTTCTGTTTGAACTAAAATGGTCGGGTTTAACTCGTTTTAAAACTACGGAACACCAGAGTGAATCTCAAATTGATTCTGTAATAGCAGAAATAATAGCATTATCGAAGGCCAATCCAGTATGCTGGGTCAGCTGAAGAAGGTTTTTATTTCTCCCAGAATTCAGCGTTCGGTAGATATTCATGAGAGAACTAAATTAGTTCATTGGGACATTCTCTTCTTGTCATCTCATTTATTTTTTTCGAAAACTGTTGGACACTGTTTGAAGTCTCTCGATCTTATAAGTTCAGAGATATTTGTTAAGTTCGAAGATTTTGAATTGTGATGGATTGTAAATACCCAGAAGGGGAAAAAGAGAATATTTATATATGCAGTTTTGCCGCTCTATTTTTCAATAACTAAATTTCAGGAATGTTAATTGGAGAACTGTATATACAGAAACTGATTGACTGGTGCTGGATGCCTTGATGTGGATCAGAAGGATGACCTGATGATTCGAGGTAAGATATTTTCTAACATTGTCAATTTATTGCAGATTACTATGCGTACATTCTGGTAAAACAGAGATGTTTCTTTCTACTTGAAAGATTGAGCCCTGGTACATCAAAGTTCCTATTTTCTTTGGGATTAAGCTTGTTGAGATATCTTGACCGCTAACTAACTGGAACCAAACACATTGAGACACAAACAATAACGCCAATGTGATCTTCTCGGAGAGAGGATTCAAAACCACACAATATGCACTGCAGGTTTTATACGGTGGTGAAGATAATATTCATTATTCAAGGATCTTTGTAGGAATTAGGTGAAGATCTGATAGTACCAGTGATAATCATCATGTTAGCCATCAATGTTTCATCTTCTCAGTCAATGAGCAATTGGTCAATAGGAGTGTAAAAACAAAGATTTTCCCTGGAAGGAGGCAATCTTTGAATAAGGTACCACCCAAAAGGTGGCGAGAAAAGTTTACATTCGGTATTACAATTATCGACATTAGTCAGTAGTGATCGGAGAAAGAACAGAAAAGGTTTCACCGACGTGCTCACGAGTAGTGATCGCGAAGTTCGGCTTGCACGGTTTTATTGAGTGTGAAACAGGAAATTTCATAGTTAGAGTTCAAGTCTCAAGCGGAGGCTTGTAGATTTCTTGTGAGTAATAGGTAAAGTGCCAGATCTTAAACGAAGACAGGTTTTGTATTTAGCTATTCCCGGAATAGTAGTGAAAAGGGTTTATGAAAGTGGAATTTTTGTATTTTAAAGTCACGGACTAGTCAGAAATTAAAAAGATTCAGGTTCTTGTTGTCAGCTTGGTGCTCCGTTTGGAATCAGCATGTCCCGTTTCCTTCCTTCGTTACTTCTTGGTGCTTTGGAATTCTTCTGAAACACACTTAACCTATGTTGTTAGAAGGGATAGGGATGGGGATCTGGTCAAGAACATGATTCTCAAGATTCCCTGGTGTTAGGATGGTGGAACCTTATTATAATCTGTCAATCTCCCTCAAAAATCCATACTGACATTTGAGCTGTATTCTGCAATATCCGTAGGAAATACTCCTGAAAACACATCTACAGAATGGTGTGACCTCCAGAGAACACTGAAATCAGTTTGTGAGACGAAGGTGCACACGTGTTCGCATTTGTCACAAAAATTAATATTATCATTCCGAGTCCATGCCGAACAATGCCACACAAACAGAACTGGGGAACGAGCGATAATCAAGAGTTTTTCCACCCCCGTTGACCTGTCGGGATACGAAGTTGCTTAATTTGATATTTATACGTCCAAACTAATAACGAGATTCCATCCAATTCATATCCGCGCATCGGGTCACACGTGATATTTAATTCGGTCATCATCAAAACTCCATATCGCAGAGCCAGGCAAGGGGCGATGCGTCCACTCTTGTCTCCATAATAAAACGATGAATATTTCACAAGGCCAGCCCGCCAGTTACCTGCGATAAAATTAACTCACCTATTTATTGAATTATTCACATTTCCATTTTCCTAGATTGTTTTAGTCGCTGTCAGATCAAAGTTAATTATCTGACTTCTGCGAGCTGACTGGAGTACTTTTCACGCCCTAGTGGAGTTTATTTCAATTTATCCTGTTTGGAGAAGTTCCAGAGTGTATTATTCACTGGATATTGCCTGCTGTCGGGTCTCATATTTTGTTCATTTGCTTTCCGAGACATCGCAAGGAAACAAATAATACCTATCTCGGCTCTTGGGGGCTATTATGAAGGCCGGTCGGTAAGGTACGGGTAATGGCGGATAATGGATGGAGTTTGAGGTTAGAGCAACGGTTAGACGCTCCGTCTTCTACATCAATCACATATTTGTCTGTCAAAGAGGGTATACATTAATATGGAAATGTTGTAATACAGGATGTTCCGAAAAAAAGTGACCCGCTCTCTAGGATAGATAGAAAACTGAAAAATAATAGTTACAGGGCGTTGAAAGAGAAAAATATACACATTTTTTACGATTTTGTTGAAACTAGTGGCAACAATGTAAAGAAATTCTATACGAATATGTTTTAGAAGCTGATACATCTAATGAATGTGTTTTGATGTCTGACTCTCATAGAGCGCGCTAGTTACACAGTTCGTACCAAGTAGATTTGAACAAAATGCAGAACCTCCGATTCATTGGCCTCCTCGATCATGCGATTTGAATCCCTTGGATTACACAGTTAGATCGTACCTTTAAGAAAAAATTTATGCAACAGGGTAAATTCACCTCAAGAATTGAAGGACAGAATTCAACGTCACTTCAATGTCCTCACAGATTACTCTCAAGCGTTAAGAGGATTTATGGATTTTTTTTGAAAAACGGATTTGTGTATTTGTGAGTACGGAGGACATTTTGAACACTGATTGAGTTTTTCATGGTTTTAGCTTTTTTTTAAATTTTCTTGTGATTTTTTTTGTTCAATTGATACATAAAGCAGAAGTCAAAACACATTCATAAGATGTATCAGCTTCCAACACATATTCGGATAAAATTTCATTGCAATGTTGCAGTAGTTTCAGCAAATCGTAAAAAATGTGTAAATTTTTTTCTTCTTTGACGCCCTGTATCTTATATACGGATGGCGTTACGAAAATTTCTTACTGAGCAAACCCCTATTATTGTTCAGTTTTCTATCTATCGTAGAGAGCGGGTCACCTCTTTTTGAAACACCCTGTATAGTAATATGCATCTCTCAATCTAAGCGCACTCAGCCTTTTACAGGCAATATGAAAGTGAATAATGAAATATTTTGGTAGAAGCACAGAAACTAATTATTCAGGTTCTTTATATGGCTTATTCAGTATTTCCTGGAGATAACAGTAAGAAAAAATAAAACGGAGAAAGAATTAATTTGGAGCAGAAACAGGAGAGAATATAGGTACTTCAAAAGAATAAAAATCATTACTGAGTAAAAAAATAATTCAGCTGAAGCTTGCTCCACATTCATCTTTTTGAGGTAGGTTCAATGATGTGAAAACAAAAATTGTATGTCGAAAAACTATAATAATGTGATGAGAAAAATATCACAAAATGGGATACTTTATTTTCATATTCTACATATTATATCTACTTGCTGTGGGTAGATCCTCAGAAAGGTCTTGGGCGACTCTCTACCCTCCTTTATTCAAGTAACAGGTAGAGAGCCAATGCCTCTGGCTTCTTCGAGAAGAGAGTTGTGAGAGTTTGGAATCGGAAGAGTTAATATTTAATAGTTAATACTTCAAAGGGGGTTACATTCCACTGCGACCTGGTGGTCTATTGTGCCCCCTGAATGAATGAAATTCAATATCTCGGAAGGCTTCAGTGAGGCTAATTCCCCACTCCTACAGGTCTCTTGACCAAAGCATTGTTTCCTTTGGCTTACAATGCCAATGCATTCTGTGACTAGGTGAATAGGAGTTTCTTTCTCCTCCCCACAGAATCTACACTCGTCAGTGTCCGATACACCCATTCTCAGCAAGTGCTTTCTTAGGCCACAATGCCCTGTAAAAAAGCCAGTGAAGAGGTGTAGTTGGTTCTTGCTGAGATCCAAATATCTTTTAGATCTTGCAGTTTCAAAATTCCGAAGGAACTTTTGAAGGGATTCAACCCTGGGAGATTCTGCCAGAGAGTTTCTCTCTCAGTTTTCTCCTTCTCCAGTAATTCCTTGTTATATGTACATTTTCCTATACCACACAAATATTCTAGGTCAGTGAGTGGTTTCCGAGCACCCTCTCTGGTAAGTTTATTGGTCTCTTCGTGACCTGTGATTCCCGAAGGACCGGGATCCCAGATTAAAGAGACTTTATTTTTCTTGCCAACCTCATTGAGTTTGCTCCGGCATCCTCATGTCGACTTTGAGTCGATGACATAGGAGTTCAGTGCTTTAATAGCAGCTTGACTATCTGAGTGAATAGCTATATCGCAATTCTGATAGTTTCTGTCTAGATTAATATCTAGACATCTTTCGATTGCTAATATTTCTGCTTGCAGAACACTCACACAGGAGCCTAACGATTGTGCACACTTGGCTTTGGCCCCGTGAATCTCAGCCCCAGTTTTGGTTTTAGAACCATCTGTACACCATTTAACAGTATTTTCTTTGAAATTTTGATCGGTGAATTCCTGCTCCCATTCCTCTTTTTGCATAGCAACGTACTGAAGTTTTTCTCAGTACTTACTTTCTTGACCATTACAACACTAGGAAGGTTCGCAGATGAGATGTAGTTACTCAGAGAGCACCAGACTCTCTGACACCTAATTCTCTCATTACCTGCGCCTTCTCTAGATATTCTGAGGATGGCCTCATGGGCCATCCTGTCAATCACCAGATGTAGGTGTGAGATCTGTTATGATCTCAAGTGCTCTGGTAGGGCACGTTCTCATGGCCCCCGTGATGCACACATAGGCAAGCCGCTGTGCTTTATCGAGCATTTTCCTCGTACTTGTCTGACTTGCTTTAGCAAGCCACTTCGTGTATTCAGCTTGGTGCTTCGTTTGGAATCGGTAATCCTTCCTTTCTTCCTTCATTGCTTCTTTTCTTGGTGCCTTGGTATTTTTCTGAAACACACTTTACCTATGTTGTTAGGGGGCATAAGAAAGGGTGGTCTGATCATTCTTGCTTGTGTTGCACGTCCTAACCTAAGAACAAGGTTATCAGGATTCATCACAACAACTTAAGGGTTGCACATCACAACAAGAGTTTATTGAATCTGTACTATATAATACATTCGATAATTTCCTTCAAGGTCGTACATTCCGCCGAAATCACGGTGAAGGCCAGACCCGCAATCACGCGTAGAGAGAGCAGGTACCGTTACTTAAAAGAAAATCGAGTTAGTCGGTAAAACACAAGGCGGGATAATTGCCCCGTACACGTTGTTGCCTGTTTTGCGAGAGGGGGAATAGAGGGCGACGTCATAATCGAGTTTCGACTAAGAGACTGTACCGCCAGAAATTCATATTCCATTACTTAATTCTTGCCGAAATTGATTCTGAAAGCTGTCGGGGGCGGTTTCGCTATGGCAGGTTGAAAAATGCGAATCTCCCCGTTATATTAAATGTTCGTTCATGGATTACTCCGCCTCAGACTATGAAGGAAGCAGTGCGACAGAGGAAAGACAACTATTCATGGGAATTTCTACTGAAAGGAGAAGGAACTTTAAATCTCTTTCGAATCTACTGTAATAATATACAGGTTGTTTCAAAAAAAGGTGAACATCTCTCTAGGAAAGATAGAAAACTGAAAAATAATAGGAGCTTGTTCATTAAAAAATTTTGGTAACGCTATTCGTATTCAAGATACACGGCGTTGAAGAAGAAAAAAACTATACACATTTATCACGATTTTGTCGGAACTACTGGCAACATTGTAATGAAATTTTACACGAATATGTTTTGGAAGCTGATACTTCTGATGAAAGTGTTTGGATGTCTGACTCTCATAGAGGGCGCTAGTTACACGGTTCATACCAAGTTGTTTTGAACATAATTTTTTTGATATCAGATTCATTTGGCTGAATTTTGAACGATCTTGAACATCATTCAATTTCACACCAAGAAAGTTTATCTTGATTAAACTCGATACTGTGCAACGTTTTCGCAATATTTTGATTTGAAAATTAAGAATTTATAATATATTCTGGTATAAACTAATGAACAAGAAAGCTGTTCGAGGCCCTGACGTGGTGTATGAACAAGTTCATAAATGGTGCTCCAATACCAGATCAATGGAAGATAGCATATATTTCCTCAATACATAAGAAGGGAGATAAATTGAATTGCGCTAATTATAGAGGCATTTCAGTGACGAGTACAATGAGTCGCCTCTATGGAAGGATTCTCAGAGATCTCATAGAATCTGAATATAGCTGCCAAGAGGAGGAAGAACAGGACTTAAGATCTAGTTTCTAGTACGGAGAGTTTAGTTTTAGAGTTTTAATTGAAACCAGCATAATATATATATATAAATATATATATATATATATATAATAATATATATATATATATATATATATATATATAATATTCTTTTGAATAAGAGAGCTAAAATAATACAATAAATGAATTGGTTGAGGCTTTCGCGGCCATCGTTCAATGTGACATGTTCTTTCGAGCATTTAGGCCGTCGTCGTAGATTAGTTCTCGACGTTTCGCCAGTTCGAGTGTCTGGCATCTTCAGGAGTTATATTTCAGGAGATGTTCTCACTGGACTGAACACACACACTCAGCAGTTCAGTCCAGTGAGAACATCTCCTGAAATATAACTCCTGAAGATGCCAGACACTCGAACTGGCGAAACGTCGAGAACTAATCTACGACGACGGCCTAAATGCTCGAAAGAACATGTCACAATACAATAAATGTTGAAACAAAAAGAACCAGCATAATATCTTACATAAAGTCTATTCTGAAAAATGCAACAAGAACAAAAAAATTAAAATGAACCAACTTTACATGCGAAGTCTTCAAATCAGATCCAATGAAAAATCATTCACAAGAAAAACATCCCAATCAATCAAATCCAAATGCAAAATATCAAAATGAAAAAATTAAAATGAGAGGAGAGAAGAGATTTCAGGACTATGGACTCAAACTTCCTGAAACATTCAAATTTTAAAAGCTCTCACCTTTTGCCTGGTTTTCTTAAAATTTTTATTGGGATGCCACACTTCTTTTCACCACGTAATTCACGAACTCACTAACCAATTCGTTCTAATAGCAAAATAATTAAATCCAAAACTTTCCTTACCGAAGACCCTATTATAACGGATTTTCATTCCACGAAACCTGCCTGAATATTCGACACTACTAAAATGTGTCTCTACTTTTAAACCGTCCTTACTTGAAGTACCTCCTTTTTATTTTTCCGGAGTAACCTAGAAGACGATTCCCGTTTATCCTACTCAGATCTACTAGACCAATGCTTCATAGTACCTTCTTGTACTTTCCCGAGTAACCTGGAAGACCATTCCTATCTCGCATTTCCAAATCTACTAACCAACATCTTAACAATGAAATTAACTCGTCACCTTCTTGTGGCTGTTTCTCTCTTTCTTATTATTTTGGCATTATCAATAAGATTTTTCTATTCAGTGCTCGGCACAGCTCTGAATCCTTTGCATCCACCTGAATCTAAAGACTTGCTTACTGAATTTTTTTTTTCATCGATAAATGATTCCATGATCTTTCTGAATTGTCACAGTGGGTTGTTTCATAATTAGACAGACCTTCTTCCATCTAATGGAAATAACAATTCTCGTAATATGTCTTAGTTTTTGGTCCTGAAAAATATTCTGTTTTCTTGTGTTATAACATGTTTGGTTTATCTATGGGAGATGATTGCCTTTCATTGGGGTCCCGTAGCGGTCTTCAAACATCTGAAGTGCCGAAAAATCATCACCTGGAAGGTCGTATCCGGTTTGGAAAACCCTCACGACCAGAGAGCAAGAATTTTTGGATTTTGAATATCGAAGGAATTTCGAAAGACAGGTGTGATTACGTCTCCAAATTAGCTGATGAACATGGTATCGAAGTGATTCTTCTGCAAGAAACCCACACGGCAACAGAAAAAAAATCCTCGTGAAAGAGGACAGTTGGAAGGTTATGTATTAATTGATTTTTTACAAGTTTAGCTTATTATGTTGAAAAATTATCAGTTTCGTAACTTTTAACAAATTCGGAAGGGGGAAATGATGGAGTTTTTTTTTTTCATTTCTTTCAAATTTTGTGACATTTCTGTCATAAATATTTATAAACCTCCGAACATTATTCGGGCAAGAAATTTTTATGTTGATGTTTCTTAAAGTAGCAAATGCATTTCCAAAATTCATTCGATTTATTCTGAATAATCGGTTTCTTTTCTGCTTTTGTCTTTTTTCATTTCAGATTAAGAATTACGAGTCGTTTTGGGAAGAATCTGTGTATCCGAGCCCATCGACGGATAACATGAAGATGATCACACTGATGTCTTTCAAGATTTTCCTGATATTTGATATTTTATGTTATTTTGTTTACGGGGAGGCAGGTTTTTTCGGCTGAGGTTTTTTCCCCTGGCTGTATAGTATCGTATGATACTAGTGTTGATAGTATCGTATGATTCTATAGTATCATACAAAGAATGTTATGATACCCCGTTCTTTTTTACCTCAGCTTAGGTACTTTTTGTTTCAACATTTATTGTATTATTTTAGCTTTCTTTTTCATAAGAATATATATTTATATAACTCAGATGTTTGATGTTGTCATCTCTGCTTTATCATTTACGCTTTTGTAGCTGAAATTGTTGTCCTCAAATAAATTTGATGAAGAAAAAATCCTTTTGTTTGTCAATAAGCCTTCATCAAATAAATTAAGAGCTGTGTTAATTGTCTCAGTTAACTCCTGTATGTCAAGGAGGTGAGAAAGATAATGTTCAATCAATCTTCAATCTCTTCTTCGATAAATACCTGATGATGGAACTGCCAACGTCTTTCATTAGGAGTCGTTCTATTCCCTTCACCCTGAGTCATCTCAAACAATACAAATTTCTCAACAGAATATCCACCCTTCCCCACTGAGCTAGTGCCAATCAACGTCATCTACACACTTACTTTCTTGAGTACCATTTAAAAGTTTGCGAGGAGCGTGAATGATTAAGCATTGTTACCCGTGTAAAGATTAATTAATATACTTTCGCTTTGTTTGCGATCTGATATTCCATTTTCCGAAACTAAGAAATACCGGGTAGGAAATCCAGGGCAAACTTGGTTGCAACGCTAAGTTTACACAGGCCTTTAGGATCTCCGAGCATGTAAACCGTATGCAAACCCTTTCGAAGAGATCCGCTGACGCTAGTGTGGGGTTCGTTCTAATTTATAGAGCGTGATTTTGCTGTTTTCTACCTCCGGGATTCGGCTTCTTTGTATGAGAAGGTAAAGGTCGTATTTTGGCCAGAGTTCAATCTTTTGAATGAAATGTGAAGCACTGAAAACGCCTTCGAATGAGGGATTTCAAATTACTCATTCAAATACAGTACAAATGAAGATTGCGTTCTGACAGTCCAATAATGCATGTCTCTTCCTCCAAGAAGTCATTGAGATATCCAAAACCTGCTATGCAAGTGTGAAGCTGTTCACAGGAAAAGGCTACATCACCTTCTTATAGCCAGATAAATCAGTTTGCTGATCTTCTCTCTGCTAATTTCTTCATGTTTTCACTTCCAAACATTCCTTCTATATTTTGCAATGTGTAGACTCCCAACTTGATACATTAATACGAATATTTTTTCATATATCATTACATGTATGCAAATAAGCTATTTATTTGTTTCTCATTTGTAAACGTCACTTTCCAAAAACAATATCAATCAAGAAAGTTTATTTCATCAAGTCACTAACTTGTAAAACTGACAGTTAACTTGCAAAAAAGTAGTATTATTTACATTAAAAATTTTTGTTTTATCGTCATATATGTTGAAAATCATGGTACAATTGTTATTTCCAGTAACACAGATTTTTGATAATGAAAGAGTTGATACTGAAGATGATGAACCATCTGTTGACTCAGAACTGATGAACTCGAGGACTGCAGAATATTTGTACTCACCTTACTACCAAATAAATTTGCTAGACATTAAGATTTTTTGTTGACCGAATCATCGACTTAACTCATCGCAAATTCGGTGCTCTTCCACCCTCCTGCACGCTTTAGTGCTAAAATATCTCCACCCGAATCCGCAACCATAGTGGCTCCAGTTCTGCG